>CM075857.1:95844653-96562153 GCA_037975125.1 Latrodectus hesperus | reverse complement strand
ATATAAAAGTACCAAAAAAATATGTGCGTACATTATTTCTAAAATTGCAGTTAATTTATTTGTGTTCTAGCCATTATTATATGCTTGAATCAATTAGTCTTTTCCGTGAAATATTATAGCAAAATTTTACATTTTTAACAGCACACACAAAATATTGCATTAGATCATTTAAATCGAAGGTAAGGAAATTATGGGAGCACTGGATGTCCGAAGGGGAAGAAATTTCACTGAGACTGGAAAATTAAAGCGTGCATCATATTAAAATGTCTCCAGCTGAGTATTGAGCGCATGGAACGATGTCTCGGAAGATAAAAAAAACACATTTAGAAAATGCAATTTTGTAGATAAAAATGACTCTCTCGCCAACAATGAAGACGTTTTATCTTGTGACTAAGATGATACATTAAATGAAGATGTTATGAGTTTATTTATTTCCGATTCTGATGACTCAGATTTTGATGGTTTTTAATTATTGTAAATAAATTTAGTAATCTTCAAAGGTAGCATTTTCTTTCTTGATTTAAAATTCATCGTTTTAATTTTGCTTATGTGGAACTTAACCTAGGCTAATTTCTATTTCGTCTCACCTCTTGGTGACATCAGAAAAATAATAATGATAAATAATTAAAATAAATTTCAGGGGTGAGAGCAGTTTTGATATTTCTGATTTAAAAAAAAAATCTGAAATGTCCCCATTTTTCAAAATAAATTCTGATAATTCTTGATTTTTGTATAAATTTGCTTGCTTTGCAAGTTTATTTTCATATAAAAATTAATTTTATTATAACTTTCAGTTATTAAATTTTCTGCTAGTGAAATATATTTTCTTCTAATATTTCCTCTCTGCAATAAAAAAAGAAAGTTTCCTCTCCCTATTACAGCTTTCCTTCCAACTGGCGCCCATTCGCCACGAATGTATAAGGTCACAAAAATTTAGGCTTGGCTTTGCCAATTGATTCCATTATCTGCTTTTATAAACAAAGGATTATTCTTTTAATAAAGCACACTATTTGTGATATAGAATTCGTCAATGTTTATCATGCGCAAGTGTTCAGATTTGCTTATCGTGCAATTTTTAACGATTTCAATCAGAGAATAAATGTTTATTGGAAAATTTAGAATTCCAATGTTTAAAAATTGTATTTTATTCTTATAAACATGCCAAGGGAAGCATAAATTTTGTTGATAAATAGAAATAACAACTGCATTGTGCCGAAGTGTCGACGATGCTTACTGTGCTGATTCTACGTGTGACAATGGTGACAAACGCACTAACAAAAAACAAGCGCAGTAGGAAAATAAAAATGTATACAAAAATGTGTTATTCAAAAATAATTAATGTCTTTCATTTAAGCATCAAATGAATTTTATTTAATTACATTATCAATATTATATGTTTTGGATATTTATCATAAAAATGTCTGCAAATTATACAAACTTTTTTTTTCTCAAAAAAATGGCCATGCGGATTATATACAGGAAAATATAGTAATAAATATTTATAAATGGCAAATTATAAATTAAACTTAAATTATTAAAACTGTTATTTAGTTTTAATGAACAAGAAATGAGCTATCTAAAGTGGGTAAATCATCAAGTCCAACCAATTTAATGAAGTTCATTTCAGTTTTAAGTTACTTTGCATATATTTTATAATCTAGATTGCTTGTTCACATATAATAATTTAAAAAAAATTATTGATGAATTTAATATATCATTTGAAAACATGTTTTTTTTTTTTAAATTTTATTTTCATATTTATATTACAATGTGTAATAGTCTATTAGTTTTAAATTCATCAATGTGTAAAAAGATTAATTTTTTCATAGAACATTATTTATGCATCATAAGTAAGTCTATTTTCATGTTCTAAAGTTCATCTCAAATTTACAATTTTTATAGATATTTAATCAAATTTAGTTTTAGTTATTAATTTAGTTAATTTAAACATATAGTTCTCAATGTCCAAATTTTAATTAAATCAGGAAATATTAAATTAATATCATTTTTTTCCAGGCTGTTAGAAGCACTTTATCATTAGAAGTACCACTGTCTTGTGAGGGTAAATTATTAGTTTCACCTGAGGTAATTAATTCAAACTGTTTCTTTTTTTAAAATATATATGTAATAAAGCAACAGTACTTTATTATTTATTACAGATACTTTTGTTTGAGGAATAATGCTATAAAACTGATGCTGACTCATAGATAATTTTTGTCTTCGAAATATTTTAAGTAGAAGATTTTTCTAATATCTTTTTAGTGAAAAAATTAAACATAGCTTAAATTATGTTTTTCATGGCCTGATTTAAATTAGATCACTACGATTTCATAGAAACAATTTTTAGTTTCAACTTAAAAAATATGAGTAATTTTAACAGAAAAAGTCTTTAAGAAATTTACCTTATTGGAATGAAAACCTTTTCAGTTACTATTCTATCTATTACCTAAACTCTCTTTACAGTTATAAAAGAAAAAATTCCCATTTTTCCTTGAAATTCTCTTTGCACTTATCAAATAGATTAATGATGCCTCTGATGATTAAACTATTCTGGACAGAGTGTTAGTTTTCTATTATTCAATGAAGTGAAGAAAGTCTTTTTAAATATCTTTTTCCTTAGAACTTAAATCTGTTAAAATAGAAGAATTATTAATTAATTGATAATCAAATCAAAAGCAATCGAAGAAAATAGCTACAGAGAATGCATAGCATTCCTGAAATTATGTAGTCAAAATATTAGTAGTAAATGATGATTTTTCCTACAAGGGGGGTAAAAGTAAATTGATTCAAGTGAAGTATGAAAAAATGGAAGTATCAAAACTTTAAAAAATTTATTAAAGTTAAAAATAAAAAATTTTCTTGCATTTACATTTTCATTTAAAATATATTTCTAGAATATTCAAAAAAATATACCAAAAATGTTTAATTTTATTATCACAGAATTCTTAGTATTGCAGCTCATAAACTATTGCCTGTTTTTCAAATTAATGAAATCAGTATTTTATTATGAAAGTTATATTTTACAAATTTGTTCATTAAATTAAATATGAAATCCTTTTTACATCAAACTAAAATTTTTAATATTTAATTGAGAAATTTATTTATAATCAAATTTTGCTATTATTATGCAAATTACATAAAACTTTAATATGTTACATTATGATCGATATTTTACATTCTGTAATCATGTAAAGCATCAATATTTGTTTGTGTATTACAATTAGCATTATTATCACTAGATTTTAAAGCAGTATCATTTTTTTAAAGTTTATATTTTAGAAATTTGTGTATAAAATTAAATATGAAATCCTTTTTTACATCAAACTAAAATTTTTAATAATTAATTGAGAAATTTATTTATAATAAAATTTTGTAAATATATTTGTAAAATTATTTGAATATTAATATGTAATACCTATATGTTTATAAATTAAATTAATAAAAATGATTAAACCCCCCACAATATATTTTGAAAAACTTTGATTTTTTAATATAAATTTAGCTATAGTAAAAAATAAGCTGTTATGTGAAGATCAAAAAATTAAAGCTATTGAAAAAACATACTTCTAAAATATAAATATTCTTATATTCCGATTTCCTCATAATTATTTGGTATTTAAATTACAGGTGTTGACAACATAATAAAAACTAATACTGCATAAGAATACTTTTGGCATTTAATACTGCTTGGATTCAACTGGGAATCTAATCATGTAAATATTGAGAGAAATATTGTACATAGATTTCCAATAGTTCTGGGAGATTTTTTAGTGGTGGATATTGATTCTCAATTGAACTAATATATTATATTGGTTCCATTATACAAATTCAAGAGTTTGTGAATTTGAATCATATTTTGCATTTGGATGTTTGTAATGGTTCAAATCCACTTTAAACTGCAAGTCCCCAGTTCACACTAGAGATTCTCAATGTGCTATAGCTTTATGTATTTAATGTTGCTGTGAAAGTATTACTTTAACTGCAATTGCTTTCGTTTTTAGACATTACATCTGCTTAAACATAAAATTGCTCTCTTTCACTAAACTTTTTGTTCATGTTTTTCTTGTTGTCTTGTTTTAATAGCATGGCATTACTATATAACAAGACCTTGTTATATGTATGATGTCATGACTTTATACACTATAATGCTAGAAACATCTAAATACAAATATGTTTCTGTTGTAATTGTAATCATTTTTTCTAAAATTTGGCCTCTGAAAGTTTATGAAGTTTGAAATTTTCACTTTTCACAAAAAACCAAGATACATATAAATTACTAAAGCTATTTTATGATATATTATTATGTACATTTCTATTAAAAACACCAATTATCATTCAATGCTTATAAAGTACATATAAAATATTATTTTTTATCAAAAATGTTTCTATTTTCATAACTTCTGTGCTTTTTTATGCAAAGCTTACATTTTGGATACTATACTTGATCAACTTAATGTTTTCTATTAGTGCAGTCCAATTATAATTGGGTAAAGTTTTAGTTCATGCATTATATTTATATTTTTCAGTACATAAATTATGTAGTCAATCTGTGTAATGACAAAATGGAAGAAAACTGGGCACGTACAAAAAGGTGAGCTTTTTAAAAACTTTTTAGTTTTTATTTCTTTATGAGATTAATTTCTGCATTCTAACCATGCATCTGTTGAATTAGCTATAATAACAACTTTGGTAATTCTGTCATATTAGTAGTTCTAATAGGTAGATAGCTCACACACATAATAATTTCTAATAATATAGAGGTTGACAGCTTTGCTCACATGTTCTACATGGCTTGCTGTTTTTTATAAATAAAGAATATTTAGAAAATTATTAAAGATAAATTTTAACAAATGCTTACAGTAAAAAATTTTCATTTTACAAATATATTAGCATTGTATACAGTTTATTTAAGATAATTCAAAGTATACCATATTTTATTTGTTTTTTGAACACTGTTATATATATATATATATATTATATATTACTGCCTACTAAGATTTCCACCTTTCAGCACTACAAGGGTGGAAGTGAGGGCACCTCATAGAGTGGGGGATTCAGTGGGTGTGCTCTCATAGCCCTGAGAAAGTTTGTCTTTGTAACTTAGAAGCAGAAGACCCCCATATTTGGCCTGCCACTCCCAAAGGTATCATTCACATGGAGAATATTGTGACAATAAATTTAATGTGCCCCATCGACCATTTGCAAATGGGATGGATTTTTATTTGGGTCAAGATTTAAGATCTCTCAAATACATTTCAATAATGAGAGCTAATGCTCTTATCAACCACGCCACCACAACCTTTTAAATTTTTTATAAAATATACTCAATTGTATATTTTGTATTATTTTTAAGCTATTTTTTAAACCTGAATAACAAACTTCTATTGCTAACAAATTTTTCAGATGGGAAATTATTGTATGCATTGAAGTTATTTATTTTAAAATTGAAGTACTTAGACTACTAATCCAGCAAATTATCAAGTTTGATTATAAAATATTGTATGTTTAAAATCATTACTGTTCCAAGTTTTTATAATTATACACTTTATGCTACCTATTAAATTACATAAAATATTGGACTTGTGTTTATTTTTGCTGTCTTTAATTTATTACTCAAATAGAATAAAAATTAAACTCCATGGCACGACAGCCCATGTGGGCCTAGGCCTACAGTGCCCATAACTGTTTTCATGGCCGAGGGCCCCGGGGTGTGAAGCATATGGCCCTGTTAGATGGTCACCCTGACGTAAGACTCCCAGTGTTTAGTTCCCAAGCATGCTTGGTACTCAGTTAATCGACCCATTGAAGGAATGGAAGGCTGAGTCAACCTTTCCCAGCCCGAGGATCGAACCTCGGACATGTGTCATGGGAGCATGAAATGCTGCCACAAATCCACCGTGCTTCAAATAGAATAATAAATTTTGGAGAAATACCTTGACATTGTTTAAAAAAATTATTTTAGTTAGATATTATATATTTTACTAATATTGCAAATGTAATTTTTAGCACTATTTAAGAAATATAGAACCAATTAATAAATATCATGGAATTATTTAAAAATTAGAATTGCTAAGCAATAAAGTATTCTGATGAGCAAATTTTTAAACACATACTTTTATTCTGAAAAGTAAAAGTAGGAAACATTAGGTTCTATGAACACAATATTTTTTATTCAAGTTGATTTTCAAATTTGAAATAAAATCTATGCATTGCCTTGTATTCATCAATACATCTTTTATTATTATTTGCTGTTATTCAAATGCTTAACTTAATGGTTTTGATAAAAAAAATGTGTGTCGATCTAATTTATTTCTGAAACAAGCTTATTTATTATAACAGCCTCTTTGCTAAATAATGCTACTTTAATATGCGTTTTCTAGATTGTTACTACAAATATTATTTTATTTTCTGACTCAGATGTGTCAATGTCACATTCTCTATCCATCAGAAAGTATTTGTATTGGTAAAAATTATTCCTGTATCTTATTTGATTAAATTAAAATTTTATTGGTGTATTCAAAGGCTAAATAATGTAGAAAAAAATAGCAAATGAATGTTGAAATACAAGATTATAGTCTGTGAAATAAAATCTGTCATTTATCTCAAAATACGAATTAATCATTATAATTTTAATAAATATGAGTTCATATATTCATAATACCAGATTAAAAATTACCTATGAAATAATTGTCATGCTTAAACTTTTTAAATATTTCTGTAATTTTCAATTTAAAATAATAAGACATTTCTATATTGTGTGACTCTTGATTAAGAATAAATAATAAAATGCAAATTATTTCAGGTTCTTATTACAAATAAGAAATGCTGTGAATCATATAGACAAACCTGCTTTGAAATTGAAACACAACAATTTTCAAGAACATCCTTCCAAAAACGATAAGAAAGCAGACGATAATGTAAACAATTGCTCTGATGAACTAGAATTGTTTTGTGATAGTTTTGATTCTATGTTAACTTGTAATAATTTTGACACTTAATTTTGAAAATTTATCGAGACAGATATATTTAAATTTTATGTTTTTGTGGAAGACTACTACAATTTTGTAGAATGATTTAAAGAAATATATTTTTTATATTGTGTTGTTTTAAAAGTTACTGAAAATAGTATTGTTTCTTAATATTGACCCTTTCTAATATTGTTTGTTTAATTGTTAATATATGAGTTATATCTATTACTGAGGAAATGAGGTTGTAAAATTGTCTAAATGATATTATTTAAAGTGTTTAAATGATTTTTTGTTTCATTATGATTTATCATTATTTGATTTCAAATTATTGAGAGACAATTGAAATTACATTACTTAAATTTGAATTGAAGTAATTTCACTTTGCTGTTTTCCTTACAGTGCTTTATATTTTTTCATTTTTTATTTGATTCTATAAAAAGAAAATTGATACCATTTATTAAATATGTGAAAATAAAATATTTCATTTTGTGTGATTTGGAAACACATTGTTCTCTTGATATCAGTTTTTAAATGAAAATCGTGCAGTCTTTAAAAATTTGATGCCAAAGAACATCATCAGTAGTAGAATTTCATACTTTTCACCTATTAAGTATAACATTTAGAATGTTATTGTTGGTTGGTAATTACCAAATTAATTATTTTCAAAGTATCGTATAGAAAAGAAAAGCTTAGTATCATTGGCTTACAAAAGCTAAAAGCGATTAATATGTTTACCAATATAAAATTTTAATTAAAAATGGTATCATGTTAAGTATGTTAATTAAACATACTAAGAAAATAATCTTGCTGAATCATATTAAAAGCCTTTTTTCATTTGATAATATTTTAGGTGATAAGTCTCATCTGCAGTGAAATACTTTAAAAACAAAAGTCAATAATTTTAATAACAAAAGTGTTTTGGTTTGAATTCTATTCAGAATGTCACAGTTATATCTAAAATTCGAAACATATTGTTTTCATATTGGTGGCCTTAATAAAGTGTTATGAAGTTTCTTTATTTCATTAATATCATATATTTATCAAAGTCTGATCAATAATATATTTTATTAAAGTTAAAACAAAAAAAAGTTTTATTTTATAATTTATAAACACACATTTTAAAAAGCTTTTGATATATGTATAATTTTTTCAATTATATCTCTCACATAATTTATGTTTGTGTATGAAAGATGACATCATTCTAGTTATTTTTATGCCTTGAAAAAGAAATTGATTACCATACAAATGTATCAGCTTTAAAGAAACACAATCTTTAGATACAGAATCAAAAGTATGAGAAAGATGTTCTTATTATGATGTAATGGCAATTATCATTACTTAATAAGAAAATATATCAATGACATTAGAACTTTCAAGTATTCACCTCTAATTGTATCCCTCAGATATTTCATTTTTACATGTGATAAAAGAAATTACTTTTTCAAAACAAAATTTTATTTTATCAATTATATAGAGCAACCCAAATGTTTCTGTAATCACTATTTCTTTCCTAAAATTTTGTGCCTTTTTATCAAATCTGTAATTTTTAAAAACTAAAGAGTAATAAAATTTTAGTTTTTTTAAGAATTAAGATCTTGGACATTCTTTGGTTGATTCTTAATTTTAATACAATGCAGTGCAAAACTGCTTACATTTTATTAAAATGGATAATTTTTATAAATTAATATTTTCCAAAAACTATTTTTTGTAAATTAATTTATATTTTATTTTTAATATTGGGCACAATCATATGTATCTGTAAGAAGAAAACATGTTTTGCGTAATTATCATTCTTAACTTAAGCTCCAACATCAAATGGTTTCATTTCAAACAAATAACTTTAATTTTGGATGCTTAGTATGTAATGCATTACTGTTACATGAAAATTTAAATACTGCTTTATTGTGTTTTAAAACTATTTGCTTTAGATAATTTCTAGTTAATATTGTAAGTCGTCTTTATCTATTTCAATTTGATAATTTATTAATGAAAAAATGTATATATTTTAAATTGGTTAACCATGGAAATTTTCAAATACTTATTGTAACATTAAAACCACAACATCTAATTTAATGTTACAAATATAATAAAAATCATTATTTCAACTGAAATTAAGATACATTTGGATTATATCTAAAATTTTATTTTATCAATAAAAAACTATCAAGTATAATTTATTGAATAAAAATGCTTTTCTTGTAATGGTTCTACAATATTTTTATTGTGATTTTTTATATTTTTTATTTACAAATTTTATCTGTGTAGTTGAGTTAGTTTTAACAAGAAATTTGTACATAATATGAGTTTATGTTAGGTATATATATATTTTTTTGTTTATATAATTGTGTTTCAATTTTGATTCTTAAATTCCAACATACTTATGTACTTGTAATTTAATGCTTTTATCTGTAATAAATTTCAGTTTGCAATTAGAAAGAAGGTTGAGTTTCTTTTTTACCTTTCAATTGCTAACTTAAAATGATTATTTTATGAACATTTTCTAAAAATAATCTAAATAAGCTTGGAAACGGGAAAAAAAACATTATTGAAAAATAATGTTTTAGAAACAGGGACAATAATGTAGAAAATTCCTATAAATGTTATGTTATGATTGTATAAAATTTTAATAAATCATTAATTTTCCTAAAAACCACATTGAAATTTAATATTTATTTATGGATTGTGATTTAAATAAATTGTTAAAATTAAAACTTATGATCTCACAATTGTAAACAATTGAAAAAACTTATATACTATTCTTTTACGAAATATGCATCCTAATCATTCCTTTTTTTATCTATTAAATCAATATTTTTACTTAATTTTGTATGCAGCATTAATTAGCAATTTATTGTATGATTGCTTTTAAAATTATTTTTCTCTGCTAATCGTAGACTTTCAGCAATCTTAGTTCAAATTTGTATCAATATCCATAATATTTAAATTTTTTAAATAAATTTTAATAAATTATAATTTAGTTTATATTTTATAATTCTTGCACATTTCAGTCTAGTATTAGACAATATAACAATGTTTCTATATCCTTCATAATTATATCAAACAAATATTATTTTTAATCATTTCTTGATGAAAGCCACTCTTCTTCAACAACACTTTAGCTTGACAGCTGGTACCAATTTTAACATAAACTTTCTGAAACCGTTAGGCTAACCAATGGGGTGTGTCATTTTAACAGAGCAAGCACAGTTGCACCTGCTGGGAGTGGGAAGCAGCATGTAAATTGGATGAGAAATGAATGGTGCAATCTTCTTTTCTCTGGTAAGTCCCGTTTTCCTCTTTATCCTGATAATAAGCGTATTTTCATCGGAAGGGAATGTGTAACTAGAAGAATCCTGCCTTCGTGCATGAAAATGTCAGATTTGGCGGTGAGGGAGTGATGGCCCATGCTGTCATCTCCATATCATTAGAAATGGAGCTCTGGCCGGCCACCCATATAAGTCTGAAATCCTTGGAATTGTAATTCCTTACACTGCAGCAAATAAAGTTAACTTCTTGTTAACAACTGCAGGCCTCATCATGCAAACTTGGAGAATGATTTCTTTTGGACATGAACTATATAGAGATCTTTGAGACATTCTGGGGAAACAACTTACTGGATGCCTATAATTCCACAAACTCTACAAGAACTGAAAAGAGATCATCTGACGGAGAAGGACAGAATATCCTTGCCCCTAATTAATATCTTCATTGACTCGATGCCTCAAAGGTGTTGAACGTTACTGGCTGTTTTGGAAAACCATAGCCTCACTAAAAACGATATTCTTTTAAGGAAATGCCTTTTTTTAATTGCTTATTAGTGCACAAATTCTGTTTTTGTCTTTTTACCGAAATGCTTAATAAGATTCAGATAAATATCATTTTTATCTCACTGACTACTTCGTCTTCCCACCAAACAATTCTCCAAGTGCAAGATCAAACCACAACGTTAATATCTTTTAATCATTTTGAGCAGTGTACATTATAATATTTTTAAACATTCAATCTTTCTATATAACATTTCATATTTAAGACTGAAAAGTTTTGTGCATTTACTTTCAGGCTATAATTGATTTGTCTTAATGAATTAAAAGAAACACGTCCAAGTTCAGTGAAAAAATTTGAATCAAAATAAGCAACTTATTAGCCGAATAAATAATGTGAATAATAAACTAATAAATTGCTTATAAATCTTTTTATATATCTATAGTGATTAAATGAAAATTCTTTTTTATTTCTGTCTAAATGAGAAATTTTTATATTTTATGCAGAATTAATAAATTTTATTTTTAACATACGAAATCAATTTAAAGTTTCAAAACGGAATTCATAGTTCATTTCATTTTGAATTGAAAACTTGTGCGTGAGTGTGTGTGTGTGCGTGTATGTATAAATGTGCACTTGTGTGTGTTCCCAAGCCCTTCCTCTGACAAATGTGGCCTAGTCGGTTGGGACGTCATTCTCAATATCGGAAGGTAGTGAGTTCGAATCCTGGCTTAATCGAGCATCCGTCGTGTTTGCTAAAGATGGCTGGAGCACGCTAAAACTGGGCTTGGTCGCAATGTCCTCCATTTGAAGTGATACCTCTGGGGTGGCAGGCCAAGTACTGAGATTGTTCTGCTTGGCCCTTGCTTCAAAATTATTGAGACTCCAAACGACTGCTTCTTTCTAACTGGTAGAGCCCAGCTCATGGCTAGGTATAGGGAAACATGCTGGTGCAATAACTCTGACAAATGTGCATGAAGAAAACAAATATGCTATACCCATCGCTTGTTTAAAAGTAATTCTCTCTTAAAGCATCAAAATACATAAATTATATTTCCTCGCTTCCAATTTAGATGTAATCCAATGGCGTGCAATCCATATGTACGGGGTGTGCACTGCACACCCTCGCATAATTATGAGAGACAAAAATTTTCTGCACCTATGTCTACCTATCTTTGTATGGTATATATTAAATATTATTTATAATATATTCAAGTATTATGTTAATTTGCTTGTGCCTGTATTCCCGCAGTGCGTGCGGTACTAGGTGCTGCACCACGTAGCGCGTTCAAAAGCAGACAAACAGGAAGTTTTGATGCGTATGCACTAATAGAAAAGCTCGCTTTATATGTATGGGCTACTGGAAAAGCAAGCATGCCATAGCACAGAGGCAATTTTTCCTGCACTTGGCATTCAGAATCATCCGAAGGTACGGTTTATTAAGCGTTTTAGTAGAGCGGAGACTTACTTGCTGAAGCGTTTCGGTTTTTTAACTGATTGACTGGCCATGCGATTTTGCAGACGGTTAATGTTTAAATTTATATATTGTAAGATTTTGTTTTCATGGAAATATAATAAGTATTTCATTAATATAAAGGCAAATGTTTTAGTGTAGTAAAGTAATTTCGGTGATGTATAATATTTATAGAAATAATTCGCTGAAAAGCAATTTTGTTTTGTTAGACAAAAAAGAAATTAACACAACAATTCTATACCCATTCTATTCCAAAGACTATTAACACAACAATTCAAATTTTACCATTCATAGTGTCTTACAGACAGTATATAAGTTATATGTGTAACACCATATCCCTGGTTTTGTTTTCAAAATTTGTCAAGATGCTTTTCGTAGAATATATGATTTCCAAATGTTAAAAACAATATGTTTTAACTGTGGATTAAATTATATTTATTGATTTAATAAATATAATTTAATCCACTGACCGAACAAGAAACAGTTCGTTCTATTGTGCCAGCGTGCAGTGAAATCCTTTGCACGTGGAATAGACGTTCGGTTTGTCGGCACCAATGAGCATCCTTATGAGGCATCGCAGCGGAGGGCGCCGTCTGGTGCTACGTTTACTGAAAATATAAGTTTTTCGTGGAAGCCCAAAGCGTTGCTTTTTCGCCGCCGATATGACACCATACAACACAAGACATGATTTTTGCTTCAGTGCTAGTAGAATTCTCATAAGCTTAGACGTTTTTATAGTTATACCTCGACTACTCGTAGGTAAATATTTTAATTATTGTATTCTTTAAATTTATATTCATAATAAACTATTTCAGATAGGAGAACTCAGATATCTCAATAATTAAAGATTTATTGGAAAATCCATTTTCGAGACTAGACGTTACTTCACAATACGAAATAATTCAATTAAGTAGACCGATGCCGGAAATTATTCTATCGCAAAATGTTAAGATTGAAGGACAACAGTGAGTATGACATTTTCAGAAATCTATGTATGAAAAATTTAAATGGTTAACCGATTATAGTGAATTGAATAAGAGTTGTACTGTTGGCCATATTTACTTTTTGTTGTAATTGAAAAGGATAAGAATCTACATATATGTGAACAAAACAAGGCTACAGTGATTTAAATCATCTCCACAATGCGGCAAAGAAACATGAAAAAACACACAATCTCACATAAATGCCGTAATACTATTAAAAACATTTGGTACCGTCAGGATAGATTTAATGTTAGATCAACAAAGGGCTTCATCGATTGTTCAACACAATGAAAAAGTAACTAGAAATAGAAATGTTCTAAAGGGATTAATAGATGTACTTTGTTACTTAGCAAAACCAGAAGATGCATTTCGTGGACACAATGAGAATATAAATTCCCTTCATCGAGGAAATTATATAGAATTAATAACTTTAATTAGTAAATATGATGACCTTTTAGCAACCCATCTAAGAACTGCAACTGTATTTTTTGGAACCTCTAATAGAATACAAAATGATATTGGTCAATAAAAAATGTAATTTCAGAAATTAGAGGTAAAAAAACGCCATTCTTTGATATTATGCTGGATGAAACATCTGACATATCTCACAAATCGCAATTATCGGTTGTGCTACGATATGTTAATAATTGTAGTTTACCAGTGGAACGATTTTGGTTTTTTAAAGATGTAAGTGGTGATCGTTCAGCAGAAACTTTGTATGATGTTGTGCAAGAAACGATTTTGAGTTGGGGGTGTGAGAACAAACTGATTGTGCAAACGTACGATGGGGCGGCAGTCATGCAGAAAAGTTAAATATGACGCAGAAAAAGTAAAATTTTCTTAGAAGCTATGTTTGTGCATTGTTGCGCACATGTACTTAATTTAGTTCTGTCACAATCTGTATTGTTTATAAAATTATTTTTTGCAACAACTTCTAGCATAGCCTCATTTTTTTCGGTGTCCATAAAAAAATGTTTTAAATGAAATTATTAAAAGGAAATTCCTAAAATTAGGTACAACACGTTGGAATTATTCATCTCGTTTGGAAAATAGCATAAAAAGTGAAAGGCGAGGCCTATCTGATTTATTTGAAAATATTACTGAGAATCCAGAAGGCTGTGATAACGATACAATTAATATTGCAATTATCAAATGTTTTTTGAAAAATTTAACGGTAATTTTCCCCTAAATATTTTTCCCAAAGTGTTTAGTTATACTGATGTTCTATTTGATATTTTACAAAAAACTAACTTTAGGTATAGCATATACTAGTCAAAAAGTAGAAGAAGTAAAAGATGCATATGCGAACTTCTGTTGCATTTGATGAAGTTCTTGAAGAGACTATTCCTGTAGTGGGTCTCCCCAAATTAAAAAAACGTCGTGTAAATTTACAAAACTCAAATGTAGACAAACATTTTAAAAATTTATATTCTGAAATAATGGACACTATATTTATTGTCAGTTAGATGTCCGTTTTAAAAAATTGAATACGCTCAAATTTTTTGAGCTATTGAATTTTAGTTTTTTTAAGAAATATCAAAGTAAATTTCTCCGGATGAATGTCTGAATTCGTTAAAGAACGCTTATGCAAAACATTTCGATTTTGTAAAGCTAACCAATGATATATGCGTTCTTTATCATAGTGAGTCACACCACGAAATGAATTTATCGAAACTTATTCAGCATTAAATGCTGAATGATTTGTCAGATGCTCTAAGCGAAGTAAATAAATTAGCACATTTAATTTGTACAGTTCCATTTTCAACTGCTTCGGTGGAGAGATAATTTTTAGCATTGTAAAAAGTAAACAATTATGCTCGCAATACAATGAGCCAGGATAAATTAAGCATTTTATCTCTAATAACAATAGAAAAAGAAATGTTACACTTATTACAGTCAAAACCAGAGTTATTTGATCATGTAATTGATGATTTTGTTAGTAATACGGATAGACGTATGGATTTTGTGTACAAATGAATAATAAAAAATTAAAGAGGTGTTTAATGTTCATTTTTATTGTTTTATTATTATTGTTGTTGTTCTTTGCACACCCTGCATGAAAACCTATCGCACGACACACACTGATGAAATCATGCTATCAACTTTCATTATTAATTTGGCTTTCGATTTCAAATCTTAAATATTATAGAAAACCTTCACCTGAAATTGAATTTGAGAAAAAATACTTAAAAGCATTATCATTATAATGTATAGAAAAATAATAGTACATTATATGAATATACATTATGTGTTTCAATACTTATACTCATAAATAGTGTGCTTATGGGAAATATTTTATAAGAATATGACGTGCTAAATAAGGAAAACAATAAGAATGTAAGCACTAATTTAGTTTACTTTTTAAAATTTGAAATTAATTTTCGATCATTAGAAAATAAAATTGCAATGTTTAATAAGAAATCAAATCATTGTAAACAAAAGAAAAAAAGAATAATTTTAAAAGTGAAATTTGTGTATACTTTTTGCTTCAAATTCTGTTGCTGTGTATTAAATGTATATTATGTTTTGTCACTTTTTTAATGCTGAATTTCTTGAGAGATTTTTCTGAAAAAAAAATGTTTTGGGGTTAAAGATATGCAGTATAAGGTTTTTTCCTCCCCCCTAAAAATTACGCGCTCCATCGTCTTCTCACACATAAGTCATCTTGCAGTCCAGCATAATTTGGAAATAGAAATTTCAAGAGGATAGATTTCAAAAGTAATCTTGAAAACGAGCATAAAGAAGGGAAGAGTGATTAAAAAAGATGTTCCTCACAGTCATTTCCATGGGATCGCAGAAAGGAGAGTCGGGCTCGCCAATTTTGTACAGATTGGCCTGCAGATAATCATGTCTAGTAATAGTTCTAAAAACGCCACTCCTCCCATCCTATAGCCGACTCAGCGTCCGCGACGTATCTGTTACGTCGCAATAAACTGGTCGAAAAGCGGTTCATGACGGCAGGGATACGTCGAAACTTTCATGTTCGAAAGCGGCCTGCGACGGCAGAGATACGTCGAAAGTTTTCACCGAAAGCGGCCGCGACGTATATTTTCGCATAGTAGAAACCACTTATTTTTGCTTTCCCCGTAATCGGTGGTTTGATTGATCGGTCTTAATAACTCAAACCACAATCCTTGGAGACTTTTCTTTTAAAACTACAACTCAGCTTGAGTTTTACGCCAAATATCTAAAATACTGATTATTTTTTCGCCAAGATTCAACTTTAAAATTTAATAATCTATAAATTTGTTGCTTTAGAAATAGAATGCAAGTTTATACATTATTATTTTTAATTTTAGTTCCTAAGCTAATTGAATTAGACGATTTTATTACACAAAAATTTTAAATCCATATGTACTTTTAAATTACTAACGAGCTTGCCTTCTTTTCTAAGTTAAATTTTAATAATTTTCCTGCTTATGCTAATTATTTCTTACATCTTACTTAATTTGATTCAGTTTTTATTGTTTTTGACGGCATTTTTTATCGACTAGTTATGACTGAAATAAACAAATAAATTTCGTAAATGGAAATGCTACCATCTAAGCAATTAAATTTTTAACTTACAGAAAATAATTATTTTATTACAAAATTTATTTTTAAAATAAGAAAATTATTAATACGTTAGTTTTACAAATAATTATCTTTTAACGTGATCCATATTAGGTATGAAAGAAATTTTTAAATATAATAATCTTAACCAGAGAACTTCTTGTTGTAAAATGTGGTTATATATTTACTTTACTCTTCTCATTTGAATTAAAAATTAATTTTTCTGGTTTATCTTTGAAACATAAAATGGTATATTCCATATACGATTGATTGTGTTATTTAAATTTAAAAATATAATAAACGCATTATGTATTTCAAATAAACATCTTTTTTAAAAAATTAAAGTTTTGAAAAGAAAGAAAATTCACTTTGAAAAATCTAAAGGAAGTATGTTAAAGTTATATGACTATAGAAATCATAGAATGCTTAAATTCAGTAGTGTTGTTACAATCTGAATTAACGATAACAAGATATAGATGACATAAATATGATTAATTATATTAAAGGGACAAAATTGATTACAGAAATAAAATGAAATTCAAAATGAGATATTGTGGCTTAGAAATAAATTAATTAGCTGTTCAAATTATGAAAAAAAATATTATTTTCTTAAAATACATTTGAATTTTAACACGCAAAATAATCATTGTTTATTATAAAATATAATGTGTGTGTGTGTGTGTGTGTGTGTGTGTGTGTGTGTGTGTGTGTGTGTGTGTGTGTGTGTGTGTGTGTGTGTGTGTGTGTGTGTGTGTGTGTGTGTGTGTTAATACAATATTTAAATTGCTAGCTCTTTTTTATAGGAATATGGTGTTATTTATTTGAGTAAAAATAAACCATATTAAAGAAAGTTAACAAATTCAGGGCAATTATAGTACACAAGTTATATGATGATCTAAAAATATATAATTATGAAAAAGATTCATTATTGAATATTCATTAACGTTCATAAAACTGATCAATTTAGAATTAAACGCTTGCTCTGAATTTATAAAATAAATAAATAAATAAATAAAAAGTAATCTTTCGATACCAAACCTAACTTTTTCACCTTAAGTAAATTTGTGATAATCTAAAACATTAATGTTTTTCTAAACTAGTAATAGATAAATATTAAGAATAGAAAAATAAATGCTTATAAAAATTTTTGTTGTTTACCTTTTCAAGTCTTAAGAATATATCCTCTGTCAATTTAAATAATGATTACTTTTTCAATTTTGATAATATTTTTCGATTTTTATTCTTGATATATAACTTTGTGATATTCATTATATTGAAAGCATAATACTGTTTTAGCACATTTTATATAAATTTTTTTGTACGCCGGCTCCCATTTCAACGACCTTACAATATAGAAAAGAATACTTGCATTTTTTATACGTAAAAATTCATTTGAATTTTGAAAACATTTGAGATAATTTTTAAAAAAGGAACTATATGATTAAATTCAAATTTTCAGACTTAACTTCGGATTTAGGTATTTATCTGTTAAGTCATTAAATCGTTTATTAATGTTAATGTTAACAATACAAAATAACAAAAACTAAAATAAAATTATTCTTTCAAAAAATAAAATGTAGTTGAAATGCAATCAAGGATATTAAATTTGAATTATTAACGCAATTTTTGAAATTTTCTGTTTTCAGAATTTTTAAAATTTAAAATAAATTGCTGTTTGGAAATTTTCTATCCAAAATTCTACCTTACTTATATAAAAAAAGAGAATATAAAGTTGAAAATTTTTATAGGATTCCTGTAATCTTTCATGATTTGATAAGCAAAATTTGTTTTGTATCATTTTGTTTCTATCATATTAATACTACTATATTTTTTGTTATGCAGCAGTAGTTGTAAATAGCTCCTATAGTATTCAAACATTTTTCACTTAATTATTTCCTTTCCTTAAAACCTTGCGAAGTTTTTTTATCACAGATAGTTG
Organism: Latrodectus hesperus; assembly: GCA_037975125.1. Lineage (NCBI taxonomy): Eukaryota > Metazoa > Arthropoda > Arachnida > Araneae > Theridiidae > Latrodectus > Latrodectus hesperus. The sequence goes on along the minus strand of CM075857.1, from coordinate 96,543,475 downwards.
AATACTAAAGGATGAGGTGTTAAATTTATTTTCTCTACAATTTTTACAAGTATTCGACTATTAACAGTATTGTTTCAAACCGCTTCTCCCATATATCCCCTGTATATACGTCAAGACTTCGTTTCAAGGAAGATAATTCATTGCACATGTGGCTTCCTGTGTGGATAAAGATGTTTCCATTTAGTTACAGATGGAATGAAAGGGAATTTTATCGGTTACTCTAGTTGAAGTAGACATATGAGAAACTGCTTTTTCTCACCTTGTTTCATTCCTCTCAATCTTAACAATTCTCAATTATAGATAAAGTCTCTTTAATTAGGAAACTTTATATAGTAGAGATGTATGATAATTATATAAAGGTTTTGCAACTTGTAGTACAATAAAATATTACCAATGCAAGAACTTTTCATAAAAATATTTTTATAATGGAGTAATAATAGCCTCTTAGCATTTTATTACATATTATATTATGTAAAGTTAAATATAAGGCAATAGAAACTCGTTATAAAATTTTAATTTTCTTTCATACAGTAATTTTGACAAATTAAATTGTAAAGATTCTTTTGTTTTTATTTATAATTATACATAAAGTTCAGTTCATAAACGCTAGATTAATATTAAAAAAAATAACTCGAGTAAATACTTGTGAAACCAAATATTCCATTTACATTGAAATTAAATAATTATAAAGTTTCTACTTCTGTAACTTTTAAAATGGAATAAATGAGACTTCATAACGTTGCTTGAAGTACATTGCTGACTTTTTTTTATCGTTCAATGATATCATTTGTTCGCCTTCATGTTACATATCCTCTAAGCTTATAGGCAACACACATTAGTATAAATTACTAAATAGCAGTATATATATTTCAAATCACTATGAGGTCTATCAAAGTGTTTAACTTCAAGAATTGAGAAAAATGTATTTCCAGATGAAAGTAAATATATATTAAGGACGGCACACAATAATCTCTCTCTCTCTTCCTCTCTCAAATAATTTAAAGTGCTTAGGAAAAGCTTTCTTAAAAAAAGGTTGTCACATATATTGAAAAAATTTAATTTAAATTCTTTTGAGTTTCGAATTCATTTTCTATTTCACCAGATTGCTTCATAATAATTGAATATTATTTTGAGTTAATGAGAATAAGTATATTGAATACTTAACAAATGTGTTTTAAGCAATTTATTTTTCGTCCATCACTTGGAATTATTTTCGATTAAAATACAACTTTAATTTATAATAAATATCTTGTTAAAAATATCTAAATAATGTTTTTTTAATATGAAAGAAAAAAAAATTGTAAAACTAATAAATGATTTTATAATATTGTTTTAGAATTTAAATTTATAAGAAATATCATAATTAAGAAAGTATACAATCAGCAAATATAATGTGTTAAAATTTCTTATACATAACAATTTTAATGCAAGTTTATCTACATGTATTTTGCATTAAATAGTTTTATTTTCATATACAATAATGCAGAAATGAAAATTAATCCTTTTTTTGGTAAATATTTAATTTTTTTGGACTAAAAATCTTTTCCAAATATTTAAATATAAAGTGAAAGTAATTTTTCAGATATAGTATAAACCAAGAACATTACACACATTTATTCACAATGTTATGCAAATTTTCCAATGTTATGTTTAATTGTTTAAACTCAAAACATTTATAGATGAATAAATTGAAAAGCTTTAATTAATGTTTTTGAAAATAACATTATAAAAATTGAAAAATAATTAAACCTTTTATTTTCATATAAACACCACACTAATTACTACATAGATGTATTCATATAAAGTAAAAATTTGTTTGTGTTAAGAAAAATATAATGTGAGAAAATGTATTTTTACTAACATTATTTTATCTTACTGTAATAAAAATTTGAAAAGCTTCTGTGTCTCATTCAAAAAGAGAAATTTCCATTATACAGAAAATAATAAATATACAAGAAAATGTGACAAGCAACTTTCTTAATTAAACTGCGTAAGAAATCTAAAACATCATAATTTGTGGATACCGTTTTTCTTTGAATTTCATATTATTTACCAAGTCAACCTAAAAATACTGAGGAATATCTTCAATCATTTTCAATTACACAAAAAACAGTTACTTATTAATAATTTTTGCTTTTTAAGTTTTATACAAAATAAGATATACGTTTTCGTTTTAACCACTTTTATTGGGATGTACAATTCTTTCTGGTAAATACATACAACCCTAGATAGGGTAGTTAGTAGTAAGTGACATCCCCTCCCTCTAAATTGAGCGATGTGACAGTTTTCAGAGGGGTAGGAAATGTTCCCAATGAGAATGGGAAACAGTCGACGATTTTTGTATAGTTTAGGGACGTGGGTAAAAGTAGTACATCTGGTTTTAAAGAGGAAACATTTTTCGCAGATTCTTGAAATTTTCTGAGCCGCTGAGTCGGATAGAGAAAGAAAGTTGAGTAGGCAGATTTACCAACAGCCAAACCAAAAAAGAATATAAATTATTTTTTGTAGAATTTTATCCTTGAGAAATCATTGGTCATATCGAAGAGGAATCAAGAGACAATGTGGATGGAGCGTCGGAACCTCTTTGGTCAAATTATCGGCTTGTTCATTGCCATGTATACTGCAGCTAGAAAGGATCCACTGAAGAACGACTTCTCCTCCATTGTTTAGGGTGTGTCAATAATTCCCTTGCATTTAAATTCCTGTTTTGATGTAAAAGGATTGTAATCAGCAATTGGCTTTAATTGTAGCTTGAGACTTTGTAAAAATGACATTGTTTTGTCCAGTGATAGTAGCAATAGCTCTAAGAGCCATAAATATTGAAAACATAACACCATCAAAACTGTCCGACCAGGTACTAAGGGATTTCCTAAGACCAAAGAAATCAAAAGAGTAGGCACCAAAGTAGGCCGTAACATTGACATCAGTGTGTACATGTAACCAGTCTTGACCTCAATATCTCATTAATAATAGCCAGAGAGGAAGACCTCAACGCGGTCTGAAAGGAATCTTGCATACTTGCAGGCTGAAGTAAGTCCAGTTTATCAGTAGCAAAACTCATATTACCCAAGAAGGTAGGCAGCTTAAAAGCAGGAAATCAAATCAGAAACGTCAAAAGCAAGTCCTTAAAACTCAAAAGAAAAGCAATATTGAGTTTTGAGTCTCGTTTGGGAAGAGACATAGTCAAGCCAGAAATGCTTCTTTCTCAATAAGCATTCTCCAAGAGAAAGGGCAAAATAAAGATGTCTTTTAGATGGACTGGTATTTTCAATCTACAATTGCATTGCCGTATTGCATGGAGGGTCGAGGTGGCTGCACCAAGGATAAATCTTAGTGCTTTATTTTGAGCAATGTCCAGTTTTAACTATGCACTGTCAGAAGCAGTGATAAATAACTCCGCAACATAGTCAATAACTGGTCTTATATAGAAATTGAACGTGGAAGTTAGAACACTTTGAAAAGAATGGTTTCGTTGCAGAGGGCTATTATAACTTTAATTGTAATAGCTCTCTTAGTTTTCATAAAAGTAATAAAAAGTGATATAAATATGTATGTGTGTGTGTGCGTGCATGCGCGACTGATAATAATACATAAACTTTCTTTGGGTTAATTATTCAATAACTATAAGAATGTATATGCATTAATTTAATATAAAATAAACATGGGAAACTAGTAATATTTTTTTAATTCAGAAGTTCGAAGTTAATTGCCTCGTGATAATGCTTTTAAGAATAATGATTCAGTAGAAATAACCTGTGGGTGTTGTATTTAGCACCACACTTTATAAACAACAATCTCCAATTTAGTGTTCAAGAAAAGTCTACAAGTTAAGTGGAACAGAATCAGATGTATTTAAAACACTATCGTTTACAGGCGAGCGGCACGAGCGAAGTGAGTCGTCGTTACAAGTCCCATGAGGTAAACAGTCTATCGATCGGTGTCGAGTTGTACATCGCTGCAAACCTCTCTTATCATAGACAGGGTGTCCGAAAAGGCCATGTCCAAATGGCACACATGGTTGTGTCAGGTCATGAGGAAGCAGAATTACATAGAAAAGGGGGGGGTTGAAAATGCGATCGTAATCCGCTAGAGGGTGATAAGCGCTGGCAGTCGGATCATTCGAAGCTCGGATCAGAGAAAGGATGAACCAGTATAGCAATGCAGAATTGGCAGACATGCATTACGTGTATGGTGCTGTAGATGGCAATGGACGAGCAGCGGTACGCATGTATCGACAATGGTTTCCAAACCGACGTGCACCCGAGCATAGACTGTTCGGACAATTACATCGCCGATTGCAGGAGGCAGGATCATTCAGAATCAGCAGCCACATCGGCTGGCAACGTACAACAAGGGCACCGAACATCGAGAACGCTGTAATCAAATCACTGGATTGGTAGAGGTTGCCTTGTACCATGGATACCGCAATCCCCGGATCTAAATCCCTGGATTTCTACCTTTGGGGATACCTGAAGTCTGTGGTGTGCGAGATATCCGTTCCATCGGACATGGACCTTATGGCACGTATCGCTGAAGTGGCGGCACGTGTGCCGGAGACTCGTGGCCAATTCGAACTAGTTCGCGATTCCATGCATCGCACAGCTGATGGGGGCAATTTTGAGCACTTACCATGAGTTGTAGCATTTTTCATTTCTATTTGGTACTGTTTTGTTGTAAAATAATGATTTTTTACACCGTTTGTTACCTTTTCCTTGCGTGACGGTCACGAGGCAATTTCACTGTCACGATCGCGTTTCCGAGACCCCTTTCTATGTAATTCTGCTTCCTCATGAACTGACACAACCATGTGTGCCTTTTGGACATGACCTTTTGGGACACTCTGTCTATGATGAATGGCTGATAATACATTGATTGGCTGATAATTAAGGAATCATAAAACTGGCTGATATTTTAGAAAATAATATTTTTGCTTTGTAAAGTATCAGCTATACTTTTTGTGCCATATTTTATCATAGAAGGAGAGGAAATCATCTTGAGAGGAATCAATTACATCTTTTGCGTCATACATAACAATCTTTAACAGTTTATAATATCATCTAAATTTGTCAAATTTCAAAACAAAATTTTCTGAAAATTAATCGTTTCAGAAGCTGGTGAGTAGCAGCTTTAAATGAATAAAAATTTTAAAGTTTGAAGAAATTGTGATATTCCTAGAAGAACGAATTAATTAGAATTTTTTTAATTGGGCTCTATATTAATTTAAAATGTGTGAGTTAGCATATCATTAAAGATAGGAATATATAATTGATTATGTTTATCCAATATGTTGAATGTAAATACAACCACTTCCGGAATTCTCGACTGATTTTCTTAGTTTCTCGGCTACAACAGCAACTTCCAACTGAAATTCAGTATCTAACAAGAGTATGAAAAGTCAATGAACTACTCTTAGCAGTCATGACTTCAAATCTTTTTTTAATGGAAAACAAAATGCATTTCCTTATTTCTCAGCGAAAATTACAAAACTTTATAACTGTACAACAGTTATTCTGAAATTTTCGAGCTGAGAGAGACGAGAAGTGACTAAACAAATTAATGGTAAGATTTAAAAATAATTTTATTTTTGCAGACAATTTTTTACTGGCCAGTTTTAAGTAGTTTAGTGAAGAATAAATTTCAAATAGAAAGAAAAATGAAGTGGACATGGGAATATTAGTGTGCTGTGTTTTTATATGCGATTAAATCAGGAATACCTAGTGTGAATCTCTACAATTACGTTTGGAAATAAAAATGTTTCTTGTGTTACTGTATTCAGGTGATTCACAGAGGTCGTAATATCTTTACAGAAGAGACAACGTAACGAGCATTGTAGCTTTATTATCAGACAATATATTTTCCAGACAGAAAATCTTAATGATAATTACTTTATTTACACCAAATGATGTCGAAAGAACTTGATATCGGATCTACATTAAACTGTGTAGGAAGAACAGCACATAAAACAATATTTTGCTGTTGAATTTTCAATAATTTATTTGAGCACCAAAAAAAAAGGAGCTAATAAAAATATTCTTAAATTACTTAAAGACAGTCACCGCATTATTTTTAAAATCGTGAATGTTGATGAAGCCTATTTACCATTTTATTGCTATTCCAACATGTCGAGAATGAGGCAATGAAAATGACCACACGCTCACAATAGAGGAAGAAAAACATAACTTGAAAAGTGATCTATACCATTTTCTTCAGAACAACAGAACAGGTCAAAGACAAAGAAGAATAGAAGACAATCTCAACTAATTGGCACACCTCAAAATATCTTTCAGAAATTCTTTAAACGAGAATGTTAGAGAGGATTTGTGCTCTCTAATACTCCAAGACTTTTCTTTATCTTTCAATAATCTTATTATTGAAAGATAAAGAAAAGCCTTTTGAATTTATCTTTTTAGTAAGCAAGATTGATAGTTAATTTTCTTCTTAAGAAAAAACACATCGAAATGATAGAACATCTACCTATGTTACTTAATCCTACTAGGTGTGATTATTTTTTTTTTAATTTAAAAAATAATTTTCTCGGACCTCGTTTTATTTCCGACGATAAAATTAATTGGTCTATAAATGTATTTTTTCATCGATTCCAAGAAATGAATAATAGGAAGCATTTCTCATTCATCATCAAAATTCACCTGTAAAAGTGTGTATTGATGTTGAAATAAATTAATTTGAACACCTATAAATTTACGTAAATATATAACTTATAATATTTTTTAGTCATTGCAAGTGTTACCGAATATAAAAATTGCGTCTATTTCTTTCAATAATGGTAACATACTTGTGAGAGCATTTACAGTTTTATTCTTCCAATTTTAAGGTTATTTGCAAATCTGGTTATTCTTTATTAGAACTAAACTAATTCCGTGGCACGACAGCCCAATGTGTTGGCCAAGGCCTATAGTCATAGGCACTATAGGCCTTGGCCAACATTGGTCATTTCTGATCGAGGATAGTTGCATGAAAGGCTGAGTCCTCCTTGCCCAGCCAAAGGATCGAACCTCGAACCTATTCCTTGTGAGCGCGAAACGTTACCATTACGCCACGAGGCTTCATTCATTATAGCTTATATATTTATATTCTTAATATTACGATTTTAAATTAGGAGAAATATAAATTTTTCTCATTTAGAGCATTTTAAGAGCTTTAAATAAATAATTTTATAAATGAGGTCAAATGACATATTACTATATGAATTATTAATACGACTCTCTGTTTTTAGAAAACTATAATTTATTTGAAGATCGAAGACTATTAGAAGATCATGTTATTATTTAGCGGTTTATTAGCTTTATTCGCTTAAAAATTTAACGTACTTGAAGCTGAATGATTAAGCATCTTGCCTTCGGTTCAACAGTTCATGGGTTCGAATCCCACCTTGTGATTGGATGTTTGTAAGTGGTTTCGAATCCACTTTAAACTGTGCGTCCCCGTCTAATTAATCTTCGTGTACAAAAAATGGCCATTCAGCGGCAAACCAACCACTTGAAAATTATATATGTAATTTAAATATACATTGTTCACTAGAAAATTAACTATAGTCACATTTTTATTATTGATACAAAACAATAGAGTACAGTTTAAATTTCCAATTAATTACATTTTATTTGAATTTTTTATTAATTTAGATAAATAAATGTTTCATTCAAGCATTTGTGGGAAAGAAAAACAAGAGTGAAGCAATATTTTAGTTTCCATTTAAATAAAATCCTTATTTGTTTATGCACTGAAATTTTTTTTTTTTTTGGTGTTGAACTGAGAATGACAGCAAGGAAAAGAATGAAATTTAAATCAGAATGTTGATTTTGTTCTGTTTGTCCCTCAAAGGTTATCTTTTGCACACAAAGGATAATTAGACCGGGACACACGGTTTAAAATGAATTCGAACCCGTGCAAACATCCATACTCGAGATAGATTTCGAACCCACGAATTGCTGAACCAAAGGGAAGAGCGAATCAAACTGTTGAATTTAGTTTAACTAAGCTTTTTATTTCATTTCGAAATGTTTGAGTGTTTGCATATAAATATAAATAGTAATTAACTCTATTTGAACACCCTGTAAAGCTGCTTATTCCATGAAATCGGTAAATCTGGAATTACTTCAAACCATGGATCCCAGTCTAATTATCTCTCGTGTGCAAAAAATGACAGCTGAGCGATAAACAAACCGAATTTACTCCAAAAATCTCACTTGAAGAATAAAAATGTGTGTCTTTCTTTCCTGTAAAACAGTTATCTATGTATTACCACTTCAAGAAAAGATTTTAAGCGTGTTTCTTTTCATATTTTTCCCAGTGGAATTTTCTTTAAAATGTTACAACTTTTAAATTACTTTCCAAATCACTACAATAATAAAAGATTTGAATATAGTTTTGAAATAGCAAAACTCTTACTATTTTTATTTCAGTTTTTGAAATGTATCTATTTCACCTATTGCATATAAAGTTAAGCTTTTCCAAGTAACCAACAAATAAGTTTGTTTAACTAATAAGAAATACATTGTTGAAAGGAGAGTTTTAACTTCAATATTTAATAACTTTGAAACTAATTTGAAATTTTGAGCCTTTAACTTCTCATTTAACTATATTACCGAAATTAAATGAAGAGTTACTCATTTAACTCCTTATTTAATTTGTATTTGTTGTTGTTGCTTATTTCCAAGGGATCTGACGGAATCAGACCAAATCAATAAATCCGTTGACGAGGAAGAAATCAATGACGAGGCGAGGAGTAGTGTAGATATCATCCCATAGTATATTCATACAATCCAGGATATGCTCAGAAGAAGCTTCGTGTCCGTGGAATTTAGGACAGAGGGGGAAGGTCTTGTTCCCCGCTACAAAAGTCAGGCATTGCAGGTGGCCAGAGGCAAGACGTGCAAGGCAAGTGCTGGATTTCCTATCACAAGAAAGAGCCAGAGAAAGTCCCGGCTTTCTGCCCTTGTAGAAGTGGTGAGTCAAAGGTACCTGCCAATCGGTTTTAAACTGGTCATTTCTCAGGGAAAAAAGTTCAAGGTAGGTAAGCGGGGAAGAAGAAGTAGCAGGATGACCTGAGCCCTCCTTTGCTAAAGTGTCAGCTATTTCATTGCCTTCAATATCCACGTGAGACGGGATCCATTGAAAATAGATAGTATGCCGAAGGGAGACAATTTTAAGCTTGTGTAGAATAGAAAGGCTTGTTTGGTCTTCCAAGTAGGTCCATTTTTGCAGATGTTGAATTGAACTGCGATAATCAGTTAATATCCAGACATCACTATAATTAGTTCCGCTCATGATGAATTTGTATTTAGCTGATTTGTACAGGAGACTATATTTTACAGCGTTAAATGCTCAACTCCTCATTTAGCTGTATTACTTATATTAAATAAGGAGTTGAACGATTGACTGCTCATTTATTTTGTACTCAGCAAATATATGGGTGAGACCTATTTTGGCGGGAAAAAATGATTTTGAAAAAACTAAGTAAATAGTAAATAGTGCTGAAATTTATAGCGTTAGATTTATGCCACACACAATTTTTGAATACACTTTTTTATTAGGAAGCTGAAAAGGGGTGAGCTTGGCATTCTTGTTTCTAGTATCTAACTATTATGTGTGTCCTGCTTATCTGATTGAATATAGCATATATTTCTCGCATTTTTCCAAACATAGCCGATCTAGCTTGTTTAGAGAATGTATAACTCTGATAGCAAGAAAGTAGCAAGTTCGATTTTATTGTACTCGAAAATTGCCATGCAAAAAGGAACGTTATTTACATAGTTCTTTTGTTTTACCGATAGACAATTTTGCAAATGGATATGCCAATTAAAAACGACTGTAGGTTATGAGTTGAGATGTACTCAGTCAGTAGAAATAAGCAAAGGTTAAATAAGCAAAATATTAAAACATACTATCTCTAGAATGCATTTCATTTTTTAGTATCCCTTAAAGTTATTTTGGAAATTTTAAATATCACTGGAGTGCAAGTATACATTGACACTTTCGTCTTTAACAAGGAATTTTTTAAATCTTTAATAATCACTTTTCATCATTTTTTAAAACTTTATTGTAAACGTATTTGTCAATTTAATTGCTCTTACTCACAGAAGAATCTTTTTTCAAAACATCGTTGGTACACATGCAATCAGTTATTCAATTTTTTATTATGTGTAAGATAAAATTCTTTAATTTATAAAGTAATATAAAATATTAGTTTTGTAGCATAATTAAGAGCTTTGTTTTAAAAACTTAAACGGAATTTACATTCAATGGTTGTAAAAAAAATGGCATTCCAAATTAGGGTAGTAGGCTTCACGGGGGAGGTCGTGTTAGAAGTGCGACACCTGCAGAAGATAGATATATCATCCTATCAGCAAAAAGGAACAGGCGCACCACAGCTCAGCAGGTGGCAAATCAGTTTCTTGCTGCCTCAGGAAAGCAGATCTCCCAAAAAACTGTTGCCAGACGTTTGAGGGGAGGAGGACTATACGCCCGCAGACCAGTTGTGTGTGTCCCATTGACCAGACAGCACCGTACTGCTCGTTTGCAATGGTGCCGTGAGCATCGCAATTGGACTGAACAGGACTGGGTAGGCGTACTATTCTCAGATGAGAGTAGGTTCAGTCTGTCATTGAAATGTAGATCTGGCGCGAGAGTGGTACTGCTTATCGTCCAGAAAATATCCAGGAAAGGACCGATATCCGACATGCAGTGTCATGGTGTAGGCCGGTATCATGATCAATGGCCGCACGCCCCTACATGTGGTTGCGAATAGGACTCTGACGGGCCAACGATACATTAATGAAGTTCTACTTCCTCATGTTAGTCTTTTCCGTGGTGCTGTCGGTGATAAAATTTTTTATGGACGACAACGCAACATGTCATCGAACACTCGCTGTTCAGGATTGTCTAGACAGCGAGGGTATTCAACGCCTCGTATGGCCATCACGTTCTCCAGATCTAAACCTCATTGAAAATGTGTGGGATGCTTTGGGGAGGCAAGTTGCTGGTCGAAACTATCCTCCGACAAACAAGAACATCCTCACCCGTGCACTCCCAGAGGAATTGGATAAATTGCCTCAACAGCTGCTGGATAATGTTGTGCAAAGTATGATGCGACGTGTGGAATGTTGCATCACACTCCACGGTGGACATATCCCGTACTGATACCTTTCTTGAAGGGGCCTGCTGACTTTTAGATGCATTGTTCCATTTTTCTGTATGCAGTATCAAATGAAAAATTTTTTTCTTTCAGATGTTTCACAGCTTTTGTACTTTCCAGAACGATAAATATTCTTTATTCTAATGTCTGAATAGTGTTGCAACTATATTTTACTCTACTAGGCCTCATGTCTCTCTTAATGTTATGCTACATTGCAATTTGTGATCTGTCCTTACCAATTGTCCAGCAGTGTAAAACATAAATCTGGGAAATATTAAAAAGATAATTTAGTGAGACTCGAAAAATATATTACTTATAAACAATTAAAAATTTATCTTGCTCTTGAACTAAATTAATTGAACAGGAAAATAAGGATTAACTGTTATACCATGTTGGCCACCAATATAATGACCACTTTCTTCAGATTTGAGTAAGTAAATTTAAACGAGTATTTTATGTTCGGTAAATATTTCGTTTTCTTCTAATATAAAATAGTAAAACACACTCAGTATTGATTAGGAAGTCGTAAAGACTTGTGAAATCCGTCATTCTCGTGATCGGGAGACAATGAGTTCGATACCTAATACAGCTGAGAATCCGTTGTGTCCACTAATGACAACAGAGGCAGCACTTAAAATAAATAGTAGTTGTAATAACCCACTATTGGTAGTTAGAAGAAGGTGTCAGCTCAGGTGTTGATATCGTCACTCAACCAGTTTTGAAAATTAAGAAGCAATTAGTTGTGTTTAGAGGTTTTTCAGTCAGAAGAAACCATCTACCGGAAACGTATTTTAAACTGAAATATTATAAATACTATCATGTGATCACTAAACGGGCAGTAGTGATATTTGTAAGAACGAACCTTAAATTTCCAGTCAAAGGTAAGAGAGGATTATTTGTAAAATTAATATATGATACATGTATCTAAGAAACAATTGCTATAGATTTTACTGTATTATTGGTGTAAACTTTGGATGCGTTGATTTGTCTTCAGCAAAGACTGCAGCGAGAGATATTCACAATAATCGAGTATTTACTGATATTAAGTGTGAAATTATCTTTTTCTCCTGTTATAGCAGTACGAATGGTTATGTTTCTAATTACGGATAAAAATTGACCTGATGACGTTCAGAATTCTAGTCAAACTGAATTAAGTCAAAGCTGGACTATAATTTAAACTCTTTAAAATGAGTTTTCTCGGTTGTTTTGTATTTAAAAAGCCATTGTTTTAACTTTAAAGCTCTCATTTGTTTATAACTACAACTAAAACTAACTCGTCTCATTGGCTCTTAATTTTTCACGCTAAAACTTTAAGAAATAAACTTTGTTTTAAAATGACCAAAAAAATAATGCGTAAATGAAGTACTTAAATTAAAAACTTCGTATAGTCTTCCAGAAAGCTTCTCAAACACAATAACTTAATGACAGTTCCCTGGTTCTTTTTGTCTTGATAATTTTTCGAAATTACATTTTATGAAGTGTTTGAACTACAGAAAATAAAAGCCGGAGTGCAATTCTGGTCAATTTACAAAGTTTGAAATAATTAATGTATCTTTCACTTTATTAATCTTTCTTCAAAAAAAAAAAAAAAACTTTGTCATTCAATTTAAACTTGCAATTTAACTTATGATAAAGTAACATTTTTTTCATTTTAAAAATACGATACTTAATTTCGGTATATTTACAAGCTATAACTTCGCCGCATAAAGTATTTCAAAATTCACAGCCTCTTTTCATTTAAATTACTCTGTTATACATCCTTGAGTTGACAAAAACATTCATCTCGGTTGAAATTTACTACTTAATGCTTTAATATTAAATCTAGTTTATAATATTATATCGGATAGATCTTATTTTCGAGAGACTGAGTTAAGTTGTATGATAAAAAATTTATTTTCAAAAAGCATTTCAATTGTAAAGTATTAAAAACTCGTAGACTTAAATTTGAAAAACCTTCCTGCTTATTTTCCTAAACTTGATTTCATTTTAAACAGTTTTCAATTAATAAAGAACTTGACGTTTTACCAGTGCAATCAATATACTTAAACTAAATTTGAGGCACCACAGCGAATGTGAGCCTGGTCTACAGTATCCATATCAGTTACAACCACCGATGACACTAAGAGGCGAAGCATATATTCCGGTTAGGTGGTCAGCCTAACGCAAAATCCCCAGCGTTTAGTTCTTAAGTAGGCTTAGTACTTAGTTTATCGACCCACAGAAGGGATTGAAAGTTGAATCACCTTTTCTCAGCCAGAGATTCGAAATTCTGTCCTATGCTTTACGAGCGCGAGTTGTTTCCACTGAGCTATTGAGCTCCCAATAATTCAAGAAATTGAATCAAATGAATTGTTCATTATATTTCGGGTTAATTTTTGTAATATAATTAAGTTTAATTTTAGCGGATGATTTAACACGTTCTTAATTACTAGTTGTATATTCAACTATTATTCATAACCATATCTGGTATTCATACTATTTACTAAACAAGTAGTACTTCATTTAAAAAGTTTATCTAATAAAGAGAAGATTTAAATTATACTCAAATCAACTTTTTAAAAGTTGTGTAAACAAAGAAAATAATATTTAACTAATTAAGTCACTTTTAATAAATTCGTTTTTAAGTTGAATCGTAAATGTAAGTTTGTCACACAGTTGTATAGGTTCTGTTTACTTCTAGTATCCACAATGAGTTCCAAGCCCGCAACCCACAAAATATTGCTGGTGGAGAAATTAACCACTGACTTCAGAAAAGCTGTCGTCTTGCATGAAACTGATGTCTTCAAACCAAGAAACGGAGAGGTTTGTGTGAAAAACAAGTGAGTTAAATTAATATGCATATGTTCTTATTAAACTCTACCAAACTGGTTGAGAATGGTTAGCGCTTCGTTCTTCGGTTCAACAGTCTAAGTTTGCGACATCCATATCCCACTGCGGATATGGGTGTGTAGTGATTAGGAATCCTACACATCCATATCCGCAGTGGGTTCCGCTATAGGTTCCGTTCTAATATGCCATCTTGTGCAAACGAATGATCAGTGAACAAAATAAAGCTGAAATATCGTTTGCAAGCGTAGGATTGTGTAAAAATGTCATTTAGATTTAAATGAATATGCTAAAATGTATTTAAATTAAACTCTCTCCTATCATATGCATTGTAAGAATTAGAAGACCAAAACCCACGAGTCCAAATCTAAATTTCGATGTATATTTTTATTGTACGAATGTATTATAATAGGAAAATGATTTATATTTTCTAAATTTGTCTTCTGCTGAAATTGATACAGAATTAGTTTCAAATGCATAAGTTGTGCCTTTTTTGTATTAAATAAACTTTAAAATATAATGCGAAATACTAAAGACGAGTGAAAAACGCGCTCGATTCAAATCTTAAACGATGTACTTAACTCGTTTAATATCTTTTTAACTGACAACATTTCCTTTTTTTTTTAACTGATAACAATGACTTTTATTTCCCAGGAATATTTTCTTCAATAGTCGTTAATGTATTTAACAGGAGAGGAAATTCCCAAACTATATCACCTTGTAAATCATGCAGAAAGCAGGCATGGCACCTATCTTGAGGCTTACCTTGGTCTAGGTATAAAATGCCTTTTTTTCAGAGCTGATGGTCTCTGCTTTGATCCCAGCCGCTGCTAAGCAATGAATGTTGCGTCTCTACCTTCTGCATGCACGACTGCAATAATAGGTGTTTGATAATTTTTTAGGTTTTCTTCCTTGCGATACAGTATAGCTCACTATCCACAAAAGTCCTGCAGAGTGAACAGTGCTTTTGTCTTAAGTTCTTGAATCCTATCTTGGGATTGGTCGTTTCTAGTGATTCTGAATCCACTTTAAATAGTAGGTCCCTGTCTAGTAAGCCCTTGTGTGCGAAAAATGACTTTGATCAATAAACTGCGAAAAGTCTTCCATAAAGCCATTTACGCTATGGACACTAATTTGCCTAAGACCCATTAAGCAGCCCACAAAGCGCTGCAAACTATATTTTGTTAAATCATGACTGAGTTTGCATACAGCAATTTGAACACATAAATAACAATTTTTCGTGAATATAAAAATTCTTAATTTTTTTGTTTTACTCTAGAATTGTAGAAAGTCATCTTCAGAAATATGAACGTTACAAGTTTCCTATGTTTGCAGTTTTAAAAATTTACTGTAGTCAGTTCTATAAATTGCTATTGTGATACTTCAAATTACAAAAGACAGTATACTGGAAAATCTCTTAAAGGTTAATTTATTACATTGCTAAGCAATTGCTTTGATATTTCACTCGTTTCTCAATTTATACAGAGAAAATTGGTTTTGTATAAAAACAAAAGTTCTGACTTACAGAAACTAAATTATGCAAAAGTTGAGCTCGTCCTCAACACTTTAATCCATCATTCCTTTAAATTCTAAGTTTCTTAAAGTAAAATTTGAAGGGTAAGCACATGGCATATGCAACGGCTATTGGTTTTTCGTCAGTGCTAACTTTTAAGGTCAGAACTGGCAGTTGAATAGTTTGATTACCCTTCAGTTCAACAATTTAGATATTTGACTTTTATTTCAGTTGGAGATTTAAGCGATTCTGAGTTTACTTTGAATTGCAATTATTGAACTGCGTCATTAAACAAACTTCCTTTTTAAGGGTATTTTTTTGCAAGGAGTGTTATCATTTTTAATAAGATTATATAATGAAAGTTAATCAAAAATTTTATACACATCACCCAGTGGACAAACTTACCAGCCTAAGACTTTGTAAAGCTATCATTTCTCTCAAATTTTAAGAATTGGCTGAAAGTGCAAATATATTAAGTTATTCTCTTATTTTATCAGTATTTCTTGCTGAAGTATATGAATACTTTATTTTAAATATCTCATAAGAACTTAATAAGCTAAAACGATCGCACACTAACGTGAAATGATTTAAATACTATTTTTCCTTTGCATTTTAAAGATACTAATCTCGTACAGATTTTGTTTGTTTTGAAGATATAAAAACAAAATTATTATAAGCAAATAAGTTGCCCCCTACGTTAAAAGTATTTAAGTTTGCAGGGAACAACTGACACTTATCACCTATAAAACGTATGTAGCATAATATGAACTTTCAACTAAGACTTCGTAGTAATCATAAAGTATATGCATAGTGTTTAAATGATAACATTCAGTTTATGAGTAACATGTAATGGTAATATCTAGCTAAATTGTTTTTAAATATTTGAGCGTCAGTTTTCAAATTTTTTAATCTAATTTATCATGAAACTATTGGGGGGGTAGAAAGAAAATTGGCGTTATCACACAAAGCAAATGATAGATTGGTGAGTTTTCGTCTTCATTTGACTTGTCTTTATTGCTTTAGTCACTAGTTTCCAAATAACTACGGATAACTGTTGAAAGTTATCCAAATACTTCAGATAATAGAGTTTTAAGTGACTAATTCTGTAAATTCTAGAAAATCCTGATTTCCAAGAAAATTTGAAATCGTAGACGTTTATTCAAAATTCATTTTAAGCTATTTGCTTTTCTGCGTTCATTAATAAAGTTTCCTTTAAAAGTCTTCCAACTTTTGAAAACATAAGAAATAAAATATAATTTTCTAAATAAAATAAGAATCTTGAAAGTGCTTTCTGAAAGGTGGATAGCTAACTTGTATAGGTTTATTTGGCTCATTTATTAGAAACTTGTCTATAATAATTGAAAAGTGGGGCTCTTAAGTTGTATCATTTTAGAAATACTTCTGAAGTACAAACGAAAATTGGCAATATTTTGCTCTGCTACAATATCCTGAATTGGGTGTATGTTGTGGGCTGATGAGTATATGTATGAGTTTACGTATCCAGAACGTAACAGAAGTGTTCTGGAAAAGTATATAATACCTTGGGTTATCAATATGTTCACAAGGTCCCAAATTTTATTACTAAATGGCAGAAATTTATTTACACGCGTATGGTAATTGTATTATGTACATTAATTAGCTCAATGTGACTAGTTATAGGATGGTTTTCTTCAGAGAATAGTCCCAGGTCTTGTTGAACAATGCGAGATGGCTGTTGCGCTTCTACCTTTCCACGAACAAGTCCGTCGTGATAAGTATTTTGGGGTTTGTGGATTTCCTATCATGCAATTATATGCGTTAATATAGCCCATTACCAGTAAAATGACCTCTTAAAAGCCAATTTACGCGTTGAGCACTAAAAATGCATTATAACAACCTTTGGTTGAGGCTGTCTGTTACATGATGTCAAGTAAAGTTACACAAGACGTGATAAATTTCAATAAACTAATTCACAAATATAAAGTATAGCTTTTATAGATTATTGTTTCAAAAATATTGCCTTGATACTGATGTATTCATTTTCGACACTTATGTTCACATATTTTTTTGTTTTAGGGAATTTAAAAATTTTTTAAATTATAATTTTACACAATGTATAAATTCAAATTTGCCCAAAATTTGTACTTTATGTATGGAAAGTTTTCATTAATATTTGTAGAAACTTAAATTATCTTAGGTGACGTTGTAAGACTAGTTATTTCATGCATTTCTAATTAAACTAGTTTCCTTATTTTAATGTTAAAAGTATTCAATAAATGCGAGTTTAAGACTTTTGTCTTCAAGCGACAAAATGCTGCAAATGAATTTTGGAAACATAACTACGTTAAATTCTGAATCCCACATTTGTAATAGTTAAATGCCGAATCATTGTATGTAATTTCTTAAAATTTCTAGGGTTAAAGTTCTCTTATTTTAAATTAATTGCTGTCAACAAAAATTTGATATTCAAAATGTCATTTGATCTGACAATTTAGCTGGCAAAGTTATGTATGCATTGAGTACTTATTTTTCAATTGAAATATAATACATTACGCAATGTTTTTACAATATTTTTAAATTGGTAGTTTTTAAGTTGAGTTTTAATTTTTGGAAAATCTATTCATCACACTTAGTTAAATAGTTTTAATTGAAAATGCACTTAATTTTTTAGGTATGTAGGAATTAATATCGCCGATATTAATATTACAAAAGGCAGATATTTTGTGGATGGAAAAGTTCCTTTTGGCGTCGGTGTTGAGGTAGTAATATTTAAATTTAATTTTGATATTTTATTCAATTAATGTTTTGTCTACTTTCAATATATAAAGACTTTGTTCTGATATTTGTATCCTTTACTATGTCAAATTGTCTAAGAACTACAAGTACTTGATGAAAATTATAAAATTGATAACTTCTTTAATTTAAAATAGCTTAATTATAAGCATTAATGTGTGTTTGAGCTATGTATTCAGTGTTCTCCCTTCCAAAGCATTTGAGAATCTATAAACATACATACACACTACAAAAGTGAAACTAAAATGTTAAGAATCTAGTATAAAAACAATAAACCTGTGATTATATTGCTTACAAACTTTTTAGTATTGTGTGTATTCTGAAATGTAACTAGAAACATTGTTCTGACTATCAATGGTATTCTGATTACGTTCGGCATGCAAGTGAACAAACTGATTTTTGCTTAACAATCTCGTACTTGGATAATGGTTCAAAATCTACTTTAAACTGTAAGTCCCGGTTAAATTACTCCTCGTGTGCGAAAATGACCGTTGGGTTTGTACCAAATCGAACTATATTTTTTCTTCCCAGGCAAAGTACAACGCAACCTTCAGTCCTCAATGTTCCTGATGGAGTGAAGACCCTGGCTACGTCAGGTTATAAATTCCATTCAGATTGTTGAAAGGTAGCCTTGAGAAGTATAGATATTGTTATTGCTAGTTTTGAATCATAGCTCTACAGTTCTTCCAACAACAGGCATAACAATTTGCACTGCTTACTACTAAGCCACGATAATTGTCCAAGCATGTTATCCCTGAAACCTAATCTGACTCTCCAATTACTCGTCTAAGACTTTCTCGATCAAGGTACTTTTCGCATGCGAAAAGTGAATATAACCAGACAAAGAGATTGAGAAATGATTCCCATCCGAATCATTCATATTAATTTTAATTCTTCGTATTTGCATACGAAATTGACTTGAAATCTACACTCAATAAAATTAACTGGTTCTGTTTGCCCTTTATGTTGTAATTCTCGATTGATCAAAAGAATTTGTTCAATTTCCATTTTCAAATGTAACAGATCTTATTTAAATAATCTACAATTTAGATTCTTGTACTTAGTTATTGAGCTCCAGTGGCTCAGTAGCTGCATCAAGTTAAGATCAGCAAAGTGAAGCATCATTTGACATGGGCAACGAATGGGAGGTTGACCATATTCTCTCCCTTACTGGTTTGCTGGAGCTACGTGTATTTAGGACATCGAGTCCTTCCCCTGTTGTGGTGTGAAGGAGGTGACTAAATGAGTGCCAGCTAAGGTGTAACCACGTCACCTGACCGTGTTTCAAAATTACGAGGTAGTTGGTGATTGACGAGTATTCAAAACCCATTAACCTAGAGGTATATTCTGAGGCTCGCTTCACTGCTATGTATGTAGTATAATTATGCTAAAGAGATCATGTTACGCGAATTTTCAAATTGTAAGCTTTTGCTAATACCTTGGTTTTCCTTTGCAGGGAATTGGAGAGGTGGTTGAAGTCGGAGATGGAGTGGAAAACTTGGAAGTCGGACAATGCGTTGCTTATATAAACGGGAATATGAACTCTTATGCTGAATACACGGTAAAGCGTATTGCATTATGAACTAAAATTATTTCTATAAAATTTTTTGTTTTTAATAATTGAAATTTCCCATAATTTAGTAACTGAAATATATTTCCGTTGCTAATAAAGCAAATTTCTTTCTAATGAATCCGAAAAAAATCAAGGATAAAATTTCATGTGCAGCAGAATTTCATTGTATATCACATTTGTCCATTGTGAATCTCGAAGATTCACGAATGCTAAAATAAAGTACATTAATGAAATCATCCAAAACGGTCAGTATTTCATATAGAGCTATACTGTAAAAATTAGTGAATACAACTTGTATATTTATATACATTGTACTATGCTTTTTTATCATCTAAAACTTATTCGTTCTTAAAATTTTTAAGTCTTACACTGCAATTCCCACAATATGAAATATAAATGGTTTTAGGGAGCGAGAGAAATAACCATCGGAAAAATCAAACTTGAATAAAACCCTTATTTTTCAAATTTTATCGTTGAAATTAAGTTGTCAGACCTCTTATCTGCAAATGTTAACATTTAAGGTAATTTGAAACGATAAATACTTGTATTTGAGTTTCCTGCGAAAGACCCTTTTAAAGCAGTTTAAGTCAATTTAAGAAATAGAATTGCAAACTAAATACAGCTGGAGATTTTTTAAAGATGCTATTCTTTTATTGAAAATATTAGCTTTCGATACATTAAAAGAGCTTATCTAAAATAGTTTTTCATTGACATGAACGGTTGTTCAAAAAAACTGCTTGACTTTAAGTTCTTGTGAACTGCACAAAATTGCATTTATTACACCTAAATGCAGTAAAGCGGAAGTGACTTAACTTTGAAATATTGGTGGCGCATATCATAAGTTTCTCACTCTAAAAAGAATACCCTTATGTCAATAGAAAAGTATTGGATGTTATATTTATAGGTATATAAACACTAACTTGTAACTTTTGCTCTCAGCATTAGTTTCTTAATTGTTGTGATACAATGACTACTTAAGTTAAAGTGTGGTCATCACGTAGGTACAATCTACTTTTTGTTTTTAGTAAAGAAACACATCGTATAAACACGTGTCTGATAATAAAAGGAATAAAAGGAAATGTTATTTTTCATATGTATCGACCTATTGATTCTCCAAGGATAACAACTTAAATTCACTTTGACACAAGAAATTACCTATTCACTGATTCGAAGTGGATTACCAAACAGAAGAAAATTGTTATAAGGCATGTGAGCATCTGCTATAGAAGCCTTATAAGATGAAATTTCATAACTGGCCTTGTGTCAAAGGATTCTCGGTTGACTACTCAACACCCACTCTTACAGATCTGCTTTCTAAAGCATAAATACAATTATCAATAATGTTCTTCAAAAAGTATATTGTTGAAAACTAATTCAAAGGGCATTAATACAAGTTATTTATTCAATAGTGTCAGAAGATCACATTTGAAACCTTCAAATCTACTTATCACTACGTCTTGGTTACCTTCAAATTATAACTTATTAATGTTTTAAGAAAATCAGATTTCACATTCTGTAGCTCATGTTCTTCGGACATTTGCGTCACAAGGCCTAACTATCTCCATATTTTATAGCAAACTTTTTCACATTAAGCAAAATCAAATTTATACCGATTTGACTATAGACAGAATAGAACTCTAATTAAAAGACAGTTTTTTACATAAACACTTTTTAATTTAAGATTAATCTGTTAATCTTGTTTCAAATTCAGCTTCCCCAGCTGTAGAACTACTTAATCTCCTTAAAACTCTTAGTTTTGTAGAAAATACCAATTTTGTCAAGTTTCGAGTTTGAATCACTTTAAAGTTTACTTTTACAAATTCAAGAGTAGCTGTTAAGTTTTTGATGTACATACTAGGCTATATATATTAAGTATAAATTCCAATTATTTCAGTGTGTACCGACTGCAGGAATATTTCCTATACCAAATACAAATCCAGAACTTGTGGGAATAATAGTTTCCGGCCTTACTGCTTCTGTAGGTTTAGATAAAGTAAGTAGTCTTAAATATTTATCACTATTAAAATTTCCATTTGAATTTCACTTCAGTTATTTCGTAACTCATTTTATGTAAATGCCTAAGATTAATCTGGAAAACAGATAAGAAATGAAGGGTTTTAGAGTTTGCACAATATTACTTTCATTCAGTTTTCAAACAAGTTTCTATCTTTATTTTATTGATTTAATATTGTTTATCTAAGAATCCAATGTATGTTAAACTTGTTAAATTTACTTTTATAGATTTATTACTGAAAGTTCATAAGCAAAAGAAAATGGCAAACTTATGTGGATTTCCACATTAGTTTCATCGTAATTACATTTGTAATTCGTTGCAATGAAAAAGAAATATACTACTCCTGTCAAGCAAGATTTCATTTAACAAAAAATTAATGGTCCCTGGAATGTGAAACAAATGTCCCAATTAGGTGTAACGCGAAACCACTGTGTTTGGTACCCTTGCATGGTTAAACAGTTTTTATTATTTGGTGTTCAGTGTGGTGTGTGGTCCTCAGACTGATAGTTTGCTTAATCTTTGTTTTCATTCATTTGATGACGTTATGGGTTAAACTTTGTCAACTGCTGCACTTTATAAGAGCTATTTTCTTGAAATAAAAATATCTATCAAAAAGAAACAGATCTCGTAGTAAAGCGCCTTCTGGAAGACTTAAATGCTCCACATGATCTAGCGCAGAAGTGCATTATGCCTATTCTATGTACGCTGCATTGTTTCTACAGTTTATTTTCCACAGTATAGCTTTCACAAGAAAGCTGTGATCTAGCGTTATAGTTCGTTAAAAAAGAAATAAACAATACTATACAAGGTTTGAGGTTTCAAAATCTGGTTGGCACTTTTTGAATTGTCAAATTGGCATTCTAAATGATGTATGCGAGCTTATATTCATGTGCTGAATCCAACGTATATCGTTAACTTTGAGTAATGTGGTGTTATCTGAACAAATATGGGGTTAGAATTGGCATGTTTGTCACTCAATAGTCGTTTTCTGCACCCACCCGAGGACTAATTATATCGGGATCTTTTTGAACTGTATCTTGATCTACTGCAAACATCCCAGCCTAAAATGAAATTCGAACATGAAGGCAAGATTGCTTAGAATATGGCTAGTAACTCAACAAACGTAGGGTTATATAAAGCAAGCTTTCATTTACATCAGGATGTCCTAGTTCAGTTTGTATAATATCAGACATTTCAGTAAGTGGCATGCGACTACAATCACATTCAATCTTGGTGTTCAGTAACTCTAATTTTTGGACCTGCACGAGGTCTCGAAACCGGAGGAATTCTCGCTTTTCTTGTGTGCATTAAATTTCTTGGCCCTTTTCGAGTTAACTAGAATGCTGCTAAATGTTCATAATTAAATAGCGTGTGCTGTGACTTGACTCGGTTATCAGTTATTGATTGTAACAGCACTTCATAATTTAATAGATGTTAAACACATGACATGCTTCTTAGAGGTGAATTCAAAGCCTTGACGTATCTCTTCCTACTCAGATTTCAGGAATTGTCATTTCTGTGCCTGTCGCCGGGTGAAGGGCCCCGGTTTACCCCACAGGTTAACTCGTTATTTCAACACTTTCTCTTCTATAAAATGCTGTCTCCAGTTATCAGACTGTCTTTTCTGTGCATGGCCACACTATGTTTCTCTTTAAAAAAAAACGTGAAAGAGCCCCCGGATTTTCCATTATAGGTTAACGTCTTATGCTCTCAGCAGTAAATTTTATTGAATAAATTGCTGTCTTATGGCAGGGCACGGTAGCTCACAGGATTTTAATGCAGTGAAATCTATATCATACTTTGGTTGCGTATGTACAGGTAACAAGGAAATAAAGTAAACAATAAAAGATTAGCGTGTTTAGTTGATAGCAATTAAATAGTTAAGTTAGCCTATTTATATTCATAAGTATAAAAATTTAAACACTGAGCACATATTAAATGTGTGGATAAAAGGAATGTATGTTTATATTAAATGGGAGTGTCCCTGTCAATCTCTTGGAATTGCTCGTGGTCTTAATCTGAATTAAAAGGATAGAGTATGCTGTTCAACAGTTTGTGAATTGGAAATTATTCTTGAAACTGGATATTTGTAATGTGTGGTTCGGAGCTTTTTTAAGCATTAATTCTGTCTAATTAATCCTCGTATACAAAAATAACCTTTTTGAGTGAAAAAATCAACTAACAGAGTAAGACGAATGTTGCATTGAATCTTTGCATTGGTTCAATACTTGATCTGCTAACCTAGGCATAATTATCTCTAATTCTTTAGAACCTGTCTTTAAAGAAATTTATGTCTCATCTACTTAGGAGGAATGTGTTGACTGCAGACCTAAGTAGGTGCAATGGGGAGCGCAACCATTGCTTTCACTGTTGCTGTAGCTGTAGACAATTCAGTTGTCCTCTGGAAACAACCATGGAAAGGAGCCATGGTTGGTAAAAAGGTCAATAAGAAATTTATTAGACTTGTCTGCTTCTAGAGATTTATTTAACCAACCAACCTACATGCATCTTGTATTCCCAAACACGTTACAGTTGCGTTGCACTTATTTAAAGTGTTTTGAGCAAGTAATTCAGATAAGAGTTGGAATATGAGAGTTAGTTAATGGAATGACAACGGTTTTATCCTTCCTTGGTAATAAAACATTCGATAATGAAACCCAGTGTGCTTTATTGTGCAAAAATTTAGAACTCCTGGGTACATTGAGTTGAAACTTATTTTGCATGGTACAGATGCTGTCCGGTTTATGATGCAGTATTAAGTGACAGCAAAGCAGATGTGTTATCAGACCAAATAGTGATGCGTAGTCTACTTTGGCCTCCAAAAGTTAAGGAAACGGGTTTTTATAAGCTAATTTGCAAATGAATGTAGAAACACTAAATTTGGATGACTTGTGCTCAAAACAAGTATATACTGATTTCAACATAGAAGTCTACATCATAAATTTACTACAAAAATGCAGTTTTGCTGGAGAAGTCCATTTTTGGAAGAATGAATTTTATTTAATATGTAATAGAAGCATAACAAATGGAATTTAATAAAGGTGTGTTCACCCCTGGCTTGAATGAGTTGGCGGCATCTACCTTCTTTCTGTCAATTAAACTGTCGGTTATCGAAATATTAAGTGAAGACCAGACGCGGAATAAGCAGTTTCCCAGCTCTCCTACAGATCTTTGTTTAAAGCAGCAACCTGTCTAGTAAGATTTCCCACGGAAGCTCTATGGGATTCAGGTCTGAAGATGGAGCAAACCATTCCATTGGCTCCAAACAAAAATCTCTCGATATTTTTCTATTACAGATTTATGAGGTCGTGCATTATTGTCCATCAGAATGAAATTGTCAACTGCACCACAGTATGAAAGGACGTGTGTGTGTGGATCAAATTTCCTCACTGGAGCAAATGCTTGTTAGTGTGATCATCGAACGAGATTCCCGCCCAAACCATTATTCCACAACCGCGGTAACTCTTTCAATAATATTGAATTTGTGTCTGGAGCTTATCCCCTCTAGATCAGCACATGTCCTGAATCGCTATTGCGTGCGAGTCTGGACTAGTCTGTAAAGTACAGAAGCCCAATCCGGTTTGGTCCATGAAACTATTTCTCTTGTATAAAATAAACAGGCCCTTCTATCCCTCGGAGAGGAGAAACATGCATAACTGGTCACCCTGTAAGGAAACCTGCATGGTGAAGGCTATTTCGTACATTACTAGCAGATATTTTTCTCCCTGATGCAAGTTGCTGCTCAGAAGTGCTTCTGGCGTTTAGAGAGGTTTTCTTCAGATATTGTAGCTTACGGTCGACCTGGAGTATATTTTCCTCGACATTAAAGGCTCGGCATGAGATCAAGTTTATTGGTATTTTATTTTCCATTTGATATATGGATTTCATTAATCTTCTATTCGGCATAGCATGTATTTCTTGGATATTGTGCCAGGTTGACAACCACTCAGTTTGATCTAAAAACGGTAAACCACACTGAGACATATTGAGGCACCTACCAGTGTCAACCTGTGATTTCCCTATTTTCATCCATCTGAAAAAGTACAAAGTTCCGTGTTTTATTTACAAAAAGTTTAGTTGGGAAATTAGTCGATAAGAGTTTGACTTTAAAGATTCAAATCTTTTGTTCTAATGCGAGGGCCAAATTTGCTTTCACAAAAATGTCACGTAATTAATATGCACATCTTAGACTTTGTATGTGTGCTAATCGAAAATCTTGTAGTGTTTTCCGTGGCGCTAATTCAGTTTAGCTCAATTCTTACTAAAACTCAAGATTTCTGATTATTTTAACATTTATTGATTTGCTCTAAACTGCTGAGGGTAAATTCTAGTGTTAACTTATATATTGCTTACCTTTGTCAGTCTTTGGTTTATGAAGAAATGATTCATATCATTCAAACCCATAATTTAAGCTAGATGGTTGATTTGACTTTTTGTAAATAAACGTTTAATTATATAATGTATTTTATTCGCGCGCGCGCACCATATTGTTTTTACTTTAACCTTAACGATTTTAGTTTAGTTATTAAAAAGAATTTTTAAACTTTTATCCATGTAAAATTTTTACAAGAAATTTTTAAATTTTAATATTAATTCCAAATAAGTAAAATGTACCAGAACTCTTATGAATACTGAAGTATGACTTGAAATTTTTGTTTAGTATTATTTAGTTTATATTGACTTGAGTGTCTTCTGAAAAAGTTTAATGTAGTTTCAAATTGAAATGTTTAAAGAAACCTGTTCATATTTTTAGCGTGGCAACTTAAAACCTGGGGAGACGGTTTTGATAACAGCTGCAGCTGGTGGAACTGGACATATAGCTGTAAGTAGCTACTTTTAAATAATTAATAAAAATGTTTTGAAGATATAACGTTTTGCTTAGAATTAAAATTACAACAGTAAATGCTGTATTTTTGCAGATAAAAGGAAAGTAATTCATGATCATTACATAAATGTGTGGAATGAAAATTTTGACATCTCAAAGCTTTCTTTTAGTTGAGTTTATGTATTACATTCATAAAATTATTCCAAAATCTATCTAAATACTATATTGCTTAGTTTCCGTATATATAGTTCTTTTTTAAACTTAATTTGTGTACTCGAAAACGGAACTGAGGAAACTAAAATTTATTGTAATACTTGCTTACAATTTTAGTTTCTAACAGAAGTTCTAACAGTTAAGCTTTTGACCTATTAGGGTAATAAATTAACGTAAGGCACAAGAAAACCAAATCTGAATTTTATATTTCCTTCTGATGAGAGCTATTGATCTTGTTCAAAGTGTACTTTTTAACATAAGTTCCAAGCGTTGGTGATAGTGCCCCTTTTGGCCGTCTTCCATCTTTATGGGTGCAGTAAGAGACCTAGAAAAATAAGGGACGCTGATAGGGTACAAAAGGACGAGTATAGATTAAATGTACAGCCAACAAAAGTGTTAATAGTGAGCGTAAGTCCACTACATACGAATGATATTTTTAAAATTACTTAATGCGCAAGACTCGTTGCTTCAAAAATTGTCTTATTTTTGAAGCAACGAGTCTTGCGCACTACGGTCAAAAGCAAAAACACATGCTAACTAAGTAGCATAAGCGAAATAAATTTTGAAAAAGAATTTAAAGGTTGAGACTTATGTTGTGTAGTAAAAAAATTGAATATGACCTGTGGTATAACATTCAGTTCTGAATATAACTGTAGTATGGATAAAATGTCTTTATTAGAATCTAACAATAGTAATCAAATCATTGTTTTATACGTTCTAAAATTACTTACTTTGAAAGTGGAAAAACATTATGAAATGAGAGATCTTTTGTAATCGGTGTAGGTAAACAGACGCGACTCGATTGAATCAGTTCTTATTGAGAACAAAGTGTAACCAACGAATAATGAATTATTGTAATTAACAGAAGACCATACACGTGCGAATTTATATTACTTGACTTTTCTTGAATTTCGCTAAGCTGTTTCTTATGTGGAGTGCATAAGCTTCGAAGTTCTCCGGCTTTCCTCTCGGACGACATACGAGTACAGTTCATTGCTTATGAAGTAAGGCAGCAAAATGGCGTGCACGTTGCTGCCTTACTTACTCTAACAAAAAAAACTTAAACTGTTAGGTTTTCTACGAGGTTGCAAAACAATTACCATGTGCGGAATATGTTCACAATTCTTAAGTCTTCCACTCTTAAGGCGAACTGGTAGATAAATGGCTAATGCTTATACCTTCTGTTCAATAGCAATGGCTAATGCTTATACCTTCTGTTCAATAGCTCATAAGTTCGATTCCCACCTGCAGTTTAGTCTGTAGTGATACGTAGAGTCCAATTTAAATTGCAGGTCTCAGTCCAATAAGTCCTTGAATGAAAAAAAATTACTGGAAAGTATTAATGAAGTTTCATAGCTTGTCCATCTGCAATGCAGTAACACAATAAGAAATATATCATATTCAAAAGTAAACTGTGTACTTTATAAAACTTGTGTACTTGTATTCTTTATAACTTGAGAATTGAGCTCAATATATGATCTAGGTAAAGTCTAAGGCAGGGGCATACGGGGCAGTGGCCCGGGAATAGAAAATCAAATTGAAAGTTTATTTTGTCAATTAAATATAATTCATTTGCAAAATCGAATTAAGTTTGGAGCAGAAGGGGGTTCCCAAAGAAGTTATTGAGTTGTACCCTAATTAGGCCGAGTCGGCTCTGGACAAGGCAAGCAGCGGATAAATTTTGGCATTAATTCAACAGTTTATTTTTAATTAGTGGGGATGTGCATTGTAATTTTAACTTAAACAGATAATTACACTGAAATTTACTTAATTTTTTTTGCCTTCCAAATCTCTATCGTATATTAATTTTGTTAGAATCTGAAAACTTTCAAATCGTACATTTATTATTGAACGTATCTTACTGTATACTGAGGTTAAACATATTTCTTATTCTTAGAAACGGTAAGTTTATAATATGTATGATATGTTTGTTTCCACTATTTTAGGTTCAATGGGCAAAAGCAGCAGGTTGTCATATAATAGGTATTTGCTCATCTGATGAAAAATTACCATTGTTGAAGGTAACTACTTTTACAATTTTTTCTGAATAAATTATCTAAAAAACAGTCTTGTCTTTGATTTGATACCTTTTATTTTGAATAGTTTAACTTGCAACTCAAAACTAATGAATTATTGAATAAAGGGAATCCCATAAGAAATTATGACAAAATTTTATATTTCAAGTTTTAGTTTCCTTTTTCATTAATATCACATTTTTTTAGCTTTAAAAGAACATCGACAAATTCTCGGGATGATTAGTAAATTCTGTGTAGCGTGCATATAAATGTTAATATTTACCCGACGTTTGAAGAAATTTCTGAAACTCTGATACAAAAGAGAAACCGATCGGGCAGTGAAATAATAAGAGCTGAAGCATTCAATTGGATAATTCATGGGTTTGAATCCTACCTTTTTGACTGTAATGATGTAAAATACTTAAAACTGCAGGTCCCGTTCTAATTAGCCCTCGCAAGCAAAAGCTATAGTTCAGTGTAAAAATAAAAAAATGAGCCTTACTGTCTTGAAATTTATGTTGAAACTTCAAATGCATGTTTAAAAGTGTAAACTTGTTAAAAATGTAATCATTAATTTTGGTTAAAAGTTTTTACCCTATGCAATTTAGATCTATGTATTTATATATTTAATATTCTGAATAATTGACTATAATTTAAGTAAGAATATTTAAAGATTAAGAAGAATTTTCTTAATTGTAGGAGCTTGGATGTGACAGAGCAATTAATTACAAGAAAGAAAATCTCGATGAAGTCTTGACAAAAGAATATAAAGTAAGTATAAGATTATGCACTTATATAATATTGGTGTCAAATTAAATATAGTTACTTCTATTTTACTCAAAATAAACTTTTAGCTTTTTGTGCTAAACTTAATGCTTCAAGGTGTCTTCTGGGAAAATTTGATTGTCATTAATAAAATAAACACAAAGATGAGTATAATATAAGTAAATGAAGTGTTCTCGAAAGCAATGCAAAAACTTCACACGTATCTTTGAGTTTCTTATTTTTTGAGAGGCCGGGATGGCCTTATTGGATAAAAAGTTATCTTCATCGGTAGGTATAGAATTCGAATCCCAACTTAACCGAAGTTTTATGCATGTTGGTCAGGGCATGTTAAATAGGTTGTGGTAGCGATGTCTTACTAGTGAAATAAATCTGGTAAGCAGTTTATGGGAATCCACTGTTTGGTGCTTGCTTCTAAATTTTGAAGACACAATAGTCTTTATTGAATAACTTTCATCTAATTGAAAGAACATAACTCATGGCCGGAAATATATGCTGTTACTCTATCAGATACTACTTTAATATAGTATATTAATTACACATAACTAAAAATAACAAATAAAATGTATTTATTTAAATAAAATTACAGAAAAAATTTAAAAATAAAATGGAATCACTAAAAAATAAGACTTAATTTTTATGTGAAATAATTTGTTTAATCTTTTTACAGTTTACGCTAACAGATCTGAAACTTCGTATAGGGCTAAATGTTTCCTTAAGCGATTTTATGAAACTTTAAATACCTCCATAATTATGAGTCTCGTATGTAATCTTGTATGCATATAAGAATTACCTCTATCCATTTTACAAATATTTTATCTACATTTGTTCTTCAAATTGATGGTTGGTGAGCTTTATGGTGCAATGTCAAACAGGACAAGCTGCATCAAACTGAAATCATTAGATGAATATGTATAAAAGTAAAGGATATTTGATTTGAAAGTAATTTTATGTACTTGGCATGATACAAAAAGATTGATCCACTCTTATCATTTATCAGTGCATAATTATTTGACTTTCAATATAAGAACACTTAACTAAATTTTAAGTGAATCTCGTATTTTGTGTTTTTGTAGAATTGCTTTGAGGAACTAATACCTAAAAACAATCGTACATAGCAACTTCAATCGTACATAGCAACTTGAATATATTACAAATTTCACGGAATTTCTATACTGACTATATAATCCACAACAAAATTCAACGAAAAAATTAAAGTACCTTGCGTATTTATACTAATTAGTACTAATGGAACAATTAAGGAAAGTTAAGAGAACGATTTATTTAAAATTTGATCAGTATTATAGTAGCTTCTTTACTGTACTTAAAACATCCCAAAATTTATAGCATTTGTAAGGAGGTTTAGTAATGGTAGTTTGTGTTACAGGATAAGTTATAGGAGTAATTTTGTTGTAGGATGGGATTAACGTCATCTGGGAGACTATAGCTGGCGAAGTCTTCTTGACTTGTTTCAA
The DNA here is from genome assembly GCA_037975125.1 of Latrodectus hesperus. Classification (NCBI taxonomy): domain Eukaryota; kingdom Metazoa; phylum Arthropoda; class Arachnida; order Araneae; family Theridiidae; genus Latrodectus; species Latrodectus hesperus. Next base: position 96,512,314 of record CM075857.1, on the reverse strand, counting down.
ACATCTTGCCCAAAAAGGCAGATTGCTGGTAATTGGAGGGACATCTGGTTATGAAAACGAAGAGAACGTTGGAATTATGCCAAAAACGGACATCTCGCACGTACCAGAACAAGTAATTCTGATAAAATACTTATGAATTTAATAAGTTATTCTTTATTCTGAAATATTTTTACATGCATGAATTTTACAAATGAATGTAAGAAATTCAAAGTGTAACACGTCCTATAAATAATACAAATATTTGCATCCTAGATGTTAGAGCTTTAGACTTACTTCACTTTCTAAGCTAAATCATTGAATTAGCCTGGAAATCGAATGGGTTGTTAAAATTAACACAGGATAGTTTGCTTTATAAGAATTCCTTGTGTAAATTGCGTTCAAGACACTTTGTTCATAAAAGTGTCTTTTATCAAATTTATATGAAATCAGTTTGCGGATTTTTCAGTCAATGAGAGACTAGGCAATGAGTCCATGTCTTACGATTTTCATTCTAAAAGATTTTTCTTCATTTCTATCTGTTTAACTTTCTGATTTAAATTATTTAATGCAATAAATTTAAAGTCGTAATGTACTTTCTTGAAAAGTTTGTTTAATACAGTTGACAAAAAGTTTATTTGTACATTTCAACTTTGGAATTTCATAGCAAAATAAAATATGGTAACTAAGTTATAATTGCAGAAATATTCTAGTGAGATAAAATATCAACAGAAAACAATCATGTAAACTTTAGTTTATTAATTAATAAAACTTTATATAAACTATACAAAGAGTATTTGTACACTTAATGGCAAATTTTAAACATTATAATAATATAGAAATCTAATACTTTGTATGCATTCCATAGGCTTTTACAATTGCTTCAAGACGTCTTGGCATTGATTCTATTAATTTTTTGAGGTTTCTTGATCTATTTCTTCCCAAGCTTCCATGAGTGCTTCTTTCAAACTATTTTTACTTGTAATATTCTGACTTGAGCATCCAATACCATTCACAAATTTTCAATTGGATTTATATCCGGAGATTGTGGTGGAGTTGCAAGTCGTCTTGGTGCATTATAAAGTAACTATCGCAGTGTTTGGGATCATTATCTTGTTGGAATAAGAAAGTGTCTCAGATACCCAATTTTCCAGAACTGTCTGAGTTATGCTACAACACATCAATGTAACCTAAAGATGCCATTTTTGTGTCAAAGTGTAGTTTTCCAACCCCACCGTGAGCTGCAGTCCTAAACCACCAGATTTTTATCATGTTTCAGGGTCTGAAGTACATTTTTACTATCAAGGGCTGTTTTATTCACCAGATTTTTCGGGTACTAGGGGATGAAAGATTTTAAACTTACTCTCATCTGAAAAAATAACCTTTTTCCAGAAGTCCAACGGTTTGTCTTTGTATTTCATAACAAATTCTAGACGTTTTTTCTTTTAACTTCAGAAATCATTGGCTTTTTCTCGGAGTTTTGCCCTTTAAATCATCGCTATATAACAAATTTCTTATTGTTTGAGTGGTCAATCTAATGTTAGAAGATACGAGAAGGTCATCTGCAATTTTCTGAGCAGAAATTTGTGGTTTTCTAACTACTGATTTAACAATACTTCGTTTATTTCTTGAAGTTAATTTACTCGGGCCACCTGGCCTGCGTTCAATTTCAACGCATCCAGTATTTTTATATTTTCTTAGGATATAACCAATAGTTGTAAAGGGTTATTTAACCATCTTTTGAATTTCGCGATAAGATTTTCTACTTTTATTAAGATTAACAGCATGAGTTCTCATGTCTGAAGAGACTTCTTTTGATTTCCCTATCATTTCTAAAATTTTCTCTGAGTGACCTTCCTGTTAAAAAAAGATAACCTTCGATATTTAAAAGAAATACAAACTACCCAAAAATTTATCATGTGAAAAATTACATGAAATGATAGTAATACTTACCGGAGATATATATAGGTGTAAAAATATACTTTTTGCAATAAATTTTCCAAGTTTGTAAGGTTTAGATTTTATTTTCAATTATTTCAAAATATTTTTTATTTACTTAGAAATAAACAAGCTCACACATCGCAAGGAATAAAATAGCTATGTTTCTAAACTTTAAAAAAAGTAGTGTACAAATCATCTTGCCTACTGTATATTTATCTTGTATTATGTCTGAGGTATATTAAACATTCAGTAATATAATAAAGATGGTATGTTTTTCAGCTGCTTTTTAAATCTGCTTCTCTGCATGGCTTCCTTTTATCGGATTTCAGAGACTGCTATGAAACTTACTTCAAGTGTTTGATGGAGAAATTGGAAAAAGGTGAACTAAAATCCATATTTGATATTGGCGAGAGAAGCGAAGGAGGGAAGTTTTTCGGTGTGGAAGATATTATCAGAGCTGTTGAGGTCAGTCAAATTTACTTAATAAAATGCAGTAGCACCACATCGATGAATAATCACTTCTCCCTTTTTTACAAAAAGTGATAGAGAGTACATTTCTTTTGTTAGATTTTTAGAAATATAACTCAAGGAAAGATACCACTGCATTTCTGATTTAGCGTTATAGGAACGTCTTATGTTAGCAAAGTCAAATTGGCTTTCATGTGCAAAAAATGACTGGAGTGAAAAAGGAAAATTGCAGCGCTCAATTGTCCTCAATCACTTAAGTGTCCATGGTAGAAATTAACAATTAAATGTCTAATCTTCAGTTTAACAGATCATGGTTTTGATTCACCACTCTGACATGGATTCACTCCCATGAATTCATGTCCGATTTATAAATATTTGCAAATTATATTTTCTTGAATACATTTGTATAGTGATTGAGGATCCATTTTACGAGTTTTTAAAATAACTCAAATGAAATAAAAATTGGTCAGAGTAACAACCCTTTAAAATATCATCAGGCAAGTGTTTAATGATTACTTTTGACACCACGGTGTCAACAGGCAATGATTTTAGCTATGGATAGTGAAATTACTTGACCTTAATGTTTTAAAAATAAAGTCGAATATTGTGCTGAAATTTAATTACACTTCTACCCTATACCCATGCAAAATGCTACTTTTATTACGTGTTAAACACCGAAAGCTATCTTTACATCTTATAAGAAATTGGCAATCGAGAAGTTAGATGATAACCTTGAAGCATTCAATAAGGGAAGAGAATATTGAAAATCTCATCTTGAAATAGCTTGTAAGTTTTATCATTCAAAACTAGAAATCTTACAATGGCATTCTCTATTCTTTTGCAAGGCAAATCTCATTAAATTAGTAAGAAAATTCAGGAATTAAATATTGTCAATCTACTAATTGAAGAAAATTATATCAAAGCAAGAGATATTTTCTACATAATTTGTTATAGAATTTTATCTAAGAATAAATTGAAATTTAGTTTTAAATAACTAAAGACTATAACAAGTTTCCCTCGCATTCTTCATTAATGTACGCAAGCTAAAATTGTGTGTCTAATATCCAAGTAATTCAAGTTCTTAATGACTTTTTATCCGTGATGAGATCAAAAATATTCAGTTGATACAGATTGACGTTGTACGTGCTTAGGGGAACACAACTTGATTTCTCACTCTGCAATTACCATTTTATACAAGGGTTACTATATGGCTTAAAGTAGACTCCATGTCACAAATATCCTCACCCTAGGTGAAAAATTAATGCAACTTATGACACTCGGACAAACCAAGCTCACTCTGCTGATGGCAATGTGAATTTAAGTCAATAGGGTGAATCTCTCGTTTAACCAGAGCACCATGAAGGTGAAAAGATTTTGCTCAGACTTACGATAGATGACACCACCAGAGGATTTATTCCCTAAACTTTGACATTTATCTGGAGGGGAAGAAATTTTCTCTAGACCATTACACCCAGGGTAACTGTCCATTGACCGACCACGTGACTTTTCAGATTCAACGAGCATGTACTTGGTAGGTCTTTGGCAGCGTTGTGAATCAAACCCTACCCTACGGACGATAGTTGATTCCACTAGGCTATCATGGCCTGATAAATGAATCCATGAACTGAAAATTAGAACACTGTTATACTATTCAAAGTTGTCTAGCCTTGCCAATCAACTTCCATGTATCGTAAAAATATTTATGAAGCTTAAAAACAATATAGCTTTCTGAGAGTACTTTTTAAAATCCTAGCAAACTAAAATAAAGGCCAGATTTACCTTGTGAGCCTCACATCAATCCCAATCAGGGACGATTTTGTCCCTTCTAGAAAGGGTGCTCTGACATGACCGATTGTGAAGCGCGAAAATTTCGTTACATCAGCTATTCAATACAGCATCGGAGTTCTAGGTGGAAACAAAGCCAATTGAAATAAAAAGTAAACTTTACGTAAGAGTTTGCAAAAGTTTCCCCTAATAAAACGTAATCGAAAGTTGCTGACGAGCCATAAAATAGTTTAGTTTGGGTTTCTAGTAATGGCAAACATTAATCACTGAAAGTAATTCGAGCAGTTTAATAAAATCTACATTAATATTACTTTAGGTAAGTTATTTTAATGTGAACTTTATATAAAGTTCACAAATTAACGAAATGCAAATTTCCTTTTAGAATCTTTATATAATTAAGGTTGAAATAGAATATTACAAAATTCACATGAAACAAATTCCTTGCGATCTATAACTTTGGCAACGTTGTGATAAATATCGGAAAAGTGTTAATAAAAGTATTTTCTTAGACACGTGAGCATTATTACTTATGGAAAAAATTAAATACTTTTATCTTTTTTAACTCCTGTGTATAATTGATAATACATCTTAAAAATTTACCTTGATTTGCTTATAAAAAGCTTTATAAATGTGTATTCTGTTTATTCCAGTGACATTTTAATTGAACCTTATCTAAATTCAACTCCATCAGATTTGGTGCTCCTAGATTAATATAATCTAGGTGTGTGTTGGGAGAGGGAACGGAATCATTTTTTTCTATTCTAAGTGATTATTTTGAGGCATTTTTACGCTAGTGAAGGTTACGATCCTAGATGTCTACCTCATTTTATTTGTATTTGTAAACATGGACAGTTCGAGTGACAGTGTTATTCGACTAAAAACATGTAACTTGGACAAGTCAAGCTTGCTATGCCGTTGGCTATGCGAATTAAAGTCAATAAGGAGTCGTTCGTTTTAATCAGAGCACCACGAAGGTGAAAGTACGACTCTGCTCTTCAAATCCTCCGATAGATGGCACAGCCAGAGGATACAGCCTTAATTTTAACCTTCCTCTGCAGGGAGAGGAGATATTCTCCATACCACTACACTCATGGTGACTGCTCAACGACCGCCCACAGGACTCTCGATTCCTCAGATTTAATGAGCACGTACATCGCATGTACTCGGTGGACCTTTGGTGGCATTGGGAATGGAGCCCTACCCTTCCGAACGGAATACAGATGCTCTAACCACTAGGGTTATCATGGCCACGATTAAAAACATTGTGTGTATATCAGAAAATTTCTGTTAAAATCCCACCAGTTTCTGAATGTTCATTATCGGGTGATGTACAATATTTTTGTACAATAATCTACCATAAAATTTTAAAAATATCCCTCGTCTGCAAGTCAACTTGCTCTTGGTTGGCGCTTTGCTATTTAAAAGTTAGTGGGTTCAATTCTCACTTAATCTGCCTTTTCAGTAATTCAGAATCCACTTTAAGCTGTAGCTCCCAGCTGAATTAGTCCTCGTGTGTAAATAAGTGACGATAAAAAGTCAGACAGCCGAAATATTTTGTCACAATTTTTTCCATAAAATAAACAAACGGTAATTTAAAATTTATGCGAGAGCTGATACAAAAGAGTGTTTGCTGAAAAACAAATATTTTTTAGCTAATATATATAACTAATCTAGCAAACTTTCAATGTCTTACCTTATTTTAAGATTATAAGTTATGTGAAAAAAACCTTAATTTATAGCAACCAAAGATTTTTAGTCATCGAGATATACTTCAAAAAGTCCTGATAATTTAAATGCAATTTATGTCTATGTCCTTAAAGCTTTTGATTTTTTAAGTCATAACAAAATCTAAATTTTCTCATTTTTAATATACTAGTTTTATGTAGAATCATAAAAATAATTCATAAAATGATGTTAAACGTTATGCTTAAAAAGTTGAATTGTTTAAATATTACTAGCTTCATGAAATGTTATTTTAGATTTCCCTTATTACTTAAGCATTTCTGATGGTTAAGAGATTTTTATTTACATATATAAGTTGTTAATTGACAATTTTTTTTAATTTAGTATATTACGGCTGCAAAAAACATTGGGAAAGTTATTGTGCAAGTATCTTGAAGTGTTGCCTGCGACTTCAATGGAAATTTAAGCTTTTACTTCTGCTTGTGCATAAAATATGGTTGCGTTTCGTATTAACTTATAAAATGCTTGAATATTTATTTATGATAAGTATTTTTAGTTAGTCTAACTATATTTTTAAATTATTTATATAACTAAAATCTATGAAATAAGATGTATGTTGAAAACTTATAAGCAAAAATAAAATTATTAGTTATTGCTTTCGTTACTCATTTATATTTAATTATATAACAGCAAATGACTAATTTTAAGTTTGATACATGATGCCACATCACGACATTCTTAATAGTACGAGTATTCATTAAATCAGTAAACGAAGAAGGAATAAGATTTTAAGAAGTTATATTGGTGGAAACGGCAAAGCCATAATAAATAACCAAAATATATTCACAAATCCAAGTTCTCTCAATTAAAAGTTCTTTTACTAAATTCCTCTAAATGAATAAATCTCTAAGGCCAACAGTTATTTAAACATGTCAGTTTCTTCATAAAATTAGTTTATCTTAATGATAAAATTTTTTTGCTACTACTCTAATTGGTTATTTTAGTTACCTAACTATAAATTTGCGAACTTAATTTTATTTTTAAAAACTGGTTTTTAATGTGAAATCACAACTTTAGAATAGAAAATTTAATTCGTCAATTTTTAAATTAACGTTCTTGTGTGTGTGTGCTAAAAATGCAATCTTGTGTTATAAATATTAAACAGCCAAATGATTATCGCTCTGACTTCGGTTCAACAGTTCCTGGGTTCAAATCTGATCTCGGGTTTTAATATTTTTAATTGTTCGGAGTGGACTTTAAACTACATGTCCTGGTCTAATAGCAATCGTGTGCCAAAAGTGAAGGATTAGTGTCAAACACCTCAAACTATACTTTTCGTGTATTTTCACGAATCTTTCAACGAAAGATCATTAAAACAGAAAGTACCAAATATAGTCTTAAGCCCGCCACACACGATAGGATTTTTCTGCTTGGATCTGTTGAAGAGGTAGAAAGTAATTAAGCACACACACTTCCTTCGAATTCTGCTGACCACAGTAGGGGAGGCACATCTCGAGTAGAAAATTATTTTTAAGGGTGCCATTTTTCAACATTTATTGCTTTGGGCTTAAAATGTGTGCCTTGTAAATGAAAATCGTAAATCGACAAAAATTTCAATCATTTAAAAGAGTTGTTCAGTCACTTTCATGATTGACGTATTGGCGCAGCATGTCCGATTTCGGACCTTGCGCCATAAAACCCAACCAACCAACCAACCAATCATGATTGACGTATTTGTCTTTTTAGTATTGTACTCATTTGTCTGCTTGTAATTTCTGCCATTCAATATTATCATAGTAGTTAACATTAGGTAACATGAGTAAATTAAGCACAGAAGTATTATAGGCTGCTGGTTTGGACTATGATGGTGAAAAGAAAAACAATAAAAAAGAAATGGGTAAAAAAAAATTGGTTGCTCCAGCGTGAAAGTCTTTCACATCTAAATTTGATTACGGAAATACAGTCGCATTTCTACTTCAGATTGAAAGCTAAATTGAAGTCTCAAAATCAATTTTAATAAGACATAAGTTTTGCAGTTACATTCTATAAATAAAACTTAAAAAAACATTTGAGTGAAATTATGGTTATACATTTCATAAAAATCAGGGAATATATTAAAGTATGGTGCAGATATTTTGCTCGTAATCGGACTTAAATGCCAACAAGTTTTACAAATTAATCAATCTGAAAAATATCGATGCCTTCCATATAAATGATTAACAGTAGCCATCCATAAACTTTCTAATATAGTAAAGAGCTCTTTGTAGTAATGTACATAATGACATCCTAACTGGTTATATCTTTCAAAGCTTTCGAAATATGCTGCGTTAAAAAAATTTCTTGTAAGAAAGAGCAGCTTTTGGAAATTTTAACTTACATAGCATAAACATTCAGCCAACCAAACTGGAGTTGTCATACTAAAAAATTGAGAGATATTTAAGAGCAAAATATATTGCAATTAAGCACAAAATGAAAAGAATTTTTGAGGGAAAGATTAGAGACTAATAATGTTTAATAGAAAATTTCTTAATTCATCCATTCAAAATTTTAATTTGTAACTTCAAAAAAGATTATATTTAATGTATAATTGCTCCGAAAAAACAATATTTTAATTATGTCCAATGGACATAAGCAAATACCATCTATTTTTATAATGTAAAATCTAAGAAAAAACTTGTGTTTTCGACACAATAAAAACAGTAAAAGTACGTGTTAAATTCTGTTTATTATACATTAATTTATAGATATCAATTACATAGGAAAACAAATTAAAAATTTATGGTGTCTGCAACAGAAAATTGATGGTTTAACTATAAATTTACAAAACTGATAAATAAAATGAATCAATGTTATTTCGGCAGCAGAAAGTAAATCTAGTAAATATTATTTCGCTAAAATTTATGAAACTTTCAGTAAAAATCAGTTATATTTCTTAGGATCTTGATATTTGCAATTTTTGAGTTCCTTCAGTAGAAGCTACCTTTCAGATCTACAAATTTATATATTTCAGAACGTTTTTGAGAAAGTCCTTGATAACATAAAAGAGTACACAACCTACAACAAACTAAAAAATGCAAGATAACGAGATGCTCTGAAAAATCGGTGACTTGAAATTATTCATGATAAAGTTAATTTAAATGCATTTTTTATTTATTTAATATTCTAAGTATTTGTGAGGCTAAGTTTGATTAAAAAGTGATTCATACTGTTCTAACTCAGAATGACCAAGCGGTCTGAGGTGCTAGATTTAAGCACTTGTAATAAAGAGAGCACAAGTCTATGCGAACATCTGACAAGCAACACAACTACTGCTTTTGCAGCAAGTAATAACAATTTATGGAAATGAAAACAGCATAACATGAACAAAATTTTTGAAACGGTGATTATGAAATTATAAAAGCCAATATAAAGAGAAGCCTTAAAAAATAAGTGAACATCGTGGATTATAATCTTTAAGCATTTCTCAATCGTTGCCATAAAGGCAGAGTGATCTAAGGATGTTGATTTTAGTTTCGATTCTGAGAAACGTGGATTTGATATATCCTCAATTGACTGAAGGCATATTTTAACTATTTTGTATTTTGAAAGAACAGTGTATTGAGGAAAAACATCGCGCGCAACATAAAAATTCGCTAACGATTAACTGTGACATCTAGATTATCTTTAACAAAATTATAAACACATATAATAATGGCCAAATTGTGTAAGATGCTAGAATTAAGCTGATTATCAGATCGTGGTTTCTTCAGCCCTAATTCTCATTAGTGTTGTAAAGGAGGGGGAAAAATCCTGGTTTATTTCGGGAAATAAACCCAATTTATTCCCTTGGTAATTTTCAATATTCCCGGGAATTTCGAAAGAACTGAAAGGTTTTAAAATTTTTGAAGATTTTCCACATATTTATTGTAGTAAAATAAATAAAAGTTCCCTTATTTCATGATTTCTATTCTAATTACAGTAACAAAGTTTTCCAGGAAATGAAAATAATTTTGCATTAATGAACAATTTAGTGTAACTTCGAAAAATGTAATGTGGAGGAAATGTTTTTTCTATGCAGAAATTTATATAATGACAGAAACATGAAAATATATCAATATTTATTTTGACAGTCCTGAAAATTGTATCTTGATATTTTTTTATTCATCTTTATTAACAAGTGTTTTTGCTTTTCTCAGTACGTAACTAACTTTCGTATTAGAAGACAGAACAGATATTTTTTCTTCACATATTTACTTCACTTCTTTTAATGAATGTAAGGCAAGACAATCCATTCAACGAAAGATGATTGGTTAAGTTTATTCCCTCAAAATTCCCGGGAATTTTACATCTCTACTTCTGACATAAGATGTATTTCAATTATTAATTTTGCAGTATTCACAAAATCTTTCAGGTGACAGAATCACGTCGTAAAATTGAAAACTTTGATAAGAATGATTTTCAAAACCGTATAAACATGTTTTTCTTTTAGGTATTTTTTCTATGTATTTATTTATTTTTTGAAAAACGGGTAAATAGCGTTCATTATATTTATGACACATCGCACTCGCTCTCAAAATGGCCAGACTGCCTAAGGTGCCAGATTTAAGCTCTGGTATTTTCCAAAGGTAGCATCGGCACGAACCCCACATCTGATATAAGTTGTATTTAAATTAATCATTTGGTAGTGCACAAAAACAATATTTTAGTGAAGAAAATGCATTTAAACATAAGCAGATTTGTTAACAGTAATTATCGAATTGAGGAAGTGCATAGCTACAAGTATTATTTTCAAAAATTGATGAGAGCGACGTGGATTTTTATGACTCAAGTCGCAATCATTAACAGAATAGCCGCTCTCACTGGGCATCAAACTTTGCTAATTTTTAGAAAAGAAGAAAAAAAAGAAACGTGAGGGTTTCAACTTTATTTTTGATAAACTACTTTTCAACTATTTCTTTTCTGAATGTCAAAAGAATTTGTTTCAGCAGAATCACCTCGTAACCTATCCTATTTGATATCAAATTGAAAATGCATATAAAAATGAAAATTATGAATGAAAAGTTAAGATAAATGATAAATGAACAGCGTGGATTATATTTTCTTTATGACAAATAAATCTGTGAAATAGCCTCAAGATTTAAGACGCTCTGGTCATCGAATAACAGTGTGATTTGAACACCTGACATAATATGTGTTTCAACATTTAATTTTGCAGCATACAAAATCAGCGTGTTATAACGAGAAAACCCCTCACTCTATAAACAAAAATTAGATCAAATATTATAAAATTTAAAAAATATTAAAAAAAAATGGAAGGCATTGTTTGTAAAAAATATTATTTAAAGCGCATTGTGAAAACGGTTGACTGTTATGGATTATTATTTTTTAATTAAATCATAACTGTAGTCAAAAGGGCAGAGTTGTATCAGATGCTTGGTTCTGGTCCTCGAGAGATCGTAAGTTCAAAACCAACTTCTGACGTAAGCTGTATTTTAGCTAATTATTTTGTAGTATACCAGAAGAATGTATGGTAATGCATAGCAATGTAAACAAAAGGTTTTTAACACAAAATTTAAAAATATTAAAAAAATGGAAAATATAGAATATATTTTTGAAAATATATTCTGTATTTCTAATTTTTTTATATTTTTAAATTTGATGTTAACAAATTTTTGAAAGGAACAGTGGGGATTATTATGTTTATGAGACATTATTCCCAATCGCAATCAGAGTGGCCGGACTTTCTATGACATCGGATTTAAGCACTGAATTTCGCGAAAAAGAAATCGTATGTTAAAATTTCACATATGATGTAAGTGACATCTTGGCTAATCTTTGTCGTATGAAAAAACACTTTATTAGAACGGAAGCAGATTACAATCAAAAATTTATAAATATAACTATCAAACTGAAAAATATTTCTGAAAATAGAGGAACAACATAGATTGTTTTTATAATATATATATATATATATATATATATATATATATATATATATATATATATATATATATATATTACTACCCGAATGATCGAGTGATATAAGGCGCCTGATTTAAATTCTTGTTTTTGACAGAGCATACTTTTGATTCTCACTTCTGACAAACTATATTTCTACAACTTATTTTGTAGTGTGCCAGAAGATTTTAATAATGGAAACACTTATTGCAATACAAACAAAAATTTGATGAGTGATAATCAAATCGGAAAAGTGCATTATAAAAGTATTTTTTCTAAAAATCGATGAAAATATCTGCTTGTATATCTTCGTTACAAACCACAAGTGCAGCCAGAATATCCGAACAGTCTAAAGTGGCAGATTTATGCTGTGGTTTTCGAAAAAGAGTCAGTTCGACCACACTTCCGACGAATGCTATATCTTAATTAGATACTTCAAAGTGTAACCAAATCAATCTATACAAACGCGAAAATACATCGGAACATAAGAATAAATTTGATAACAGTGATTATCAAGTTAAGAAAGCGTCTGGAACAATTGTTTTTCTGAAAATGAATGAACAATGATTCTTTTATTATATAAATCACAGGTGCTGTTGCTGACAGAAGGCCGAGTAGTTTAATATGTCAGATTAAAGTTTTGGTTCTCGACCGAGAAAAACGGTTCAAATCCACTTCTGACGTGAGCTGTAATTTAATTAATTTTATTAAAGATAGAAATAATTTAGAGTCACATAAAAACAGACAACAAATGCAAAAATATTCAATAAAGGTCACAATATGTGAGTGCTTAATTTTAAACATTTCATCAAAAAATTTGGTGCAATAACCTTTTCCATACTTCATATATAATATGAAAAAGAATATAACAAAAATTAAAAGTGTTAATTTGATTTAAGAAGTTTCTTGTAGTTAGTTATCTTATTGAACAGCAGGGATCTGATTGATACATATACAATGTGATAAGAAATTAAACAGGCGAAGTTTAAAATCAAATATTTTTATTACTGTAGTCATACATTTATTTTAAATATTAATGATATAAAGTAACCGAATAAGTGTACTTAAGTTATTTGTGTATAACACTATAATTAATAAGCTGTTTATCATATTTGAATTATTAATACAAGGAAAGGAAATCAATTGAGTTCATTTTCTAACTGACCCCAGCGGACAGCTATCTTATATAATGAAACCAATTTAAGAATCTTGGCTATGACAATCACAAACCAAGATGACAAAGCACATACTGAGCAATATATAAGAAAACAAAAAGCTATCAAAAATTTTTCTACTGTTTCCAAGGAAAAGTTTGTCAAAGACCGGAAGAACTTCGCAATACCAGAAAGAAAAAAAATTTTTTTTCGACTTCATTCTTATAAAATGAAAGAGTATCAAAAGCTGAAAGATACGAACACACGCACAAAATTTAAAAGCTCTCTAGAGAGAATTATTCAAGCAAATCGTGGATGATCGATTGCAAGATTTTGCTTTCACAAATGGAAAATCGTACTTGATTAAACAAGTTCACATCATCTATATGGATAAGAATTTGGTCAAAACTTCTTTTGAATTGTCGAAAAGCTCCACGACGCTATACCTCAATAATTTGGAGTAGAATACATACAAGTGGGTAAACAAATTGATTTTCATTGATCAAAGGGTAAAGATTAATCAACAAACATCACAAACTCATTTTAGATGCTATGCTCTCTTGGTCACAAAATGTCCTTGAAAAATCAAGGATGGACCTTGCAACAGAATTCCGCTGTAATTGGGAAGTCCATCTTTGCTAGACATTTCCTTTACTTTGTTGGATTCTAAAAGTGGATATCGTATTTGCTAGGTTTGAACCAAATTATATACTTTGCTTGATCCATTTTATAGAAAAAGAAATGTATTAAACTTCATAAAACTTTGGAATCTATTAAAAAATTATTGTAGGAGGAATACAACAAAGTATCAATAGAGGAATTGCGGAACTGAAAACTTTAAGATGGTGATTCTGCATTAAGGCCAGGGGTAGAAATAAAGAAAATATACTACAAACCGCAATTTGTAAATGTTTATTTTGGTATTGAGTTACAAAATTTTCATTAACACTGGTTTTAATATATTATGCAAGCATAAGTTATTATATTGTACATGTTTACAGTACATCAAAGTTATAAATTAATAGATAGTATCCCGCCATCAGAAATAAAATCAGTTTATATAAAATTATAAGATGCAATGACTTTTATATCAAATATCTTCATAAATCAACATACAAAATTATCAGAACCATAAATAAGCAACACAGATACAAAAAAGTAACAATTTATTCAATTTGCAATACTACAGTCATTTTAATAAAATGTTCGCTATTTTAGGAAATTTTTCTTTTCATTATAAGTCAAACAATTTAAAATGTCAATCAATACATAAAAAACAGTCAATATAAAATTAATAAAGTCAACATCATGTATATAATTTTTTTAAAAAAAATACACATATAGTAAAAACATAGTAAAAATTCAGAAATTTTTAAAAAATTAACATTTTATAGATTAAAAATAATTATTCAATTCATATATTTGTGTACTAAATATGCAAAAAAGTATAAATGACTGATAAATAAGCACAATTTTACAATATTTGATTCCTTTTTAATGTCATATCTACATTAAGAAAAGAAAATAGTAATCAAAATTCATTTTTCTCTAATACATCATGCTAAAATAAAAAAATACTCATTTTGATTTATTTGCTTTTAATTGTTTATTATGAAAAAATTAAAATAAAGCTTATAATATTAATTCTAAAAAATACTTTAAAGTATACATTAATTATAACACTTTTTAATGAGTAATTTATGATGGCATCTTTACAGATTTTTTAACTGAATATTTAACTTAATATATTAATTTAAATTTCCTTTAGTTTGTTCTATGTATAAAGACAAAAATATTTTTAAATTATAAACAATATAGATTGATTAAATATAAGTAAATACCTTTTATAAATGAATACTATAACATGCAATAAATTCTCAGTCTAAATAATTAAACAAAATTTAAAAATAAATAATTAAAATTTTTTTAAATATAATTGAGTAAAAAATTTTTTTCTTAATTCATTTTCATGCATAGTAATGTAAAATTTAAGAATTGATTTAAAAAAATACTTTTTTTAAAAAATGCCCTTTTCACTACCACATTTCTTTAATTTCATTAAAAGGGTAGCTATTTTCATCAATCCATTTTAAAAATTCCTTATTTACTTTCTGACAAACTTTGCTGAGAGCAATGCAGTCAGCTTCAGCATAGTGACTAATAGGAGGATCTTCACCAAAAAAATACCGATACAATTTGGGTAATGAAAACTGAAGAGGTTTCGCTGGAGGTATATCTTTTTGAAGAGATCCATTTTTATCTACACCATCTTCAAATAATTTCTTCCTTACATTAGAGTGAAGAAAACTAGGTGTAACAGTTGGCTTATACTGCTTCTTAGGTGTAAATGTTGGATCAAGATTTTTCTTTCTACGTTTTTTGGCACCTGCTCGGCAACGCTAACAATTCCAGAACTAGGGGTGTGCTCATTTTGAAAAGAAATAGTTTTTGAACTGACATCTTTACCATTATTCACGATAGTTGAAGTGATTTCTGTCGTATTTGAAATTGGAACTTTTGTTGGCATTTCAATACTATTGAACAAATCAATGTCTTCAGAAAGCAAAATATCGATTTCTTTATCTGATGTAGTTGAATCTATTTTTGCATCAGAAGAAACAATGTGTAAGGTTTTGGCATCCATGTTTTGGTCACCTTGCTTATCACATGAGTCTGTTTCTTCTGGAGAAATTCCGACTACATTTTGAATTTGTGAAGCTGGTAAGTAGGAAGTTGATTCTTTAGCCATAGAAATTCCATTTTGTTCTTGAGGGGTCACGATTTTCACAGGATGATTCAATATTGACTTCAAAGCTTCTAATGTATCCACGCACAGAACTTCAGGTCCCAGTTCATAATTAATTCGCTTCAATTCTGCTTGAAGAAGTGGAAAATCATACCTTTTACCATTATGTGCAAGAAGACAGACTGGTGATCTCAAACGTTTGAAAAAATATTTTAGTAGTTTAGGTATACTTTCATCAAACATTCCTTGGTTTTCAAGAATATCATTGTATAATCCTGTAAAAAACAATGCAATTGGAATTTAAAATGATTAGAATATAATGCAATAGTTAAAAATTTAGATTAGAGAATATCTTTTCCATCTCAGATATTCCACATTAAAAAATATTTTTAAGTTTAAACAAGTTTTTTAGAACAGATATATCTTGAATAATCATTAAAAATAATTTTAATACAATAAGAAGGACACTGCTTATGCATTATTAAATCAAATATTAATTTTTAAACTTAGAAGTTTTTATTTCATCTATTGAAAAAAGATAAATTATCATAAAAAATCATAAAAAAAATCATAAAAAAAAATTATCATAAAAAAATTATATTGCTGCTTAGGATTATTTATTATCGTTTTTTACAAATGAATTTTTTTATGCTTTTATGTGCAACACAGACAAAATACTTTGTGCTTGAAAATACAATAAATAAATTGATGTAATTAAATATGACTAAAGTTTTAGCAAATTTCATTTCATAATACAAATTTCTAAACTTGTTTTTAATTTTTTTATTTCCTTGTAAATGGAACTAAGATCAGGAAAACACTTTTAAATGACCCTTCAAATAAATAAATACATACATTTTACAACAATACAACAGAAAAATATTATATGATTATTTTATCTTTTGAAATAAAAAGTATGATTGAAATAAAATAAAATAAAATTGTTAATTAGATAGATTGATTGAATTGACTGAAATTATATAAAGTAAAACTGCAAAACAATATATTAAATAATGAATACAATAAAAAATTTAAATGACTGAATGAAAATTCTTTCTCTTAGCTTCTATATCTTTTACATTTCATTTTAGGTACCAAAAACATTGAGGTAATGTTTATTTACATCATTAGTGTGCAAATTTTCCACAATAAACATTTTTACTCATTTTTTAAAAAAAAAATTGATCAATTTCAGAAAAAAATTTAAAATTTATATAACTTCACTGTTACATAATTTTTCAATAAAAAATTCCTTTATCAACATGTATATATTAATAAACACACATATTAATAGGCAAATAATTATTTAATAAAAATTATTCTTTATATATATATATATATATATATATATATATATATATATATATATATATATATATATATATATATATATACTGAGAGAAAAAATAGTTTTCCTTTCTAAACTTAAAAAAAAATTCATTTCATAAAAATATTCAAAAAAACATGAAATTGTTTTGCATAAACAAAAAAGTGCCATTGTGATAACCATATGATAATCATCTTGAAAACTCAGTTTTATGTAATAAAAATTGATTAATAAAGTCTATTTAACATATTTGTGAGAAGAAAAATAACTTTGTTTTTCAGTGACTTTCAATGCAAAACAATAATGGTTATAGCTGTGTAAATAAAATGGTTATAGCTGTAAATATGGTTATAGCTGTAAATATGAGCATTACAAGTTTATATTTCCCATATTTATTAAACCAAAGATTCAATAAATAAAAATATTCCTTTAACTGTAGTATTATCTAAATATCTCTCTGAGAATATTTATAAATTTTGCATAATTTTTAAGAATTGCAAAAGCTTAAAAGTTAAATGGGATGATAACCTCATATGAAACATAAAAATGCTTATTATAAAAGAAAAAGGAATTTGATAAAAATTAAGTTAAAAAAAATAAACAGTTAAAAATTTAATTGAGTTAAAAAATATTTTGCAATTAACAGCAAAATAACTTAACTTAGTAATGACTGCTATGATAAATAAAAGAGTGATTAATTTTAAATGACAGTAATTTTTAGATCTGAAAGTTTTGCTGGATTATCCACAAATATATAAATAACCAATTCAAACCTTGTAAATTTTCTGCAATTTTTAGAAAAACTTATTAATGTTCTAACAATGGATGAGCCTCATATTTACTTTTTATATAATGGGGGAAACATTAATGAAGAAAAAGTGATTTTTACAGACTTCAGCCCAAGATCAAAACTTCTATTCACTTGCATATTCTTATTTATTTTGAAAAAAATATATATATACTGTAGATAAGAATTATCTATAGTGAATGCAAATGAAAGGAATAAGTAAGATAAAAGTTAAAAAATAACTTTTTTTATGTACTTAAAAATTAAAAGTAAGCATTATAGCAGAATGAAATCACAAAAAATATTTTAAAATGTACCAAAACTTTATCAAAATTGTTAAAGATAAAGGTGATGTAGTAAAGTTAGAATATAAAAAATTTGTTCTAACTTTTAATAATGGAAATGTTGTGATTAAAGAAATAGAAACAAACCAAATATTACAGTGTCTTGCAATTTTTTTTAAATGGTAAATATTATTTATCTTCTTTTGTTTCTTTAAAATTTAATTAATTTAAGTAAATTTCATTAAGAACCTGAAAAATGGTTTATTTCTACTAGCTTTTAATAATTTCCAGAAACTAATTAATATTAAAAATACAGTATTAAAATAGTAAACTTCGTTAAAATATTTTTTAAAAAATCTTAATTTTTCTTAATGATAGTTAACTAATTTTATTTCTTAACTACATGTAAAATCTGTACGCATTTTCCAAATTTTTCTTGCATTGAAATTTTTATATTATTTCAGAAAAATTAAATAAAAATATATACTATGCTATAGATGTTTGTACAAGAAAAATTTTTAGAGCAATTATTGTTTTGGTCGTTAATTTCCATTATATATTATTGTGCTCAATTAGAAATATATAATACTTTAATTCATTATTATTATTTTTATCTGAATATAATATAAAATCAGGAAAACAAGAACAAAATTTTAGGTCTCAGTGAAAAAGTTGTTTCTTGTAAAAATAATATTAATAATCTTGGCAGTCTTCATAAAAATTTATGTGATTATAAATATTATGGAATTAGTGCAAAACTATATTTGTTCAATTATTAATTTAATACAATTTGCAGTATACAGCTGGAATAATTTAAAAAATATCTATTGAAAAAAAAAAGCTAGTTATCAACATACCAGTAATGGACATGGCACCATGAGAAATAACAGCTCTTGGACGAATACATAGATTTAATTTATTTAATACTCGAAACGTTTCATCCCGTTCAAAGTCATCTCTGTCAATAGCAACTAATGATATTTCTGTGATATGAACACTTTTTTTACCAATAAAAGATGGAAGTCCTGTGGCTTCTAAGTCCATGAAAACTAAAGTTGATATTGAACGATTTTCATCAGGCAGAAGCATGTTGATGATTTCTTCCATTGTAAATGAGTCTATAATATAAATATTCATGAATCAACTAATGTAAAAAATAAGTAAATACAAAGCTTTACAGCATATAAAACAATATTTTGCAAATAATTTCAATTGTTATATTAATATATTTCAAGTAAAAAATTTATCTCTGCAAAGCTGAAAGAAAATATATTATAATAAATATAGATTGATATATGAATATTTATCTCTGCAAATATTTATGATTCTATTCTTTTCAAATTTTAAAATAAAACATAAAAAATTTACTTTCAACTATAAGATAAACAAGAAAGTTATTGCCAATTTTGCATTGCCGTTCACTGAAATAAAATTAAGTATGCAAATTAGTGTATGATATGATTGAAACTCCAATCAGCTGGGAGTAGAAATATCAGTCGTTATAAAAACAGGTCCACTGAGCACATTCGTCAATCATAACTTGTATAGAAGCAAAGGGAAGTTGACATGTTGAAAGAGTTTATTTGGCATTGTTCGCTTTACAACTTTAAAGTGACTTATCAGCTGCTGCATCAAGTCACCAAATATGTCAAGCACTTGGAGAATGTACGAGAGTTTTTCCGAAGTCGTGTTGGCAAGGTAAACTGTAACCGTACTTGGTATATTTTGGCGACGTTTCTTATTTAATACAAACCTAAAGAGGTAGTCTGAAAAGGGGTGTGGTGAATGGCGTTACCTAGTAGGGCGGTTGTAATAATGTAAGCAAATGAGGAAAACTCTAACAGAAATTTTATGAATCGAAAAGCAAATGAATGCAATAATGTTTAAAATCGCTTTCTATAATGATACATGTATTCAATTTTTTCTCTTTAATAAAAGAAATTAAATATTTTTGAATCATAAATTGTTAATCACAGAATAATTGTAAAATTTATCTTTCTTTTAAATTGCATAAAATGTGTATGGAATAAATTCTGTAAGCAAAATAGGTCATTTATCTAATTATTTCTAAAATTAAATTTCTAATCTTATTTTACAATTCAATTTACTTTATCTAAAACCATGTTAATAATAAATTTTTATTTTATCAATTTAATTTGCCATTTATTTGTAGCTTCAGAATTTAAATTGAGTATTTAATTTCAAATCCTTTAAAAGTGTGGAATTAACTATGTAATAAAATGAAACTTATAATTGGAATAAATGTTTAAAGATTTGTACTCATCCAAAGAATAGAAAATTATTTTTTTGATAATCACCATTTATTGATTAGAAGTGAGCAAAATTATTTCTTTATTACTCCATCTATTACACAAAAATGAAAATATATTATTAATACTCATTCCAGAAAACAGTAGTTTTATGTATCTGTTTTTAATCGTATCTTTTACGCATAAGTTTACACAAAAATAAGGCAGATTTTGAAGTTCAAATTTGATCAAATATTTAAAAATTGTTAATGTCCTTGGACTGGAAAAAAATTATTGTCAGATCTGATAGTCATAGTTAATAATTTAATTTTTCTTGCTTATGGTATTTATATCTTTATAGAGTATCATAAGATTAATGTAATTTTCTTAAATCTAAAAATTAAAATTTCCTTTTGAATAAGCAATGTTTTTGCCTTATTTTAAATTTTTCTTTCAAAAGAAAAATACTCATTTTAGGAAATATATATTCAAAGAGAAATTCTCAATGATATAAATTATTCAAAAGTTGCTTGTTATAAAAGTATTTACCTTCAGCTAGTAACCAAATATAATTTTTCCATTATTTTCAAAGAGTGTATAAAATATGAGCCAAATCACAAATACTGAATAAAATAAAATTATTTTTCTTTCAGTAGATATATCGTTTAAAATTTAAAAGACATTCAATTTTTCCTAAAATTATAGCTGATTATTTAACTAACTTAAAAATTAATTTTCAAGATTCATTAATGTTGTAATTTTCAATAGTTATCCTAGAACAGAATTTAAATATTAAACAATTAAATGAATTTCAATAACCTAAATATAAATTGCGATTTATTAATACATTGTAATTATTTTGCAAAAATTTAATAGTTTCAAAATTTAAGTTCAAAAATTTATAGTAAAAGAGAAGAGTATATCACGTTTGCACATTATCTGATAAAGAAATGCTTCTGTAAATGTAATATACTCAATTAAACTATATATATATATATATATATATGTATATATATATATATATATATACATATATATATATATATATATATAACAAATGTTACTTAAAAATATTATCCCCGAAATGTACTGGCCAAATTGCTTTTTCTTAATAAGAAACAAAGCGTCCTTAGTTAAAATATTACCTCTAGTAATTTACAAAATACCTCAAAAAATAATAAAAACTGTACTAAAAATATGCAAATGATTATGGAAAAGGAGGAAAGTTAATGAAAAGAAACTTTATTTTTCATACTTTTTGCAGTTATAAATTTAAACATTTGAAATGTCTTCTATTTTAGTTTAAAGTTATATAGTCAAGTTATATAGCCGAAGTCAAGTTACATGTCTATAAAAAATTATAATATTGATTAATCAAATAAATCTTTTCTATTCCAAATAAAGAATATAATAACTAATTAATATTGTTTCGGCTGATAAATATGTCATCAGCACTTCTCTCTGGATGTAATTATTTACTATTTAAAAAAAAATCAAAATGAAATTCTTTTAAATATTTTAATTTTCTGAAATATTATTTAACATTCTATTAATTATTTATAAGAGATTAGATCCTTTTATTTATACAAACAATATTTTATTAAAATTTTATATTTTCTTTTGTAAATATAAAATGTTAACTTTTAATTGTATTTTAACAACAATAGCATGATGAGATATAGCTCTCAAAAGAAAGGGAAATTTTATAAAATTAAAATATCATTAATGAGAAATTCTTAAAATTAAATTACAAATAAAAGAATTGCGTTAGATGTCCTTAAAATTTGCATCCTTACTAATCAATAAGAAAGAGATATAACACCCTGTATAACACCCCCATTAGTTCTTGTCAAGAATACAAAAGCCTCTAATTATTGATGGGACGTATTTCCGGCTTTACACTAGACCATCTCAAAATAATTTCATTGTAATGACTTACAGAGGGGAAGTCCATCAATCGTTGTCAGCTGAAGAAACCAATATGTGTTAGTGGTTTGCTTTGTGAATGTCCGGCTAGAAAATTTCTACAAGTCCCTGTTATATATATATATATATATATATATATATATATATATATATATATATATATATATATATATAATTTTCTTCTGATATAAAAAAATAAAAAATATTAGATTGGATCAAATGATTTTAATCATTGCTCTAAAGTAGTTAAATGCATCATATCTTTTAAACAAAAAAATCAGAAAAACCTTTAAATATCTGTAGTAACTAGTTAATTCATTGTTTAATTGATAATTAGCTTTAATCCGTGCTACATCAATATTATATTTCTAAAATCATCAAATAATTTTCAAAATCATTAAAAGAAGTGGTTTGAATGCTTTAATACTTACAAACTGAAGAATTTTGACAAAATTGTATATTTTTAATAATTAGAAAAAATAATAAACTAACTTAATTGCCTAACAATAGCTTTTAGGGGAAATAGTAAGCTACTGACTTCAGTTTAAATATTGGGAAAAAATGTTGATTGTAAGTTTTTCATGTTCCGAATGATTTCTGTTTCTATAATTTTGTAAAAAATATCGTTCCTTACTGGAATCTATGTTGTTATTATATTTATTTTAGTATTTCTTGAATTGTTATGCCTAAATATTAAAATAAATATATCTCACGCATGAAAATTGTTTTTAGAAGGAGAATAAAAGCAAAAATAAAAATGGGGAAATCTTAACGCTACTATTTAGAATAATAATTTAGTTATTAAATATTTTATATAAAACTGTTAATATCACACATTTTTTCACATATATTCAAATTTATTCTACATTAAATATTTTTCCCTTCACCGAACTATATCTACCTTGATATGCAAAAGATCAGAAGTAGTAAATTTCGAGAAGGATTGTTTAAAAAAATAATTTTGTAAAATAATGTTTTAACTTCCTTCTTCATTTGATAGTTATAAAATATAAATATTTTGCTTCACTTGATTGCATCAAATGTTTTTTAAATAGTTTTGATTAAAGTACTAAATATTCATAAAATACATTTTTGTGAGCATAAATTCACTAATCGGAAATAAATACTCTACCTAGTTTCGACAACATTAATTTTGCTTTAATGTTAACCTATTAAAAACAAGTATCTTAATTTATTATCTTACCGCAACTATAAAATTTATTTCTTATATTAGAGATATTTTATTCAAACTCAAATTTTTTAGCTTAATATCAGAATTTACTCATTGAAATTTTATTTCTAAAACACACGAAAGGATTGATCATACCATAGTGTTTATTTGTAATATTCTATTTCAGCAATGTAAAGTATAACCTTTAGTATTGCTGTTATTTATTGAAGTGCTTGAAAATAAAAAAGTAATATTTAAAATATAGTTCTTAAATCATTAAATGAAAATATTTCTTTTACTGATGAAGGAAATTTAATATTTTCCGGAATTTGTAAGAAGCATAAACTTTTAATCAATGATTATATTTAGGGAATATTAGTTTAAAATATCCTAAAACTTACATAAACATTTATTAAAATAATTTTGAACCTCACAGTTAAGAAATTAAATAATTTATCTTGTTCTCTGCTGTTTTCCTTATACAAAAGAACGTTTATTATTACGAAATACAAACACTTTTTATATATTTAAATTTGATCATTAATTTATGGTAACATCATTTTATTATGTTTCTGAAACAGATGTGCATTTTGTAAACATCTGTTGGAACAAGTGGTTACTAAGTGGCGAAAATTCTATACATTATAGAAAATTAATATTGTTTTAAAACCTTAATTTTTTAAATTTGAATATTTGATTCCAATCAAAAATTATTAACCAAATATTACGATATAGAATTAAAATTAATTTCATCGTGTTAAGATTTATGTTTTTGATTATTTTATATCTCTCGATATATTTTCATATTTTTAGTTAGTTCTTATAGATAAATGTAATAAATAAACCTTGAAAGTATAATTATAACATTAATTTGCAAATATTTACATTTAAAACATTTGTGTCTTCAGTAAAAGTATGCATCATGCTAATACCTAAGCTTTGTTTCCATTTTCAGATAAATATAATCTTGTCACAAGATATATATTCATCAGAAAAGGTAAACGAAGCTCAGGTATTAGCATGATAATGACATAAATATAATTTTTCTATGAAAATAATTTCATTATGAAGAAAAATTTAAAAATATTAATTACAGTTGTGAATGTTAAAATTTTATTTAAAGTTTTATGATTCGTTTTAAAATCAAGTTTGATCGAATTAAATTAATTTTACAAAGTTATTTTTTAACGTTCAACAAAAATTCATGTAACCTATATTATTTTATTTACCTAAAAACATATCTTTTAAAACTAAGATTTTCCATTTTTTGTCGATCATTTATAAAATTATATAAGTATTTAAAATGATAATTCTACGAGCAAGCTATTCAATTTTTATATTAAAATTAGATTTAATGTAAAATTTAATTAAAAACCTAGAAATCACAAGGATTAAATATTCTTAAGTAATATGGTTTTGTTAAAAACGATGAACTTGGTTCGAAAATTTTGACTTTTAAAAATCTTGATTTTTGGAACAAAAAAAAAAAAATATCGAATTTCGTTTTCTGTCTAGCTCGTATTCTTTACATTTACTTATTTAAGACCTATTTTTAACTATTACAATTTATAACAAAAACCAGTTTTAGCTTAAGAGAAATCATTCTGGAGGAATATAATGAAATCGGGCATAATTATTGTAAAAAATAATGTTCGATTTATGCCGATTCTGCACTGTAAAAAATTAAAAAGATCTTAATGTATAAATTATTGAATCAAAAAGAAAATATGCCATTGCGTAAAACAATATGAAAAAACAAAAACAAACTCTTTTGAATAAAAAAAATATTTTAAAATCGTAAGAATGTCCTATTAAAAATTAAAAATAAGTAGACATTCATCATTGGTAAAGTAAACGACTGAGAAAATATCGCATAATCATGAGCTAAGAATGTTAAAACTCTTGTCTAATATGAATACCTGTATTGATTTGTTTGTCCTTAAACGATCTTTTTTACACGAGGTCTAATTAGATTGGGAACAACAATTAAAAGTCTAATTCCCAATAAGAATTTTACTCAATAGAAAACTTAAATACTGAGTGTATCAGTTTTTGAAAAATAAAAAATATTACAAATTTACATGTTTTGGCTGAGAATATTTATGATTTTATTATAAAAAATATATAAGTATATAATTCAATGCTCCAAAGAAATTAAATCTTAAACTCCATTGAAGCTTTTAACTTGCATAATCTAGTATGGTGAAGATGTTATTAAAATTATGAGTGTACAGACAATTTTTACTATTTCAACGTCAATTGTTAGCTGTGAACGTTCGTTCAGTAAATTAAAATTAATTCTGACATATACGATCAACCATGGGACAAAATAATTGGAGTGACTTAGCATTTTTAAGCAGCGAATTTGAAAAACTTGAAGTGATCAACACTGATGAAGTAATAAATCAAATTCATCATTAATGGCAAATGAAATGTATGCATAACTAATTAATTTATCCTAACTAACTGTTATTTATAAATACATTTAATCTATATATATTATATATTAACATCATTCACTGCTGTAAAATATACATTTTTGAAAATAATTATATTAATATGTAAAATTAATAATTATTTTAAATTATTTATAAATTATAGCAAGTCTTATTATTCTCTTGTTACATTTCTGAATCCAATTCTAGAGTTCTGATTATTTTTTATTCGCTGTTTCAAATTAAAAAGCATAACCTAAATCTTCAGAACTATTTACAACTTAAATAATTATATTAAAGAAAGTGCTTTTATTATTTGCATTATAATATCTTTATGAGTTTATATTATATTACTATTTATTGTGGGAGAGCACCAAAATAGATATCCTTCAAATTCCCATGAACTGGGTAAAATCGCAAACAGCATCTGTGTCTCGATAGATCATTTTATAATTGCTTACTTTATTGACAGGAGATATTCTGGTTCATGGAAAAGTGTTATCTCCCCTAGTTTGTTGATCGATTTTAAATTATTACCAGATGTGGGAAAAGCAGTTTAACTTCCTGTGGTATTTGTACTCAAAATTTCTCAATGGAGGCTGGTTGCCAATTTTTCTTTTTTATGTTTATTCAATATCATGCAAAGAACTCTCGTTGGGAGCACTTTAACCTAAGCAAAATATTTTCTTAATCTTTTGTGTTTAAATAACCTTATGTTTTGAAATCATTATGTTAATCTCAACTAAAGTAGGTGTAGAAAAATTTCTTAGGAACAGAAGGTACATGGCCATTTAGGCTAGGAACCTAACAAACACTAGATACACTTCTTCTTACCACTTTGGATGACCGAGTTCCAGTGCTCCAGGCGCTCACCACCAATTTATTTGCTTTGACTGCCAATGGGGTGTAATTATTAGTCACAGGGAAAGATTTTAATGAGGATATAACAATTATTTCCATTTACCTATCATTTGGTTAATCGTCTAGCCATGTATTTTCATCTGGTATGGCCAAGCCGCGTGGCATCACACTCATTCATATTCTTTATAAATAAAAATAAATAGGGACTATTTACAAGGTCAGATATCTTGCATGCATATTCTTGAATAATCCATACATTTAGTAGAGTTTATTTGCGGAAAATATTTCTAGATTATTTTAATTATAAAGTATACACAAACAGTAAATATTATTTCATAAATTGATATAAGTAAAAATTTCTTTTTTTCCATACACTTGTTCCCACATTTTCTAGATTAGATTAGTAATATAAATACTTATGCACACATTTTTAACAATATTTACAGTAATGATCAGTAACGCTCTGCACATACATTTAGATGCAAGTAGTAATGAATGTGAATTAACTTAAAGAGATTTGCAAGAAAGAGTGATAATGCCTTAATTCTGACTCAGTTTGCTGAGTTTTCAGATCAAAATTTCTCAAGAAAGTGTGGGAATATCTCTTGTCAAAATTAATTCTTTATGCACAAGAATAAACCTACAAATTGCACGGATGTTAGTAATAAGAGTTGAAGACAAATATCCATAATTATTGATAATAGTTTTTTATAAATTGATTTTTAGTTGTTACAACCCTTTAGTTTCTTTTGCATATTTGTAATTACTTATATAATCTTATGAACTTGCAAAACAAACTGTATAAATGAAATAATTAAAAATCAGTTAAATATTATACTTATGTGTCGAGATTTATGTGATCTGGGCAAAAAAATTGGAGATTAAATTATAAGCTCAGCAAATGTTACAAAATAAGTGGTTTTATTGCATTAACAAGAGTTAATATCTTATATTTGAATGATTTGGAGTTTGAATAATGAGAAATGCTGAATATGCTATTGCAAAAAATTAGTGATTAGTAACTTCAACATACAAATATACACAATAAATATATTTAATTCACAGGTTTAATTCAAAAAAATTTATTCCTTTATTACACATATTTAATTTTGGTAAGTAGGAGAATACATATGTAAATTATAGTATTTAATGATACTTATGTAATATGTTATATACTTTCATAAAAGATATAAAGTATAAATATGCTAATTTTTATTCATGTAATTTATGATTATCAGATATAATATGGCAAAAACAATTTTAAATTTAATTGCTGAAAAAATAGGGAAAATCATCAATAAGTACTTAAACTATCATGCAAGCTTCAATTTAAATTACCTAATTTCTCTTTTCATTGCTTTTAAAAGCACATGATGAGTTTTGATGGAATAATTTTATTTATAGAAGATAAGTAATACTATTGGTTATGTTACATTTAACTTTTTCATTTAAAGGTCCAAGTACTAATATTGAAATGTCATAACCACTGGTACCAAATGCATTAATAAAATCATTGTTTCAAAAACATGAGTTACACCAACAAGAAAAGTATTTATTTAAGTTCTTTACATCATGTACGCTTGGATGTAAGATATGATAGATTGTTGTCTATGTTTTTGTTGTATCATATTTATAGTTACTTATTGTAGTTATGTTATTTACAAATATAAAAATCAAAAACTCTTTTATTTTTAGTTATTTTTACTAACAATAAATGTTTTTGATTTTTATATTTGTAAATGAACGTCTATTAATGCCGATGAAATACTTTTAATATTTGAAGAGCAAAATTGCAAAGAATTATTTTTTGAATCATTTTCCATTATATAATAAGACAATCGCTTTATAAAATTATCAGAAAAATCCTAATATAATTATGAACGAAATACCTTAGAACAAGAAAAACGCTGCTAAATATACTACGTTCACTCACATGTCATAATGATGTTTATTTCTCCACCTTATATTTCACCCAATCACATTTTCCCGGGCAACGATAGCTCCGACTACAGCTCATCGTAGCTGGGTTACCATGCTGTAACTGTAATCGCTTAGATTTGGCGAAGAAGGCGATGAAATGTGTCATTTGGCGGAGGCAACACGAGCACTCGTATATCCCCGAATGTACTGTGAATGAATTTATGGCATGGCATTAGTTTCAAAAATTAAGGTAGAGTAATTTGTCACTCAGTGATGAAGATGGTGTCTGATAGACAAATAATCAAGTGATTCACTATGAGCTGCAACCAATGGGCCAAACAGTCACTGCAGACCTGTATTCACAACAATTGGAATGTGTGCAAAGGCATTGCAACAGAAGGAGCCATCACTGGTTAATCACAAGGATGTACTTTTTTGACTGATAATGTGAGAAAATATGTCATACGGGTGGCCAGGAATACCATACAGCAGCTTGGTTGGAAGATATATGTCCTCCTCCTTAATCACTTGACCTCGCACAATAAGATTACCACCTCTTCAATTCCTCGGACAATCATCTTCAAGGAAAGTCCTTCACTAATGAAGCAGACTTTAACCAAGCACTCACAATTTTTTTGCATCCCAAACCCCTGAGTTTTATTGCAAGGGGACTGCACAACTGAAGACAAAGTGGTACAAGGTACTGGATGCTGATGGTGATTACTTCGAGGACTAACAATAGGTTACACTTTCTGTAGAGCATGTTCTTCTGAGTCATTAAAAACAGCAAGAATTTTCTAGTTTACCTCGTAATTCATGAGTAAATAAATAAATTCATGTTATAAATAATTATTCCAGAAATGATTAAAAAAAGTTTCCAAAATTTATACAACTTTACATACTTATTTTCCTTTCAATTTTCTGAAGTGATAAAATTGCAATTGAATATTATATTGTAATATCTATTTACAAATCACTAAAGGTAACAACAAGTCATTAAGTTA
Organism: Latrodectus hesperus; assembly: GCA_037975125.1. NCBI lineage: Eukaryota > Metazoa > Arthropoda > Arachnida > Araneae > Theridiidae > Latrodectus > Latrodectus hesperus. The sequence goes on along the minus strand of CM075857.1, from coordinate 96,482,660 downwards.
TTGAATATCTATAAGTCAATTTAAATAAATCACTTAATTGTTTTAATTAACTGAATAAGTAAATCATATGTAAATTTACAGAATAAATGCATTTACCAATTTCTTTTTATCTTGAAATAAATAAACAATTTTGAAAATAATAATGTGTCATAGCCATATCAAAATAAACTGCAACATACACACTAATGACCATTTCAAATCACACAAAAAATGGATGGATAATAATGGGAAAAAATTCTAATAACAATAATTATTTATGCTTTTATTATATGAATTTAGAGAGAATTTATAATTTATATAATAAATTTCAATATCTAAGTAAATTTACTGGAAACAATAAAAATAACCTTTAAGTATAGATTTTAAAATAATTATAATATTTTCATTGTACAGAAAATACACTCGACCAAATTTATTAGTAAAAATCCTATTAGACATTTCTCATCCTCAAAAAATTTTGACACTACTTTGTTAACTAATTTCAATTATTATGAATCTATTTAATGCCATATGATTAACATAACATCAGTTATTATGTAAGTAAATATTGTGATAAAATGGAAAAGTGGAAAAAAATTTTAAGAGCAACACTTGAAAAAAATTAATATATGATAACTCTCATGGCAAACAATTTCCTGACCAAAGTTTTAAAATGAAAGATTCTGCACAATACTGTTGCAAAATTTTACAAATTTACATCAATGTGAAAATTATTGAGTGTGAAAATTAATCTTTTTTATTTCAACACATTCATAATAATAAATAAAAATTCATATTAAAGAAATAATAACAAAATCAAATCCTAAAATTGTTAGTCACATGAAAATGAATGAAATTAATTTTTAAATATGGTCATCATGAAGTAAAGAAAATTTACTTTATAGATAAGATAACACTAATATTTGGCATGTAATTATGAAAATTACTGATATCAAAAATAAATTTAATATTAAAATTTACTTTTTTAAGTTAAATTAATAACAATTCAATTAAATGAAAATTTACAATGCTAAATGTAAAAATAACCAAAAGAATATAGATTGAGTGACCAATTATTTCATGGGATTAGTAGCAAGTATAAAAAGCAATGAAATGCAATAAAAAGCATAGGCATTAAAATAATATAAACAATATCAAAATACTTCATACATAATTACTTTACCAAATTATGTACTAATTCATGTATGAGCAATTTGAAAAAAAGACATCAACAATATGAATGTAATTTGGAAAGATCCATATAAATCATTTAATCGCACACATACATAATAAAAATAAATAAATTTTTGATACATTATCAACATGCATGAAAGATAATAGAAATAAAAGATTTTTATTAGTAGTAACCATTAGCAGAAAAAATCTCTCTTATAAAGGTTATATATAAAGAAAAATATTCTTAAAGTGGTTAAAATATGGTTGGAATTACATTAATAGTAATGTGATCGGAGTAAATAATCGATCAAATTAGAAATTTTGATGCAAATACAAAATGCTAGCTTTTTTACTGAACTTTACTAACGAGTTTAAATTTCAGAAGATATATTAAAATTTTTAGTTAATAAAAGAGATCTTAAAATTGCTTATATCTAAATAGAACTTAAGAAATAGTATGATAACAAGATAACAAATTTTAATTAGTTTACCATAAGGAATGTTAAGATAACAAGGTAGGAGCAGACGCCAACAATCTATTGTTTACAAACACTTTCAGTACCAAACTAACTTCATGCTGAAAATAAAATAAAAATTTAACAAATGTGACTTAAAATTAAATTTTAATTTGTAGTACATACCCTTAATGAAGGTATGAAAATAAAACATTTGAAATAAGAATTTACAGTGTTGCATTTAATATCAATACATCAATTTTTGTGTTTTACTTTGATTGAAACTTTATTGAAAAATGGGTATATGAACTGAACTGAATTTAAAATTATTCATTTATATTTATTTACATTTTTGTTTACACTCTTTTTCGAGTAACATTGAATTTTTATACATTAATAAGATACCTGTAGTTTTCTTTTTCCTGTTTTACAGTTTTTTCGGTTAAGCAGGAATTATTCTTAAGAAAATATGGCTGAAACGGATGAAGATCTTACGATTCCAAGAGCTGCTATGAACAAAATGATCAAAGAATTACTTCCACATATACGCGTTGCTAACGACGCTAGAGAACTTATACTGAACTGTTGCACTGAATTTATTCATCATATATCGACAGAAGCTAATGATATATGTAATAAATTGCAAAAGAAGACAATCTCTGCTGAACATGTTCTTGGAGGTAAAAGATTTTAATCTGTATGAAAACACACATCTTACATTTTATTCAAATAATTAATTATTTTTATAATGAAAAATACAATTCTGAGCAACTGAAAAAATTTCAGATAAAATTTTAACTCCATAGCTGAAAAAGATAAATTACCGGATGAACATTCATAAAACTTGTAAAAAGCATATGTTATAAATATTACACTAGTATAAAATACAAACATAAAAATAGTACATAAAGCAATAAAATAGTATAAAATACTGATAAACATTTTGTACATATAGAATAAATTGCTTGATAAAAAAAACTGGACATCCTAAACTACAATGGAGTTGACAAACTAATTGGTATTTTGTGATGATAATTGTGTAATTGATTTATTCAAATTATTTTAATTAATCTAGTCAGTTATAATTTTGTATATTATTTTTCAAACTTTTATATTATATAGTAATTGTAAGGAAGATTCTTTTTCTTTAATATTATGGAGTGCAAAAATAGTTTTCACAAAATTGTTATTCATTTTATTGTATTTGGAAATGAAATGTTTTTGCTTGCACTGAACAATCATAATAAAACTATAGAATTGAAAAAAATTTTATAAAGAAATTTAGTGTAAATAATATTTATTATATATAAGAGGAGAATTTTTTATTAAATTATAGCAGAACAAATTGTGACAGATTCTAATTAAAATATGCCATTTAATTAAAAAAATTTTGTATACTCTTTGTTAATAAATATTTACTTATGACTTCACATACTCAAAAAAGAATTACCTTCTCAAACTTCCAATATTAGATCTCTAGTAGATAATTTGCTTTATACATTTTAATCATTACTTTAACTTAAACTTGTTCTTTAAGTCATATAGTGTTATTTTGGTAATTATTACATATTCGTTACATGAAAACTTTGTTATGTTTTTATATTGTTAATTTAAAACTTCAGAACAGGGTCGTACAAATAGTGTGTTGAGATTTCAAACATTCTGTAATTTTTATAAAACAAATCAAAACTCTAACTATTTAAAAAGTGATGCATTTATGTTAAAAATTCATTTTTAAATGCATGATTTTTACAGAAAATAAAAGCTTTTAATGAAAGAAATATGTTTTATAGAAAATTTTATTATTTGAAAATGAAATATACATTTAAGCTTGTTTATAAACTTACTCTATTAAAAAACACTATTCTATCTTAAAAAATCTTGAAATCTGGATTTGTTACAAAATCTCATCAAGTTGTATTATGTAAAATAATTCTACGATTGATACCTTATGTAAATGTGATATAGATTATGTTAGCTATTTAAAGAAAATTATTTATTTAATAATATATTAAACTGCATTGAGATGGCTAAAGTGAGACTGCTTGTAGATTTACATTATAGAGCCATATTATGTTGAGAAAAGGGTGACCTTTTAAAAGTGGCTTGATCACTATGTGTAGAACTAATCTTCACTTGATGATTTAACCTCTTGAAGACCTTCCAAAGGTAGACTAAGGATTGATTGTTTTGAAGATATCTGATATTTGAAGATATCATAGATTAAATTTCAACTTATTCAACAATTTTATTATTATTATCAATTTATTACAGGATAGCACCAAACACAGCAATATATAAAGAACAACATGGAAGCAATCATTAGTTAAATTAATTGCATAATCCATTCTACCACTGGAGAAGCTGTTTGAATTTTGCACATAGTCATATAAACTTAACTAAAAATCAATGGAGATCTGTTCTGTTCACTAATAAATTTCTATTAATTTGAGTTTCAATATGTTTTCATGTTGAAATTAATAAATATCTCATGTCACTTGTTCAATTCATTCAGAAAAGGAATATGTTTGCAATGGACATTGTTCTTGTATGAGATGAAATATCTTCCCATGTCTTTCTTTAAATAAGTTCATAGATCTCTATGTGCTACTGCTGTGATCTTTCAGCACTCAGAGATATGGAGATGATATATCAGATATCATTGTTTGTATATACTGCTCATTTGTTGATACCTTCATTTTGCAAACACATGTTTATCTTCATATCATTTATCTTAAGAAGATACATTTTAAAAAGGAAACTATAGCAGTTACTGAATGACATAGCCAGCATACTATTCCAATCTGAATTCCATTAGACATGTATGAAGAGACTGGAGACATTGCTTTCTTTCCAAATCCTGCATCACATGCACACACATACTTAGAGTTGCTTAACATTATTAAGAAGTATTGTTGATATTGAAAACAACACAAAAGATTACTGTGATCTGTATTCCTGTTTAATGTTACCACATTCACTATTTATAAGTAAATTTATATTTAATTTATATGACAAAAGTTGATATTGCAAGATATAATTGTATAATATTTTCTTAAGATGCAAGTGGTGCAGTATATACTGTCACCAAATTTCATTTAATTACCTGCACACTTTTAACCATGTTTTTTTATTACTTTTTATATTTAACAACCAACATTTAAGAATAATACTGTTAATAATCTGATAAATCATTTCATAAATAAAATTAAAATCAAATTGTTCAATGCATAATTTTTTTTTATATTGCACAGAAAATGACTAAAATATAATTTAGTTTAATAAATTGCTTCAGTATTTTTCTTTTACTTTTAGAAAAGGTTTACATTATATTTATTATCATTAGTTAAATCTGCCATCTTTATAACAGCTTTAGATGCCCTTGGATTCAGTTCATACAGGGAAGAAGCTGAAGCTGTTTTGAAAGATTGTAAAGCAATGGCAGCAAAACGTCGCCGTCAGAGTACACGTTTGGAAAACTTAGGAATTCCAGAAGAAGAATTATTAAGACAGCAACAAGAATTATTTGCCCGAGTAATAAAATTAATAATAATTTGTTTTCATTTTTGTTGTGATATGTAAAATTGACTTTTTTATTATAAAATGTATGCATATATAGTTTATAATCAAATTATAATATTGTGTTATAAATTTTAAAAAATATTCTTAATTTTATGATTTTAAAGTTAAATTAATTTTATTTAACTATGAAACATTTTATAATTTATTTAATTACTCATAAAATATTACAACCATTTTTATTTTTTCAAAGAAAGATTGAAGGGACTTATTATTTAAAAGTTTAATTATATAAACTAATATATGTTTATTTTTTATTAGTATTATATGTTATACTACATTAACTAATATTTATTTATCTAATATATAATTATTTGTTTAATTTATGAAATGATCCAATAATCATGGATTCACATTGTTTTTAGTGAATCAATGTGAACTCAGTAATAATTGGTCATAGTTATATAATTTTTTATTTTATTTTCACTTTTGAAAATAATTTTTTATAGTAAGAGAAGTAATCGTGCTTCATATATCTTTTTATCAATTATCTCTCTCTCTTATTTCTCTAGGTATAATTCTATACCTGGAACATAAGAAAAATAACAAGTTAATTTATTGTTTGAAAATATTTTACAATATGATAGAACTGATCCTGTTATTTTTTTCTTCTGTGTAATTTCTTTTTTGGTAAAATTTTCCCCTATGAGCACCCTTTGTTTGAAAAATTTTATATTTATATTTTTACTACAATTTTTATATTAAATCAAGTTCAAATTGTTTATTATATCATTTTCTTTTACAATTTATTTTAATTTAAAATTACTATTTTATGAAAGAAAAAAATTCATCCATTTATTAAAATTGTTGCAGTCAACAAATTTTGTATGTTTAATATGAATGAAATTCATTTTAAATTAGTAGTTTGAATATGCAACCATTTTTTATTGATATTTTACTGTCATATTTTTTAGTATGATAATAGAATCAATTCATCACCAAATGTTACTGTTAAACTTGTTACTTGCCATGTGACAAATGCCAAGCAGAGATTGTATATATATATATATATATATATATATATATATATATATATATATATATATATATATATATATATATATATATATATATATTATTTGAATGTATATTTGAATTTATTAAAGTGTCAATTTTAATTTTATCTAGCAACTCGATAGCAGTATTTTTTAATTTGTACAACACCATATTTAAATAAGTAGACCTTTGAATATTTATATTTTTAAATCTTTCTATGTTTGAATTAGGTGAATAATTTTCATTTGTAAGTAAAAAAATAGTAGTATTTTGACATTTGTTTTATGTGAAATAATTGAATGAAACAATTTTACTGTGTCATTGAAAGTAGCTAAATTTTTTGCGAAATCACCATGTAGCTCTAAGTTACCATTTTACTTTACGAGCGTAACATTTTAAGAAATTAGTCTCACTGAAATGCTTATCATGGACAACATTAGGAACAAAATGATGATGAATGGCAAAATAAATTTCTGCTCATAATTTACTATTAAATTCAATTTTAATAAAGTTTATTTGGTGGATGCATCAAATTAATAAAAATTGCTGAGCATACTTGACATATGTTTCTGACATCACTGGAAATTAGTCAATTATATTTAAGTAACTTTCATCTTTCAGAGATATGCACATAATGCCTTCAAATATGCTTAAAATTTATAATCTTTGTTAAGTTTATAAATTGAATATCCAATTATGATTTTCTTTATGAAATTAAAATTAAAAAAACAGTTTCAATTTCATTAGAATAGCTTGTTTTAAATCACTAAACACCTGCCAGATTAATAATGTCTCAAGCAGTGATAGTTTGATGAATTTAATTTGAAATGATTAATTCTGTAGGTACATGAATTTTACTTTTGAAAAAATAAAAAATATAGACTAGAAGGGTTTTATAAAAATATATTCAATTCAACAAAGATATCTTTAACATTTTTCTATTTAATTGTATATTATAAGTAAATAAAACTTCTCTAATATATGAGATTTTTGGAAAAGTCATTAATTAACTTTAATTTAAAACTGTTAATTATGCGTATTATCTTAATTACAACTCCTATTAAATATTAATACAATTATGTTTTTCTAACTGGAAAAGTTGTTTCCAGTTACATTAATATTCCTGTAAATTTCAAATTGGAAAATAGTTTTTTATGAAAAATACAAACCTAAATTTTGATATAATTTTATTGAAATTTTATTATCACACATTAAAGCACAATTTCTTGTAATGTAAAAAAAAGTTGGATTGTATATGAGATTTTATACAGGGTGGGGCAGAAGGTATGAATCAGTTTTGACTGGCTGGCGCTCGTCCTATGGTGGGGTAGAAAAAAAGAGGAAGGTTCTTGTGACAGTGGGAGAGTCTAGTTTTCATTAGCAACCATGGCTTGGACAGGAAAGCATCTTGGGACTTTTTTTGAAAATGGCTGTTCTGTTATCGCCACACAGAGAACTTTCCGACAGCACTTCAATATCCCTGTTGGGGAAAACGTTCCTGGCTGTAATGCAGTTAGACGTTGGGCTAGGACATTGGAGAACACTGGTTCAACAGCAACTCCTTTGGCAATTGGAAGACCCAGAACTGTAAGAACTCCTGAAAATGTCATATTGGTAAGAAATGCTATCAGACAGCCTCCCAGGTGCTCAGCCCATAGGCATGCAGTTACTTTGCGCATGTCTAGCAGATCTTAAAGGAGAATTTTGCACGAAGATTTACAGTTTCACCCATATAAAATAATGATAGTTCAAAAGCTGCTGCCACGTGACTATGAACATCGACGAAACTGCTGCCAAGAGCTGTTAAACAGAATTCCAGCAAATTAGAAATTTTTCAAGGCCCACTTCCACCTTTGTGGAGCTGTTAATAAACAGAATCTTTGCTATTGGGCCAATGAAAAGCCAAGGGAAACTCACCAAAGGCCACTTCACTCCCCTAAAGTGACTGTATGGTGTGCAGTATGCCAGTTTGGGATTATTAGTTCTTACTTTTTCGAGGTGTTGCTCAACGGTCATTTTTTGTGCGCGAGGGCTAATTAGACCAGGACCTACGGCTTAAAGTGGATTCCGAACCACTACAAACATCCATGCCCAAAGTGGGATTCGAACTCGCGAACTGTTGAACCGAAGGCAAAAGCACTAACCATTCGGCTGCCAGCTCGGCTTCAAAATGGGTGCCACAAGAACTAAGCGAGAAAAGATTTGATTGAGTCTCACATGCCTGTCTCTGCTTGTTCAGAACAAAATCCAGCCCTTCTTGAACCAGATGATAAATGAGGAAGAAAAATGGATTACCTATGAAAACATCTTAAAAATAAGGGTATATCCTATTTATGCATATTGTGTGGGAAAAATAGCTCTTAAAACTCTAATACATGTTTGACTCTGAATAAGAGAATGTTGTGTATATGGTGGCACATTTGAGGACCAATACAGTATGAGCTTTAAAAATTGAATGAAAATCTCAATTCGGAAAAGTATTATCAGCAACTAGATACTGTAGAGGGAGCAGTCCAAGAAAAAGTTAATTAAAAAATTGCAAAACTAGGCTGAGAAATTCTGTTTTATACACCATATTCCCCAGATTTATCACCCTCCAAATATGACTTGTTTTTGTCCTTACATAATTTTTTGAAAGATAAAAAATTCAGAAATGAAGAAATATAAACATTTTTCAAAAATGCAATATATAAATTGTCCTCACATTGGCCAGAAGTCATTTCTAATAATGATAATTATATTTAGTAAAATCTTTTGTGATATCACAAATTTTTTTTCTTTTATTCCAAAAATGGACTGAACTTTCTACTAGACTTAATAAATATCAGACCCTATTTCACAAAATTAGGAAAATACTACCTATAATCTGGCCAAACTATAATGCATTTTGACTTAACATAAATATTATTTATTTAAATTAAAATAATTTATAGGAATATAATTGGATTATTGGAATTTATAGGAATATAATTGGAATATTATGTCAATAAATGATATTTAACTAAATATCATTTATTGATAAAATTGGAATAATTTATAAGGTTTAATATTAGAATTCTCTACATGTATTCAAAAATAATATTATCTTTCTTAATTAAATAGTAAATTTCTAAATAAATACTCAAATTTATGTCTTGTTCAAATTGTTTTATTTTCATGTAATTTTCAAATTCTTACATTATTTTCTACCTTGTAATACCGGAAAACAATTTTAGGCTCGTCAAGAACAAGCTGAATTGGAGCAACAAGAATGGTTACAAATGCAACAAGCTGCTCAACAGCAGTTACAACTTCAACAGCAAAATAGTCGCACTGATGATGATGAAGACGAATATTAATTATATGGAAGAAACATTTATTGTGCTCTCTGTTGTACATATTTATATTAAAAATTTTTCTTTTAAGACTTTTGTAACAATCGTTTTCTAAATATTATTCGTACTAAAAGTGATTAAACAAAATAAAAAACAAGATATTGTTTTTTTTTCAAGATGAATTTCTTTTTTAAGTTTAATGGAGCCTTTAAAATTACTTTATGAAAGCTTGTGCCATTTTTTATTTTTAAAAACAGTATTTTGATATAATCTTACATAGTTTTTTTTTGTTGAAGTATATTATTAAGTGAATCTTATTTGCCATTTTATTAACTTATAAATATTCAAAATGTAAGTTTTTTTTCTTTTGTATGGAATTCAAGATTAATCTAAATGATTCATTTTGAAAATGTTATATTTAATAAAATACTGTTCATATATTTATGAGAAGATATATAAGAAGAAACAAATTCTACAAGTTTAAACACCCTCTGTAAATGTTCATCACATGTTCTTTTGGTGATTATATAAATTTTCAGGGGTGTTACTTTTCTATTTTGGTGTCAGATTTTGGTCTTTTGAAAATTTTGGAAACTAAGATTTCAGTTGAAAAGTTATGCCTTAAAAATACATTTTTAACTAAGTCAAGAAATTCTTTTCAATCAGTATGTGAAAATAATTCAGTTAAAGGTACTGCTTGAGTTCAGTTAAAGGGACTAATTTTATCCGAAATTTAATTAGGTTTCAGAGCAAAGTTTATCATCCTCTAACCACCCAATTTTAATGTTACTGTGATGAAACTAATTGTGACAAATTTTAAAAAAAGATTGTATGCAGCAAAAAGATAAGTTAATATAATTTACCATAATTTCAATTTTTGCTTTTAGAAATCTGAAAACTTGTATGCGATGAAATTACTAAATATGAAATAATTATCATTGCATTTTTAAGTGAAAATACTCTGACTTTTAATTTCGTTTTAAAAGTTAATGAGCTTAAATTAACTTTGTCCAAACTAAAGATGGTAAAAACTTGTGTGCTACATGTATAATGATTTAAACTGAGTTTTTAAGTTTTTTTGTAAGAAAATTGAATATTTTTTGTTAAATATTGATGAATTATACATAAAATAATAAAATCTTCGATGATGGTAATTAATTGATCACTGCATACTTTAGGTTCTAAAAGTAAAATTTATCAATTGCAGAAAAAAATGCACCAAATATTTGTAAAGTTAAAGCTGCTTATTCAATACTTATCTGACTGTGCATATATTAGAAAATAGTATAGAAAAACTTGTGAAGGAAATATTTTACTAGTTGCCTTGGATTTTGAAACTGATTATAATTCATAAATTACATAGTTCTTTGAAGGATTACTTTTGTGTATTTAATGAAATAGTTGGGACATTTGTTTGTTAAACTGCAGCTATAAATTTCATTCAGTCAAGCAAATTTTGAACTTTCAACTAAACTTAATTAGCTGTGGATCTGTTAAAATTTTATATATGTTTCTGTACACACAAAAGATTTTATTGATTAAATGATATATTGATAGAGTTTACTATAGAAATTTTGTAATTACATAAAAAAATAACACTGATATATTTAAATAATATATAGATAATTATTTAAATATATCTCTAAATATAATTAAATATATAATAAATTTAAATATATTTAAGTAATATATTTAATAATTAATTTAAATATATAAGAGATATATTTAATACACACTCTTATGTCTTTTATTAAATAATATATGAAAGAAATTTCAGGATCTGGAAAAAAGGAGTTTTTAACCAGTTTAGGAAAGATAGTATTTTATTATTATCTCAAGAAAAAAAATAATTTGGTATAAAAAATAAGTAGTTGGACATAAGTATTTTATCACATTTTAATAACTAAATTTTTTCACAGTGAATATCCTATTTTATGAAACATGCTAGATTAAAAAGTCTGTTAAGCACCCATTTTTTTAAGTATAGTACTTGTAGCAATTCTGAATTTTCTCTATCTTTACTGTTTATTTTATTTAAAAGAAGTCTTGAAAATTCTGTAAGCAGTATGAGGGTAAATTTACACATGTTGGCACATCTATCAAATATCATCGATTGCTGGAAAAAATATATGAATAAGATTACTGTACGAATCATTCCAAACAGCATATTGAGAAATAATTGCAAACTTTATGAAATACTTATCCCTGAATAATAAAAATGCTTAATTTATTTTTACATTAGATTAAACATGCAGATGAATATATAAACTTCTCAGCTTTTATAATTTAACTCAAGTCTTACCTTCTGTATTCTCTGAATAATCAAATTATTTGAAAAAATTTGAGGTTAAGCAAAACATGAAATGATAAATGAAATTGATAATGTTAAACTATATACAATCAGAATAAAACAATTTGAATATAAGTTGGTTTCATTTTTGAAATATTCAAAAAGAACATTCCAAAATATAAAATGTTCAACTCTTAGTGAAAGCTGATATAATTGCTTTTCGAAATCGGAGGTTTAAAGTCTCTTCTTGCAGCATTGTTTATGTTGCTATAACCAATGGCAGAATAATGTTCAATGTAAGAAATTATGAAAGGGGATATTAGCACAATCTAAGGTTATCAAAATTTGAAAAGTAAAAATATCAAAACTAATTCAAAATTTACCAAGCTTCTCTCAGAAAATTGATCAGAATTCTACTGTATTTAAACAAATCATTTTTTAATCATATAGTTCTTGAGAATCCCAATTCCCTTTTTCAGATATTAACGTAAATTATCTGTGGATAGTAAAACAAAAACAAACAAAAAATCAAGTTTTGAGACAGTGTTTAAAAAATGCAAAGGAAATAAATTTTTCTCAAGTAAAAATTATATCGTAAAACTACATAAACAGTTAATAAATATTCTAATTAGAAAATTTCCATTTTGTCAACCTTTGAAAGTGGCCCCATTGAATCTGAAGAAATTAATATTTTTGAATTGCCAATAGTACCTCAAAATTCTATTAATTTTGTTCGTTTACACACTCTTCTGAAAGCATATTGCATAGCTATAATATATGATTAACTAGCACATTAAAAAATACAAAAACCTTTTCTTTTTCCTCATTTTCGACTGGTATTAACTTTGTAGGGCCTCACGTGATCAAAAAATAATGGAATCATTTTGCTAACAGGTATACACAATGCAAGCTTTGTGATTTTATAGATTTTCCCCATATCTCATATGTATCACACTTTTGAAAAAATAGTCGTTTCAGTTTCGAATGAATCATTTATGCTAACATAGTACTATAAAATATTAGTAAATGTAATTTCTCTGTAATGTGGATTTTGTTAAGCAATTTATATATTTTAAGATGACTTCAATTTTAAAAGTTTCCTTTTATTTAAATAAGCTAATAGCTTCCAAATTCTTTTTCTTAGCTAGATATAATATATATTTTTATTGTTGGTATTTTGGAAATAACTTTATCTAATTTAAGTTTTTAAATGTATTATTTGTAGCAAAGAAATAATTTGGAAATTAAGCATATCTAAATAACGATAATAATAAATAAATAATGATGACTTCTAAAATTCAAACGTTCAATAAAAATTTGACATCACAGTTAAAATCTTAATATTGCTCTACAATTATAAATAAAAGCACTGATATAAATTATATCACTCAGATACTATTTACAAGTTTTAAGAATCTGGTAACTACTGAGGAATTAAATTATGACTATAACATAAAACTACAATAAAATATGACATTCTGTATGAATTTCTGAGCTTACAATTCTAAAAATAACAGTAACTCTTGTAATATTATGAGTTTGGTATACCAAAAAGGTGAGAAAAAATAAGAATTTTCGGTTATTTTTATCAAAACTATTTGGGGAACAATATCTAAACAACCTTTGTAAATCTGTATTATAAAATTTGTTCTTGATATAGTGATTTTTGCTTAAAGAATTCAATCCAGTGGACTTTCAGGCAAGTTAGAGATTTTTTTCTGTCCATACTATATCTGAATGCTTAGATTGATTTACTATACAAAAGTATGTTGCCTTAGAAAGTAGGATGTGCTTTAGAATGAATTTGGATGTTGAAAAAAATTGTCACTCTTCCATAGGAAACAAAATATTTGCAATGAGTGAAATGCTAAGATAAATGGCTTTCGAACTTGGCATCTTAAAAGGATCTGTTGAATGAACAAGTTAAATGTCTAAAGATACAAAAAAATCTATTGACAATATTTTATCTCAAAATTTTTAAACTTTATCTGTTTTCCAAGTAACTAACTAAGAATGATTTGTTTCATATTAAATATTCTCAATTTATGACGACAAAAATAAAAGTCTAGTTAGAGAAAAAATAGTATTTTTAGTCCAGCATAGATTTCAAAATTTCAATGCCATTCTAACATAGTTGGATATTTACACGATGTTTTCCAACATAAGTTGTGAATCTGTTAAACTAGGTTAGTAGCTTGTATTAAGTTACATGCAAGCAAGATAGAGTTTTACAAGTCTTTATATAGAAAGCAACTTCTCCAAATTCAATATACTTAAAAAAATGATATTATTAACCTATGTGTGTGAACAAGCATTTTCTACTATGGACTCTAGAAAGACAAACCAACGAAAATTTACCATATAAAACTCTGAATTAATACATCCCAGTTTAAATTTCAATATAAAAACCATTATTGGAATAAAGTTGCAAATCAATTCATCGCATAAACTAAGCTTAAAAAGCTTTTATTTCAAACACAAAAATACAGATATATTTGATACTTTTAGTATAAGCTTTAAAATTGTGTCAGGAAAGTGTAAAACCTCATTGTTATAAGAATAAACAACTTACTACTTTTTCTTTTATATATTTTATTGGAAAAGAAAAAGAATGAAACTTTTTTACATTCATTTTTGTACGTAATTTCAAATTCAACAAATTTTATTTTTACATTGAATGACTTTTAACTGAGACATTTGAAAAATATGTTTAAAGTATCAATCATTGATTAATTATACAAAATATAATTATTAAACATATAACTGAACATAGATTGCTGAAATTTACTATCTAAATTTTAGAAATTACACGTTTTTGACTAATAGAAAAAAGTAAGGCTTATTCTCTACAGTTTATTTATCTAATATTTAAGTAATATTTGAATTCCACACAATCTCAAATTTTTTATACAAATATATATGATATGCAGTATTATTAATAACTACATTAAAAATTTTTATAAAGATTTTTTGATAATTTTAATATTGACAACCGTTTTTTTCTTGACAATCACATTTTACAATTTTAGAAAATAATTATCATATATATAAAATATCAAGTTAAAACCAGAAATCAATTTTGTTTATGTGTATGCTGATTTTTTTGAATGAAGTTTTTTGTTTAGGAAGTTTGGTAAGTCTCCCTAAACAGAGATTCACTGAGAGAAACATTTTAATACTTTTAATTCTCACACTTTGAATAAAGACAATGAACTAACACATATTTCATAGTATATAGATTATTTGGACATGAAACATTAATATATAAAAAATAATGGACTGCATCTATAAATTGTGCAACTAATTTGAAATATAGTAACTATAAAAATTATACATTCTCTTATTTGTATCATAAACATATATAAAATCAACAAGTTGTTAATATTGCCTTTCCAAAACTGAAGATAAATATCCATAAAGCCCTACAATCTGGCTAAATATTGACATTTTCTCATAATATATGTGTTATATTATAACGATAATTATATTTCTACAACTATTAAAATTTCACTTTAAATCATTCAAATTTATCATCATGATAATCAAACATAATATTTTTTTTATAAAAATTAAATCAGAAATTTTTTCAGTGCTAAATTTTGGAGGCTTAAAGCAGAGCATCCATATCTTTTGTTGATTAATTAATGTAATTGCTATTCATTAAATTTCTATATAATATTGAAAAATTAATTAAATATTTCAATCACTGATTCAGAAGTCTGGGTTTAAATTCTTTTTATTTAAACATTTATAAATTGATTGCTAAGTACTTTGAATACATCACTTCAAAACTATATTGCAAGAAAATAAATCTTATAACAAACATTATGGGACAATGTATTTCTGAGGTCAAACATAGTGCATAATGCTTTTATTCAGGACCAGTATATTTTCTTTTCAAAGAAATATATCTTTGTTAAGGTGATGAAATAATTAAAAGGCAAAAAGAAAGAATTTTAAAATTATTCTAAATACAGCAAATTTTAAATTTCATTAAAATAACAAGCTAAATGCATCATATATTACAAGAAATAAATATATGACAATAATGAATATAAATATCAAATTTATAGTAACACTTATAGTTAATATTTCCCTTAAAATAATTTAAGAAATCTAAAAAAGAATTAAAAATAATAATAATAATTCAGGATTGAAATAATATTATATATCGATTTTACATCAATTTTACAATATTATAGTTAAGTATTCAGCAGATTTTAAGTACCTTAATTTCCAATTACTTGCAAAACTGTTTAATACAGAATATAAAATTCAAGAATATATGAATTAAAATTTAAAATTCAGCAAATTGTATAGTTTTTATACAAAATTATGTATTTTTCTGTCTAATATTGTGTAAAATAATTTATTGTTTATCAATATGGAGTTATTGTGTATATTTTGGGTCTTCAGTTTTTTTTCTTCCACTTTTTTAGCCTCAAGCTTAAATAAATCAAAAGTTAAACATTTTTTTGATAAGCAATGGATTTAAAGCAACTTCTCTTTGTGCAAAATATATTAATACAAAAATAGACATAATTTAGTTATTTTTAAGATTGTTAAAATGTAAATTTCAAATCTAATGCAATCAACTAAAATCAAATAACATTTAAATAATAAATGTTTAAAAAATTAATTCAACGATGTAAATTTGTGGTTTTTAATAATAAAATGACTTTTCCTATTCACCAATTTTTTTGAATGAATGACAAAATCTTGTATTATCTTACTGAGAAATATAAAATCTTTAACAATTTATTACAAAAGGATTAATTTTTTTTCGTGGATTTGCAGAGTAGAAACATAAAATTCTCTATCCTCAGAACAAAATAAGGATTTTTCTTAAGAATAATTCGTGTAATTTCTGTACTAGAAAATCAACTTATAAATATTAGTGAAACAAAGAAAAATTTTTGTTATATTGAAATTCATTAATTAAAAATAAGCAAATTCAAACTTGCAAAAATTAAGTCAATGGATTTACATCTGTTAAATTAAAACCTGTATGTTAACACAACAATATTATTTATATTAGAATTAAAATAATATTTACATTAATTTGTCAAATTACTAATTTAGATAGATGAATGGAATTATGGAATTTTTAAATAATAATTTTCAATAAGATGTAAACATAATAAATATTGAAAATTATTAAAATAAATCTTTTTAAACATAAAATTATTGCCAACATAATATTAATATTTAATATATATGAATATTACAACATACACAAAGACAAACATAACAATATTATACAAGGGCTATAATTAAATAATTACATTTTACATTCATAAATATATTCATTTTTTAATACAGAAATATGATTCATAAAAATATTTACAAATTTGACACAGATCTTTACAAAAAATAAGTTGCATTAATATTATTAATATTTTATAAAACTTACTTAAAATATATGAAAAATAATGTTTTTTTTAATACTAAACGAAAGATAAAAACAAATGTAACAACGTATAAAACAATGCATTGCATATTTTAACAGCAAACATCTTGATTTTGTAAGCCGGCATTTGTTTCATTGAAAGATTATTAATTTTTAACTTGCAGAGAAAAATTTATGCAGAAGTGATAACACTGAGATCCTAAAACTTTTTTACATCATAAGATGAGACAAATTTTGTGTTTACTAATTACAAAAAATAATTTTCAATTAAAATTTGATTCATAAATATTCCTTAATAACTGATATTTCTAAAATTTATGCATAATAATTTGGCAAATAATTTATCTTTATGTATAATTTGGCAAATAAATTTCTCTGTTTAAAAGTGTGATAGTTTGGCAGCTAAAAATTAATTTAGTTTATAAGGAAAACATTCCAAGGATAGAAAGCCAAAATATTTCAAAAATACTTATATCTAGTTTTCATACTCTTGCCAGAAAGTTGGATCCTCTGTTGACCTTGTCTGGAAATCTGCAATTGCTTGGCACAGTCTTCGTACAGCAGATAACAATACATCCAGAGGATAGAAACTTATACATATCCTCAAATAATTTTTAAAACCATTAGTTGCAGAAGCCCTAAAATATTTAATGAATATTTATTTGAAAAAAAATTAACCAAAATCAAAATTTCATATTATAAATAACATTTCTTTAAAATAATTATATGTATGATATATACTTTAGTAAAATAATATATACTACTAATAAGCTTTATAACTATAATCTTTCACCTAACTTAATAAAATAAGTACAAATTGTTTACTTTAAAAGTAACATTTTAGAAAATATTAAACCATACAGACAAATTAAGGTTTCATTAAAGACTATTAGTTTTAAATACATGAAATACATTTAAATAAACTCCTGTTTGTGAAAATTGCAACACCATGAAGGAAGCATCATAGTTGAATGAAATTTAATACACAGTTGAGTGGTAATGATACAAATAAATGATTACATTTTCAAACCAAATAAACAATAATAAGAGATAGAAATTAGTATTTTGTGTGGCCACCACGCGCCGCAATAAGAGCTGCTACACGGCGCGGCATGGAGTGAAACAAATTTTGAATATCTGCCTGCGGAAGAGTGTTCCATATTGTTTGTATGCGCAACCAAAGTTCGTCTGTCGAAGCAACAGGACGAGGATCACGAGCGAGACGCCGCCCAACGATATCCCACACATGTTCAATCGGTGACATATCCGGCGAATACGCAGGCCAAGGAAGAAGCTGTACCTGCTGCGAATCAAGGTAGGTTATGACAGTCCTGGCGACATGTGGACGGGCATTATCCTGCTGGAATACAGCCCCTGGCAATCCTTGCAGGAAGGGAATAGCTTGGGGCTGTAAAACTTCGTTTATGTATCGGGTACTGTTCAAATTGCCCACAATTCGTAGCAATTGTGATCGTCCATGATATGCTATGGCACCCCAGACCATAACTCCGGGGGTTCGTCCACTGTGGCGTTCGATAATGCACTCCGGGATGTTCCGTTCACCGGCATAGCGCCTGACACGAATTCGGCCATCATGGTGCCACATATTGAAGCGGGATTCGTCAGAAAAGACGACCTGCTGCCAATCAGCACGCCAGCTCCTATGGACATTGGCCCATTGTAGCCGCAGACGGCGATGGTTTTGTGTGAGAGGAATCCTGTATAAGGGAACCCTTGCGCGCAGCCCACGCTGCAGCAGACGTCTCCGAATTGATGAAGCACACAATGACACACCTGTAGCTGTTGACCACTGTGCTGCCAATTGTCTGGAAGAAGCTGTGCGGTCCGTCAGCGCCATACGCACCAGGTGTCTGTCATCGCGAGCTGACGTCACATTCCGGGGTCCACTCCCGGATTTCCGAGCTGTCCGACCCTCGTCCGTCCACAGCTTCCAAACACGCATGATTGTGCTTCTGTTACGCTGCACACGAGCGGCTACTGCACCATGAGATAATCCAGCTTCACGAAGGCCGACGATTCTGCCCCGTTCAAACTCCGAAATTTGCTCAAATTTCGCTCTCTTTCGTCGAAGAGGCATAGTAAAGATTCAGTTAACGTTTACCACTAGCATATAACCACCGATAATCATACACGCCTCGAAACAGCCGTCTATTTATATTCGGTTCGATCCGCCGTTCGGGGGCGCTGCACACCATACGCATGCGCTACCGGTCTGCAATTCTAATCATTTGCATATCATGCCCTACTTTACATTTCCTGAAAATTTCAGCTCACTCACGTATGTCCTTCGTGGTGTTGCAATTTTCATAAACAGGAGTTTATATTGCTAATTGGTGTTATTTTTTAGTAATTTCTGAACTACAAACTAATGTAAAATTATTTTTGAATACTAAATACTACTTTAACTAGTTTTTTTTAAAAATATTAAATGAAGTGAGCATTTATATATATCTTGAAAATTTCCAACTCCTTCAAATAAGTGAATTTATAGAAAAGTAAAATGGATATTGAAAATTAGGAATCATAAATCTAAATTTAATAAAACGAAAAAACTATTACCGTTGTCCAGGCATAAAAGTCACTTGGTATTCTTTCTTAGCAAATTTCAATAAATTATCAGCAATAATATTTTCGGGTAGCTCAATCCACAAGAAATAACCGCCCTGAAGACAAAAATTACAAAAACAGAGAAAAATTATAAAAACTTTTGATATTGATGCTTTAATATCTATATATTATAAAAAAATGCATAAATAATATATTAATTTTCATATTTTTGAAAAAAATTTTTATTTTATATTGGTTTATTTCAATTTCGCATTCTGTAACACATCCTTCTAATTATGAGTAACATTTAAGAAATTTAAAATAATACACAAAAACACAAAATTCACAGATATCAAGATTGTATCTATCAGTTTTGAAGGTTTTTTTTAGCAAATAATTTGGTGAAAATTATTTGCCTAACTGTATGAACAATGCAAATTGTGTTAGAATATTAAAGCAATCTGATTTAAATGTTACTTAACTGTATCAGTTTTTATTGCAATTTTTTTTCTGCATATAAAAATTTTTTATATTAAATGTACTAGATATTAAAGTGACATAATATAACTTATTACTACTACAAAACAAAGGCTTGAACCAAGTTTATTATCATCAGCACAACCAATCTTAACCTTATTAGGTTTATCATCAGCAAATATATATATATCAGGCAATTACAGTCTGTTTCAATTACAATAAATTTGGGACTACCTTCACTGAATTTCATAAATTGCCTAATGCATTTTATCAATGAGTTGCAATAATTTCTACGCAGTAATTTTAAGTGAATGGAAGGAGGTCTAGGTGTTCTCAGAATTTTTCTGTCAAGAATGTCATATTTAAGAGAAACACTGTTACTGGTTTAAGTTTGGATACGAAGTATTGGCAGGCAGCATCATCTCCACATAATTTTAAGTAGTTCTTGGACAAGACTAAAGAATCATGATCAAAATCTTGACAAAAATGATTGCTCATTTCTGACAGCCATGGATTGATAAATGTTTACTCATTTAAAATAGCCTTATTATGCATAACTGTCTACAAAAACATTGTACTACCAAATAATTTGTGGAATGTGAATTTCTAAAACTGAATTGTTATGAGAATTGTCTAACTTGATAAAAAATATTTAAGGATATGCTGAGGGATTTTTTAAAATCTAAACCACTCTTCTCTGAGAATAAACTAAGGATAAGTTTGTTTTTTTCCCCAAAAGTTTGAACAGATTTTTTAAAATCCTAATTTAAAGTAAGGCATTTATAACATACATTAACTGTCATCAAATCAGTATTTATAATGGCAACTATCACATAATATTTACTGAAAGAAATTTAAATTTTAAAAACACAGAGAAAAAGCATTATGTAATGAAAACTGCAACATCATGAAATCATCTGTATAATAATATGGTAAACAACAAAAAAAGTGTTACAAGAACGAATAATAAGTTATGAATGTTACAATAACCATAAAAAATGTGATTCTACAATATATTGAGTAAAATGTAAACTTTAAGGTTGATAAAGGAACAGCCTGGATAGGACAAAAGCATGTGGGTTGTCTTATAAACACTCGTGACTTTCTTGTTAATCCTCCACTAATTTTTCCTTTCAATGCAGCTATGACAATACATGTAAATAATATTCAATTATACAAAAAATGCTTTTATGCATGAAAAATTTAGAAAATCATGTATCCAAGGAACTACTGGATATTTTACAAAACATGATAGTTAATGCTCAACATGTGTTTAGGACTAACCTTGTTAGTAAATGGCACGACAGCATTAACAAACAGATCACATCTGTCACAAAATGTTAAGCATTCTTAGAGTTCAAAATACATACAAATAGTAATCTGCTATTATAACTAATATTGCTCAAAGCCAAGATACTGTATGAAATCAAATTCAATGTTCCACAGTAGCAGCAGGATTATTGCTATTATGCATGTCATGTCATCAAACATTTACATGGTGGATATAGTTTAAATAAAAATTATTCATAGGGAAAAAGCTATATGTTAATCATTAGTCCACAGGATATTATTCCAATATTTTTGCAAAATATTGTTGTTGCTCAGCAGTTTTCTCTCTCTCTCTCACTCACTCACTCACTCACACACTCTCTCTCTCACACACATACACACACACACAGCAATCTATTACCTAATAATATGTTGAATTTTTGAAATACCCTTTTGTCACTAAATGTTTATTTTCATTTTCTTAATCTTGAATATTTTTACTATAGTCTTTTGAAATAGATTTAATTATTTAAGCAATTCAGATGACAATATTATACAAATAGATTAAAATATGTTACACAATTTAAGTTTTAATACTTTAAAAATAAATTTTTAAAAATTAAATTTTTTCATTAAATAATTTTATATGCATAAAAACAAGTTTAAAGCTTACATGTGCTTCATTGTTTAACGATATTTAATGCATAATCTTGATATCAAAATTTTATATGAAACCATAGTTCAATAGTTTTGATTTAAAAAAGTGAGAATTCTTTAAATAAAAATTTAAATCACAATAAGTTATTAATTTTCAAAAATAGCTAAGTCTATTGTTAAAAATGAATATATGTTTAATGTTAAAAATATTGAACAAATATTCCATTTAATATAAAATTATTAATTCTTATAACAAAATTTTGATTTAAAAATAAATATCAAAACATTATAGGAATTTGATGGTTGTATAAGAAAATTATGCACATTGTATTATTTATAAATATGTAGTCTAATATATAATAAATGAAAAAATGGACAATTGTTTTTCTAAAAATTCTTATATTAAGAATTAACAAAAAAATTGAGTTTCAAAATTTTTAAAACTCTGCATATAACTTTGTGTAAATGAAACTGTTACTACTAAATCATAAAATTCCATTTTATAAAATTGCAGTGTTAACAAGTATAAATATGTAATACAAAAGAATAAATTGGGAGAACCTGAGCAGGAGATTTCAGTTTACACCCAGGTGGTAATTCTTCTTCAAGAAGTTCTGCAGTTGCTTTCATACTAGTCTAGAGGCAATATAAATATTCTTAAAAACAAGGATAATTAAAATATACATAATTTTTATCTTATAAATATCAATACATTAATGTTGATGTACATAAACACAAATTTAACTAACCATCATAAAGCAGAAAACATATGTATTTAGTTTAAAAAGAAAAAAATGTTAGATATTAAGTTATATATAAAATGAAAAGCATTAAAACAATAAAAAAGATTGCAATTAGCAAAATAACATAGAACAAATTCAATATAACATATGAATACAGTTTATTTTTGAAGTTACCATATTTAAAAGATTTGTAATGTGTAGCTTGAAATGGGAGAATTATTTCTGAAAAAGGAGTGTGATCATTCCTCAATAATATATTGATAAATTTAATTACATGTTTGGTGAAATTAAGAAAAAGTTTGAAGATTTGATTTAGTTAAGTTATATAAAAATGGCAATAATTCAAATCGAGAAATGTTATTAAAAGCAAGAACATATATGCTTTGTGAGCATTCCAACCAAATTCTGTGATACTCTAAATTTAAAATTGAAACATTTTTCTTGAGAATTGAATTGCATGTAGTTGTGAAAACTGTCTTTCTACGATACATAGATGGTTCAGCACCATCCTGGTTGGTAGAAATAACAACCTACTTCATTAACAAAATACTACACATAAGACTTGAATAATGATTACTTCATGAATAAAAATACAAAAGTTATTAGTTTTATTTGAAGAACAGTGCACAGAGTAGGAAATAGATTGAGTAAATTCCTCCCTATTTTTTCAGATTTTAAACTATATCTATTTTAAATGACATAAGTTAAACACATATCTTTAGAGACTGCTTGTTGAGATTAATTTTCTGATACTTTTAGAAGGTAACATATGATCTTATTAACATGTACATTGAATAGTTATTTCCCTTGAACTTCAGGTTTTATTCCTTTAGATAAATATAACATAATTCTGGATATTCATAACTTATATATAAAAAGGCAATACTTCATACAGTTTTTTATTATCTCTATGATTTACTTGATTGGTATATTAGCTTCCAAATACTGAAAGCATGTTTTGAAACATAAAAGAAAATCCAAATTTCATCAGGCTATACATCTAAATTTTAAACATTGTATTGCTCTTACTATCATTCAAGAAAATAATGCTGCAAAATTATAGATAAAAAATTTAAAAGTTTGTATACTCAAGCTAATGTCACAATGAAAATAAATCTTATTCTTATACAATCACTTTTATGTCACTTATTAAAAAAATAAACAATATTGCTGGTCCCATTCAGTATTTACATTGCTGAACATTTTCTATTTAATAACATACTCATATTGTTTATAATTTATCTTTTTAATGGGTAACAGATTTTTGTGAAAATATTATTAAATTATGGAAAAACCTTATAAGGCAGGAACATAATTATCATTTTAAATTCTTTAAAATCTTCTACTAATTCAACTAAGTATAAATAAAACTATGAAAACTAATTAAAAAGGGATTCATTTCCAAATTTCTTATATTTAACTAAAAAATGTATTGAGAAATCAATTTTATTTTTATTTTGAAGCACAAGAACAAAAAAACGTTCAAAAAATAGTGCTTACTTACTTGATATATGTTTTTAACTTTTTGTAAATGTGTCTTCAATTTTCCCAAAGCCAATAAACTAGTAACAATGCCAGATGTAAAAGTGTTTAAGCCACCACCACTTTTCAATACACCACTAAAAAAGAAACCATTGTTCTGTTTTGTGTGTTGGGAACAAAATTGAAAAATGTGACCAAAGCTTCTTTAAAGTTATGGTTGATAGTTTGTAGAAACGTATCTTAAGCAATTTCCTTTTTTCTAACAATTATGTGGAAAGAGAAAAATTATAAAAAAAATAAGATGAGAAAGCTTTATAAACATAATAAATTTTTTAGTATTATTAAATTTCTGCGCTTTATGGAATATTTTTCTGGTTTACTTTTGCAAATTCGAAAAATTTAAATATTTAATCTTGAAATACCTTTTGTGGTCTTGGATAAAGTTGCATAATTTTATGCTTAAACAGTGAAAAAATTATATAAGTTCAAAATTTGCAATTCAGTCATTTTAAGTTAGCATTATCATTAATAAAATAAATTGCATATTTAAAGAAATGCTACATCAATGTTGTGGACATAAACAATAAATTACTATTAATTTGGAAAGCTAAATGAAATCTGAAAGTCTAGCAAATCCAAAGCAATATGTTTAAAAAAAATTAATTAAAATTATTAATCTTAAATTACAATCTATTTTTATTCATTTTATCCAGAGTCTATTAAAATTTATAATATAGCAGATTTTTAAAACATAATAATAAGACTCATCTCAATAATAAATTTTCATTATTTTAACATATATAAAGTAAATTTTATTGATCAAAAAGATTTTTTCTTGTAGTTGCTTATTTTAAATATAGGCAAAAACAATAAAATAATAAAAATATGATAAATTTTAAACATTAAGATATTTAAAAAAAAAAACAATCTCATAGTCATTAAAATAAAAGCAATATAACAATTTTTTTAATGAAATTCCTAAATAATCTTAGCGTATAAAAATTTCATTAATTATTACATACAATAAAGAAAATCTTTTTAAACAATAACAAATAATTTTTTACAAAGATATCAATATTAAATAAAAGATTTGGCTGTAATTATTAATTAAATAAAAATGTTCAGATACACTTAAGTTATTTTTATAAAATAGAAAAAATTGATGCTTACAAATTTGTAAGCCTTTCTACAACCCATTTAGGCGCTTCTATCCAACCAATCCTAAGTCCTGGTGCTAAGAATTTTGAAAACGAACAATTTGAGACCACATTGCCAACATATTTTGGATGAGATCTAAAATACAAAAATGCATGTTATTTAGATTAATAAAGAGCTCTAAAACACATATAAGTTCAAAAGGGCAGTAATAGGAGTAAAAATAATATACATTATGGTAAATAAATGAAAGTTTTAAATGATCAGCAAATGAAAGTTTTATAAATTGGTTTTGATGAGAACATTATTTCAATGGGTTATGCCAATTTTATTTAATATAAAAGTTTGCAAAAATAATAATAGCAAAACAAGAAATTTTTAAGAATTGTTAATTTATATATCACTCAGATCAAGTAAAAATGCAATAATCTACTTTCAGTATGAGAAAAAAAAAGAAAGAGTAATCCTAGTAAATTATTGATCAACATAATTTTTTAGCTAAAAAATCAAGACAATATTTTGAAAGTTAAAGATATTTAAATGACGTGCAAAATCAAGAGTAATGAAAAAAATACATTAAAAATTCATTAAAAGAGGGCATGAGAAAAAGAAGTTTCAGAGCAAGTATAAACTGTGCATTCTTCAAAATTGTTCATCAGATGATTGTATTTTTTAGTAAATCATTAGTTTTTATAATTATTTATGCTTAATTTATAAATTAGTTTATTTGAGTAAAAATCATCCTTAAAACATAAAATTTTAAATTTTAAAATTTAAACTTAAAACTTTTATTTAATAAATTTCAATTTAAAATGTCAGTAAACAAATTTTGCAATAAAATTATACTGTTGTTTTAAAATCAATAACCATGATAAGAGAAATTTTCTTCTAATTTCTTAAAATTTAATTTTTTCAAAGCATTTCAATTTAAAATGTGGTGGTAAAATCAGCAAACAAACTTTTCAGTAAAAGTTATTCAATTAATTTAAAATTTACAGCCATAAATAAAGGAATTTTTTTCTAATTTTTTAATTCAATTAATTTTTGTATACTAAATATAAATATAATTAAAAATTTAGAAAAAAGTAAATTAATAAAAAACTTAAATTCAATCTAAAAGAAATGCTATAACTTAGAGAAATTGCAAACTATGTAAATATATTCAATTTAAAGAATAAATTAAATAAAATACAATTACAAAAATTTTACCATTGTATATACATATATATACATATATATATATATATATATATATATATATATATATATATATATATATATATATATATATATATATATATATATATATATATATATATTGGGTTGGCAACTAAAATATTGCAGATTTTTTTTAGAAAATCAAAGACAATTTTTTTATGGAACTAAATAACTTTATTCTGTAATGTATTGCCCATTTTGATCAATGACCTTTTGCCATCTTTTAGGTAACATCATAATCCCATGTTCATAAAACTTCTGGTTTTTATAAGCAAAAAACTGAATCTGGTACAATTTGACATCATCATCATTATTGAAATTTTTACCATTCAAGGAGTTTTGTAAAGATCGAAACAAAAAGTAATCAGATGGTGCAAGGGCAGGTCTATATGGTGGATGTGGCAAAACATCCCAACCAAGCTCCAATAATTTTTGCCAAGTGACCAAAAATGTGTGTGACCTTGCATTGACATGATGGAATACAACACCTTTTCGATTTGTCAATTCGGGCCGCTTTTATTAAACTGCATTGTTTAATTTCGTTAGTTGTTCAATGTAGGCATCAGAATTGATCATTTGGTTGGGTGGTAAGAGTTCAAAGTAGACATTTCTTTTGTAGTCCCACGAAACTGGTAAAAAAAACCTTCTTTTGATGAATATCAGTTTTTGATGTTGTTTCAATTTGTTCACCTAGCCTGTTTTAAAATTTTTTCCGCTTGATATTGTTGTAAACAAACCATTTTTATTCGCCAAATATCAGTCGTTTTAAAAATGGATCATTTTCATTACATTTCTTTCGCAAATCACAGCTGTTAATGTGTTGCGTTAAATGCGTTTTTTCGTGAGTAACCCATGTATCGAGTTTATGAACATAGCCAAGTTGTTTTAAGTGATTTTCAATGCATGTATGTGATACATGAAGCCTCTTTGCAATCTCACGTGTTGTACTGTGACGATCCGAATCGATTATTGCTTTGATTAGGTCGTTACCAACTTCAACTGGACGACCAGAGCGTTTTTCATCTTTGAGTGAAAAATCACCAGAACGAAATTTGGCAAACCAATTTCGACACTGCCTTTCTTTTAAGGCTTCATCACCATAAACAGCACATAACTTTTTATGAGCTTGCGATGCGTTTTTCCCTTTGCAGAAATAAAAAAGCAAAATATGACGAAAATGTTCTTTTTGATTTTCCATATTTCAACGAACGACAAACGAAAACTAAGCAACCGATCAAAAAACTATTTTTACTGATTGACAGCTGAATTGCCAACTATCAAATAACAAAATGTGTTTTATATTTGTACAACATCTGCAAACCTAAAAATTCAACTGAAGCCATCTATGAGTGAAATCCGCAATTACTTAGTTGCCAACCTAATATATATATATATATATATATATATATATATATATATATATATATATATATATACACCACAAATCAAAATTAATTATTACAAAATAACTCAACTTAAAAAAAAAGATCAGTTGATTTTCTTCAATAAATAACATAACTTTTGCTGAATTGCAATTTTTATGTTAAAAAGCTAAAACTGCATATACAGGAAAATGTACATCTATAACTGGTGCTCTATTTATGTATGACAGAATGGAAAGTACATTTGTCTTTTTAAATTTCTCTTTCCTACTTATTATGAATCCTATGAAAATATTTTTTATCTTAATTTGAGCAATAGTGATAGTTAATTAAATAATATTTTAATGAAAAAAATCATATCAATAATATATTATAATTCCCAAATTATTTTAATTTATAAATAATTTTAGGACATTTATATATTTATAATAAAGAAATTTCAATATAAAAATAGTTAATGTTATAATTATGTTTACCGGTTATCAAACTGAAAAAGTCGTTTAGGACAATTTGGAGCTTCATCATAATGGAGAAGATTATACACATCATCACATATTATTAAACACCCAAACTTCCGAGACAAACTTATAAGTGCTTGACATCTTTCTGAAATTAATTTTTTGAACTATGTAACATTGGTAAAGAAAAGTTTTTTGAGAAAAATTACTATTGTACAAAATATTGCATTTATATACATTGTAGTAAAACAAAAATTAATAATAGTGTAATACATATAACACATACAAAGAAAACTATATAAGCAATGAGAAAAAGAATAAAGCAGCATGCTTAAAAAAAGCATGCAAACATATTTAAAAGAATATAAAAATTATTCTATCAGATAAGTATGATGTAAGAATAATGAATAATTCCATCTGAAACAGCATTTAAAAGCTCTGCAATGAATTAAAAACTGTAAAATGAGTGTGAATCTAATTCAATTCAAGTAAAAAGGATCGTCACACAAATTTGAATTTTGATGAGTGATTCCATTGTTATAATATGGTCATTGAAGATTTATGTAAAAAAGACCAAACCTATGAAATTATACATTAACTTTATAAATAATGACAGCCCAAATGAATGTAAAATAGAAATATTTTAACTACAGCTCTCACCAATCCTCTAATAAGGAATAAATCTGATTGCAATCATTAATAACAATATTTGCCAAGAGATCAAAACAGATTCAGTGTATAAAAAATGTTCGATTTTGAATTCATTTTCAGATCATTACTTAAAAATAATATGTGTAAAAAGATTATTTTTTAAATATTAATATCTAATGATTTCTATAGCTGTGTAGAAAAATAATAAATGGATTTTTCAGAAAAATATTTAAATCGGCTCATATTTTATCAAAAAGTTAGTAAAAAGAACATAAAATGAAATTGCATTAATTTGGGTACGGAAACTGCAAGATATTGTATGTTTAATCTATGAGGGATTTACTGATGTTTAATTATAAGCAAAAACATTTTCTCTATTGTATGCAAATAAAGCATATTTAAAATTGTAGAATTAAGATTTTGATAAGATGTAATAAAAAAAGTAACATATTTGCATTATTCATGTATCTAACATTCTTAGAAATTTCTATTTGTGGTTCTTTATTATTGGTCAATATAATTAAAGGGTTTTGAGAATTCAAGCTTCTCACAAAAGATAAATATTTCCAAAATTTTTACTATTTCCTTATTGTTTATAGTATTTAGTAAATTAAAAGAAAAAATTCCAAAACATCTACCAAAATTAATAATTCTACTATTTATTACAAATATGCAAATTAACACAAGTTAATACATGTTGAGAGCATATAACATTTCAGAATATGAATCAAAGCAAGCTTATTATAACCAAGCAGAAGCTACAATATATAATGTATAAATTAAACCAACTAAAAACTCTACATTACTAACTTGCATCATAAAAAAACCCTTTAAAACATAATATGACAGTATTTCCTTGAAACTACTCTTATCAAACAGCTATAATATTTTAAATGGAGGGTTGTTTAAAATATACATTTTTATTGAATGATAAATGAAATATATTTTATGATTATGAATTTAATATTTATTCAGCGCAGCATAGTAATTTTTTTTTAAATAGCGTGACTTCCTTCATATCCAGTAATTTTAATGCCACTGTCCTCTACCTTACATTAATTAATATGAAGATCATTGATAATAAAAGTATAATTGACAGTCATAAAATCAAATTATTTATAATTTTTATTCAACTAAAAATAATTTATAATTATTAATTAATTAGCTCATAAAAATAAATAAAATTATAATGCTAATATTTTATTGTATATTAATTAGCTTTAAATTGTGTACAGAGGCAAATTGATAAACTTTTCTATTGTATTAATTTAAATTGACATTCAGTTTTACAAAGTCATGTCAAAGCCTCAAATTTTTATGTGATTTCATAAAAATTACATTCATCTAAAAATTTAACATGTTCATTCTTTATTTTTCATTGATCAAACTATGGCAAAATTCTTGTTTCCAATGTAGAATCAAAAGTAAATTAAGCCAATGTCACTTGAGTCTGTTCTGTTACAAGCATTATCAAACTGCCCATGGATACTTGTTGCTTTGCAAATGATCTTATTCTTTGATTCAGGGCTAAAAATATGACTATGCAGTTCTCTATGTCTATGTAAGTAATGTGTCTTTTTTCAATTGTCAGTGATGCCAATGAGAAGATCGTGTACAGCATTCTATCATAAACCCATTGATTACATTTTCCTTTGGTGGTCATGGCATTACACTGCATGTGAAAAACAAGTGCAATACGATAAACTGAAGCCTTGATACATTACAATTTAATCTTTATTAAAGTCTGACACATGCTCATAGACATTTCTCTCTCCCAAGTTAGTCATGACAATAACTTTCTTATGTAACATTGATGTTTAAATATAGCTTCAATAAAACAAGCCAATTGCTTTTCAGCAGGTCTTGTCTCATTTTTTAATGCCACTATTACAACCTGCTTTGTTTGAATGCAATCATTTGTAAAATACAATTTAACTTATCTGAAATTTTCACTATAAAATTAAATTTTCCTGAACTAAAAATTTTAATGGACAATGGTACACATGTAGTGATTAATAATTTATTACCATATAAAAAAGCAGAAAGTACTTCCCATTTTATTTAAAACATAGAATTTAAATTTTTATAAATTTTCAGATAGAAACTATATTTTGAGTTAAATTTCAATATATTGTTTTGCTATAATCAATGTACAGTTTTGATCTGTTATGCCTAATTGATTGGTGATTAATACACTTATGCTTATTGACTGATCAGTTTGGATTTGATCGATAACAGATTATGATTTTTTATTGTCAAGTTTTTAAATGACCAGAAAACTAAATAAAAGAATCACTAAAAAGCTAGTCCCATTAAACCAGCCACATTGTTTATTTCAAGCTTATTCTATCAATGCAATTCTTAATATACTTTACTTGTAGATATTAAAATTTGCATAAACAAAAAAATTCACAACACATTACCTCAGAAACAGATATAACCTAACAAAGCAATGAAGTGTGAAACTACATGCCTTCAGGTAATATACTTCCAGTAGGATTATGAAATGTCGGTATTAAATAAATCATAGCCTGTAAAGGTTCTTGGCAAGGAGCATCTATTTCAGTTAAATGTTCATGAAGTTTCTCCTGAAAATCATCAACTACTAATCCACAGTCATCAGTCTTAACTAAAGAAAGAGAGAATACAAAATGCAGATTTTCATTTAAAACATCTTGACATAAAAAACATCAGTATACTAAAATAAAGTTCTATATAAATATATAAAACATAGAACTAACAATAAAGCTACTAATAATGAATGTGATTGGAAAAATTAAATAAAGATACTTAAAAAAATCAATAAATTTCATTAATTGAAAAAGTTCATGTATATTATAAAATTTCATAAAATGATTTGATAATAATCAATAATGATATCAAAGTAATATTTTTCTTTATAAAAGACTATAGACTTCTATATCACAATATATGATATTTATGTTACAATATAAATTAACTCAATCCAGAACATATTAAAAAGATGTGAATCAAAACACAAAAATCATTTTCAATAACATGAGATAAACTTTTTAATATAATGCTTAAAGTTTTTGTTTGTATCAAATAAAATTATTTAAAAATAAGATATAAAAAAATAATATATTTTTTTAATAAAAATAAGTAAATTATCCTCAAATAAATATTGATTTAAATTGAGTTCAATATTAGTCAATCTGCACGTGCTAAATTATTAAATAGTCTCCTTCGAGCTGTATCAATCACTAAATATTATCTGTATTATATTTTTAACCAACCACATCAAACTGAAAATTTTTTTTAAAAAATAAAAGTATCTTTAAAATTATTTGTATGATCATTTTACAAAAAAATCTTAAGATGTTATTTTTATAAATAACAAACAATTTCAATTAAATGAACCTTGGGTAACAAATAAAATTCAGCCATAACTAAAATAATAAAAATTATGTTTTGGATAACTAACATTGTTTACAAATAGTAAATCAATGATATGCAATTTGTGAAGGAAAATATCAAATCAAAAAAATATAGGTAAATATTTCTTCTGATTTATTATTTATTCTGAATCAAAATTTTAAATGTATATGAAATAGCAAATATTATATGTAATCCCTATATATATATATGTGTGTGTGTGTGTATACATACTAATTTATCAAAATGTGCATTAATTAACAAAAAACTAAAACATTTTAGTGAAAGATTATTTCACATTTGACATATCCAAGAATAATACAATATTTTCCAGTGCTTAAGGCAAACTTCTATTCACTTTTGGCAATAGAATCATTCTTTTGCAGTCAATTTTTAATGAAGATGAAGGGTATAAAATAGAAACCAAAGATTCCCTACAGGAATGATAATTATTAAGAAAAAGATTTTTGATTTTATAATAAGGGATTTTATCATTGCTAAAACATTATTCAATATTTTTTGAATAAAAAAGCATTATTATTATAAACAACCATTTATTAGCATATAAAAATTTGGAATCACAGTTACCAGCCTTATCTCTACATGTCGATCCAAAAATTTGATTTATGATTATTTCCCTGTTGCCAGATGTGTCATTTTTAATATTTTTTAAATCATGTGGTATTTTGTTAAGAAATAAACTTAGCAATCAAAAATGCAATACAGTATTTCATTAATATATAATATTCGCAGGTATGATGGATTTCCAATAACAATTTTACGTTATTTTGAGAGCTAGTATATTTTTCAGAATTCCACAATGAAATTTAAATTTACAAATCAAAACTTTTTTTCGCTGTTCATGAAAAAATACTTCAAAATAAAATTAGATACTACTTAAATAAATAAGTACACTTCGTATGATATAATGATTGCAACCCATTGAAACCTTAAGTTATGCATTTACTTACAAAATTTTGATAAAATAAAAACAATGTGATGTAATTACAAAAATAAACTGAAATTCTGTCAAAACGTTTTCCCTACCTGGAATAACTATCATTTCTAAGTCTTCAAACAGTTTAAGAGCACAGAAATAGGAAGGATCTTCAACAAAAACAATTGACTTAGGCTTGAAAAGGCAAGTAGACAGTAACCATAAGCCACTAGAAGCACCACCAGTCAAAAATAAATCCTGACTAAAAATATCAATGGAAATTCCAATTAGTAACATAAAGATTTTAATTTTTAGAATATTAAAAATACTATGCTTACAACATACATATCTACAGCCTTTGCATTTTCAAAATATAGTTTGAGTTAAAATGTCATAAAACCCAAGAACTTTCTTATTTATTATGCAAAAGTGCAAAGATGCTTTCTCTTGTATTTACAAAATCATTACTATTTTAAGCTACAAAATAATCCAATTTATACATGAAATTTCATTCTGAAACTTCCAATGAAATATTTAAAAAAATTGTAGACATCCTATAAATTGGGAGATGATGATATTAGAAATAACATATCATTGTTCAATTGCGGTATGCATTTTTAATACTACAAATTCAATGAAAAAATTAAATTTTAACAGCTAAAAAATTATAAAAAGTATTTTGTATTCACATTTAAAATAACTAAATAAATATTTGTTTTATATACTATTGATTATAACACAATCAACAAATAATTAAATTAAACATTTGGCAGACAAGAACAACTGAGAAATATGATAAAATCTCTAGCAGTACAGGAGATCTGTGTTATCTGTCCATACTACATACACAATTTTTAGTGAGTTTTTCAAACATTGTGGCACATTCATTTCACATAAAATAACAGAAACATATCACACTAAAATAATAACTTAACAACTTCAAACTAAAGAGCACAGTGTGAGAGCCATTATGAAAATATTGAGTGCTTGTTGCCATTGTGTTTAACATTACTGTGACTCTATTTTTTATATTATTCTGTTTTATATTATTTTACTTTTATCTAGATGTTTATGTCCCATCATAAAATATCATTAGATTCTAAATTCAATCTGGTTTTTGTAAATCCCTTTTGCTAGAATTTTAGCAGTTATGATAATTTCTAATTGTTCTTAATTTCTATTCTTTAATATTTATTTTAAAGTAGCATACAAATTTTTTCATAATTACCTATTTACAATATCACCATATTCTTCAGAAAGAAATGTAGCTAAGAAACTTCGAAATTGCCAGTTACCACTCTCGAGACCATACTGGAATAGCTGAGCATCTCCTTCCAATTCAAGTTGCTATTGAAGTAAATAAATATACTCTTTATAAATGTCAAATTTTAAGCTACACAGAAAATTAAAAAAAAATTTTGATGAATTGTTAACAAATATTTTGTAATGCATTTTTATATATAAGAATTCTTAAAGTTAGGCAATCTATTACACTATGATATGCTTCATGATGCATTTTCCAACCAATTAATATTACCATTTTGTCATTTAATATGCAATTAGAAAACTAGTTAATTTGCTAAAAATCATGTAACACTAAGATTATGATTATCCTATTTCAATTTAAAATTTTATGTTTAATATGCTGCAAACTGCAACTTTTATTTATGTAATTGATAATGACAAATGGGCATACATATAAGAACCATCTGATTTAAAATTGATATTATTTAATAGTCTCAATAAACATTAATGTACTCTGAACTGTCACAAAAACTTGAAATATATATATATACTCTATTTCTTATCAATATATGGTCATTCATTTTAGAAGTATTTTCTTACATGTGTTACACATTGAATGAGAAAAGTTAAAAAACTATATCACAAAAAAATAAATTACAAACTTAGAAGAAAAATACAGAATATAACTGCATCCAACCAAACACAAATTTAATTTCATATTAATTTTGGATTCAAAAAAAAATAAGCATAAATAAAAAATGTAATTTCTAAAATAATCATTTAGTATTCCTTGTTTCATAAAGATGAAAATGTATGCAACAATCATGATGAAAGTTTGAGCTTTGCACATACTTTAAAAGAGTGATTCGTAATAATCAAAAGAATAAAGGTTGATAAAAATAAAAAAATATTTGGAATATTATATAATAAAATATGAAGCAAAATAAATTTTAACTTAATGAGTGGTAAAATGAGAAAAATTTTTCATTTGATTATTTTAAATAAAAATTAAGAATTTTTTCAATTCTTATAATATATAATAGTATTGTAATACAGTTTTATAAAAATAATACAGTAATAAAATGACATAAATAAAAATTCATTATAATATTAGTCATTAACCAGTACTATCATTATAAGCCTAATAATTTCATATAATTATTTAAAAGAAAATTGAATAAATTGTTATTTTATTCTGAATGCAATATCAAGTATTTAGAAATATTCATTTGAAATATTTTTAAAATGTTGGTGCAATCAGACCAAACTATATCATTTATTTCTTTTATTGTTACTTAACCTAAAAAGTAAGCTTCAAATGTTCCAATTAAATGAAACTAAAATTCTTTATTATGTTCAACATTTTTAAGATAATGCTTGAATGCCAAACTCATTAGTAAGACAGTTTTAAAAGTTGAAATTTTCTTTCAGCACCATTATTTACAAGAATGAAAAATATCCATTACCATACTGACTTCAATATTTCTAACTAAATAAATTTCACATCCATTGAAATAAAAATATGTATAAATTCTATTGAAGTATAAATGAGAAACAGCCCTAAAAAACAGAAGTACTCTGATTACAGGATAACAGCAGAATGTACTCATACACAGCAATCCTATTTGCAGAAAAACATTTTAAAACTGTTCAGCTCAGTTCAAAAATTAATTCTTAATATTAACTCTCAACAAAGCGAACACATACATGTTTTCTTGAGAAAATGCCTATGCTAAAAGTTTCATAATGATTTTGTTCACATTTTCATTAAATCTTACAATTTATATATTGCTTTTAATGTTAAAACTTATAATAGACATATTAATATTAGACTGGTAATTTATGCATAAAAAATATTAAAAAAATTAAATGTTTCTAAAATGCAAGTTTTTATATACATGGATTTACTCAATCCTGTTTATAAGTCACGTTTACTCTACAATAGTATACGAAAACAATTTTTAATTACCAATCTATTTTTTTAAAGATTTGTTTTAAGGTTCTGCAGTTTTTTTGGTCCTGAACCAGTGCTAGGTATTTCAAAAGAATTGATCAGAAAAAATGTCTTTGATCTCTTCAGAAAACAACAGTTTATGAACTGGCACAATGCCAATGATCAAAGACAAGCAAGGCTATTAAATAGCACGTGCCCTAGCAAAAGGCAACAAGAATTATTAAAGCTCAATAGAGACAGTCTAAGGAAAGCAGTGGGACTACTTACAGGACACTGCCACCTTAAAAGACATCTCACGATAATGGGAGTTTCAGATGATCCCACTTGTAGAGGTTGTCATTATATGGAAGAAACTTCAATGCACATCTTATGTGAATGTGAAACCTTTTCTGCACATAGATTTGAACACCTGGGTCAGCACTTGATTGAACCTAAGATGTTACAGGAAATTCCTGTAAAATGTCTGCTGAACTTTGCTTCAGCAACTGGTCTCTTTAAATAGGGCTTTCTGAGGGGTATAGTACAATAGACCTATGGTCGCGGTGCTAGGTTCTTTTGGACCACCCTAATTTTAAATCTAAATCTAAGGTTCTGCAGTACAAATATATCAAAGATTGTTTATTTTTGTTGTTTAATTTTCTGAGAAATAATGGAGCAGTTTTAATAATCAAACAGAATCATAATAATTATCTAATATTTGTCTTGATCCTGTTTCATTGAGAAATGATCAAAACTTTCTTTTACCTTCTCTCTCTGCTGCTCCAAATGTAATGCTGTTACTTTTTACAGAGCATTTTCAAATGTTGCAGTTTTTATGAAATAAACAGTTATTCCTTTTAAAATGTGCTCAGTAAAAAAAAATTTGAGGTAAAAATATAAAAACAATAGTAATATTAATGAATAATTTTTAAGAATTACCATGCTTCAGTTAGATGTAGTAAAAATCAATGCTGTAGAGCTTATTTAAGAGGAAGTTTGTAGGACAATTTGCTCAGACTATGTCTTATAAATTATGCAAATTTACTCAGATTGACTTTTTACATTATTGTATATAGTTTCTAAGAATAAAATGTAAATTTTTAAAAATTTTAATAATAGATTTTAAATATTTGTTTTAATTCACAAATTAATGTATACATCTACTTCATAATTATTTGCAATATCATTAACAAATGACAATTTTACAATTGAGACAACCTTTCAATTTTTAGGTTTGGAGTAATCTCTCCCAGTTAGATAATAACAGCTTTTTTTTTCATTAAAAATGATGGATCTTTCATATTTAATTATTTTATTGAAAAATGGAGTATTTTTTATGTCTTCTGTTATTAGTAATATTTTTACTATGTTTCTGTTCGATGTTAGTTGTAAACTATTTTAACAGTTCATCTGTGTGTTAAAAATATTTATTTTATGCAATTTTATAGATTATCTTACTCAATGTACAATAGTTAAAATAACTTAAACAAAAAATATTTAAATGAAAAATATTCAGAATTTAGGAAACACAAACCATTTGATGCAAAGTTGCTGCTTCAATAATAGGAGGAAGCATTCTCAATAGATCTGTACCAGGAGCACCAGCATTTAAATATATTGCATCTGTTTTGTAATAACCAGATGCATCAAACTGACTAAAATATCTACTTGATTCTGGTTCACCATGGTTTTGACTCTCCATCTGAAATTTAAATTTAAAACTATACAATAACAAAATGTTTTAACTTTTAATGTGGTAGTCATAAATGAGATTAAAAAATAATGAAAGCTGAAATCTATAACAGAGCTAACTTTTTTAATGATTTACAAAATTATCCATTTATAAATATTTAACACAATAAAGAAAAGATGAAATTCAACATTAAATATTAAAAATTTCGAATTATTTTAATGTTACTAAAAATATCATAACATGCTTAATATGACTCAATCAATATCATGAAAAAACATTGGAATCTTACATCCATGATTCATTTTGTTTAACAAATAAGAAAGTAATGGAAAGTGCAAATTTAGCATTTTCAACATCAATCCACATTGTCTATCTAAGCAAATCAAACATCAATTTGCAATCACTGATACTTCATGACATTAAATAAAAATTATAACACATGACTGAAAAAAAATGCTTTCTTCATCCTTGTGCTTGTATTGCTATAATTTTTGATTAGTAAAATCTTTCTATCTTTGATTTGTCTATCTAACTCATTATTACCAGAAAAAAATTTGCTTACATATAAGTACATTCATTTTAAAATTAAAAAAAATTATATTAAAAATTTATTTTGTATTATTATTATATATTTTACAATATTAAATATGGAAGGAAAGCTTGGAATCAAATGTTTAACATTCATTTCAGCATCAACATTAAATCATTTACTTACCAAGTAGATGATTTCAGATTAATACTTACTGAAAATGATTTAATTCCCTTGGAAGAAAAGACTAATAGGTGACTATGAAGATATAAAAGTATGACTTGAATGATTTTTTTTAATTTCTATTTATTTTCCTATTAATTTAACTAATATATGTGTGCACAGTTATATAAAAATGAAAATGATAACAAATTTAAGAAAATTAATTAAATTTTAAATTGTATTTAAGAAAATTTGTAAAAAAACTTATATTCATATTATTTTATTTTTACTATGGCCCTTTCAAGGAAAATTTATGATGATCTACCACTAAAATACAAATAAGTTGTGACTTAGTATTTCATTGAGACTTGAGACATAAACTGGATTAGATAATTTTAAGTGAGGAATTAATTTATTGGAGGTTGTAATTACAATACTTTATTTTCTAATTTATTAAATGTATATAATATATATATATATATATATATATATATATATATATATATATTAATTTATTAATAATTTTCAAATATTATATAACTATATGTAAAAAATTAGATTACCTGATATTTCATAGAGTTGTAAAATTTTTATACTAATAGTTTAAGACTTAATTTTAAGAAGATTAAAATTAAATTATAAAAAGTAAATAACATTAGTAATAAAAATAATTTATATTTCAAAATAACACAATAAATAATTCAAAATAACTGTAGAAATAAAAATTGAAAAATCAGCAAAATATATAGTTCAGAGTGACATTTTATAAGTAAATAGAATTAAGATTATTCCATTTAATTGGTTCTTTCATTAGAAAAATATATTTGTATAGCTACATTTGTGTGAGTACAATTAATATTCTTTAAATAACACACAAAGAAATAACAGAAAGTAAAGATCCTTTGAATATGTCAGATCCAAATATATATATATATATATATATATATATATATATATATATATATATATATATATATATATATATATATATATATTAGATCAAAATATATATATATATATATATATATATATATATATATATATATAAATTAGGAAGAGTTATTTAAAGTTAACAATTCCTATATGATAATGAGAAAATAAATAAAAAGAATATAAATGTAAAGAAACTATACTAATCATTATGATAAGAAAAAAATTTATAAGAATATGTGATTTACATACACATTGATGGTAATTTAAAAAACTTAAGGCAAATTTCTTTTTTTCTAAATCTTTAATATTTTAATTTTTGCAATTTTAAATTTATAAAGTAAAATGAAATATAAATATGTATGTAAATAAATTTGTCATAAAATATATATATTGGAAAATTATTGGACATCAAAATTAATATTACACAAAAAAAATGACAAAATTTTCACATAAATATTTAAGTAAAAATGTATACATTTATGCACATAACTATAGTTATATACTGAATTATGATAATCAATAAAAATTTTCATTGGTTTCCTCTTTTAATAGAAAAGGAGTAATAAATTAAATTGATCAGTGTAAATTTATACTACGAAATTATTTAATTTAGTTAAATAAACATCCACATATACATATAAACTTTTAATATTTACCATCATGCATAATAAAAAATGTGGCAAAATTACTGATATTTTGTATTTGACAATGAATACTATTAATTTAACAGAATGTTTAAATTTCCACCTAATAAATCTATGCTTAAAGTTTTTAGCAATACATATAATTTTTTTTAATTATTAAAAAATACTATTACGGATTTCTAGTCTTAAAATTTTGATCCATCTCATAAATGAAATAAATTTTTTTTTAGTTCAATAATATTTTTTGAGTATTAATATTAAATTATAAAAAAATTACTTGATATATATATATATATACTTGGTAGTTATTTATAATTGATTTTTTATTACATGATAATTGGGGATATGTTTAATGTAAGTTTCTTTCTCATATTATCAAACAATACACTATTCTATTAATTTTTAATGTGATTTACAAAAATAATAATTACACTTAGTTTATAATTTTTTTCAAATTTTGTAGTTTAATTCCATTTTATTTAGTTAATTTAATTTCCTTTACATCATAATTTAAAAACAATAAAACTAACTTTGCTTTTATTAGTATTTAAATGATAGCTTCATTGAACTTTGAAAAAAATAATTTCATTGTTGATATTTAAAATAAATTGGGCTACCCAGTTAAATATTTTAAAAAGATTGAAAAAATAAATAAAAGATTTATCATAATTTTTTTATTAAAGTTATATTATTATATGTGAATATGATGAATCTCATTAAATATATATATAATTAAAAGGGCAAACATATGGCAAATATCTTCAACTATTTTAATGTTTTCAAAATATATTTTTTCTGAGTAATGATAATAACTTTTAATTTTCAATTTTAGTTTCATAAATCAGAAATTTAACTCAAGTAATAATAACATTCTTAGAGAGCTTATTTATGGAACTGGAACATTTAGTAAAATTACTTCAAATAATAAGTTTTGCTTGCAAAATCATAAGTAGTCGAAAATTATGGTTTTTTATGAGTTTACTACTTTTAAATTTTCATTTAACATCTGAAATATGTTTATGCTGTATTGATGGAATTTCAATTGTTAATTGAAAATACGAATTTTTTACCCTGGTCATCTATATAAATATAATACATTAAAATAAACAAAAAATGCATTTCTAGGGAAGTAACTAAATTCCTTTTTAAATTTGCACTTAGATACTATCACTTTCAAAACAAAAAGTACACAATATTATTAAGAGTTCATTTGATGACAATTAACATAAAAAGGGATTATTTTCTGTTACTTAACAATCTTTACAAAATTATTAGAAATATAAAAGTACAGAATATTAGCAAAGAAAAAAATATTCACCATAAGTTTAAAAATAATATTTTACAGTAACATGGTGAAACTTATTTATTGTTTTAAAACAACATACAAACAATCCATGCTTAAAGTTTAATTAAATCATGTGATTGAAATCAAAGGTCATGTTCAACAGTTAATTATTTTCGATTAATTCGAAATATATTACTCAGATTCCAGTTTTATCCGAAAACAAAACTTCCTATATTTATTTACTTTTTGAACTGTTGCCATATCTGAGAAATTTATTTTCATCTTTTGAAATAGAAGCAACAGTTGATGTTTGCACAGACCAATAATTAATTATTGATTTGAGTGAAAGTCGGGCGCTCCGTGGCTGAGTGGTCAAAGCATCACTCCGCTAATCGCTTGAGAGCGTAGGAGTGTGGGTTCGATTCCCACCGTGGCCCTGGGTGTTTTCTTCGTTATCTTCTGTGGTTGTACATCTGTCATTGTGCTATTTGTCCTATTATCGACAAAGACTTACAAGCGGATCTCAAGAATCAAGCACACAAGTCTGAATATATGTAATGTAATAAAAGTGAATGTACAGCGAAAATTTCAGTTTGGTTGGCTGGAAATTAAAAATATATTTCTAATTTCATTCAAAAATATTAGAAGAAAGACAAAACTTAAGAACTTTTTATAATTTATGATTTTAACATACTACACAAAAGAAATTTAATGGTAAAAGTTTTCTTATTTCACTTAAACATGTTATTTATTTACTCAGTTGCAAATGTTGGAAGACATATAATATAAGAACGAGCAAACCGCACAGATAAAATCTTGAATATTCGAAACAAAGAAGAAATGTAATATTTTTGG
The DNA here is from genome assembly GCA_037975125.1 of Latrodectus hesperus. Lineage (NCBI taxonomy): Eukaryota > Metazoa > Arthropoda > Arachnida > Araneae > Theridiidae > Latrodectus > Latrodectus hesperus. The sequence goes on along the minus strand of CM075857.1, from coordinate 96,439,789 downwards.
GGATAATTTTTATAAGGTACTACATGACTTTGATAATATATTGCAAAGAACGAATGTGCAGACACAAATGCTAATCTGCAAAAAAAAAAAAAAAAAGGATAACAAACATTAAATGTGATCTTTATTTGAACATAATACTCTTATAAATAAAAGGATTATACAGTTCGTACAGGGATTTGGTTTACCCTTCTTGAAGGCAATATATTCAGCAACACGTCTAGATATAAATTAAAATGTGCGAATTACTTTCGGAAAAATAACTATCTATTCACTATGATAAGTATTTGATAACCATTTGTTGCAGTTAATCTTCTAAAAATGCATTGAATACTCATTTAAGCAACTTCTAATCACATCTAAAACATTTTCTGTATAGGTGCGAGATTCAGAAAACAGATGCTCAAAAGAGCATCCTGTTATCTTGTTGAGAATGTTAGCCAAATCTCGCTATGTGAGATTTGGCATTTATCGTGCTAATAAAAAGAACTCGGAATCCTGCGAAGAAAAATTAATGTCACCGGACAGAGCACTTCATCTGTACATCATTGATCCCCCATATTACCAAAAGTATGGACTAGTGGTGACCAGTAATCATCGGTGAACAAAAGTGTGACTCACATAAAAACATTTTATGCTGTTCCCAAAGTCCATGTGACCATGTTTCGTTTTATTTCAGACAGATGTGTTCATTCCCTTGAATTTATGACAGCTATCTTAATCGACAAGATAAATTTAAACTTTGATTGATTGAGAATAATTAAATTGATCTGAATCAATCTTCAAGAGTATTTTGAACCTGTAGCAAAATGTCAATGAAAGTGCCTTGTCAATGTCAATGAAGCTTGCATTGGTGACTCACCAGCTTGCATTGGCCCTGGTGAGTCACCAATGCAAGCTGGAGTGTGGTTTGACCTGTTAACGTCACTCTGACAATACTCTGGAACAGATCGCTTTCTGTTTTCCCAACCATTTTTTCTGTAACCCGCTTACAATGGACATATGTACTCTATGTAGTGTTGCAAGGATGGGAAAAAACCCGGTTTTTTCCGGGAATAAACCGGGTTTTTTCCCGGAAGCTGTATTTCCCCCGTAATGTACTGGTAGTTTGCAAGGAACGAAAATTTCTTTTGCTTCCCAATACAAAGGCTCTACAAAAGTTTTTTAATATATTTTTATTTAAATTTCAACGTAATTTCCATCATATTCAACAATTTTTTTCATGAACAGAAAGCAATCTATAAACCAGCTTTAACGTGTTTCATTCGGGCGTAAAGCACACTCATTGTCCAAACACTTAGAAGGCTCTCGCCACTGCCAAATCATTTTTGTTTTAATTTCTTTTAACATTCAGAAATAGTGCAAAGTTAAAGAGAGCAAGGTCTGGAATGTAAGGGGGCTGTTCAAGAAGTTTCACTCCAATTCTAATCAAATACTCAGAGCAGATTTTGGCGTGGAGAGCTGGAGCTTTGTTTTGGTGGAGTAACCAGGCTTCTATTCTTGAACTGGGTGCAGGACTTCATAGATTGTATGATTTTTAGCAGGTAATGTTCAGTTTACTTCTTAGTTATGACACTCTTTTATGTGCCCAAAAAACATGCTCTACAATTCCACTGGGTTCGAATAATACAGCTATTATCTTTTCCATAACAAATCGAAGATTTCCTGACAGCTTTCCAAGATTTTTTTTTTATCTTTGGTCGGCTCATTGTAACAGTACAGCCAAGTCTAGTTCTCTACCACAATGCTGTTCAGATACCGAGATTGTACCTAATAAAATATTTTCAGCTTATTTCGATACTAATTCCACAACAAGTCAACCGCTCTTCCATCAGACTATGCGGTACCCAGAGATAATACAGCTTCTTTGAGTGTAAATGTTCACTTAGATAGAATGGTAAAGGAGACTGTACACCTTGATTCATATGAATTACTTATGTATGAAAACATACAGTCTCCTTTATCTGCTGGTATATTACATGCCAGTCTTCGTCAACCCTTTTGTTTAGAACAGAAACTCTAAAAGACTGCTACTTTTGTTAATAATTTTTACCCCTTTTCTATTTCATAGTTCATATTCCTTTTGAGTTGCACCTTTTTATAAAATTGCTTAAATAGATAAATTAATATATTGCGCCTTAGATATTATTCTTTGAATAATATGCCTCTCTTTACCTGTCTTTCTTTCTCCCTATGGTGAAAAGTATTAAATAAGGTTATAATACCGACAAAGTAAAAATCTATTTATGTATCTTTATAGAATTAATTATAGTATGAGATGTGTGTGTGTATAAAATAATTGAAGTTTCTTCAGGATTATTGATTTCGTTCAGTTTGTAAAGTATTTTCTAATCTCACTGAAAGTTAAGGCATTTATTATATTGAAACCTTAAAAATTTTTCGATGTATTACAAATAGTAGAAAAGCTGTTGTATTTAGCTATTTTTGAGAATAACTGATAATACTATATGTCATTTTATTTAAAATTGAAATTTTCTTCTACCGAACTTGATGACAGCTAACTTTAATCTGCAGTTGTTATCACTGTTGTGGGAAAATCCAATAGCAACATTATCATATTCATCAACTGCTAACATTTTTGTCTTTTAATTGAATTTTTAAAATTTTAAGTTTGATGGTTAAAGTTTCCCCTTGAATTGTAATTTGTATCTGGCTTATATCAAAGGCACTAGTCTCAAAAAGTTAAGGAAGAAACGATTTCGGGCATAGTTTGCAAATGAATGTATGTAGAAACACTAAATTTGGATGACATGTGGTCAAAACAAGTATGTAATGATTGCAACATAGAAGTTTACATAAGAAAAATGCATAAATAATTTACAACAAAAAAGCAATCTCGCTAGAAATGTCCATTAAAAAACAATTTTATGTCCTAAAAAGTCATAGAAACATTACAAAAAGAAGTTTTAATAAGGGATATGCCCACCCCTATCTTGAATACATTTTCGATATCAACTTTCCTTATATCAATTAAATTATAGATTACTTAAATGGAAAGTAAAGACCAGACAAGTAGTAAGCTGTATTCCAGCTCTATTACAGACTTTGGAGGAGGATTAAATCAGCAGTTTATATAACAAGATAATCCCACAGAATCTCTATGTCCTTCCGGTCTGTAGATCAAACTGGCCATTTTATTCGTTCCAAATCAAGACCTTTAAAATATTTCTCAAGTATTATAGCTTCATGAAGTCGTGCGTTATCATCCAACACTATGAAATCATTACTAATTGTATCGTTATATAAATGGACAAATGTATAAAGGATCTCATCCCGATATCTCACACAAGTCACAGTCACTCCCTGAAACAAATGTAGGTCAGCGTGATCACCGAGTAAGATCTTGCCCAAGCAATCATTCTTCCACCGTAGTAACTGTATCTATCCACAGTGTTGGATTGATAGTATTTCGTGTTTTGTTTAGTTCAAATAAAAAACGTCCTGAATCGCTCTCTCGTGTTAATCTGGACTCGTCTGTAAAAAGTACAGAAGCTCATCACTATCTGGTTCAGAAACGTGTTCTCTTTCCCAAGATAAATGAACCCTTCTTGGTTGTCAGGTGAGAGGACACAGATAACTGGTGGCTGGATCTACATGGTGAAGACGCTTTAGTACTGTACTAGTGAATATTTTTTCCCTGATGCTACAGAGTGGCCTATAATACGTTGCGGCGCAGATATGCTTCTTTTTCCTCAGGGTGAAAGAGTTAGGTAATGGTTTTCTACCTGTGTTGTAGCTCATGGTCGGCCTGGTTGGTTGGGTTTTATGGCGTAAGGTCCAAAAATGGACATGCTGTGCGGGGAATAAAGTTTTTGAAGAAGATATTTTATTTTTTTATCTATTTTTTATTTATTTATTTGGAAACTATGCAACATTAAAACTTTAAAAAACAAAAATCAATGTGTATATATATTTTAAAATCTAATAATAAAATATAAAAGGAAAAATAAAAAAATATATATAATTTTAAAATTTATAACACAAATTAAATATAATGTAAAAAACCTATTGCCCTCAAAAAAGCAAATAGGTTCCTGTGGGGATGATTACCCAAACAAATCAAACGAAGTTAAAATATCACAGTTAAAAAAGAGTAAACTATATTGGTTAAAATATGGACATACATTGGTTAAACTATATTGGTTAAAATATGGACAAAATATGATATACAGTGAATGGTTCATCACGTATTTCACACCAAGGATTTAATTCATTTAAAAACAAATGTCTATATGTGAAACGTGTGTGTCCGATATGAAGGCGAGTTAATCTTACATCAGCACTTCGTATCGGTAAAACTGTTAACGAGGTGATGTATGGAAATATGGCACGCGCAATTTATTATTGACCTGCATGTTCCATGACTCTTGCCAAAGATAATAAATTAACATTTTAACATTTCTTCTCACATCAGACAAAGAAACTGATGGCAGTGTTGGGCCGGATGCAGATTTAGCAGCGACATCAGCCCACTCATTACCATTGAGACCTACGTGACTTGGGATCCAACAGAATATGATATACTATCCCTTGCCAGCGAGGGAATCTAATGCTCGGAAAATTCTCGATACATCGGGATGACAATCAAAATTACTATTCTGCAAAGCTTCTAAAACACTCAAACTGTCAGTGTACACACAGTATTTAAAGGTATCACTTGTATTCATCTACTGAAGGGCTTGGTAAATAGCAGTTGCTTCAGCAGAGAAGATGGAACAGGATGGATGGAGGCTGTAGCTAAGAGTTTTGTTTTCAATAACTACAGCACAACCAACATGTCCTGCAGATTTTGATCCATCAGTGAAAACTGGTATATAGATATACTGACAGCAGTGTAATAAAAAAAGTTGCTAGAAAATAGTAGTTGTTGTGTCTGATTTTCTATAATGAGCAAAAGGATTGACAATTTTAATCTGTGGATCATACCAAGGTGGATGTAATAGAAAGTCCATTTTGTCAAAACGGACATCACATAGGTCAAATATAATAAACGAGACTTTGTCCGAGTGAGAAAAGGTGGAATGCTGTATGAATGAGCATCATATAACGTAATAAGTGCAGGTGTAGTAGTCATGGAATGTTATGGATGAGTGACATAATTTTTGCATAATAATTGAGAGGCAGATGCATCAGTCTCAGGTCTACAGGTAATTGTTGGCCAATTGAATATAGACTCTGAACGTATGATGTGCGGAATGCGCCTGAACATATTCTCAAAGCAGAGTGATGTATTATTTCCAGTCTACGTAGAACGGAAGACCTAGCCCATTTGTACACAGCACACCCATAGTCAATGCGAGATAAAATTAATGATTGGTAGACACGAAGTAGTGACGTGTGATCAGCACCCCAAGATGTATTAGAAAGCACTTTGAGGATATTAAGTGATCGCTCGCACTTCTTCCGCAAATGAAGCACATGCGGAAGAAAAAGTTTAGTTTTCGGTTAAATATTATACCCAGAAATTTTATCTCGTTGACAACAGGGATAGGTGTATTATTTATAAGGAGAGTAAGATCATTATGCAGGCTAGTCTTCCTGCAGAAATGGACACAATTACTCTTGCTAGGAGACAGCGTGTGGCCATTCTCAGCACACCATGCAGCGAGTTTATTAACAGCTATTTGTAGTTGTCTCAATTAAACGCATGTTAGAACCCTCACATGATATTTGCAGGTCATCAACATAAAGCGTGCCATAAACATCAGGTAAAATTTGATGGAGGATGCAACTAATGTAAAGGTTAAAAAAGTGTAACACTTAAAATAGAGTTTTGGGGTACACCCTCGGCTTGGATAAATGTATTGGAAAAACTGCCCAATACGAACTTTAAAAGCATGGGAGCGTAAGAAAATTTTTAGGAATATCGAAAGATTACCTTGAAAGCCAAAATAATATAATGAACGAAGAATTCCTTATCGCCATGTACGGTCGTATATCTTCTCTATGTCTAAGAAAATGGAAACCAGATGGTTTCTCCGTACAAAAGCATTGCGGATTTAGTTTTCCAAATATGTGATATTATCAAGAGTGGATCTTACTTTACGGAAGTCACTCTGATTGATATGTATGCATTTCTTTATTTCTAAGACATATACGAGACGGTGACATCCGAAATTCACAGAAGCTTGTCCATGGTTGAAAGGAATTGGTGTTCGCTCAGCACGACTCTTTGTCCTTAAGAACGAAGGACTATTAGAGTCGTTGCTTGAGACACTAGCAAAGGTTTTACCATGGACGTTAGCTATGTCCTTTGGAGAAGAGTATACAGCAGCTCCGGATTTTAAAATAGGAATAGAGAATTCCTTATATATTCCATTGGCTGCTTTCACTTTTCTTCCCCAACTGCTTACTGGATGTGGAAGATGTAATTGAGGATGCATAACGAGACCAAGATTCTTTCTGACTTCGACAATGAATTCTGCGAGCTAATGCTTTTGTTCTCTTAAAGGTGATAAGATTCTCCATTGTGGGGTATTTTCTACATACCATGACTTCCTCTTTTTCTTATAGGTATTTTGACATTCATCATTCCACCAAGGTTTGCAACGCCTGTGTGGTACAGGGAAACTCTTAGGTATTGATGCATCAGCTGTATTAATAATTATTTTGGTAACTTTACGACATCATCAATATCATTGATCGCAACCATTTCATTATCAATAACTGCCAATTGTGTGAATAACGTTCAATCTGCCTGACTGTACACGTAAGTAGGTAGACATTGTGCTACACTACTACCTCCAGTCTGGGTGATGACGAAAGGAAAATGATAGCTGTTGTGCAGATCATTTCCTACAATTAAATTTAACAATGGCAGAAGGGAAGGAAGAAAAATGGCCAGATAGAGAGAGTGAAACGTTCTTGTACATGGAAATTTGTTTCTTGTCAGTATTAAGCAGACAGAAGCAGTTATCTGAAATAAATTGCTCTATCTGCTGGCCGCGAGAGTTAGTATCATCACTTTCCCACAAAGAACTGTGGCCGTTAAAGTCACCTAATAGCAGAAATGGTGTTGGCAGCTGAATTCCTTGTTCATTTTAAAGATTTTTAATGGCATTCAGGCCGCTGCGTATTCCAGTCACTCTATGAGCCCCCTTCACACAACCCTTCATTCTTAAGGTAATTATCAACAATAACAACTCTATGAAGACGTGTATTATTTACTATTAAAATGAAAACACGACCAACTACCGCAGCGTGAAACCTTTTAATAGATTCCAGGACTTCAACTTTATATTATACAATCGTCAAAAAACTCATTACATTCAATTAAGATAGTGCAATATCTAAACAAAATTGTTGCAGTAAATCATGATGCCTTTATGAATGCGAAATGATCGGTGATGCTCTTGGGACAAATCGTGTTTGCAATATGCTCTCCAAGCTCTTCCATTCTTTTTATGGAGTTGCAAGAAAATCTCGTCTCATCAACTTTGCAATCAGCAACTCAATTAAAATGTTGGTGACACATTTTTATTAGTGTCCCTTTGTACTGGATGGATGTGTCCTAGCAGTTAAGAAACTACACCCCGCCTCCCATAGTTGGTTGGTTGGGTTTTATGGCGCACAAGGCCCAAAAGTGGACATGCTGCGCCAGCCCGCCTCCCATAAGACCAGCAAAATAAAGCATCGCTTTGCGGGGGATGTGATCTGGAGGATGACTTATTCTCCTTCACTAAATTGATTGAGTTCCGTGAGTTGGGACGCGTCCATATTAAACTGTAACCGCCAAAGTCTTTTCTTCAGTGTGTTATAGATGTAGAGTGAATGATGCCAGCTTAGGTGGGACCTAGTCAACTAACCGTGGTTCAAAATTACTAGGCTCTTTGTGATATGCAAATGTTCCACACCTGTCAATCTTAAGGTACACTTCGAAGTATGCCTGTACCAATATACATACATAAACTGGATGGATACAGGATCATAAACTCGTGATACTGAGTGTTAAATGGATTACTGTGCAATGTTACATGTGGGTAGATTTCTTTTCATTTTTCTCTTAGATACAACAGCATTATATTATTCTACCGTGAAAATCGTAACTTTTGTTCAACCGGAAGCAGTTTTCTGAATAACTGCTTGGATGATTTGGAATTGTTTTCATAATCATGAAAAAACAAATTGATAAACGTCGGTAATTCAATGCGTCTAACACCATGCCAATGCTTAAATCGTCTCCTTTGTTTTCTTAGAAATTACAGAAACATATTTCTCTTGAAAATAAATTATTCAAAAGCTTTAAATACATTTTATACTCCTTTGCATGAAAATCCTGAAATTTTGCACAAAGCTTGTACAATTGGCATTTTTCTTCTTTACTAATATGAAATTGTAATTAATTACAATATAACATATTCATGTCTTTCATCTAGAAACTATTACACTTGTCATAAAGGGGTTTGCCATTGCCTCGGGAGGTTAGACTTCCGCCTGTTGGTCCACGGAAGGTATTTTATTTCCCTTCTACCACCCACTGGAAGACCAGTGGAAGCGTTCCCCTATCCGCCACAAATGTCTCATCAAATCTCAAGTGTCACTTTTCGTGCCAGGACCAACAGGGAGAGGTTAAAAAGATCCTCTACTGTTCAATAAGACAAAGACATCAGAAATAGCATCGGTCAGAGACACACATGCCTTGACATAACTGAAGAACCGCCTTTTGCTGTCAAACCATCACCTACCATTACGATCAATTACGACCTGCTGGAATCGTGTTCAAAAAGCGAATTAGAAGAAACCATTCGGAGAAAAGCTATGGAAACTATTACCAAGCTTTCTAAACCAGACCTTGTCACCGCTTACACTGACGGCTCTTCTAACTCAGAATGCGACAAGGGAGGTTCTGGCATTTTCCTTATCCTTCTAACCCAAACATTCCTCAAACATTGGGTTGCAGGTGAAAGAATTGCCTCCAACTTCACCATTGAACTGATTGCCATAAAAACAGCTCTTACCCTTTACCTCATACAGTCAGTCCCCTCGAATGGCATCAACATATTCTTTGACTGTAAATCTGCTCTGGAGGCCATTAAAGGAGGTAAAACGAGACTTGCCCAAAATATCAACGCACTTCTGCCCACCATAGTTTCAAGGGAGAAAACCTGCACCATCTAATGGGTCCCTGCACATATTAATATCGAGAGAAAGGAACAGGCGAACTCCCTCGCCAAGGAGGCTTGGAATATCAATTCATCTCCCACGACTACCACTTGCTTCGGTGCAAACGCCGTCACAAGGTATCAGCTCTACGGGGTACTACGGAAAAAATGGTGCCTACTGGAGCTTAATCCTGACAGTGGTGTCACCTCTACCATCAGCAGAATGCGGACTGGGTACATGAAGGGTATGAAAATCATGCTTGACGAATCTAGAACCTACGAAGAATGCAGTCACTGCACAGGAGTTGCACTCGATCCGAGGCATCTCTGTTGCCTCGACCCTAACTGCTTCTATGACACCCTTTATATGGAAAAGCTGAAGATGTGGCCAAGGCCATGCCTCTGGTCCCATATGACTTGTCTTTTTTAACCCTTCTTTTTTTCATTTTGCACTTGTCACACGACAACAGCTACATGTCTTTCATCTACCTTTACAGCAAATTGTAATTCTCTAAATCATGCTGAATTCCCAATTTTCTTTTAAATTTTAGAAGTGATAACAAGCTTTTTACATACATGATATAGCAGGTACATGATAACAAGTATTCAAACTACTAATATACACAAGTTTGTTTTGATTATTCTTCGCATAAGTCACAAAATGTTGATTTGAATTTTAATATAATATAAATACTAAAATTTAATTTAGTAATAAGGTAATTTATTGGTTTAATAAATTTAATACATTATAAAAGCCAAAAATTTCATTTTTCAAAATTAGTATTATTTTTAAGTAAAATATTGTTAATCCTTTAGAGTTTGTTTTCATTTAAAAGAAGAAAAATGAAATTTATACTCTCGATACATGAATAATGTGGTGTGGTCACTCACATTTATAAAATTCTAAATTTATCCCGCATCAATAGATATCATCGAATATAAACAATCTAATATAAACAAATGGAATTAAAGAATTTCGGATGTAAAATTTAAAATATGAATTGAGATTTTCATTCAGTTGTGGGTCAAAAAAATTGGTCTGTGACGTAGCAATGATATAATTAAATTCAAAGTTATATGACAGATGAAGAAATTGAATTAGCTTGGTAATTAAAATAATAAAAAAATTTCAATATTCATTAATCCAAAACTAAACAGAATATGAGTGGAAAGTTAGTGAAAAAATATATAAACTAAGCTCTTATACATATCTTGAGTATGAAGCAAAATAATTATTTGGTTTGAGATTCAATACTTTAAACTTATATGTAACTAAAATTACTTATATAAGTACTATTACAGTTACAATAGTCTTCTAACAATAAAAACAAATTGTTAGAAAAAACTTATGATTAAACTAACTTGAAATTTTAATTTGTTATTACAATGCACTAAAATATCAAATATATTTATTATTACTTACATATTCTAACTTACACAAGTATATTTGACATTAATATTTCGAACTTAACGAGGTTATGATTTAATTTTCCAAAGTATAGGAATGGACATGATTTGTTATTGTGAATAATTCATAATAAATCTTATATTAATAATATAATGAGTCACATTTACTTTTGAAACTATGAAAGATAATCGTTTAAAACGTATCAAATATTTTGCTATAAGGATTGCAAAATTACGAAAATTTTAAACTAGGAAACATAATAATTATTCTAAAGTGAATTAATTAATATATTTTCATAAATTTACAATCATATTCTGCATATGTAAAATTTAACATACATTTATTTTTATTTGTCTAATATGTAATTTGAAATGAGTTTCTAATTAAAGTGCTTGCTAAGATAGTATTATTAGAAATAGAGAAGATAAAATAAGTAAATAATATATATATATATATATATATATATATATATATATATATATATATATATATATATATATATATATATATATATATATATATATATATATATATATATATATATATATAATTGAAGTTCTTTCTTTATAATCTTTACCATTTCAATATGAAACTAGTTTATTTTTACTGGTAAATTAATTTACTTTGATGCAATTATTTTTCTAATAATTTTAAAAAGTACAAATCCTTGAAATTTTCAAATTAAGAGAGAAAATTTTATGTAATAAAAGTTATTTTATAATTAAAATAATTTTTTAACTATATTTAAATTAACTATTAAAAAGTAAAATTTACTGAACATAATTTTATGATAAAAAAATATCACACATTTTACAGGATATTTTTAGTAATTATATTTTCCTTTATTTATCAATACTTTATCAAGTTAAAATCACACATATCATATTCAGTCTAAAGATTACATACTATATATTCAAATTACTTAGTAGCTATCACATTATTGGGCATGGATGTTTGTAGTGGTTCGGAATCCACTTTAAACCGTAAGTCCCGGTCTAATTAGTCCTCGTGTGCAAAAAATGGAATGTTTGCCATGTTGAGCGGCAAACAAACAAACAAACAAGCTATCACATTAATTATCTCTTCTATTATTTATCAACATCTTACCACTCGAATGTCAAACGTATAAGACGTCTAAAAGCTATTCACTTCATATTCAAAATATTTTGAAGTAAAAATCTTTATTAATTATCTTCCGTATTATTTATCGATAATTCATCAAGTTAAAAACAAACTTGTCCAATTTACAATGAAAAGTACTGAGAGCGCGTGGAAATTATCTTAAAGCTATTGTAATTTATGTATAACTTTTGTTTAGAAATTGAATGAATATGACGTTATATATAATATAAAAAGTATAAAATATTGTTGATACTTTTTTTTATTTCCTTTTACTTACATATACAAGGTTATTTTTTAATTTTAAGAACATAAAAATGTATTAATTGATGAATCTGAAAAAAAAAACAACGTTTAGAACAAGTTATGGAAAAGAAATAAAATCTTGATTGATTTTTTTACCTTTACGAATGTTACTATATTTTAAAATATTTCAAATAATTAATTTATTTTAATAATTTTAAAATTACAATATAAACATAATTTTAAGACAATATTTATGAATGATTCCATTGTATATTTAAAAAATGATGAAGATCAAGAAAGTGGATATTTTATTTGGCCACCATTGACAAAACAATCAATGTCATTAAGAGATTGCTATATATACAATAATTTTGCAGCTTAGATTTGATTAGAAATATACAAGTGCACATGCTTTTTATTTTTGGAACTTTAAAATTATTGATAAATTTATTTCTTTTAAAATAAAATAAATTTTATAGAATTATAAAAATGTAGTATATCTAACCTTTCTATCTTTTCAGGAATACAGCTGCACTTATTCACAAACTTTCTTTGAGTGTGCCATTTGACAGAGAATTTATTGATAATTTACTTCTGGAAGAATATTGTAAATAGATATTTGCGCACCTGTTATCCTTTTATGAGCAGAAAAAGATATTTAAGGAATAGGACACAAATTTATTGATAATCTTACGTTAAAGATAAGAAGTTGATGACATCATGAATATTTGGTACCGCATCCAGATTATCTTGTGTTTAAAATATTTATAAATTTTAAATGCAAATTTTGTGTTTATATCTAATTAATTTTGATAACTTTTAGAATAATTAATTTCCATAATATGTTAATACTATTGAAGGGAATGAACTGTAAGCTATTTTAGTGATGCTAATTTCTAGCTTTAATTAGTTTATAATTTTATAATTATTGTTAATAACTTAATATTAAATTTCATTGTTAGATATTAAATTTTATCCCTTAAGCTCTTGACTCTTTCACATAAAGTATTATATTTTGTCTCTACTTTTTAAATTTTTTATAAATTCCTTTAGAGAAGTCGAGTTATATATTTACATTATAATTCTTCCAGAAAATTAGTAATAAGATTATTTTCTTATAATAATGAAAATTTAAAGATTTTAAAAAACATCGAATAATAAATTCTCCGTGAACTACAAGACAAGAAGATAAATATTCTGAAATTCTATGAAGCTTCCGAATTAAATTTTGCCCGAAAACTTCAATATGAAACACATACATCAAAATTTAAAATATACGTTTATATTAAATTTAATTCTGTAAAATTAAATAAACAGCTAAACAAACTGTACAACTAAAAATCGTAATGTAAATGTGATTTTTAAATTGTAACTAAATTTACCTTACTTAATTGGGAATTATGATTCACCGAATATATAAAATTTATTGCTATATTGAAAAGGCTGTAAGAGGAACACCCTGGTCCTCCAGGTTGGGGGTTGGGCAGGGGGCTAAAACCCTTCCCCGGAAAAAACCTTGTTCCGAAATCTAAAGTAAATGCTGGACTGCCTTTACGGAATTCGACCAGGAAAAGAAAACAGGACATGAGATTTGGATTCTTGAATATACGTACTCTACCACCCCTTTCTGTAGTAGACCAAGAGGAAGACCCAAAAAGAGATGGAAGGACTGCCTGGAAGAAGACTTCAACATATTTAAAATCAAGAACTGGAGGTCAATTTTTATAAAAGAGGCATGGCAGAGACTTCTGAAGAAGGCCAAGGCCCACAAAGGGCTGTCGTGCCAATGATGATGATGATGATGATGATGATATATATATATATATATATTGCCTTGGTAAAATTGTTATTAAGAGGCATTATTAAAGAGGCAAATTTCAAAAATAAATTTCATTACAGGAACAATTTTATCATGTTTTAAGAATGTGAAAACCGACAAGTATTTTTATAGCACGTCTGATCGGATGAGAGCTCAACCAAAATAGCCCCACAAGAAAACTTATGCACTGCAGAAGGATACAGCATACTGGTCCCTCATTCGTTGAGAACAGTGGCATGAGATGACATCATGGGTCATTTCGAAATTCCTTAACTATATTTGGTTATGTATGTTTTGGAATTCCGCAACAGGAATGGTATAACTAATACCTTCGTTATTAAAGGAATTTTATATACAATAAAAAGTACTATATACAATAAAAAGTACTACAAGATACGAAAAACAAATATATGATAGGTGCGTTCAAAAAGTTACATTCGAAAGATGTAAGTCAAAAAACACTTTATAGAGAAGTGTGCTATAATACAATATGACACACATACAATACACTATTTCTCTGCATAATCTTGCAGTCGCTTCAAATATTTGTCCAATCGTTTAATGTCTTGAAGATAGAAAATCGCTCTTTGGTCCTTGAGCCAGCTTAAAACAGCTGTGTCTGAATCTGATCATCGTTGGAAAATTGTCTTCCACCTAAATACTTATTGAGTTTCTAGCTGAGCACCTAAAAGTCACAGGACTCCAGATTTAGATTGTACTGTGACAATCTAGATCTAGATGGTTTCAGATCTTCTATCCAAAACTGTGAAGCAAATCCTGTGCTGTGCGTGTCCTGTAAAGTCTCTTGTCGTGTAAGAGGACAACGTCTTTACTTAACTTTCCCCATAGCTTATTTTTCACAGTTTTTCTGAAACCTCTTAGCATTTCGCAGTAGAACTCAGTATTAATGATTATGCCCTTCCTCGTAAATTCGGTGTAAGCAACTATTTCATAATCGAAAACAAAAATAGTAGCTATGATTTTATCAGCTCATGGTGGAAATTTGAAATTTGTTCTCACAGGCGATGATGTGTTATCAACCCTTGTTTTAGTTTCTTGAGTGAAGTGATGCATTCATCTCTCATCACTCGTAATGATGCGGCTTAAGAAATCATTGCCTTCCACAAAATAACGTTTAATGAATTCCAGGGAAAAAGCAAGCTTTGCTCCTTCGTGTTTGGAACTCCAAGAATAAGGAACCCATCGTGAACGCAATTTGCGATAATCCAGATGGTAGCATAGAATGTGGTGAGCACTGACAACAGATATTTCCAACTGCTGCTCTACATGTGTGCCCTCACTCCACGATTGGTGAGAGTAATACCTTCCATAACGCTCCACCATGTCCGATGTGCTCCCCGTTGTTGGTCTTCCTTGCCTTTCCGCATTCAGTAAGTCTTTGTTACCGTGTTCGAACTACCAGAATCATTTCACAATGACTGAACACGTCATTACACGTTGCCCATACATTGTTGATATTTCACGATGAATCTCCTTACTCGTTAAACGTTTCTCCCGCAAGAAACATTCTTACGGACTTCAACGTTGGAGTAAATTTTTAGCTTGTGCAACATGTTTTCTCGTACTAAGCAGTAACGGCTCAAACAATCTGAATGAAATTGCTACGGTTGGAAGCTAACTTCTTGTTGTTCTTGGGCAGAGGTGGGCAAAAGCCGTCACGTGGGCCGGATCCGGCCCTTTTGCTTACTTATCCGGCCCATTGAAAAATCCTGCATGCAATTTTTTTAATCTCTTATAAGCGATTTTGTTGAAATCAATAGTATTTGTATGCGTAATGTACATATAAATAATGAAAAATATATAAATAATAAAGAATATTATATAATTTAAACAGCTATAACCATATCCCTACTTTAATGTATGCAACATACATACTCTCATAAAGCGTGTGGTCGACTTACTACATGGAAATGAACGTGCACTCTTCTCACTCTTCGAGGGACGTCAGACCGTGCACAATGTTTATTTTGATTTAGCACGAGTCACATACTCGTCATTTCTTTTGAGATTAATGTTTGTTATTTTGCAAATATAATAATAAATTGAAAAAGTGGACTTTTTGTAGGTAAAATTTTAAAACATAGGTTTTATTTTATTGTAATAATTAAAACATTTTTTCAGGTTTTTGTAAAATGAGTCAATCTAAAAAAAGAAAAGTTGATTTGGAGTGCAGAAATTTCAATGAAGCATGGACAGTAAAATAACTTTTTACATACATTGATAAGAAAGCTACTTGTTTAGTTTGCCAGGAAACAATTGCTGTTTTCAAGGAATACAATTTAAACAGGCATTTTAAATCAAAACATCCAAAATTTGCATCACTTTATTTAAAAGAACTTCAAAATGCAGCAGGAAACATGACAAAAAACTTGAATAAGCAACAAAATGTTTTTACCAAACAAAATAATATCGAGAAATCTATTACAAAAGCAAGTTATGCTGTTGCACACAAAATTGCTAAGTTCTGTAAACCTTTTACTGAAGCAGAATTTGTTAAACAATGCATGATACAAGTGTTGGAGATATGTTGTGCTGGAAAGAGACATATTTTTGAAAATGTAAGCCTTTCGAGAAGAACAATAGTGCGGCGGATCGAAAATATTGCAGAAAATTTACTCGACCAGCTAAGAACAAAAATTGCTGATTTTACATATTGTTTTCTAGCTTTATATGAGTCCTGCGATGTCACTGACCCAAGTTAATTATTAATATTTATTCGAGGTATTAACAAGAAATGTGAAATTAGCGAGGAACTTCTTAGTGTGCATTCAATGAAAGATACAACTACAGGTGAAGACATATTTATCGCTGCAGAATAGTGTTTTGTTAAAGTAAATTTAACTTGGAGCAAAATCGTAAGCATCACTAAGGATGGCTGTCCTAGTTTAACAGGGACAAATGTGGGTTTACTAAAACGAATCAGCGACAAAGTAAAATAGTTGCAGCCAGAACAGGATATATTATTTTTACACTGCATTATTCATCAAGAAGTGTTATGTAGAAAAGTCATGAAATTGAATCACGTTACTGTTGTGACAAAAGTTGTGAATTTTATCCGGAGACGTGCCTTAAATCATCGACAGTGTGTTGAATTTTTAAAAGAAATTGAAAGTGATTTTTACGAAATTCCTTATTACACTGAAGTGTGATGGCTTATCATCGGTAAAGTTTTGGACAGGTTTCAATATTTACTTGATGAAATACTAGTATCCTTCTTGTCGTTAAAAAAAAACAACATGATTTTCCTGAATTGCAAAATGAGGCATAGCTAAACGATTTCTCGTTTCCAGTAGATATTGTAAAATATTCGAATGAACTAAATATTGATCTACCAGGGAAAAACCAATTCGTTTTCAATATGCATTTAAACGTTAAAGCATTTAGGATAAAACTCAATTTATTTGCTGAAAACTTTAATAAAAAATTACTGAATAATTTCCCTTCATTACAATCACGACGAGAATCATTGAAAAATATCGATTTTCTTAAATATAGTGCAATAACTTAAGACCTTCATCATGAATTCCAAAGAAGATTTCAAGATATCAAAGATATAGAAAAACCTTTATCATTAATTAGTCAACATTTCAATTTTGACGTGCAAGAAACTCCTGTTGAAATGCAACTAGAACTAATTGACTTACAGTCAAATAATTTACTAAACGAAAATAATTTACTAAAACTGTTCTATTTTAACGTTTGATGTGTTTGTCTTTTCTTTTTATAATTCTATTTACTATTATATTTACAAAATGTAGTATAAATATAAAAATGTAATAACTATGATCAAAATAAAATAATTTGTATCGTTAAGATATAAATAAATGATATGAAAATAAAATCTTTCATTAACTGATCATTTATTTAATGACCATATTTATTTAATATAATGGATCACATTTCTTTAAAAATTACGTGACATATTTTACTGGGCACAAATTGTTCGCATATACACCTAAGTAAGACAATTTATTATTACTATTATCTTTTATTAACTGTCAAAATACTTTAAAATGATACTTATAGTGTTTTTGTTAAAAAAAATTTTTGTGGGCACTGAAAAAACTCCACCTAAAACATTCGCGTGCGCACAGCCCACGCGGTATAGTCTCGAGACCGGGAGACATTTTGAAAATTTCATTTTGGCCCGCGCATAAAAGTATTTGCCCACCCCTGCTCTTGTGCCAGCTATGCTGACAATTTGGGGAGCGTTGCTCTATTTTTCCAACTGAACCATGCTTTGGTGTGGAGTCTGATTTCCTCAGTACACACATGCCTTAGGTACCCGTATATAGGGTAGGCAGCCATTCACACAAAGAAAGGACAAAGACAGGATAGACAGAGCGAGAAAGTACATCCATGTCGAACTGGGATTCGAACTCAGAACCTCCCTATCCGCAATTAGGCACTCTGACCTCTAGACAGGATAGACGGCTAAGTTTTTTACTAAGAGTAATGAATTAATTTTTAAAAGTTGAGAAATAAAAGTAAAAAAATTACGGTTTAAAATAAAATCTTTATCTTTATTGCAATACAACATTAAACATTTTCTTTATCATCAATGTATTATTATTTGATTACTTTATCATACTGTATTATATGAACTTTAATACCTAGCGTCAGTGAATAAACATGTTTATTCGTGTTAATAATGAATAAAAATTTGTATATTTTAGATGCACAATTTTTAAACCTTATTTGTGCGAATAATTCGCTTTATGTATGAATCAATTTGGCTGGATTTTTTCTCTTAAGATATTAATTAAAAAATAATTTTACTGTGAATTAAAAACAAATTCAAACTA
The DNA here is from genome assembly GCA_037975125.1 of Latrodectus hesperus. Lineage (NCBI taxonomy): Eukaryota > Metazoa > Arthropoda > Arachnida > Araneae > Theridiidae > Latrodectus > Latrodectus hesperus. Next base: position 96,421,252 of record CM075857.1, on the reverse strand, counting down.
AAAAAATGTTCTTGTCAGACAGCATTCTAGGATACTCGTGTAGCTTGAAATTCCTTTTTTTACGTTTATGTTTTAAACAAATTTTAATCTATTTTTTTTATCTTTTTGGACTTTATTCATTACAAAATACAACTGAAAATTTCATTTAGAATTTTTACTTTAATTTGTGAAAGCAAAAATTTAAACAATTATATTATCATTTAAAATTAATTAATTTTTCTAAAATCTATTTCATTTAAGGATAGATAAAATTTTATTCAAAAAAAAAAATGCGCGAAAAATATGAAAATTAAACAAGTACAATGTTTTCATAATACTAAAGTTTTGTGTATGTTAACTAATATAAAGTTTTTGAATCAAGCTTTCCAAGAAAACCTTCACCAATAGCATTTCCCATTTTATTTATGTATATCAAATATATCATTAATATAATATAAATAAATGTCTTGATAAATATTTTAAAACATCTTTGACCATGAAATAATTCCTTATTTTAACAATTCAAATTTTATTTTTCCAGTGAAACTGAAAAAAACAAATTCATACAAGTAAAGATTTAGTAGATTAAAAATCCCTGGCTAAATGATAAGTTATAGGACACACGAAAGATATTTTTTCACTTTGGATGTGCATTTTTGCAAACTTCACACCATAAATTGGTTGGCTATTTAATTTTAAATATATATGTTTATTATGAAATAAAGTTGAAAGAAATCGTAAAAAAATGAATTCATGAAATATATTTCCAGTAGCCAAGTATTAAAAAGTTTATTTGCCCATTTGTTTTCCGTAGGTGTTTTATGGTTCTAACAATTTACGGTTGTAAAATATTACACTAAAATTAATTATTACTCAAAATAGGATTTAATTTTCTTACCATTTTTATCTATGAAAGTATAAAATACTGCAACATTTTTATTGCTGTTATATATGCCACAGCCAAAAAAAGTTGTGAACCCATTTCAATTTAAAAAAATTCTTTTTTAATGTTTATTAAGTCAATTATTCATCATTGTAAATAACGAACAGCAATGTTCATAAATACGCGAAAAAATAGTTGACATGAAATAAAATATGTGTTATACGCTCCAAAAAATTGTAGTCTGTTAAATTGATGTGCTATTCGAACGGATCACTTTAAAAATATTTCCAGTATTAATAACTTTTTAAATTATTTAATTTTATTTAATTAAAATAAATTTTAGAATGAATTTTTTATGAAAAATTAAAAGTTGGTTTTTAATAAAACATTTTTAAAATTTAAAATAATAGATACATATCTATTTGTTTAAAAACATTAAAAAAGTCTTTGATTTTAAGTTTATTTTAAAACAGAGTTCCTCATTCGAAACACTTTTCATTTATTGCATAAGGATATGTTTAATATTTGAATTATTTTAATAAATAAATATACTCTAGTTGTTCAAAAGTAAATTAAGTTTTAATTTTTGTTATTCTGTTGAAAAAATAAAATGTTAGATGAGTTCCTGGATAATTGAACAAGGAAATAAAGAACATCAAAATAAGATAAATGTGGATATATTTATAAAATTTGTGATAAAATAATTTGCTAATTATTCATATATAGGCACAATGGTTATAACTACAGTACTAACATAAAAACTTATTCTATTCTGTTTTGAACCAATAGTAAGATTTTAATCTTGTTTCTATAACAATAAAAAGCATTTTTAATAATACAATCACTTATAACTTGATAAGTTTATGCACAAGGCCGAATCTTAAGTTATCGCTCTTTTCCCCATATAATATTTCAATATTTATTCTAAAATAGATTATCAATATACAAAATGTATTATGAAGAATGTATGTTTGGTTCTATGTATGTTGGTAGATAGTTTTTGTAACCATTTAAATCATAAACTAAAATTTTTAGATTCACTAACTAAACATATCCTCAAACTGTGAAGTTTTCAAAAATAGAGTTATGTAAGTTTTAAACTTTAAGTAAAACTTAAGTCAATTATTTTCGTTATTAAGCGTATTTTTTATAGAGCCAAAACTAAATACATATTTGCATAATTTAAACTATAAAAAATTCTATTGAATTTATTAATGCAAAAATAACACAATAAAGAGTACTTTATCATTAATGTTTGTAATTTTTTATTGTAAAAAAAATTAAGGTAGAAAAATTACCTTTTAAACAGAAATAACTTAGTACAGTTATTCTTTATATATTTGATAACTAACTTCAATTATTTATACCAACAACATAAAGTTATATTTGTTTTCCGAACATAATTTCGATATACAGGAAGCAAGCAATAAAAGAAGTTGTGTTTAAGATGATGTTGGTGTGTAACTTAGCAGAAAAGATCAATATTTTCTTATATTTTCTTCGCCAACCAGGTATTTCTTATAGGAAAACAAATCGAGTTAGTTATCATCTCTTACGTTTCGGGCACTGCAGATGGTAAAATAATTGCCACGCGAGACTTAAAAATATGTTTCTGGAAATGAATAAAAAAAAAAGCAGTGTGTGAAAAATGCAATAGGTGCTATGAGAAAAAACGACCTTGCAAATAGGAAATGCAACATCAAAAATGTTTTTTGATAAGTATCCACTAACTGCACGCAATGTTCTTTGAGGGTATAATTGGTATATAGAGAAAGTATCTCCGCTTTTATAGTCCTTAATGTTTCGTCGGAGAAGATTTATGATGATCTCTGTATAGTTGGTGATGGTCCATCATGGGAATAATAGGTTTAATTCTCTTTATGTTCGTAACCGTAATTCTGGTTTTATATTTGTTTATGGAAAGCAAAGGTGGTAATACACCTCCAGGACCAATCGGCTTGCCCTTTGTAGGCTATTTGCCTTTTCTATCCTCGAAACCATACATCGATTTTCAAAAATTGGCAAAAACGTATGGTCCTATCTTCAGGTATTTGAACTTATTACTATTTAAATATAGATCACCTATATAAAGTACAAAATTTATAATTTTAAGAAACTATGTACTTTATTTTACTATTTGCTTTTTTTTAAATAGCCAATGCAACACCCAAAGTTTTTTTGTTTGTTAATATCTACTTACTGCAAGCAGTGTTCTTAATAAGTTCATAGAACTACCTCATATGCTAAATGCAACTAAGCATGTTTATTTAAAAAACTTCAATCAACATGAAAGTTTATTTCATTAACAAGAAATATATAGTAACAGTTAAATAAAAAATAACGAAAAATTTACTAAACAATTCAATTTAAAAAGTTTTCAACAGTCAATCAGTTTGATATGTTTTATAAATTTAATAGCAAAAGTTAAAAATAAAGCTCTGTAAAGGAAATTATCAATAAAATTTATGAAATTATATTAGAAAAGTTATCATGAGATTCTTCAATTGTTAACTTCAAAAATTTGCATAGAGTTATTGTCTATTAATTATATATAAATGTAGTCTTACTTCTTACATATAGGAACAAATATAAATTACGTAATAAAATATTTTATTACAAATTCTCTTTTTATGTTTGATATTGATTAAATTACGGTAATGAATTTATGAATTTTTTAAAAATATTGCCCTCACATTGTATTATGTTATTATTATATTATTGTTTGCATCCTTAGAAAATGATGTCTCTTCGAATTCAAGTTACCGTAATATACTGAATGTACACTTTGTAAATTCATGTATATATATATATATATATATATATATATATATATATATATATATATATATATATATATATATATATATATATATATATATATATATATATATATATATATATATATGTATATATATATATATATATATATATATATATATATATATATATATATATATATATATATATATATATATATATATATATATATATATATATATATATATATATATATATATATATATATATATATATTATATATATATATATATATATATATATATATATATATATATATATATATATATATATATATATATATATATATATATATACATGCATTACATTATTATTTGAGATCATATGAAATATTTAGTACTACTTACAAAATTTGCTGTAAATTTAAATTCATTTTATCTATGATATTGAAGTTACAATAATATTACATATATATGTTTTCGTTTTGTCTTAAAAACTCTTGAATTTAATACTTGATAAGCACAATTTGTGCGAAATGGTATTCTTTAAAAAAGTTTGCTTATAAAAGATTGATAACGTAATACATTAAATATGTACATTTTTCCATAAAAATGAAAAACTAATATTTAATTATATGGTGTAAAAACTGAAGAAGTGATAGCATTTTGAAATATTCTGTTTAAAAGATATAGATTTTGATATGTATGCATTATGTATGCACAATGTTGTCTCAAAAATGTATAAAATTGACATCAAATAAATAAAATATAAATGAAAAATTAACTCTTCAGATTTATTTTTTATCGTTAAAATAATGAAACACACATTAAAGACTTATTTTGTTGTTCAAAATATATAAATTTGGAATTTGATAAGCGAGAATCGAATCAAAAATAAATGCTATTGCATTTAAATAAATTTTGGAATCAAAATTTTATAAGTTAAATACACCATTTTCTAATCTGAAATTATAAAAAATCAAAGTATTAAAATTTTTTCTTAGAAACAAATCTTTTAATATTTCATGTATTTTTAATATCAATCATAATTTATTAAATTCTTAACTATTCTTAATGGAAAATAAAATAAAACATTAAATAAATGTTTTTTAAATGGAGATATAATGTTGCTATCATAAAATTATTTATTTTATGATACCATTATTATATCTTCATTACATAACCAATTCTGAGCTCTAAAACAAAGAATTAACAATTGAACAGTAAAATAATGTACCAAATATACTGTTTGAAAGTGCTTAAAGATTTTTTTATTTCTCTATAATATTTCATCTAACGGAGACATCATTCATATTTTAAAAATATTCAATTTAAAAATTAAAACAATAGTTTTATTAATTTCTGTTTCGGAATCATGTGAAATTACTTTTAATAAATATGATTCAATTGAAAAGATAAAGAGTGAATTGGATTTTAAACACCTTCTTTGCTTAAAATAAAAAAATACATTTAATTAAATAAACTACTTTATTTCATTAAACAAGCATATGTTTTTTGAAGTTATAAAAATTTATCATTGATTAATAAGATATAAAGAGTAGAGAATTCAAATAACAGTTTAAAAATATTAACCGTTTAATAATGATAATTTAAAAAACATAAGTTATGCTTACAATTTTTTTTAAAAATACAATAAATTATTTTTAAAATTATTTTTAAGCGATTAGTGTTTTTCTATTTTAAACAGGGTCGTTTTACTTCTTTAAAATATAGAAAATTGAAATTTAATAAATGCATTGCAATTAAATAAACAAATGATGCTAATTTTTATATATTAAATTTTTTTAATATACAATTGATGTATTTAATTCAATGATTCAGAATATACATCTGTTTATTTCAATTCAATTTAAAAATGACTAAAACATTGATTTTCTTTAGATGTTATTTATTGAATACAATATAAATATAATCCAATTTGATGTGTTATGCACAAATCTATATACTATCTATGTCCATAAATTAAGTATAATTCAGAATCACGCAGAAATTGAACTCTAAAATAAAAATTTCACATGTAGAATTATCACAAACATCTTGAAGAATAATTTGCAAATTACAAGAAACCACCCGATGTCGCCGATAGTACGTCACAATGACGAGAGTCTAAGAGAGGGATGTAAAAAGAATGGTTGCAAAGAAATAAAGCTGTTCATAAGCGCTTTAAAAGCCTTTCAGTGCAATAACCACATAGTTATGGCACAAAGGGAGCATTTAGATGATGTTTTAAGTGGCAGAATTATCGCTTGTCTGGAATGTGGACGTACCCAGCTGGAAATATCCCAGGAACTTGGAATCGCCCAGAGTGTCACCTCCAGGCTTTGGCAATGGTTCCAAGATAATAGTAATATGAGTGTCGCGTAATGAGTATCGATGATGGTAATCTCACTATGGCGTGCTGTAAGCCTGGAGTAGAGAGCGATTGTGGACAACGCAACAGTGGTCTTGTGTGAAGTTTTCCTACGAGTCCAGATTTAGGTTTCAGTCTGATTCTCGTCGGACTTTCATATGGAGAGTGTCAGGTACCCGTTACCACCAAGAGAACACCATTGATTGATACCGTTACGGTGGTGCAGGATAGCTCGTTTGGGGAGGAATTATTCTGTGTTCCAGAACTAACCTGCATGCTCAGAATGTAACCATGACAGGCCACATCTATCGGGATGTCATTCTGGAACAACGTGTACGTTTGATTCGGTTTGCCATGGGCGCAAAATATCTCTTTATGGGTGACAACGCCCGTCCTCAACGTGAAAACATTGTAGACGAATGCCTTCCATCGGAGGATATCACTCGTATGGACTTGACAGCATACTCACCGGACTTTAATCCAATACAGATGTGTGGGACATGCTTGGCCGACGAATTGCAGACCGTCAACCCCCTCCTACTTGTCTACCGGAACTTCGGAGAGCATTGCTTGATGTGAGTGGTGTAATATTCCCCAAGATCAGATCAATAATTTGATACTCAGCATGCCTAGGTGTTGTACGGCCTGTATTGTATCATCTGGGGGCATACTATGTATTAACCATCATACCAACCATGTTATATTGGTTTTTGTAAATAGGTTCTTTTTAAAATTTGTTCCAGTTAGTAAAAATCGCAATTTTTATTAATGATGTCAAACATATAGCATATTTTTCGCTCTTTACCTTTAGCTTAATAAATATACTTTACAAATAAGTCACATTTGTTTTGCTTCGGTCTCTTTCTTTACCTGAACTTTCATTATCCTTAATTTATGGTCACGAGTGCATTAAGACGTATTCGGGAACAGGAGCAATAAAAGGAAAATAGTATTTTTTGAATAATAAAAGTTAGATTTTTTTGAACTGTAATTAAAAATGCAAAATTACTTTGGCAGACATTAAGCATTAAAAAGAAATATGAATATTTTAAAAGATTAAAAGTAACCTTTGATTATTAAATCTAAAAGGTGAGTATCGAATTCCTTATAAATTTATTTTGTACTAATAACACTTTATCCAGATTTCTTTTCTTTTTTTCTTATCAAAATATTGATTCGTGTCTAAAATATTTATTTTGAACATGTATAAAAAGATTTTGTTTTTTATATAATACCTTTGCCAATTTTTCAACTGTGCTATATCGATCTCTCTCTGTCTATATATGTTGTGAATATATTTTAAATGCATACAAATTTTTAAAAAAATGACTTAAGAACACTTGCTAACATTTCATTCCCAAAAGATGAATAAATCTATGTCAATAATCTAACATTAAAAATATAAAACAAGAAATGTTAAGGGATTGTTTCTAATTTTTTGAACCATGATAGCTAAAATTATAAAATATAAATTTATTGCAATATATAAAAAGATTAATAATTTGTTGTACAATTTAGATGCACTTGGTATTCAAAATTGGTTTTGCAATGCTATCTAAGAATTTCTTACATAAAAGTTTGCTAATTATAGTAATTATATAATGATTCATTCTTTATCTCTTTAGCATTCGCTTGGGGGCGGATTTTTTTGTCATTTTAGAAGATAATGCGTCCATGATAGAATCATTATCTAAGAGTGCACCAATGTTCATTTCATATTTTCATGATAATAATAATTTTGACAAAGAAACTTTTGGTAAGTTCTAATTATTTGTATAACAAACCTCTGTGTTTCTTTGATGAAGAATAATCGTGGTTTACTGAAAATGCTGCTTATTTAAGATAGAGGAAAACAGCGTACTCAATTCACGCACTGTGTTTGCTGTAATAAGAAATTTTAACCCATAATTATAGCAATTCATTTCCACTGGTGACTTATACTTTCATTCACATATTTCTTTTTTTTTTTTCATTCACATATTTCTTTCTTTTCTTTCCATTGCAATGATTTAAATTTTATCGTTGCAACAATAACCAAAAATGCAGATTTTTTTTCACCATAGACAAAGTGAAATTTACTACGGTTTAAAATTTGAGTTTTTGAATGTAATTCGGTGAAAAGTTTATGATGAAAATATAATTCGGTTTTAATGATTTTTCATGCAGTTTTATATAAAACTTTGGCACAGGTGCCGTATAATCCATGATTCCAAATTCTGAATTTTTTTGGTGATGAAGAAATGTTGCCAAGATGACGTATCGTGACGTGTACGATGACGTGTAAATACTAGGGTTACCATGATGGAATTTTCTGCATAATACTTGTACGATGACATGTAAATACTAGGGTTACCATGATGGAATTTTCTGCATAATACTTATAGGTCTCCATATGTATGACGCAACAAAACCAAGGTTGCCAGATACATAAGAAAATCCGCTAAAAAATCGCCAATCTCAGAATTTGGTGCATGGATTATACAGCACCTGAGCCAAAACTTTATTTCTAACATGGACCACAGCTTTTAAAGGAGGAAATTATTTTAATCCAAAAAACATCAAAAGAAAAATATTTGGAGAATTTAAAAAGATCTGCTAAATTCTAATTAACTTTCTTAAAATGTGGAAATAATTTAAAGGTAGAAAACATTTTAAAGAATAATATTAGGTAAGCTATTAGTTAATGCTTACGACGTCTATAAATTTATTTAAAACAACAATTGAATTTTTATTAAAACAAGAAATATAATGAAAAGAATTTGAGCTATTTCAATATAAGGTATTAGTTATTATGGATTATTTTATACATTCCTTTAATATATAGATTTTTACATACGAGGTAATAGTTATTGAGATTCAATTCTCCATACTACAAAACTCCTTTGAAAGAGCCTTAATCCTTTCGGAGTCTATTTCTGCGCTTCAAGCTCTTTCTACTAATAAGGAGATTAAGATCTAGATTTCAGGATAAATAAAGAGGTTAAAATCCAAAGAATCCCAAATTTCAGGACTTTGCTTGAGAGATTCTCTAATAAAGTGTCCTTCCAGTGGATTCCCTCCCACTGTGGCATTGAGGGAAGCGAGAGAGCTGATCTCCTTGCCAAGAAGGCAATCTTAATTCTGCAGAAACTCCTTGTGAAACTGAGATTCCATTAATCTAAACTTGAAATTTATAGAATCTCTCTAGGCACTTTCACCGTGATACTGCCTTACACCTTTCGAATGGTAAGCCTTGGACAGTACTCTTCTCTGCTCCACACACTATTCCTGACTTCCCTCGAGCGACTACAGTTGCTACATTTAGAGTGCTGACTGGTCACGACTGTCTCCGTGCCCATCTCTTCCGTTTTAACATTGTGAACTCCCCTGTGTGTTTTCTTTGTGTGTCTGGACATTTTATGACTGCTTGAACTCTATCTATATTTTCTTGTTGTGTTGCAAGATATTGGAGAGCCGTTGTCTAATGGCTTAGCGGACAAAAGACAGGCTTTTGTAAATAATAATAATAATAATTGAGATTCTATGAAAAAGTATTTTATTGTGATACAGGTACATATGCCTTAAATTTTAAAATGCCAAAAGTTCTTTATTTCATATGAGACCACATAATTTTGATGAAAAACATATTCACCACATGTAATATTTATGTTCAAAAGAAACATGAAAACAAATCATTAATCACATTTTCTCTACTCTGTCTTTAGTAAAAAGGTGAGGAAATCAACCGTTCGATGGAAATAATTGCATAGAATTCTAATTATGCATTCTGAATTTAAAGAAGTTACTATGCATTACGTACATAGGCATTAATTTTATATATTTATTTTTATTTGTCATAAGATTATTATTTTTGAATAAAAATCCCTTCATATTTCCTTCGTTTTCATTTTTTTTAACTGTAAAAACATTAAAAAGTCAATAATCTTTACTTAATTTACATAAAAGCATCAGGTAATGATAATAAACTTGTTGGAATTATGCTATATTCCATTGAGTTCATTAAAATATTTTAAAGGTAATTTTAATTTCAAATTGGGCATAAGAATTCAAGAATTTATTTTTATGATTGTGATTTATTACCTTCTTAGATTTTCCAGTATTTAATTTAGTGTCGAAATTAAGTTTAATGCTAGATTTAGTCATTGCATGAGAGATGTTATTTTCATGGGGATATTCATTTCATGAAAATTTTATTATACAGGTGGGGATCGTAGTATCTTTTCTGTTGATCTGAAAATAAGAAATATGGTGCAGAAAATATGGAGACAAAAAGTAAATTTATATAAAAAAGTAAATTTTAATATGATATCATGCTGTTTTTTCTAATTTTTTTCGTAAAAGTAGACTTTGCTGTCAATATTAATTTATATTTGGCACACGCACACATGTATACATATATATATATATATATATATATATATATATATATATATATATATATATATATATATATATATATATATATATATATATATATATATATATATACATATATATATATAAGAGACATAGGATAATGCATTTTCTTAACAATTATGAAATTTTAACTTGTTAAGTGATTTTTTTAAAGTTATGATTAATAAATGTTTATTGTTTATCGGTTAAATAATATATATTTCGAACTTAAAATAATCCGTTGTTACACTACAAAAGTTGATGGATTTTTAGTTGTTGAAATTTGAAACTCTTATTTTGAAGGCTTGAATGAATGCTATTCGCTGCATAATAGAATCATTAGAAAATTTGAAATTAAACCTATTACTCAATAGTTTTATTAATTTATACTTACTGTTTATTATATTTTAAAATTAAATATGTAAGTATCTATGGTGCATAAATAGTGTTAAAGTTTCCAAAATAAAATTTTAAAGATTGCAGAGAAAAATATAAGTAATATTAGTTTCTAAATACTTATTTGCATGGCATATTGTATCTTCAAATGAAAACAAGTGCTTTTAGTCAAAAAATTTAGTGTTTCATCATTTAGTAAATATTATTCTTATAGCAATGTATCACAGGACAAATATTGGAATCAAGGGATTGTACAAGAAATTGTTCCATTATTTTAATGTTATTAATTTAATATGAAATGTGTTTACTAATTTTACAGATTATTTATCTAGGACAAACACAGCCGAGAGCACATCACTTGAGCATTAATAAGGATACCTTTTTCAGCTGGCAATTTTTTTTATTTGATACACTTTTAATATTAGATATATGCAACAGTTTTCGTTATCTTGTCTTTCTTTTTAATGTTATCAATTAATTGTCCAATGAAATTGAAATAAGCTTGTTTTCTTAATGAAAAATACTTTAATGAATTTATGTGACTAAGACTAATTTTTAATATAGAAATGACATATTATTTTTCTTGCCACACACAATTCTAAGTTAATACCTAAACTCTTGTAAATTTTCAAAAAAAATTATCAATTTTATTTTTTAAAACATCTAATATTCAGAATATTTTACATTGCAATATCTGTATGCAAAGGAATTTGACTGAATTCGTAATATATTAATGAGGTTAAACTTATTTTAAATGCCAAAATGCTTAGTAATTATATTTTTTCAGAAATAAGTTACTCCATGTTAAGCATTTTATCCATATGCTAACTATAAATCTTTGCATTAGAAGCAAAATAGTTTAAGAGTTTATTTGTTTGTAACGTAAGGATTCACAGTTATATTGTGTACTTTCACCAAAATCTCACATTTAAAATATTTTAAGCCCTAATTTATTTTAATGAGTTTTCGTGAGATTATTTTCAGTGTTACGTACTTGACATTGTACGCAATTTTGGTTGCTTGTTAAAATATTTGGCCTCATACAGTTCATTATATTTTAACATGTGCAATTTTATTTTTATTTCATATTTAAAATTGAGAATTATTAAAATATTGTACTTTAACTCAGAACATTCTCAAAATAATCCATGTCATTGTTAATATATTTTGTCAATTTTATGATTGAATACAGTTATATAGAGTGAAATTTATAATTCAGTACATTTAAATATGTTTAAATATCTTATCATTGTGATATTATAAATTTAATTATCCCACACATTAATCCACATAATAAACATTTTTACTGCTGAATTTTTTCCTTATTAAATATTGACCATAGAAATAATATTCTAAGTATGGCTTTAGTTATTTTTATTTGCATTAATTAATTTATAACAATTTATAACAATTTAATCACATGGATTCATATGATACAGTTTTTTTCGGACGTCATATCATCTGTAAAAGAGCATTAAAATTCTAACGAATATTTAAGGAGTATTGAATTTCTCTGCACGATTACTTATCAGATAAAAAAATCAGACAAGATTGATTATTCTAATATATAGATTTTCACATCCACAAACCATGAGCAATATAGAAAATAATATGCATTCACAAATTTTAATAATCATTATTTTAAAAGAGAAGCCAGCATTTATGCACAATATCAATCATGGCTCTACTGTAATTACAGCCTTCTTATTAAAATGACTCATATTTATAAAATAATTCTTCGAATACTGAATAACAACAGAAGAGATGCTGCATTTCTAGTTTCCCGTGGTTGCTTAGGAATTTTCCAGATTTTCTCATTTGAATTTTCAAACACACGTATATAAGTGAATCCAATTTATATATATATATATATATATATATATATATATATATATATATATATATATATATATATATATATATATATATATATATATATATATATATATATATATATATATATATATATATATATATATATATATATATATATATATTAGGGAGTAGATCCTCTGGCGCTGCCATCTGTCGGAGGATTTGAAGAGCAAAAGTCGTACTTTCACCTTTATGGTGCTCTGATTAAAACGAAAGACGCTCCCATTTGACTTAAATTCGCTTAGCCAAGACATTGCGAGCTTGGCTTATCCAAGTGTCATTAGTAACAACAACAATACTATTAGATTTTAAATGAGATCTTCACCAAGATTTAATACCAATCCTACATTTTTATAGTTTAGGGGTCTTAAGCGCAATTAATCATAGTTCATTAATTAATTTAATTACTTCAATTGTTGAATCGTTAACAACGATTAAATATTAAAATTAGTATTTAAAATATTTAAAAACTTAACATTCATATTGCCATACATAATTTCTTATTTTCGTAAGAAACTTAAAATTTTTTTAAGGAATTTATAGCTAATTTAATAATAAATTTATATTTTTCAATACTGTAAATTAATTGTTTACTTTTCTTTTTAGAGCAACAATTTTCTAAGAAAATCGAAATTCAATGCAAGGGGAAACTTATCGTACGTCATGATTGGAAATAGTTTGGATGACGATTTTAGAAATAGGTACATAAAGAGAATCTTGTTGAAGAAGGGCAAGAGCATAAGCTTATGGCAAAGTATTATTCTTCCAATGTGGAAAATTCTAGATTTTTTCAATATGAGAAATGTAAAGGAATCACAAATTTTAATACTGTAAATACTTTTTATTTATATATTTTCTGATTTCAAAGTTTGAAGTTATTTGTTTCTTCTAATAGATATGTTTATTTTTAAAATGGTTATTACTATTAATATTTTCCATATTAAACGTTTAAAGATTTTAAACAATTACAAGATATTTTATTTCTTAATATATTTTATTCATAGAACATGTATTAAGTTTTGAGAGCATAAATGTCTTCAAAAAATTAGATTTAATTTGATTTGAGATTTAATTTTAACATTATGATTATTTCATATATTTTAAAGAGTGTATTATTTTTTATGTAAATGAATTTAAATTGAAATCGGCATGAAATTATACGATTTATTGTTTAACTACAATATAACATAACTTCATTTATTATAAATGATTATTTTCTTCTTGTTAATAAATATATAGAGCACAATTTCTTGCCAACTGAGCATGTATACTGTGAATCATTATTAGAAAGGTATAATTTTACTTTACAATGATAAACATAAACATCAATGTAAACTTAATTGATAATTATTATGCTATTAAAATATATGTTAATTAAATTTTATTTAATTAACATATATTTTTATAATGTATTTTGATAATTTGTGACTGTAAAACTGTTTTTCAATCTAACATTATAACTGATGGTGAAATTTAATTTATTTAATATATTTATTGTTTTCTTATTGTTCGAAAATACATTTCAAAAACTTATTTTCTATTTAAAATTTAGTTCTTCAAAAGGTTCAGCTGAGAAATTGTCAGCTAAGAGAGGTAAGATTTAATTTTTTAATCCTGGAATATTCGATTATTAGTATATATTTTTTTCATTTAATTTTCTTTTACATAAGTTTTCTTATTAAATAGTAAGAAGAATCCCCCTATTTCAAAATTTATAATTAGTTACTTTAATTAGAATTTAATAATTTATACTAAATAGAGAAAGTAAATACATGATTTATTAATTACATTAAGCATAAATCATGGTGCATTAAAAACTAAATTAAAAGGAATGTTTTATTAAATCCGAAATAGTTAACAATGAGCATAAATTATATCGAAGTATATGCAGTGTTTTAACTTCTTTGAATAGCGCCATCTAACGAACGACGCAATACATACTAAACGTAAGTGCACCGTCTGTTTTTTTTTTTATTTTTTTTATAAAAAAACACGTGATCAATTGCTAAGTTGGTTCCGGGATGAAAAGTATTTCAACTGTAAACAGCAGAGCGCTACAAATGTAGCTGATGTTCAGTATTTATGATGTTTTTTCTAATGTCACGTTTATTTTTTTCTTGCGTTGTTGTGTTAAATAAAATTGTTTGTTTCAAGTCTAATTTATCTACAGCAGAATATAATATTCTAATTTCAAACATTATATATATTATTTAAGAAATTGGGTTTTTAATCATTTGCAACATCAGAATATAATTATTTTTACATAATTTTATTCATGATAATTTATGGAATCAAATTAATCATTCCATTTATTACATTCATTTTAGGCTATATATTTCTTCAAGCCAAAACCATCAAATTTATATAACTGCTTCATACTTTTGAGACTCAAGTGACTAGTTCCAATTTTAATTGGCCTCTGTCTACTTCTTCATTACCCTGGAGGAATGATTAACGTTTAAGGGCCTTAAGAACGTCTTAATTGGAATGGCTTCGGTGGCTTTTAGCTATGGAAATCATTATTTTTTAAAAACGAGATTGCTAAAGTTTTGCTGCAGGCTAAAATGCTTGACAAATTATTTTTGTTCTATTGTATTCGCTTTTGGTTATAAACCAATCAAAATCGTAACACAAAATGCACCACTCGTAATTTTAAATCAGGTCAAGCGATGAGGTGCAAACTTAAGATGGCGACTCTACCAAGAAAATGTCATTGGACTTAATGAATCGTTAACGTGTATAGAACCTCTAGTACACAATCTTTGTTATTGTTTTATCCCACTTGGTGGACAGAGACATTAATTAAGTCCATTCATCCTTACTGGTGCCGCCCAACTTGTCTAGTGGTCAGCATGCCTGACTGCGGACAGGGAGGTCCTGAGTTCAAATCCCGGCTCGGGCATGGATGTACTTTCTCTCTCTATCTATCCTGTCTTTGTCCTTTAATTGTATGAATGGGTTGTGAATGGATGCCTACCCTATAAACGGGTACCTGAGGCATGTGTGCACTGAGGAAGTCGGACTCCTCACCTAATTATGGTTCAGTTGGAAAAGTGGAGCAGCGCACCCCATATTGTCAGCCTAGCTGGCACACGACAACAACAACAACAATCCTTACTGGTCATGATGAAGGGTGTGAGATGTATCTTTAGAAAGTTCAAGGGGTAGAAATGTACCAAAGTTTGAAGTCTAGATTTTGTCTCCAGCTTGCAAAGCATATAGATGAGCAAGCGAATGGCAATGCATAGTTTGGTATCAAGGATTAAGCGGACGTTAACCAGATTTGGTCTGCCACCCCTATAGGTATCATTTCATAATTTTGCATTTCACAACGCATTGCGACATTGACATGTTTTTCGTGGCCCAGCAGCCATTAGCGATTTCTATGGATCTTCGTTTGGGTTGGGATTCAAACTAGAGAGTTCGAATTCAAATACAGAGATCGAATGCCTTAATCAACCACGCCACTGAGGCTTCAGTAATCTTTGGATATCTCATGCTTCAATTCTATACCCCCCGGATACATGAAAGATGATTTTTTTCTGACGTGGCTACAATAGGCCAAAATCATTTATATGTTAGCTCTTATACGAATTATAATTTATAATTTCATAATTAAGATGGAATTTTAATTTTAATTTTTAAAAATTAAATTTTACTGTTTTGAGTTACGGTTTTGACCATACTTTGTTTCTGAAACCAGTGTAAAAGCTATATAATTTTTTATACGTTTAATCACTTTAGTTGCTTAAAATGAATAGTGTATTTCAGTTTAATAAAAATATAAAAAATAAGAAAACTGAAGATGTGAGTGCAACATCAGTTCTTATTGCCTCCACTGAGAGTTTCATGAATAAATAAGTATGATGGTATTTTGAGTATAATTTATCGTTGGTACTAGAGCATGTGTGTGTGTGTGATGAATATTGCATTTCAGAACGATTTTGCCTTATTGACGTTTAATATATAATTTATTTAACAAATGCCGAACATTAGCGCTTGAACCATTCTTCTTCTTCTTCTTAAAGTTGGGTTTGTATGTCATTGGGCACCTCTGCCTTTATCAGCATTTTGTACTATTAACTCAAAACCCAATGTTTCCTAGTTCCAGTTGCTCGGGTCACCCACTTTATTAATAAAGTCCGATAACCCTTTAATGGAGTCTAGGTATAACTCTCTAGTATGGATGATGCCTAAAGAAGTTAATCCAGGGAGGGCAAGAGCCTCGCATTCGTAAATGATATGCTTGGCCGTTTCCTCTTGCGTATGACATTTCCTGCAGATAGGGTCTTGCTGAAACAGTCCCATTTTATGGAGGTGTTTTCTGAAATAGTAGTGCCCAGTTATGAAGCCTACGATTGAACGTATCTTCTGCCTAGAGCATCTTAGAATTTTAGAGGCAATCCTCGCTGATGATCCACAGATCCTACTTTTAGCAAGTGTTTGACCAGGAGTGTTGAGCCAAGTTTCATACATCTTCCTTTTATCCCATCTAAGAATATTGGTTTTTGCGGTCTTAAAATTGATCCCACAAAAAGGTTCTGTACCGGTGGGAGCAAAAGACGATCCTTGTTTAGCAAGTTCATGCTTGAACCATTAGTTCACGGGTCTTGCAATACTTCTTGAATGTCTTCATACTGAGAAAGTACGGTGCAGTCATTAAAATTATCAAAAAATATTGGTTGATTAGAGCTTCACAGTTTAGTGAATCCCTCATTGTAGTTCTACAGAAATGGTCTTGAAAGCAGTGATGTCTAATAAATCTTCTAAATAGAGCCACCGCAGTTTTTCTAGAAAATTTGTGAACAGTTCTCTCCTAATCCAGAATCTTCCATCTATTATCCCTTGAGTGTTGAATTATACACAATACTTCATATTCAATATTTCGTATTTTCGATATTCAATATTTCGTATTTTAATATCCATTACACTCCAATGGAATTCTTTACATTTCGTTGTGTTTCGTGTCTTCGAATAATGCAACAGGTCCCAGATTCTAATAAACCATATTCGTGTGACATTTTGATACGAAATTTTCTAAAAACTTGTGAAATGTTTCACAAAATGACAATGAAACAAGAAACACTTACGAATTCGTGATTTATATACTTAAGAATTAGCTTCATGAAAATAAATTTGCTTACGAAGTTTCATTTCTGCTTCAGAAGCGTTTCAAAATATATGATTCATGTTACGCTTGTTATTGCAAAATTTATTACATAAATGAATCTTTTTTTTAAATTTTAATCATTTAGAAAAATTAAAGGAGCAAATAACTTACTAATTGTTAAATTATATATTTTCACTGCGGTTGGAATAAATTTTTAAATAAATGGTAAGAACAAAATTAAGAATCTAATTTTTTTCTGTATACAAACTTCATTAGTATATATACACACAATATATTATTATTTTAACAATTACTGAATCAAATTAATTTTAATAAAATTTTTGTTTTATAAATGAACAAAACATTTATATTTTAAGCGTTTTATGCATTTACTATAACACTAAAGGCATTTTAGTTATGCCAGCATTTTGCACAATAGTAAGTTAATCTTCTTATTTACTTCATAACATCTTTGTTTTGATAGTCAAAACTATTTAGAGAAATTGGTAAATATTTAGTTAATATTGTTCTTCTTTTCTCTAAAAATGTTACTTTTATGCTATACTTACAGAGTATCACTTATTAAAGTTATTCAAGGAATATAACTGCAATTTCATTGAACGTATGTTAGAATGGATGTTGCTCTTAATGGCTGCTTATCCCGATGCTCAAAGTAAAATATACCAAGAGATAAGGAACTTTAATTCTACTCAGTTTTTGCTTGAAATTAACTTGGAAGAATTTCCATATATGAAATCTTCTATCTTTGAGCTTTTGAGGTGGAAAACATTTTTCCCGCTCCTCGTGATAGACACGTAAGTATAGTAGCATGAATACAGATAAATATATTTGCCAATAAATCAAATAAAAATATTTTAATATCCCACAAATATATTATTTGCAAAGTGTTCAGTCATACATAACGCTTATTTTTGACGCTAATAATGCACTGCCATTGAAATGGTATTATGTGGCACTAGCAAAATATTGAATACAATAACTTGACTGTTTAAAATCAAATCCTTCATTTATGTATTGGGTGTAAACCATGACTTGCTGTCCTGGAAAATAACACCTGGCGAAAAAGGTATAACTTTGAACTGTACAAAATATATGGAGAAGAAGACATCATTAAATTAATAAAACTATCTAGAATGAGATGAGCAGGCCACTGCATGAGAATGAGTACAGAGAGAACACCAATAAGGGTCTTCAACACCACCTCTTTCTGTAGTAGACCAAGAGGAAGACCCAAAAAGAGATGGAAGGACTGCCTGGAAGAAGACTTCAACATACTTAAAGTCAAGAACTGGAGGTCGAATTCTAGAAAAGGGGTGGAATGGCAGAGACTTCTGAAGAAGGCCAAGGCCCACAAAGGTCTGCCGTGCCAATGCTGATGATGATGATGTAAACCATGTGACTTAATCTTCTTACAAAAAGATACTTGCTATTCATCGATTTTTACTCGGAGTGACATAGTTTGTAGATTGTTGATGTGCTGCTTTTATTAAAAGTTACCATGACTAAAGAAAGGGCATTTTTTAAAATAAATGCTTCTATAGCAGCGTTTTTAATGACACTATGCCATCTACCATTAATGGTGACTATTCCTCAGGTGTCAGTGGTGAAAGATGTGGCTGTTGCTTGTGACATTTTGTGAGCATCGACCGATTCGCTACGTTATGGCTGTTAACTTGTCAAATGAACCAAGAGATTGTCAGACTTATGTCCAATATGGTAGCACAACGAATCCTTCAACACATGAGCTTTTAAAGTAGTTACGTATGAATGAATATATTACCATTTAGTTATAGTCACATGACTCGATCACGTATATCGAGCCGCCCAACTTGTCTAGTGGTTAGCGTGCCTGACTACGGATAAGGAGGTCCTGAGTTCGAATCCCGGTTAGGGCATGGATGTACTTTCTCTCTCTATCTATCCTGTCTTTGTCCTTTCCTTGTATGAATGAGATGTGAATGGTTGCCTACTCTATAAACGGGTACCTATGGCATGTGTGTAGAGCAAAGTCATACTTTCACGTTCATGGTGCTCTGATTAAAACGAAAGACTCTTCCAATTGACTTAAATTCGCATAGTCAAGGCATAGCGAGCTTGGCTTGTCCAAGTGTCATTAGTAACAACAACAACAACGTATATCGATGCAATAAATTGAAAAAAAAACAGTAATATAGAGAAATGCATTTGTACTTGAGAATCTTCATTGGTTGATTGAATTTTGGATGACATAGAATACAAAAATAAAGATCTTGTTTTCTGATAAATTTTTGAAGAAGGAATTGATGGTAAACGTAAAATAATTTTCATTCATCTTTTTTTTTTAACGTTTCTTTTATGCACACTAAATCAAATATATTTTTAATTTTATATCTCCAAAATTTGGATAATTTATACCAATCTCAATAAAATAAAATTAGTATATTGTATAAATAAAAAACATTTTTAAGGAAGTTAAAAATCAGTCTCTGAAACTTCGGAAAATATTTTGTTAAATTTGTAATTTTAGTCTTCCAGCATTAATTTGATTAATAGATTTTCAGTGATTATCCTTATTATCTGATTACTTTCTGCATGAATCCCATTTTCAAGTCCTTAATATTGCAAATTTGTACTTAAAAATCATCAAAATAAGTTTTCATATTTCAAAGAGAAATTCAAATAACAGCATTTTTTGTTTGTCTAAAAGTTTTCTATTTTTATTTTTGTCATAATCTGAAAAAGAGAAGAAAATATATAAATTGCTTAATGTAGCATATAAAATACATGTCTTATACGATAAATCACTTGTTATACGTTTTTAAAGAAACTTTGGAAAAGGCATAAATGTGAGACCATTTAAATGAAATTTTATAGAAATACTTTTGCTTCGAATTTAATCTTACATGTCTTTCAAACTAAATGAAGAATAATATTTTTTTTAATTTTCAATATGATGTATATAATAGAAAAAACGTTTTTGAAATAAAAATGTATTTAATGTTGAATTAATAACTGTGCTAATCTGTAATTATAAGTAACTTACGAATCAAAATTAATAACACTTACTATGTTATATTTTAAGAACTCTCATTATATATCCTTAAAAATGATAAATTTAAAGTGTAGATAATTTTAATAGTGTAGATACAACAGTGTTGAATTTGGATTAAAAACATTTATGGTGTATTGCCAAGAAAAAATTGGAAAAAATGAAGAAACCTATGACAATAACGCTCAACACTTGATCTAAGATTTAAGACAGAAATTTTGTCTTTGTATCTTATAAGGAAATTGTTTCATCATTATACTATTAAATTATATAGAGAATGCACAAAATAATATATAAATACAAAGATGTTTAAAGGAAAAATCCTTTCTTGTTTTTTTTTCTTATCTTTTTTCCACTTTTATTGTTTTTTTTATATACGAATTTGAAAGAAATCAATATTTTAAAGAATTGTTATTCCTTTCGATATTTTAGGGAAAGAATAATCCTCAACACTTATTGCTAAAACTTAAAACAATTCTTTTAAGGGATTAAGAATCAATTAAAAACGTTGGATACCTCTTGAAAATTGAATTTGGAAAAAAAAAACTTGCAAGCAATAATTTTAATTTTACGCATTTGAGATATTACTCTAATATTATGACAAAAAAAAAAAACTGAAAATTAAGTATCATAATTGTTCTATTCTTCTAACCAGACTTTTTCAAATGTATAAATGCAAGAAGAAAGGTATAAAAGATATGACATACAAATGAAAATAGATTTTAGTATTTCGAGAAAATTTATATATCATTGACAAGCACCACGTGACACTATGTTAGATGATTCATCTTGTTTGCTTCATGACCGCCGAAATAAATGATGCGCAATTAGAAAAATATTGCAAGATATTCATTAATCGAATCATTTTGTTAAATGTCATTTATGATTAGTAAAACACAATTTTATCACTTTTAGGATAGTAATTATCCTTTATTTTTCGGTATAACATAAAAAAATAAAATAATTTCTTTTAAGATATTTTGACTTAGGACTAATATGCGATAAATATATGCGAATATTCATTTTTATCATTCTGTGTGTACAATGTAACACTCTACTGATTTTTCACCTGCTCATACACGTGCTCAGACTAATATCTGATGTTTAATAAAAGATTCTGTATAAACAAATCATAGAGAATAAGCTACTGTGTAAATTTTCACAGTAGCGGTTGCTTTTTAGCAATTAGCATACAATAGTTACATTTTCAAAATTATAAATTATAAATTTGTAGTTAAAATATTGATTTTAATGAACGCTGTATGTAAATATCGTAAGGATTTGATTTTGAATCCTCTCAAAATATTTGTTTTCATCATGTTTTCGGTATTTAAATAAGAAATCCTGAAGACGGAAAATTCTTATATGGAGATACACATGACATTTTCATTTAATGATTAATAAACGATGGTTGTTGTTGTTGTTGTCGCGTGTGCCAGCTAGCTGGCAACATGGGGTGTGCTGCTCCACTTTTTCAACTGAACCATATTTGATGAGGAGTCCGACTTCTTCAGTACACACATGCCATAGGAACCCGTTTATAGGGTAGGCAAGCATTCACACCTCATTCATACAAGGAAGGGACAAAGACAGGATAGATAGAGAGAGAAAGTACATCCATGCCCGATCCGGGATTCGAACCCAGGTCCTCATTAATCCTCAGTCAGGTACACTGACCACTTGACAAGTTGGGCAGCCAATAAACGCTGGTAAAACTCACAATATCGATTGAATTTTGGGGCATTAGAAGTTAAGAAATACGCATAATTTTTGATACTTTTATCAATGATTCTAAAGTCTATTTCGTACTGTCTTATTTCATACCTCAATTTTTATGTTTTTATAATAACTCAATACAATGAGTAAGACATTATAAAGGCTCGAACCCAGTGTCATCAGATATTTACTTATTCACGTGTTGTCGAGATGGCAGTTGAGCGTGTAACACTGAATCCTTCAATTCAATAAGCCTTAATATCCTTCACATGTCACCTTTTATTTTGAAGTTGTGACGTAACATTTTCACCCAACTGTCTTATCAATATTTTATTTTTCCTGATAAGTCGCCTGGAAAAGATTATCCATCATCTTATGATATACAATATCAAGCTTTGGATATCCATCTTGGGATATCAAACTTATCTTAGAAAATAAGAACATTATAAAAATTATGCAGACTTTAATACAACGTTTTATGCAGAAATGTGAAACTGGAAGGAAGATAAAATAAAATTATTCTTGATGCTTACAATGATGCCTCGAATAAATAATGTTTTTTCAATAAAAAAAGCATCATTTTTAAATTGTTAGTCCTTTAAATAATCCTTATTCATCCTGTAGTTTTAGTACAACATACAATAATTTTTCACAATGAAATGCCATAAAATGCCTCTTTCTATCATCTAAAAATATATCTTAATTTGATTTATAAATTTGGATTAGTTTCAGTTTATCAAAAATAACATCTTTATTTTCGCCATTAATACGAGTAAAAATGTTTACATTTTAATTGTAAGAATGCATAATTATTCTAATAATAATGTATTCTATACAATACATTATTATAATTTAATCTTATCAGCTACTAAGTGGTTTATAACACTGCTCAATATACATTTAAAAATGTATTTTAAGAAAATAATTGCTAATTTTGAAATTAAAATCAAATGATTTAAATTAATAAGTTTTGAGAAACAATATGGTACTAAAATATTTCTCATATATTTAAAGGAAATACTGTAAAATTAATGTAACACAAACTGTATTCACTTATATTTTCATATCCATTAGGAGAATGCTTTATTGAGTGCACTCTTCAATATATAAAATAGACAGATTCTCATCCATTATTCATTGATATTAATTGATGAATATTGTTCAATATATATTTAAAAATGTACTTTAATTGCAAATAATAAGATAATAATCAAATAAATTACTCATATATTAAGGATAATGACAGAACTATCATCTAAAGGTGCAGAAACAAAGCAAGCGTAATTTATATAACCCATGTATTAAACAAATGTGAAGGAACAAGACATATGGAAAGTGTATGATATTAAGCATAAGCACAAACAACGATTATAGCTCCCTTGAGGACTTATACCATATATCACCCATACAACAATTGAACTGATCTTTGTTAGCATGATGGTTATTAAATCGTATGTCTTCCATACAAGAAAATATAATCCTTAGAATGCCGAAACATGCTGAGGATCACATTATTGAGCTGCACTTTGGAAGGGAAATCCACTTAGCAAGCAATGTACTCTGAAGGTTCGGAATAGTTGTAGGAGTAGGTTGATGAGCTTTAATTGGTCATCCACGCATGTATCAAACATGCTCTTCGGGATTTCAATCAGGAGAGAATTTGAAGACAGACGATGTTCGAATGGTGAAGACGGGTTTTGTCAACCATGATCACAAATTAAGCATCCACAGCTCCCCTAAACACACGGACAGGTTGTTCCAGAATGATGTCCCGATAAATTTAACCAGTTATATTTCCGATCTAAAAATGCAGATTTGTTCAGGAGCCCAGTATAATACCTTCCCTGACGAGCACTCCTTCATTACCATAATGTTGGTGTTCAATAATGTTGTCTTGGTGGTACTGGATACCCAGTATTCTCCATATGAACGTCCGACGTAATGTGGGCTCAAGGCTAAACCTTGACTCATCGTAAAACATAACACTGTGTTGGTGTCCAAATTGCATGTTCTCTACTCCACGCTAACTTTTAGCGACAGTAAGTTACCGTGAGCGTAACATATCTGACAGACCTTCGAGTATATTAATTATAATGTCTCAAAGATTTATACACGGTTTGCCTTGAAATTATAGTACCTGTGACTGACGATTGCTAATGGGACAGGTTCGCTGCTGAGCTCCATCTGTTTCTTTTGATGGTTACTGCCAAATATTGGTCGTCATTCGATATTGACTCGCGAAAACGAGTTATACTGTAACATCTACTGACATTTCTATTATCTTAGAATCGTTGCCACAGCTTAGAGATGAAGGTTTGGTTCCTCAACTTCTGCCATCTGCATAAGTCAGAATTTCAGGGGGGCGATAATTCTACCACATAAATTATCATTTACATGCGTCCTTTGAGTAACCCCCATGCAATCATGGCACTAAATGCCGCGTGGACCGTTTGTGAAAGCGTTTCCTATTTTGGCAACGGTCATTATATACACCCCTCTTTGTAGCACTATTTCCTGTGGAATACGCTCGACGTCATCGGGTACATTCCTGTAATTTGCTTTTAATGCTTGACCACGTGTGTAATGCATCTACAGGGGCATTTTCTTTTTCGCATTTGATTTTCGTGTGCATATGAAATATCCTTAATTAATGAAATGTGTGTAAAATAATTAAATTAATATTTTTTACAAATTTGGTTATACTAAAAAAGGTTTTTTAGATTAAGAAAATATTTACAGAATTTAGATAATACAACCAATAAATATGCATTTCAATACATAAATCATATATTTTATCTTCCTGTGTTTTATTATTTTAAAAAGAGTCTAAAATCTAAATATTTTTTTTTCCAACGGCAAGCACTCTGAGAGTTGAACCAATACCCCCTAAAGACAGGGTTGGTCTTTAGGGGGTGTTGGTTGAACCCTATGCCACAACAAGGTCAGAAACTGCTACTCATTTGTCGTTACCCAGCGGACACCTGTAAACCAAGTCACGGAGTCGAGTAGCGTTACCCGCGTCATACCACCATAAACCCGTTTTTAGGGTGGGCCACATTCAAACATCATCAAGGAAGAAAAGATAGAGAAACACAGAAAGAAAGTAACATCCATGCCCGAACCGGGATTCGAACCCAGGACCACATCTCAGGAGTCAGGAGCGTTAACCACTCAGCCATCGGTCGGCAAAATCAAATTATTTAATTCTGAATTTTGTATAATGTTTTATTTAATGAACTTATGTGTTTCCTAATATACATTTAAGGAAAAAGTTACGTGCGAATTTTAGGTATTCATAATTATCATTTTAATTTAAATCATTTTTCAATTAAACCTTTATCTAATTTTTCTAGGATTACTACTGATACCATTTGGAATAACTATTTTCTTCCTGAAGGAGCAGTTGTAATTATGAATTTCTGGTCAATTCAGCACAATTCTTTATACTGGGGAGAAGATTTTAATTACTACAAACCAGAAAGATTCATTTCTAATGAAAATAAAAAATCTGGATTTAATAGATACTTTAACTTATTTCCTGCAGGTAAAAAAATATTTAATGATTACATTATATATTCTTTTAAACTTTTAAGATAATGTTCTTTGAAAGCTTCATATATTTCATTCCTTTAAAAATCTTTTAGTTATTATCTTTTAATCAAGTAGTATAATAACTTACTGATATAAATATACTTATCTTTAAATTTTGATTTTTAAAATATTTCTTATTTAAAGATTAGGAAATTATTAGTACTAAATAAAAGTATTATATCACTTTTTTGTTGTGTTCATCAGGTTATTAACGCAATTAAAAAAAGAGAGTGTGTGTGTGTTTTTATTCTCCTCATAATTATAAACTTCATTTATTTCACATTGTAAATGTAGAAAGTTGTAAAATATTTTTGAATGTTCTTTCTCACATTCTCTTCAGATTTCTCTGCAATTCTGGTTATTTATTTTTTTTTCCAACGACGGGCACTAGAGGGTTGAACCCTATGCCACAACAAGGCCAGAAACTGCTACTCATTTGTCGTTACCCAGCGGGCACCTGTGAACCAAGTCACGGAGGCGAGTAGCGTTACCCGCGTCATACCACCACAAACCCGTTAATAGGGTGGGCTACATTCATACATCATCACAGAAGAAAGGATAGAGAAACACAGAGTGAACAGAGAAAGAAAGTAACATCCATGCCCGAACCGGGATTCGAACCCAGGACCCACAGCTCAGGAGTCAGGAGCGCTAACCACTCAGCCATCAGTTGGCGCAATTCTGGTTATTGATTTTACACATTTTGCCCCATTTAAAATTTGAGGGAAATTCTTCTTTCAAATGTCTTTTGTTGATCTCTGAATTTTTTATTTATTTTCAGATAAATATTAACTTTAATCTTATATACCCCACCGAGGTGTACACATTTTCTATTAAAATTTTAGATTCTGTTTAAATATTTTGTGAGGGACTTAATGCGAATAACATTCGAAAGATTGAAAAAAAATTTTTTAAGAAAGTTAAACAAAATGTTTTGGAATTTCTAAACTGTCTCTTATATTATTTGTTGATACTTTTATAAAATAAACCTTTTAACAATTATATCTCTCAATACATGGCATAATAATAATTATACTTCTGGTTTATAAAGTTTCATGCCCTAACTTATCTTTGTTTATTCTATCTTACTAGACAATGAAATTTAACCAACCGTTACTCTAAATTTGGTATATGTTGTTCAATTTAAATAAAGCAAAATTCTTTTTATCAACCGTAAATGATTGTTTCGTTCGTTCCCGAACAGTTCATGATTACGCCACTTTATTATGATTCTCATTGATTCAAAACATCCAAGATGTAACGTTTTATCTACGTAATATCATATTGAGATAGCATCGTAAATCCTACTTATCGAAGAATTTGCTGCCTGCCTTCAAATCGTATTCTTCGAGCGGCAGCAAACAAGACGAAGTACACATTGAATGACTGAGTGTCGTCAGCGATGAAAAAAAATCATTCATGATTATTACTAATTATAAATAAGCGTTTTTTTAAATTTTAATTGCTTCTGTTTGTAAAGTTATCAAAATCAGGGAAACTATCTGTAGTTCTACATAATTTGTTTTAAAATCTTTAGCGACATTGCTTCCAAAATAGAAATAGAATAGAAGAAAAAACATAATGAAAAAAGCGCAAGACAAAATAACCTCTTTACTGTTAGTTTAGATCATTAAGGACGATTAATTTTGAATCTAATAAATTTCAAACAGTTCTGTCCTGATATTTGTTCACCATTTTGTCACGTAGCCTTTTCTTAATTTAAATATGGCAGCCAGCATTCTCATCGTTGAAATTATACTTGTGTTTAACTTAATTTTCTAATGTTGTAAATGATAAAAATTTCAATGAAATCCAATTTTCTAAACTTTTCTTTGAAGAAAATAAAATAGTGACATAATTTGAACTTTATGGTTATTTTAACAAAACCCTTGGAAATTGTCGATGATATAACACAAACTGCTTAATTATCTTCTATCATTTCATGGAAAACAATTTTGACTATTAATTTTTCCTTTTGCGACATTAGAAAATCTTATTTTCATATCGTCAGTATATTACTTTTTTCCACTTATTTGGGAAAATTGTAGAAGAATTTGAAAGAAAATATAAATACATATTTTAAGGTTTATTTACTATTGAATGTGGCCTTATAAAAATTTAAAAAGTATTACTAATAAGTTGTTGAATAAAATTAAACATTTTTACAAAATTCAAATGCGAATATGCGCAAACTTATAATGTAAGCAATCAACGCTTGTTATTAGTCTTGTGACAAATACCAACTGTTGAAGCGCCACCTAGCGAGGAAATGACTCCATTGTTCTAAATCTGAACAAAAGTTTACTTCCATTCTGTAAGGATCAAGATTGTTTCTTAATTCTTCCTAGATGTGTTAAGTGAAAGTTGAGTTAAATGCAAGCAATTTAAATAATAGTCTGAGGAGAACATAGTATTTCATGTGGAATGTGGAACATTATCTTACTAAAAAGAGCCAGTTTTTGAATAAAAAGAATTAATACAACGAGATAAAGTACATTTCGGCGTACCTATTTACAATGTCATTAAAAATATAAATTTGTCCAATTATCTAATATTATTTTTTATATTATTAAGCATTATTAAAAAATTTTCTAAATTTATTAATTAAACAATTATTAAACTTAAAAAAAGAACACTAGTAATTGCCATTGTTCTGTTTTTAGTCCTAAATGCATTCTATTGCATATAGTGTTAAAATTTCGGAATTAAATAATTATTAAACTTATAAAAAGAGCACTAGTAATAGCCATTGTTCTGTTTTTAATCCTAAATGTATTCTATTGCATAGCGGTAAAATTTTGGACTCAGAACGAAATAAATCACAGGATTAATTTGAGAGGTCAAAGAACGTAAAATTTAATATCGCTGTACAGCAACCTTACTCAATTTACTATGTAGTAAGTAACCTCAATTTTCGGTAGAAATGTATAATTGGTATAATTGGTGTGAGAGATCCGCATCTAACAATAATCAATAATTGATCTTAATACCATATACTATTGGAAGATAATAATTCATTATTTTTCGACTGTTTTTCATATAAGATGTTACTTTCTTAGAGCTTTGGGAAAATATATCTACCTTTTGTAAATATTCTTCTAAAAAGTTATTTTAATACTAATGAATATATTTTGAGAATTATATAGTATATAGTAGTTTGAAATATACATTTACATATATTTAATTTCATGACGTGCTAATAAGTTTCGAAATAAGAATTAAAAATTTAGAGAATGTACATTTTCTCACTTAGTTATTAGCATGTTCATAAAAACATCTTTATTTCTTTCAGGTAAAATATTTCATGCCAGAAAAAGAATTGAAATTACAAAGATTTTCTTGCAACTAGCAAAGATTCTTCAGAAATTCGTTATTGTTCCGCCAAGTGAAAGAACTCTGAAAATGGATGGAGAATTCGATATGTGCCTTATTCCTCAAAGACAAGAACTGTTACTTATTCGTAGACGCTAGAAAATCTTGATTTTGAAGAAGAATATAATTATTTGAGTGAAAATTACTGATATAGAGAAATACAGAAATTCATTTCAGCATCAAATTTTTTGGTTCTTCAATTACAAAGTGAATCAATCCCATCAACTTTTGTTGGCACCAGTGGAAAATTTATACCTTCTTTTCTGGGTAAAATTGCGATTTAGAAATAATTTTTTAGGTTAGTTCTAAACGTTGTTGAGACTTATTTTACATACCAGAAGAAAACTAATCGGATCAAGCGTGGAACGCTTGTAAAATTATGATTATTATTATTACGAAATTATTAAATATTAAAGTCGAAACTCCTTTCATCTGCTTTTCAATGCGTTTCTGATAAGTGGCATATTCAGAAAGGCTGAGATGCATTCGCTGTAATCGGCAAAAAGAAAACTTGTTTAAAAAGAAAAAAAAGTTAATACTGTTTGTTTTTCTTAAAAAGTTTATATTGTTTGTTTTTCTTAAAAAGTTTATACTGTTTATTTTTCTTAAAAAGTTAATACTGTTCGTTTTTCTTAAAAAGTTTATACTGTTTGTTTTTCTTAAAAAGTTAATACTGTTTATTTGTCTTAAAAAGTTTATACTGTTTGTTTTTCTTAAAATGTTAATACTGTTTGTTTTTTTTTTTAAAAAGTTTATACTGTGGGAATGTAAAAGAAGGAAATTAGATGCAGTATGTATTTTTTTTTTCTCTACCTTCCTCTTTATGTTACTCATAAATTACAATTTAAAAGTTGGGAAAGATTCATCTGCCTTCATCCTTGAAGCAAGCAGAATTCTGATACGGAATTTACATCGCAGAAAATAAATGTACTGCGACATAAGCAACTTTACATTGAGTTCAAATCAGCGTTGTCAATAAAGTTTAAATTATAAACTCTCTCTCTCTCTCTCTCTCTCTCGTGTCGTGTGTGTGTGTGTGTGTGTAATTCAGAAAGGAAGCTGCTTATGTTTCTAGTTACCCAAAGAGTAAAATCTTAGTGTAAGTTTCATTCCATTTGGTATTGCCGTTCATAAAAAGAAGATTTTGGTAATACGGATTCTTAAATTTAAAATTTTAATAAAATTGATTTTAGAAATAATTCTTTAAAAATGAATTTTCAAGTACTGACACGGTCGCAATGTTATTGAAAAAACAAGAGTAGCGATCGTGCTTAAAAAATTAACTCTTTTTATTTTTCGATTTAAAATAAATTTGAAATTTCTAAATCATGCTAAATATGAATTAAAAATTAACGAAGGAATATTATTCTTTTAAAATTTGACGGTAGAATATTAACTTCCCTCACCTTTCGAAATTAAAATATTTATTAAGTTTTTTAAATTATTGTTCTTTTATCCAATTAAATTAGCCTATATAATTTTTTCTTTTACCACTTTAATATTAAATTGAAATTTAAAAAGAGAATACTGAAGGTACTAATAAATGAAATGTGTATTTTTATTTTTTTAAATTCTTTTTCGAATCGTAATATATGTAGATATATGTGTGTGTATGCGTTTTAAAGATATATTACATATAGCATACTTCTACTGATACAAGTCTTCAGAATTTTCTGATTTTCGTCTCTCATCACAAGAAGCTGACAGTTACACAGGATTCCTGGGGCTTGAGCAGCTACCAGGCGCGTCGGCAGGTGGTGGATAGCCGAATGTCCTGTAGGAATGACAGGATAGCCTTGAATATAGAACCAGAGGCCGTGAACCAGCTCCCGTAAATCCTGGTGTTATGCGACCCGTGCCTAGAGTTATTTGGCACCGCGGTAATGGTGTCTTAACGGAGCCTCTAGTTGCCTGGCGAACTTCTAGAGTAATTTGTCTTGCCCAGTAACTCAGGCAATGCTGGGTGGACTGTCATATTACCTGACCTTATTAATTGTTATCTTGTGGCTGAAAAGACACAAGAAATAACAAACCTTTCTGCATTTGGAGGTTAAGCCTCTGAAGTAGACTTTGCTGAAAAAGACAAGGGAACTCAGAGGCAATTTAGGGAAGGGGCAGCAATCTATCCTTCACAGGAGGTAAAAGCGACCTCCAAACCATATTCTTCTGGTGAAAGTCAGGAAGCTATCGCTAGCATGACTGACTCTCTGACCAGAATCATCTGTGGATCATTAGTGAGGATTGCCTCTGAAATTCTAAGATGCTCTAGGCAGAAGATACGTTTAATCGTAGGCTTCATAACTGGGCACTACTATTTCAGAAAACAGCTCCATAAAATGGGACTATTTCAGCAAGACCCTATCTGCAGGAAATGTTATACACAAGAGGAAACGGCCAAGCATATCATTTACGAATGCGAGGCTCTTGCCCTCCCTAGATTAACTTCTTTTGGCATTATCCATACTAGAGAGTTATACTTAGACTCCATTAAAGGGTTATCGGACTTTATTAATAAAGTGGGTGACCCGAGTAACTGGAACTAGGAAACATTGGGTTTGGAGTTAATGGTACAAAATGCTGATTAAAGCAGAGGTGCCAATGACATACAAACCCAACCTTAAGAAGAAGAAGAAGAAGGTACACATGATTAGACCTTGATTCAATAATCCGTTAGTTCAAATCTTACCTCGAACGTTGATATTTGTCGATTCAAATTGTAAGCACTTGTTGAATTAGTCCTGATGTGTAATTTTTCATAGGGTAACAAACCGTCTCTGTGGGCAAATCAATACCTATAAGTTATCAAAATTTATTGAAAAATTGTGCTTTGTTGTTCACCGAAAGCTTTTCAATAGTATTGAGCATTTGGGTCATTCAATATGTAACATTAAATTATAATTCTCACAATTCATCGAAGCAACTTTTTTCAAAAAGAGGAAGATAATAGATTCAATTTCATCAAAATAACGATGGATATCCTATTTCTGCTTTTACAGGCACATTCTTCAAAATGGAATTTTGGAAATTTTTGAGTGTTTTTCCATTTTTACATTATAATACTTAGAAGCATGTTGTATATTTGGTTATGAAAATTATCACTCAGAAGCTGTATTATATTCTTCTGTTTATTGATTGTTTGGAAAAATTTTTTGAGTGTTAAAAATATGTGACGCGTTTTAAATGTTCATCGAATTTAAAGGAATTAACAGTTCAAAAATTTCATTCTCTTAATATAATAAATTGAGAAATCTATTTCATACTTTTAAAGACAATTTTTTCATTTTCATCTCATAAAAATTTTTAAATTATAATATTACATTTAATGCAAATTTGGTTATTCTTCAAATTTTCTGAAAGAAATTATTTTAATATTTTTAACTATATTGCAATTTTTGATAAATATACATGAAAAGAGTGAAAAATAATAATCGTATAAGATCGTTAAAAACAAAATCAAATCTGCAAATAAAGTAACCAAGATTAATATTTTTAATCTTAATTTTAAATTTTTTATATGTGTGAATTAATTTTATATGAAGTTTTCGCGTATTTATATACAATTCTATTTACATTTCAACTAATATATTTTGGTTTAAATTGCTTACTTAATTTTCGTGGTTGCAAATCTGTTAATATTTTATGAATGCAAGTTTTTTTAATGATTTTTTACTATAATTTTCTTGTTAATCAATAATTAGTTTAAATAGCTTATTGATTGCTTTGTATTAAAAATATAAATTTGAATTATGTTTTTCTGTAACATTACACTTTATGAACTTATTAATTTTCATGAAATGTTTTAGAATTAATTTTTACTTTTTACATTTTAATCATGGAAGAGAAACTAATTTTAGTGCATAAAAATAAAAATTAATTCAGTTCAAAAGTGATTTATGTATTCTCATAAAAACTACATAAATCCGAATTTTTTTCATTCATAATATTCACACAACTTCCCATTCTCATCAACATCAATTGCACATAAAAAAAAAGATACAAAACGAAATTGACAAGCTTAATGAATACTGAATTTCATACCTTCAACGTCGAAAGAAAGAATTGTATAGTTTCTCTCAAAGGTTATTCAAGGATATAGAGTGTCAGATCTTTAACGTGACTTTTAGAAACAAGTCAAATCTTCGAGGGTATGTTGGCACCACCTTATAGTTATGACTATAATCTAAGAAGCCATAAGAAACAATCATAAACAGTTTTACAGCCTCTCTAGGGTCTTACAGAGAATTGTCATCAGGGTCATTGCCCAAACCTAACAAGTTTTAGGGGACAATGCTGAGTTTGATGATAACAACTTATAGTGATTTATATAAAAAAGTGTGTTTTGTTTTTAAAAAAAATGTGTTTTGTTTTCTTTAATAATAATTTTTTTAAGTATCTTGAATGATTATTATTTTTATTAATATTTAACAGGTTAATTAAGTGCGAGCAACTTAAGTGTTTGAAATTATTTTCATTATTTGTATTGAATCTCTAATATTTATTTAACACGAGCACAATGTGTTTTTGTTACTATAAATGTTCAGTAATAATTTTACTGCATAATGTTGCTTTCGTGGAATTTCATATGGGAAAATTTATGATTTGACATAAAGGCAAAAACATTTCTTTCTTAAAATATGTATCTCAATGAAGTATTCGAGAGTTCATGATGATACTGACATACAAAGAAATTAACAAGATATATATCATCTAGTTATGTTGATAAAAGTCTTTCATATAGCTGTAGCATTTTTTAAATTAATAGGATTTTGCCTAGATCAGTGACATCATATATCATTAATCAAAAAAATGAAGTAAGTAATTTGTAGCATTATTATAACTGCTTAAAAATGCACTATCAAGACACACATAGTAAACGATGCAATCTTGTGAAATTTATGATCTATTAGATCAATTTGGATATTTATGGGCTGTATAATCAAATGTACTCTTAAAAACAAATATCATAATATATAATTTTAACAAACTTTATATATTAAGATCGATCATGAGATGCGTGAAATTTGCATTCATCTAATATTTTAATAATCTTCATATTTTTAAGTGAAAACTGCAAAGGTTGCGCACTATTATTCTTATATAACCTTTGATGATTTTTTAAATTGTATTATATAAATATTTAATATGGGCTTTCTAAATTCGTTATAAATAAAAATGTTCATAAAATATAAATACCATCAGTTCTTGAAGAATTCTCAAGGAAATATAATATATTTTTTCTTTCAAAAATAGGCAATACTTTTATACCAAAAGTTAATAATGTTATATGAGTGACTTTCTTAAGTTTACTTAAGTTTCTCAACTTTAAGTTTTCTTACTTAAAATATAGAATCTCCATTTACATTCCATATATTGTTAAATATTTAATTTGATTTTTGTAATATGATTTATTAAATTCAATCTGATGTGGAAGCAAAGTTATTCCAGATATTGTTAGTTTGAAGTAATAAAAAAATCATAATAGAAGGTAGAAATTTTAAAGTATGTTCATAAATTTGATATAATTTGTATTAAAAAAGTGGTTCTTTTTTTATGAATATGAATTACTTCATTTAATTTTGATTATATTATGCTGCCATCTATCGGGGAATATTTAAACAATAAGTTCAAGCGAAAAGAAATTATTCAAGTTTTATAATATTTTATCTTAGAAAATTATCAATGGAAAGTTCCAAAAATTTAACATACTAAATATATGTTTTACTTTGCTAGTGACAGCAGGGTTTTCAAATAAAAGAAATGAAATAATTAAATTTTTTCATGTTATTTTTGTAATTTTGAAAGTTTTCTTACTTAAAAGCTTTAATTTTACTTCCATCATTTCCATTTAAATACTTAAACTCAATTGATTTTTAGTACGAATATGTATTACAATTTTTAAACTTTTTCTAGCATAGATTATTTAATACATATTTAATTTAAATTTTTCACTTGTTTTCAGTTGACAGAAATTAATATTAACAAGCTTTACTTTTTTCTATCTTTTTCACACATTATTAAAGTGTTATTTCACAGATTATTTTTTATTAACTATCATCTAGAATCTAAAAAGTAATTTGCAAACTAAACTTAGAAATTTAAGAAGTAAGATGGTCAGTTGGGGAAGGCCAACATTTACAATTATTAATGGTTCTGGGCTATAAGAAGAGCTCGTGAAAAATTGTTAAAATGTGTAAGTTCTAAATTCGAAAAATTTCACAAATTTTATCTGAAAGTAAAACAAAGACAAATAGCTAAGTAATAATTTTCAATGATGAATGTAAAGCAGGAAAATATTGCAGATGATTTTCGTTGAATGCAAGATTAGGTATTCACTTTATTTACAAAACGATATAAGTAAATATAAAAGCATAGCATTTTTTCTCAGTTTATTAGAATATATAACATTTATATTTAGGCTTGCTTTATAATAAACTTAAGTCATTTTTATAATTTCATGTATTAAATATATGAGTGTTTTTACTTCTTTACTATTTCATTAACTATAAAATTGGAAAATTATTTCTTATTATAAAGATATCTGTTTATTCATAATTTTAGTTAAAAATAAATTATTTTTATAATTTTGATTAAAAAATTTACAATATTTTAGAAATATTTATTATTATTCCCTAATTTATCAGTTAAAAATATTTTTTAAGATTGCGCTAAATCTATCTTAAGATAAATATAGCAACAGATGGCAGCACTAAGATTTACATAAAACTTTTGATCTTTGAATAATTCGTTATTAAAATCATTGACTTTTTAAATAATCTAAAAAAAAATGCATTATTAATAAAACTTTTTAAAATAAATTTTTAAATGTTTGCTTTCTATACATTTATGAATAATTGTTATGTGCAATACAATGTAGGGGGCGTAGCTCAGATGGTAGAGCGCTCGCTTAGCATGCGAGAGGTACCGGGATCGATACCCGGCGCCTCCATGTTTTGTTTCGTGTCTACATTAACTGTTTTTAGAGTGTTCTCAAAATCTTAACACTTGGAGAATTGTCAATAAAATTTTTTTAATTAAAAAATATTGGAAAAGGTGTTTGTTATTGATCTGAAATTAATGAGAATCAGAAACTTAATAATATTCCTAAACAGTATGTGAAGATTCACCAAAAAGTAAAAACATAAAATGATTGAATGTTAAAAATTATTTTTTCATTTATTTCTAAAATGTTGCTATTTTGTAGGACATCATTTGTAATATTTTGTTGATATGCATTTAATTATGGTACATTTATCAATCTTTTGAAATATTCTTTCTTCAAGAAATTTTACAATTTTGCCATTTTTGTTTTGTAAATTAGGAATATTTAAGAATACGAAAATTCTTAATTTAGAATGTACTACAATGAAATATTTTTTCAAGAAAACAAGGAATTAATAAAAGAAATAAATTTAAACTATACAATATTAAGTTCTCAGAAACAGCAAATTTTAATTATCCAAATTAGATCCAATAATATTTTGAGTTTAACCAGTGCTAAATTATTAGTTATTAGTGTTGTCCAGATTCAGTGCAACTAGTCTAAACAAAGGAAACTGGATTATCGATAAAAATAAATTTCCAAAATAAAAATTGGTTGTCTAAGACAAAAGCATATGAAAACTAATTTGACTAAGTCTCGCGACACTGAAATCAAGGTGGTGAGTGAAATCACGTGATAAATCACGAATTAGGTGCGCACTCTAAAAACATTTTCCTTGTTTTTTTTTTTAATTTAAACTAAACATGGGAATATATGTTGAATAAAGATTCAATTTGCAGAATATGTACTTTAAATTCATTAAGCTAATTAACAGCAAATATGGCATATGTTTTTTCGAAAAAGTATTTACTGAAATGGTGTTTAAATACAATATATTTTAGAATTTTGATGGCTTTAATGATGGCTATTTTTGATAATGACTTGCTTTTATGCTATCCAGTATATTAACTCGGGACTTATTATTGTATCTAAATGATAAAGCCTAACGTAAGATCCCCAGTGTTTAGTTCCCAAGCATGCTTGGTATTCAGTTAATGAACCCACTGAAGGGATGAAAGGTTCAGTCAACCTTGCCCAGCCCGAGGATCGAACCTCGGACCTGTATCAAGGGAGCGTGAAACGCTGCCTCGAAATATATATAAATTATAAAAATTGATCTGCGCTTCAGTTAAAGTGACACGCACACACACAAATATATATATATATATATATATATATATATATATATATATATATATATATATATATATATATATATATATATATATATATGTATATATCACTATACTGATATAGATCATATATATAATAATAGGAATCATAAGTACTTAGATATTCCTATTAAATACTCATTTTGTGTTTGTGCATTCCTATCAATATTAGTAATTCAAGTGTTATATATATATACGTAATTTTTAAACGCCAAAAATAAGACTTTGTTGATTTGTTACCCGTTAATGAATATAAAGAGACATAAAAAGTTTAGAAAAATATACCTCCAAGATAATATATAACATGTAATTTCTTATACTTCCACTTGAATATTTTTGATATTTCAAATTTTAGTTTCTTCAAATATTCTTCTGATTCCCAATGACTTATATATATATAATAAATATGGATTGTAAATATAAATTATATCTAACAAAATTATTCGTCATAATTTATTTTTAACAGTTTTGATATTTAAAGAAAGAGAAGAAAAAGGAAATCTTTTAATGTGATTGAAAAATGGAATATATGTATATAACACAGAAAACTAAATTAACTTAAGCAAATGTAACAGAGAGCAGTTTTGTTGTTTCAGTGCTAACAAACTTATGCATGGTTAAGAGTCCAAATCTTATTTGTTTTACACTATAACATAGACAGAAGATAATGCAAATCGCAGGAATTATATATATATATATGTATATATATATATATATATATATATATATATATATATATATATATATATATATATATATATATATATATATATATATATATATATATATATATATATATATATATATATACATATATATATATTAAATATCATCAACTTATAGGTGACTTAAACTTGTTGGACAATTTTTTAGAAAGTAAAGCAATTAAAGAATATGTTTTATAAAATGTGTAAAGTATATATAAAGTGGTGTAATTCCAATGTCTCATTTCTATTAATTTTATTGATTTAGCAAAGAAAAAAAATAATGCTGGGGAGTATCAGGGAAATTTATTGATATCAAAATTAAATCGTTAGATCCTTTTTGTAAATTGCTTTATTTTTTAAAATTCAATTTGAGATAACTTATGATAGATAGTTTTCAATATTGCAAGTTTTCTTTGTTGACATTTTGTTCGATTCTTTTGAATATAAAACCTAATATAAATAAAAAATAAATCTCAGGATTATGTAATTATCAAATTAAAATATGATTATTAATATACATACAAATTGAAAGATTATTATGGAACATAATATTGAAATGAAGAGATTATATAATAGTTTGTGAAAATTTTTATATTTGTGTGTCATCGTAGTATTTATGTAAGATGTTCTTATTATAGATTTCAAAAAATCAGAAACAATTTTTACATTTGAGTTATTTAATTTTGAGTTTTGTAAAATTCAAAATTAATTCACTATTAGAATGTAACTTTGTTTTCATAAAAATCAATATTTCTTAAAACATTAAATTTTTGTCAAATATATAATTCATTAATTATTCATTTATTTTATTACTGAAACTTCTTGTGCAAAATTTGATTTCTTAAGCCAAAAGAATTCAAAATGGGTGAAATTTTTTAAATATAGAATGTTAATGTAACAGTTTTCGCTTACTTTTCCACTACAACAATTTCTTATGAAATATAACTTCTATATCTTCTTAGAGTTATGTAAAATAGTTTAAATAAATCATATAATAACATTTCCATATTGTCTCTTAATATTTGTATGAGATCCTCTGAAAAAAATTCTTCATCAAACTAGCTAAATTTGCTGATAAGTGAGTTATATTTTCAAGATTATTCATACACATTTTTGAATTTTTCACAATTACCCAAGTTCTAGATGTTGAAGAAAACTTTGAACATATTATTGCCATAACTTTTCCAATGTAACTAATTAGTCTACTTATATACTTCAATAATTACATTATTAGTCTATTTATATAATTTTTAGTGAAATATAAACAATTAAGATTTATTTTAATAAATTAAAAGAATCATATAAAACATTCGGTATACAGTTATTTTAATGATTTTATGCTGCAATTTTGACAATGTTACAATTAAACTAGATATGAAATATAAGTTCTAGATTTTTTAAATAATATCTTAGCATATAAACTTAAACTTGAATGAAGTAAAAGTTTATCAGAAATAAATATATTTTGCAAAACAGTTGTAACAATCCAAGTGGAAAAAAATTAGGATCAATTCTAACTTCCAAAATATTTGACAAAAAATTAAAGTCTCCCACATTTCTTATTTAGGATGAAAATATGTGTTACATATAAGAAAAACTCATTAATTTAAAATGTTAATGTCTTAGTTAAATTACAAGCTTAAACAGGACCATAAATTGCATGTAAATCGATTAATAATTCCCATTAATCTATAAAGATGGTACACTTTAGATGAAGAGCATCGATTTTTAGTGGAAAATGAATTTAGTTATGCTTTTTTATTTGATGTATTCTTCAGTAGAATTTAATATAAAGAGTCTCGTCTCTGCTGAAATTTCTGTATGCATCAAGTAATATATGGTTATGAATAACATTAATGCTTGATATTAAGCGATATTCTTGGTTTAGTACAAAATTACATCGGAAACGTCGCTAGGACCATCAGATAATCAGAAAAGTTCTGTAGCTTTTAGATAAAGCAAATTGAAAGTGCCATAGTGTCCATGTGTAAATTATCATATAGCTACTTCCGGTATTTTCAGACAGTTGATATATGACTTGCTCGCAAGAAAGTTTTATAAATTTCAGCTTAGATTGTAAGTTTGAAAGAAGGTTTAGTAATGGCCGTAAACAAAAACGTTATTAGAGCATATTTGTTATATCAATAAAAACTGGGCACAAACTTTGTAGAGGCATGCCGAAAATTATGCATGGCGTTTCAAGACGATGCAGTAACAAAATGTACCCATAAATGCAGCATTGGAAATAACGCTGTAATAACGAATCTCTCAAAAAAGCACTAAGATCGATGCGCCAGTAATTTCAAAAGGTGATGATTTAAAAAGTGATTTTGGAGAAGATACTTCTCAATCTTGTCAGAAACTTGCAGTTAAGCTCCACGTATCTTATAAAATTATTCGTACTTACATACACAAACTGGGAAGGTGTGAAAGAGAAGTAAACTTACTGAATGCAATAAAATTCAAAGTTTATCCATCTGTTTATTTCTTTACCGCAAAACGTTACTGGAGTGTCTACTGACGTGTGATGAAAAATTGATCCAGTACACCATCAACAATCGTTCATATCATTGCTTGTAATGGGCAGATCCGATTGGCCCTACTCCATTTGCAAAAAGCTGTCCTGATGCTGCAGAAACATTAATGGTCTGGTCACATGCGATTAGCTCATGATGGACATAGCTTGGATTTGCCATCATAAGTTCCTCCCATGTAGTCAGATCATTAATATTTCTGTCTACATGCAACAACTGAAAAGAGTGCAAGAGTCCTCGCAATAAGCACAAAGCATTGGTGAACATGTAAAATGTTTGGTTCTGGCAAGACAATCTAAAATGTGACTCTGGATATGATTATTGGCTTATAATGTGGTGTGAAGAGGAAGGTGTCAGCTCAAGTGTGACTTCGTCACCTGACCGTGTTTCAAAATTATAAGGCTTTTGGTGATGAATGAATATTTCAAATCCGTTAAGTTTAAGGCACAGTCCGGGGATTGCTTTCACCACTATGTAGGTATGCCTTAGAAGGGGAACTTCTTCCTTATCCTCTCTATTCTCCATACATTTCACTATTCCCAGATCCCCTAAGGCATTTTCACTTTTTCTGTGCTCTAGACACTCTAGACAACCACTTGCAAACAAGACTGTTTCGTGATACAGAAGAGATCGAAACCCAAATGACCCATTTTTTGCTTCTAAACCCCGGGAATTCTATCCTAACTGTATGCATGAGCTTTATCGCGTTGGGAGAAATTTGCCGCATGTAATGGTGTTTACTTTGATGAATTTAGTCCTCTTTTGTCATATTAATACTGCGTTTGGAATTTTTATATCATAAAGCGATAGAACTTTTTCTTGATACTTGATGCCTTCCTGTGATTAAAAAGATAATGATGGGAATTGATCCAACAGGAACTTAGAACTTAAGCTTTTGGTCGAGGTGAGATGTTACATTTTGAAATGACACAGAGTAGAATCTGTATATGGCAAATTATTATGAAAGTTGAAAATTTGTCTCTTTAAAGCTGCATGAACCAATTGTTCCCAATCTCGTATCAGACCCTGTAAAACCATACAATTATATTATGAAACTCTTAGCTCAATGATATGGCTAAAATAAGAATTATAATGCTGAAAACATTATTGTCATCAAGTTTTCGCTTTTTCAATCTTTTTGGCCTAGAAATATGCTTGCTTTTATGCGTTTGTTGATGAAATTATTATAAATCCCAATATTTCTAAAATTAGATTTTTAGAAATTTTAGAAATTCATTAAGTAAATATGTGTGTGTGTTAATATAGTCAAAGAACGATTAAGGATGATGAGGACATAAAATTTGTCATATAGGTTAGATGTGAATCTATATTCTGAACATTAACTAAATTCACATGTATACGATGTTATAGCGTGTTCTGCAGATGATACGGCTTAACCCATGTCATATTTTAAAATCTTGAGTAGCAGATTATTTATTTAGATTTGAACTAATTTATACTGTTACTTAAAATATAAATATGAACTTATACTTCTTTTTTCAAATACCTTAACATATATTAATAGTTTAGAAATCAGATTATTTGCTAGGTTTCATTCTACTTTTCTTCAATATATGAATCTCTAAAACGATGAGAAATTTCAGTCACTCCATTTCGATAAGCTGTTTCATAATTTTATAAGAGTTTTTCAGATTAAAACAATTAAAAGTAGGACTCTTGATTTCGATATATATATATATATATATATATATATATATATATATATATATATATATATATATATATATATATATATATATATATATATATACAGTAAGACCCCGCTTAACGATGTTTCGTTTAGTGCTGTTTTGGTTTAGCGCTCTTTTATTTCAACCCGGGGATTCCCCGAAATATTATGCAGCGATAGGTTTCAAATACATGTCCGAAAGAGTGTACTTCTGTTTCTTGTTTGGTGCGGTATTGTACAGACATATTTTTATTATTGGAAACATTTGTTGACATTATTGTAAGTAGGTATTAATTTACATATTTAATACTATATTACAGTGTCAAATATTTTGATCTTAAGTTTTTACTATGGGTGATAATGAAAAAGAAAAGAAAGCAGCCAGAAAAAGCATTTCACTCAAAACTAAAATGGAAGTGATTAGAAGATTAGATTCTGGTGAACGTTAAACTCTAATTAGTGCTTCATTGAATTTGCCAACTTCAACAATAAGAACCATCATGAAGAATAAAAAAAATACTGTCATCAGCAACTACAACTACGTCAAGCTCTGCAACTAGAATTACCCGTTCTAGAAATAATATCATAGAGGAAATGGAAAAACGACTGTCTATATGGATTGACGACGAAATTGACCGCAATATGCCATTAAGCCAATCTATCATAATGGAAAAAGCTAGAAGAATTTTTAATTACATTCAGGCTGAGACAATTGACACAAGTGAAACTTTCGTTGCTAGTCGAGGATGGTTTAATAGATTTAAACATCGAAATAACCTTAACAACATAAAGATTATAGGAGAAGCAGCAAGTGGTGATACAAAAGCGGCGGCTGAACTTCCAACGATATTAAAAAATAATTGAAGAAGGAAACT
Organism: Latrodectus hesperus; assembly: GCA_037975125.1. Taxonomy (NCBI): domain Eukaryota; kingdom Metazoa; phylum Arthropoda; class Arachnida; order Araneae; family Theridiidae; genus Latrodectus; species Latrodectus hesperus. Next base: position 96,377,742 of record CM075857.1, on the reverse strand, counting down.
ATCCTTCAGAATTGGTTATTAATGTTGATGAAACAGGCTTGTTTTGGAAAAGCATGCCGAAACGAATATTTCTATCCCGCGAAGAGAAACGGGCACCAGGATTTAAAGCTGCAAAAGATCGCTTAACTTTTCTACTAGGTGTTAACGCAAGCGGAGATTTTAAATGAAAACCATTACTAATTTACCATTCCAAAAACCCAAGAGCGATGAAAGGCATATCTAAATCAACTTTACCTGTAATTTGGGAGTTTAATAAAAAATCACGGATAACTACGAAAATTTTCCAGGATTGGTTCACTGAACATTTCTGCTCGTCTGTTAAACGTTATTGCGAAATTAAAAAACTTGAACAAAAAGCACTTCTGTTAATTCATAATGCTCCAAGCCACCCAACAAATTTATCAGACTTAACAACATGCATTTCAGTCGAAGTGGTTTTCTTGCCGCCTAACACAACTGCCTTAATTTAACCAATGGACCAAGGCGTTATATCAAATTTTAAGGCTTATTACTTGCGGCGAACCTTTAAGCAAATGTTTGAAAAAACAGACGGAGAAGAGAACCAGTCCAACCGAGAATTTTGGAAAAACTATAACATCGTGGATGCTGTAGAAAACATAGGCCTTTCTTGGAATGAGGCAACAGAAAGATCTTTGAAAAGAGTATGGAAGAATATTTGGCCGGATTTAAGTAAGAGCGATGACGTTGGACACTCTGTCGATGTGGATGAAATAGTGGAAGAGATAGTGAAATTAACGAAGCAAACCGGTTTTGAAGGGGTGAATGTGGAAGATGTCAAAGAAATAATTCAAGAAGCAGCAGCTAGTCTTTCTAATGATGAGCTCAAGGAATAAACTGAACAAGAAGAAAACAAAAATGTTGACAGCAGTGATTCAGAAGAAGAGCAAAAAGAACTTTCGATGGCGTATGTAAAAAGAGTTTGTTTACCATAACTGAAATAATGGATCAATTCATTGGAAATGATCCGAATTTTGACAGGAACTCAAAAGTAAGGCGTGGTGTTAGAGATGCTCTATCCGTTTATGAAGAACTTTTAAGAGAACAACGTAAAAGAAAAAGGCTAACAACATTAGATGCTTTTGTCACAAAAAGGCAGAACACTGAAAACGCGGAAGGCTAACTAAATATGACTGACTTATTTTATTTGTTTTTTTTTAAGAATATTCGTTTTGTTATTTATATTTTGTTTTTATTTTTGCAAGAAATGATAATGTGGTATTAATTTGGGATTTAAGAAATAAATGTTTGGTTTTATTTTTATTAAAAAAACATACTTTTTAAATTTAATACCTAACCAATTTCCTAGCCATCTTCTAATCCCAATATTTACATGTAAAGATAGCCTCGTTTAACTAAATATGACTGACTTATTTTATTTGTTTTTTTTTTAAGAATATTCGTTTTGTTATTTATATTTTGTTTTTATTTTTGCAAGAAATGATAATGTGGTATTAATTTGGGCTTTAAGAAATAAATGTTTGGTTTTATTTTTATTAAAAAAACATACTTTTTAAATTTAATACCTAACCAATTTCCTAGCCATCTTCTAATCCCAATATTTACATGTAAAGATAGCCTGTTTCGCATTACGCTCTACTTTGATGGAACGTATTCCCCGCGTTAAGCGGGGTCTCTATATATATATATATATATATATATATATATATATATATATATATATATATATATATATATATATATATATATATATATATATATATATATATATATATATATATATATATATATATATATATATATATATATATATATATATATATATATATATATATATATATATATATAAGACCTAAGATTAAAGACTTCCAAATGGAAAATTAAAATTAAGCACAGAACTGTCTACAGACACTGTGTGGCAAATTAAGCTGTGCTGTGTAATACATAAATAAAACAAATTATATTCTATATTGAGAGATAACACGTTATACAGTGTATTTCTGTCTAAAATAACTAATAAAAGCTGACTTTAGCAGCTCACTCCATAAAATATTTAACAACCATAATAGATTAACGTTTCATACTTTTAAATGAAGTAATCATGACATGTACCCCATTTGCAATATATTTAATCTAATATTATTAACTGTAATGTGAGACAATAGTACTGATAAAATCGTGACCAAAATCTTAGATGGATTTTAAAATCGATTCTTGATGGTGTTGGTTATAAAGATAAAATTTTGAGATCATAGCCGTCTAAAAATAATTATTTATTGATTTCAGTTTCTGTAAAAATATAAAAAATGCTTCTTCTGTGTTTAGTATTGTAAAATATGCTTTTTCATTTATAACTTTAGCATATAATAATTGTTCATATTTAAAAATGATATATTTAACTATTCTTAATCATTGTCATGGTAAAATTTATGCTTAGTATTTATGCTTTTCATAATATATGGAACTGTAAAAATAAATTTTTAGCCAAAAAAAAAACCTTATATTAATAATAATCATAAACTAACCTATATATACTGTCCAACATTGTAATGCAACAGCAAGAAGTTTCCAAGAAGTGTTGAAACTTGACAAACAGAGAGAGACAGCAACGACTAATAAAATGTCTGTATTTCGAAATAATAGGCATAATACAGAGTGATAACATAGTCAGGTTAGTAGGCGGTAGGACCACCGTGGAGGGTTATACAAGTAGCAAGACGTCTAGGCACAGAATCAGTGAGAGTGAAGAGGGTGTCCTCTAGAATGGCTTTCCATTCCCTCAACCGTTTGTAAAAGTGCGTCTTCCGAGGGAGGCAGTGGCAGGGTGTGGAAATGGCGTCCAATCTTATTCTAAAAAGTGTTCGATTGGTGAGAGATCTTGTGAACATAGTGGCCAGAGAAGCAGCTGTACACCTTACAGGACATGTTGGCTGATGCGAGCAATGCGCGATCGGGCGTTATCCTAATTATAAAGGCCAACGGGTATCCCCTGAAGGTAGGAGAGTATTACCACCTGCAACACATCATCCACGTGACGTTGGACTGTCATAATGGCCTGAATACGAAGTAGAGGTGACCTGTAATCATACGCAATGACACCCCAAACCATGATGCCACTTTGTCGTGTGGTGGTGCGTTCCACAATTGCTTAAGAATTGGACCTGTCTTTACGTCGACGCCACACTCGTACGCGACGACTATCACTGAAGAAACAGAAGCGTGACTCATCTGAAAAGACGATTCTGTGCCATTCCGCCGTCCACATCACTCTAATTCGGCACCATTCCACACGTTGGCGTCTATGCTGTGGTATCAATGGCAACCTTCTTAACTTTCACTAGCAACCAATAGACGACAAATGGTTCTGCTTTCTATGAGAGCACCCAAGGTGTCCTGCACATACTGCAGAATTTCGGTAGACGTCATTTGCGGGGCAGCCACCTCCTCCCGTTGGAGGGTCGATCCACGCGTTCTGACATCACTCTGGCTCCAACGGCACCACGCAAACATTCCACAGATCCTTGTTCCAACCCCCTTCGCCACAGCCAGTGCGCTGTGGACACGTGCCAGGTGTTTGTTAGCTGCGATTTGCCGTAATGACCAAACTGCCCTTCTTAGTACAAACACCATCGTAAACTCATCTGTCTGCTGAAAGTGACTCCACTAATGATGGCTTGGCATTCTCTGCAATTATCAGCGTCTTTTGTGGCAAGAACAACAACGATTATTTTCCGAACAGCAATATAACGCCGCGTATATTACCCACTCTGCCATTTGCTCACTTTATTTCTTATTCTTCGTGAGCTGAAGAATTGTGCGTTTCACATAGTTTGCATAACATGGTTGCATAACACGGTTGATGTTGCATATTCAATGTCAGGCAGTGTATAATGATGGAGAAAGATTCCAACGTAATTTAACTGATTTGAAAATTTAGTCTCATTAGCATTAACTATTGACTTAAGACTAGAAGCTTAGAAATTTGAAAATTTTAATTTTCTGCTACGTTTCGAATAATAAAATTGATATGCTTACTTGATATTAACTAAAAATTAGAACATGTTTATTGGCAGTAATATTATCATGGTTGTATTCCCCATTTTGTGTTTGATTTTACGAAACTTAACTCCTTGCTTTAGCATACTGGTAATTGTAAATGAGAACACTCACCTACTCTTTTAAAAACTTTTTCTTTCGGATATATCAAGGTAATTAAAGTAATATATCAAGTGAATTCGCACTTAAGTTTAAAGAAACTACTTTCTTGTAGCGAAAACACGCTCACAGTTTTTAAAAGAAAAATAGAAATCGACAAGTCATTGAAGTATTTAAATTTAACACAACAATTATCACATTAAAAATGGAATTTTTTTCTCGCCATGTAACATTTTCGTAATATTTGCTCTTTTATTTATTCTTTTACACTATCTTAATTGATCTTCTTCTGAAATAAGCTGTCGGATATGTATTACAAACAAACCATAGCATGTGTTCTTATCATTATAATTCGTTCTTATCGTTCAAATTAATTAATTAATAATAGTTGTTAAAGCTAAAATTCTTACAGCTTCTTATTATATTTCGGAAATACTTCTTATCTTATGGCATTGCTTCTCAACTTTTTATCGATTTATATAGAAAATGCGATTGACATTTTTGACTCTTTAAGGATATTTACTAAAATTTATATTTGCCAACCAGAAAAACATATATTTATTTGTTCGATTATCAAACATAGTCTAGTATTTATCTATTTCCAAATCTAATATGTTTTGGTGTGTAATAAGGAAATGAAGCTTTGTTATATGATGAATTTCAATGACTTCTTGTGTAATGCCAAATAATTACTTAGATATATAATCTTAATAATATATATTTTTCCTCCACGATACTCTTCTAAAGAAAAGAAAAATCAGATTAATCTCCAAATATAAATTCATTTGCATCATTAAAATATCGGAAACTGCTTTAAATATCATTCATTGCATTATTGTACAGACACTTCACAATCTGTAGTCTTTCAAACTTTTAGAAAATTTTGTATAAGCAAAAATATCAAATTATATTTCATTCGTAAATGATGTGTACTTACGTACATAATCCCAAAATACTATGCAATCTTAAAAAGAGTTTAAAAATAGAATATGTTTTTAAATATTAGCTTGTTATTTTCTAATTTTTCGAAACATCTGTATTATATCTGCTAAAATTCACTTTTATAGGTATAAGTTTATTAACTGATAATAATTACAAACTAAAATAACAGATAAATTCTTCCAAATTCTTGTTTAGGGTAAATTTATCTTTAGAATCTATATTGTACTGCCTAACCGCTTAAATAATATTATTATGCTTTTTTTCATAATTTGTTTTTTTATTTCCTTCAATTTTGAAGCTTGAAGAATATCTTAAAGTGTTTTTTCAATATTTTTAATTCAGTATCTCTTACAATTATATACGAAATTTGGAGATTTGTTTTAATATTTAAGTACAAAAAAATAAAAAATTATTGTACGTATCCAATCATCAAAAGAAATAACTTTATCAGAGGGGACTTGAATTTTAACATTCATTGAAGAGTTTTGAGTAAATAAAGCATCTTATGAATGAACTGAAGGTTTTAAATAAAAATTTTAAGAACGTTTGTCGTAAAATACAAAATATGTTATCTAAAAATGATTATCTCAATAAATAAAAGAAAACATTTAATTGTTTTGAAATATTTTTTAATAATAAGGACCTTAATTAAGTATTCTGATTTCTGCACTGATGGATTTAACATGCATTAGAAGGAATTATAAAATGAAATTAGCAGGATCATGTTCTAATTAACACCTCAAAGTAAACGTTTTTGCATGTTTCTACTTTTCAGCTTCTTTAAATGATTGATTCAACTAATGAAGTAGGTACATTAATTCATTATAAAAGTTCCCGAGCTCCAGTGATTCAGTAACATTACGCCGCTTCCCGTTAAGATCAGCGAAGTGAAGCATCATTTGCCTAGGGCAGTGATTGGGAGGGTGACCACATTCTCCCTCACTGGGTTGCTTGAGCTCTGTGGATTGGGCGCATGTCCACGTTAATCTGTGACGTCCAAAGTCCTTCCTCTGGTGTGGTGTGGATGTGGAGAGGTGGGTGTCAGCTTAGATGTGACCTGGTCACCTGGCCGTGATTTAAAATTGCGAGGCGATGGGTGTAAGTATTCCATACCCGCACCTTTGGATAAAGTACGAGGCTCGGGTGCACCGCTATGTATACACAAAAATTTTTAAATTGTATTTTATGCATTATCTTCCCATTGTACATATTATTAAATTTGAAATCAGAATGAAACAGTAATTTAAAACAATTGAATTTAAAAAATAATTAAATTCATATAACCATTTTAAACCACAATTCTGAGAACTTCATATACTAAAATCGAACTAGAATATAGTTATATTCGTAAAACTGTTTTCTATTTCCACAGAAACACAAAGATTTCATAATATAAATTTTTACAATTTCATATATTCAATATATTAGTAGGACTTGTGTAGACTGGAAGATGACCAAATTTATTTTCTAAGCCAACTGCTTTATTTACTTTAACATTTATCACCTCAAGGAAACGAAATGATGACAAAGCAAAATTTAGATGTATTTAATTTATCTTCAAAACCAAACAGGGTCTAAATAAATAAAAGGGCTCCATAATTCATAAGATGTTACGTAAAATACAGGAAAAGTTGTTTTTTTTTTTAAAGAGTTTCATTCCATCAAAAATGGAAGAAATTGAGGGTCTAAAAAGAAAAATCAAATGACCCTCTTCATGCTATCAAAAGAAAAGAGAGGAGTCGATAGCTCTTTATACTCCAACAGTGATCTCGGTAACAGTCTGCTTCCCTCATCGAATATTGGGAAATAGTTTGTGTGGGTGGACGGAGGGAGAGGCAAGTGTCCATTAATTTTTAGAGGCAGGCGCTAATTGCGTTACATGGACAGGTCTTATCCCACCCCTGGGGCTAACAATCAGAATTCGCGTTATTGGTTGGGACAGGGGCTGGTCTCACCCCGTCTTATTTCCGGCGCTTACCACAGATGACAGTCGACTTTTCCACCCGCAGACCCTAGATTATGTTTGATTTTCCTTCCAACCACCGCCGAAGCGGGGGTGGCGGGATGGATCATCCTCTTGCTTGTCGTGAGTTGAGGACAAATGACACTTTCTTCAGCTCCTGGAATTGATTGAAGTCGAGTTATGGTAATTTTCCTAGAAATACGCGAAATTAAATCTTTAGAGTATGAACAAAACTGATGAATACTTCAAAGTTATCACTTACCATTTGTTGTAGTTTTATTTCTACTTGTTATATATGTTGACGATTTTGGATTGATGCATTTATTAAAATTTAGCACAAAATCGTTATGAAAATTTTTTTTAAAAAATACATTATAAAATGCTTCAAATTTATCACTTTGATTTAACGTGTCCATAAAATTCCTGGAGAATAAAATAATAATTTCAGTCATTAGAGTGATTTTATGTCATACCATGAAAATGTTTTAAAAATTCTTTTTTAATCCCTAAAAAAGAATTAAAAAGTCTTCTTTAGAATTTCTTAAAACATTCCTCAGAAATATTAAAACATTTAAGAAAATTTAAAGAACGCATTCTTCCCGAGAAATCTTAAAATTATTTAAAGACTTGTTCAAGTAAACTCACACGACAAACGTTCAAGATAATTCATAAGAATATTTTAAACATACTTAACATTCTTTAAGAATATTTTAAAACATATTTAAGAAATAGTGAAGATAGTAGACCTTAAAAATTCTTAAAACATATTTTAAAGGAATATCTTAAGAATTTGTTCGGGTAAAAAGATCCACACAGCTAACGATCCAATTGTAATTTTATTGTTTTTACTTTCTATTCCTTTTGCCGTTAATTGTGATTAAATTTGTTTTCCTAATAGATTTATAGATTTTTTAAGTGATTGATATTAAGAAGTATTATGTATATATATATATATATATATATATATATATATATATATATATATATATATATATATATATATATATATATATATATATATATATATTTCAGGTTAGTTCTACCAGAAAGTTCTGTCCATTTTTAAATTAAAGTAAAGGATTAAATTTTTCACACCTTGAATAAACTTTATTGAATAATGAAATTGTAATTATTATTTATGACTTCTTGCCAGCAATTTGTATTTCCTATTTTTAAAAAATGTCTTATCTCTAGAGGCCAAAAATTGAACCAGTGATTGTCTGATACCTTCTTCGTTCTAGAACTTTTTGACTTACAAAAAAAGACAGAAACAAGTGATACTTAGAAAGTGATAAGTCCGGAAAATATGATGTGTGGAAAAGAATTTCCCAGCCTAGTTCTGCAATTTTTCGATGAACTCTTTTCTTGGTATCTTCTTAGACTGTTCTTTTTTGCAACAACACCGGATTCCTTTTCTTGGACTGCTCCCTTTTAATTATCCTGTTGCTGACAATACTTTTCCGAAATAAGTTTTTCTTTCAATTTTTAATGCTCATAATCTATTGGTCCTCAAATATATGCTTAACCATATGCATAACACCTCATGTTATCTTATCACCATATTCATAACATTCGTTTATTCAGAAACAAATATGTATTAGAATTGGAATTGCTAAGTTTTCCATACAATATACCCATGTTCTTATGATGTTTCTATTGGTAATCTTTTTTTCATCCCCTGTTATCATCCAGTTCAAGAAGGACTTGATTTTGTTCAGAAGAAGCAGAAATAGACATCAAAATCAAATGTATCAAGATAGTTGTGATCATAAAAATTCTTCTAATTTAATTCATGTAACACCTATTTTGAATATTTCCACATTCCACACCATTCCTATCTTCCAAATATGGTTCGAAATAGTTAGTTGAGCTAAATTAAGCATTATATATATATATATATGCATATATATATATATATGCATATATATACATATATATATATATATATATATATATATATATATATATATATATATATATATATATATATATATATATATATATATATATATATATATATATATATATATATATATATATATAACTGGCTTCATCACTTTATTACAATTCTCAGTGGTTTAAAATATTCATGGCATCATAATCATATAATGTTTCATCTATATCACATTGTATTGAGACGGCGTCGTAAATTCACTTATTGTTGAATTTGCTGCTTGACTTCAAATCGTATTCTTCAAACGACAGAAAACAAGGCGAAGTTCACCCCTAATTGTCTGAGAGCATGAAAAGCCGTTTTCCATTGATTCAAGCCAATAACACGTTGACAAAAGAACGGAAGAAAAAGCAAAGTGAAAAAGACAAGGCAAAACATCTACTTATGATTAATTTAAATAGGCAAGGACGACAATTGCAATATTTGTAAGCAATTTCTTTTTAATCTTAAGAATAATGGCTTGCTTAAGCCAACATTAAAATATTTTCTTACTTTAAATTTGTAACAAATAAAGTATTTGTTTTTAATTCTAAGATGATGCTGGTGAAATAACTCCCATAGAGTGAGTTCATATTTCATTGTAGAAATGTAAGCCAAAACTATTCAGCATACAGGAACATTTAAGGCATTCTCTGACTTGCAAAAAAAATATATATATATATATATTGCTAAAAATACATAAGTACCACAGACGTAGAAAAATTATTTTCATTGTTGAATTAAAAAATGATACAATTTACCAGATATGTTCTCTATTAAAATTATGTTATAAAATGTTATTTGATGAATAAGAAATAAAAACAAAATTTTTTCGACAATTTAATTTTCTGCAATGAGAGGGAAAATTCAAGAGGAGGAAAATCTTTTTTCTAGTTTGATAGGCTTATGGGGGAAAAAAGAAAAGAAACGGTGGAACTAAAAATTTTCTTTCCAGAGAACGTATGTAATCTAAAATTTAGTTAGAAGTGATTTTTTTTACAATTTTATCTTTTATATTATACATAATATTTATTTTGTATAAACATTAAAAAATCTATTGTATATTTTACAAGTTATTTAAATTCTGAGTATTTATGATGAGATTTGCTGTTGTGTTTGCAGCTAATCTTTGATACACAGGTTAATGTGAAACATAACAATCTCTGGTTGTTGTAAGTCATTTTAGTGTCAAATCAGTAAAATGATTTCCGAGAATTCCTTTCGTAAACAGTTTACCTCATTCACGTGTCCCTAAGGAAGAAATCTAGAAATCTCCCAAGCACCCACACCGGAAGATGTGCATGTGGAAGGCAGAAGCACAGCATACATCTTCTGCTGTTCAACCCGGGACTTTGTTTCTCTATTTTGATGCCATGTAGTGTACCACTTAATGGCTGAAGACTTTTGTAAGACAGTGTCATATCCACTGGGTAAATTGCCTTTCAAGGGGACTTTCCTAGATAGTAGGCCTTATTTATGTTTCGCAAAGGTGAAAACCATAAAAACTCACCAGTACGCATGCGGGAGTCAGAATACAACATCCCCCACTCCAGATCGAACCCAGAAACCTTCTCTCTACAGAGCACTGTTTTAAAACTAGGCCACCTAGAGCTCTTTGTCTCTCTATTGTCCTTTTTTAGCATATAACATGAAAGTCAATTTGGCCGAGGCCTACATTTGACAATGGATTCAAATATCATAATAGTTTACTCTTGGGGTAAAAACCGAACCCACGAACTATTTAAATGAAGATCAGACTAATAACCATTCAGCTATCATCTCAACATATGAATAGGAGAAAACTTCAATGAGTAATAGTTGAGAAAATCTCTACTGTACTATCATTAGCATTGGAAATTACGTATAAAATCTTACCCTGTTTTTGATTTTCTTCCAATGAAATCAAGCATCTAGATTTTGCATGAAATAGTCTCAAGATTTACAAGAGAAATTTCCGTTGCAATCCGAAGTAAATGCACTCCTCACTTGTGTTATTATGCGTATATCAATAACTGATACAAATATTTATGGAAAAGGAAATTTTTCTCGTGAGATCTTACACGAGTATTCAGTACCGATTACTAGCCGTTACGGTCTGAATCTGTCATCATAAAGCACACACCATCAAGATTGTGCAATATTATCCCATAACACTTCCTCCCTGGGGCAAGAGCAGAGACTTGCGACTTACACATACATATGCAACTATAATCGCCAGAACTCCGTTGTCGACAGGTGGCATACGTGGTAGCCAAGCTCCCAGAGGACAAAGGGGGATAGGGTGGTACTTTCCGCTCGACATACCGACCGCTAAGTCTCCGGATATCAGGCCATAATCCGGTGCACGAGTCTTACAACAGGGATTATCCTCACGCGCAGTGCTAGGGTACTGATTTGTAGTCGGAAGCCCGAAGGATTAAGGACCTCCCCAATAGAGAGTCAATAGACCAATCGGAAATTCATAAAAGGTGAGAAGCCGAGAGATCAAGAGGGTGATATTGACATTCCCGATCCGCCACTCCTACGTGACTTAAAAACAGAACAGAAACTCATTAAAGGTCAGAGAACGTTAAATATTGAGGTTTTATAGAATCTATGACAAAAATATTTCATCCCTTGTGTTGTAATATTTTAAAATGCTGTTTATGAAACTTCGAATATATATTTCTTTGCTTGTTCTTATTAAATTCCATACTTTTAAGTAAAGAATCTTTGAACGCATTTGTTATTCAGTTTCTACTTTATCGAAGAATGATTATAACTGGAATTTTATCTGGACAATTTGAAATAGTTGAGTTTGAGATACTGGTTTTAGTTGTATAATAGGTAAGAGAACATATTAACTCCCATGGTTGTAAAACAATTTCAAATTCTCTTTTAAACTTCATCTCAAAACTCAAGTTCCAAATAGCATTCATGCTTAGTTAGACATTAACTGTTCTACAAATATCCAGTAAATATAGAATCCTTACTGCTAATTTGGTGACTTCATAGTTTACTTAATATATAAAACTGAATACACAACTACTTTGATTTTTACATTTGATTTTCTCATGTGTTAAAATTTGAACACTAATCTTTAAGCTGATTCATTTTCATGAGAGAGTATAAACTATTTAAAAATTAAAGCCAGAAATGTGTCAATATTATGATCCACGGTTATTTTTCATACTGAGGCTAAACTTTCTCATATTAATAGACATAAGCAAGATAAATAAAAAAATAATGTCATTATATATATATATATATATATATATATATATATATATATATATATATATATATATATATATATATATATATATATATATATATATATATATATATATATATATATATATATATATATATATATATATATATATATAAAATTGAACAATGTCATGGTGAGTTCATTACTAACACTCAATTGCTTAATCATAATGTGTTATACTTGAACAGTTGTACTCATTTATAATACTATGTATAAAAATATTCTGTTTCTAAACCTCAAAATTTATATGTTGGCCAAATGTTTTTTCTTTAGATTATAAATAGGGGCTTTAAGGCAATATTTTAGCTCAGTATAAGAAATTCAAAGTTATTATCATAACAAATGTTAATAAATTATATTCACTTGAATATTCTATTGAAACCAATACTATACTAGATTTGTAGGTTAATAGTTAACACAAGAAAATTATCACAAACCTTTAAAATGATATAAGAAATATTGATTTATTAGCACAGAAGCAACTAGTTTGCAACTACAAAATAACACTTCGATGCATACGCTTAAGAAACCCAGTGAATTCGTTGTAACGTTTCACATTCCAAAGGCACGGGTTCAAGTCTCGATCCTTGGGTTGGGCAAGGTCAAAGCAGACTTTCATCCCTTCAATGGATCAATAAACTGAGTACCAAGTATGCTTTGGAAACTCTAAACATGATGGTCTTCGCTTTAGGTTCATCACCTTAACCGGGGCATATACTTCACACCCAAGGGCTCTCGGTCAGGAAAACAGATATGGGCACCGTTGGCCTTTGCCCACATATAGGTTGTTATATCACATGTTTTGTATTCTACAGTACTCATAAATACATTTCATTTGAAAGTTTTTCATTTCTAATGACAGATTAGAAGACAATTGTAGTCAGAATAACGAACATGGGAACAAAGAACAAAAATAACATGAACTCAGTTAACAAAACAGAAACTACAACAAGTCTATATATTGTTCATATGTTATGCCAAGTTTTTCCGTATCTCTCTACAAGTGTCCCGAATTCAACGCAGGGTAAGGACATAAATGATTCACGTCCATTTCTTCTTGTATGTTGCACAATTGGCAAAGAAGATTCGGCAGTATTTTAATACAGTATAGATATTTAGAGAGACAATCGTGGTCAGTTGTGAGGTTAAAAATTGCATCAAATCTGTTCCTTGGCCAAAGTGAAATATTTGTAATTTCATCGATCCATTTTTTTTTGTTCTTCTTTTATGTTTTTCCAACAATCCTCTTTAAAAGGTTTTTCCAATTAACCATTTGATGATGTATAAAGATACTGGTTTATCTGCTGTTGTTGTTGTTGTCGTGTGCCAGCTAGGATGGCAATATGGGGAGCGCTGCTCCACGGTTTATCTGCTATTTGTACAATTTAAGTTGCTTCCTTTGCCAAGAAACTAGCTTCATTTAAAAGAAATCGCTTGAATAATACAACTTAATAGAATTTGTTTAATTGGCAAAATAACAGAAAAAACACAAAGATTAATTTTTAAACTTTATTTCTTTGTACAGTGAAACTAATGAATGATCTGGTTTCACAATCAAGCAGTAAACCACATTAGATTCTAGAACGATAATTAAATATTTTTTATATAAATATAAATATAGCTTAATGATTTAAAGGGATATTTTTCTCGTGTTTGATTTAAAAAAAAAACAGCTGCGAGTTAGAGTTTTTTTTGAGTATTCATGTCTTGCACACCAAAACAGACACATGTTGCCAACGTAATTGTTACATTGTTTCCTAAAAGATCCTTGGCCAAAGTGAAATATAATAATAGCATTCTCCCTGAAATAATTTAATTTCTCATGGATATAGATTTACTTCAAGAATTCGCATGGAAACTTGGATCTGTATGGCATTTCCACAAAAATTCATTTGATGCCTTGCGTTTCGACACCATTGCAGAATTTGCTTTTGAATCACTTACCTGTAGTAAAATACGTCATTTGTTTCATGATATTTTTTAACAACTTTTGGGATTAATCTACATATTTAACATCAAATAAAGATTCCTTTCATTTTTTTTAAATAGGAAGCTCAAGTAATGTGTGATTTGGCATCGATAACCAAACTGTGTTTGTTTCATAAACCCAGTACGAACTTTTATTTCATTTAATTGAATACATAGCTGTATGTCTTATTTTACTGACAAATGAATATTTGAGAAATGTTCTTTTTTAATGTTCTCATTTGGGTTAATTATGCTTTGACTGAAACTTGCTTCATTTTAGAAATGAATCGATAAAATAAATACGTATCCCGATTAATCAAAGTTAGTTCTGGGTTAATTGGAGTACAAGAATGCATTGATTTAATAGTAGGGAGAAGTTTTGTAATACGGTAACTAAACATGTCCATACAAAAACATTAACTCAAATTCACATGAATTGTTATATTAAATCACGTTAAGTTTTCGTTTAGTACTGAAATATGTGTTCGAGATACTCAATATGATGCTTGTATATCATGTTAAATTTAGCAAAATTGATGAATTTTATAGATTATTTGGCAAGGAACCGATAACAATGACGAAGCATTACAATTTATATGAAATTTGTTATATTTGATTTTAGGGTGCCAAAATTATGCCAGAATGTGTTTGATTGTTATAGTACTTTCAATTCCTATTGAATTCGTTTCTATGTATGTATATTGCATACATAAATATTTAATAAAACAACGTAATAGACTTTGATTTATAAATCATTTTCGATCTAATTTTAAAATATCTTTCAATTTTTAATGATTCTTTAGTTACAGTTAAAATAGTGCAACTTTAATCAAAATATCATGTAAATTGAGGTTACATTTTTTACATCAATTAAAAACTACAATTTGAATTTTATTTGATGTTTAAATTGGATTTATAAGAAAATAAATTACTGAATTTTACTGAAGATATGTGTGCTGTAGCCTGATTAGAGAAAAAAAGATATTGTAGATATAATCAAGCTGTGATACAAAGAGACTAATTTTCTTAATTCTAAACGATCTTACATTAATTTAATTTGAAGCTCCTGTGGTTTATATTTACAAACATACTTTCAAAATAGGCTGTCTATTATGTAACCAATTACAATATAATATTGTTTATAATAATTAATAATGTAACTAATATTATTGCTGATTGTTTACATCTATTATTTTGAAAACATGCCTTTTGGACAGATTTCAGAAACTGATTTCCATTTAATGCGTATATAAATTAATGAAATTATGATGACAGTTTTGATGATTAAATTTTATTTATAAAATCAGAAATTGAATGATTTGAAAATTCTAAGTTTTTGCTTTAAAAATATTTATTTTTAAAAATTTAGTTTAATAAATAAAAGTTTGATGTATCCACACACACACACAAGTGCAGGACTTATACTAATTATTTTAACACTTTATTAAATACTCATTATGTTTAAAAAAATCTGGGTCGGTTTTACATTTACACACTGTTCTCTCTTCCTGCAATTAATTAAAGGTATAATAGATCAGTCTACTGAGCTTATAAACATCACTATATAACAATTTTAATATTCGTATTTATAATTTTGTAATATTTCAAGATGTAAATTCAGGAAGTTGTATGATTCACTTAAACATAAAATTTCTTAAGTGTTCTTTAGCAAATTAACATCTGAACTGGATAATAATCATTTTAAATATGCTTATTTCATACTAATAACAAATAATTATTTCAGACTACCGATTTTAATAAAGAAAATTAAATTTAACGACTAAAAATTTTAAGTAATTTATTGCAATACCATATACCATGTATCAAATATCTGACACCAAAAAATTATTAGACTATTATCTTTCGAAACTTCTTAAAGTAAGCACTTCATATGCATTTACTTTATAATTTTCCTTTCATAACTTTGACATAAAAATTTTATTAATTTTTAAGATAATAATATTTCCACAAATAAATTTCAAATCACTGACAGATTTTTCATACTATTTTACAGAAAGGAGCATCAAATTTACGAACAAAAAATTTATTTAAAATTATTTTCTAAAAATTTTAATTAATTTATTGCAATACCATATACCAAGTATCAAATATCTGACACCAAAAAATTATTAGACTATTATCTTTCGAAACTTCATAAAGTAAGCACTTCATATGCATTTACTTTATAATTTTCTTTTCATAACTTTGACATAAAAATTTTATTAATTTTTAAGATAATAATATTTCCACAAATGAATTTCAAATCACTGACAGATTTTTCATACTATTTTACAGAAAGGAGCATCAAATTTACGAACAAAAAATCTTATTTAAAATTATTTTCTAAAAATTTTAAGTAATTTATTGCAATACTATATACCAAGTATCAAATATTTGACACCAAGAAACTGTTAGACTATTATCTTTCGAAACTTCTTAAAGTAAGCACTTCATATGTATTTACTTTATAATTTTCTTTTCATACCTTTGACATAAAAATTTTATTAATTTTTAAGATAATGATATTTCCACAAATAAATTTCAAATCACTGACAGATTTTTCATACTATTTTACACAAAGGAGCATCAAATTTACGAATAAAAAAATTTATTTAAATATTTTTTTCTAAAAATTTTAAGTAATTTATTGCAAGACAATATAGCAAGTATCAAATATCTAACACCAAAAATATATCAGACAATTATCTTTGACAATTCTTTCGAAATTCTTAAAGCAAACGTATATATATGCAATATGCATTTACTATATAATTTTCTTTTCATAAAAAATTCGACACAAAATTTTATTAATTTTTAAGACAATAATATTTCTACAATTAAATTTCAAATCGGTGACCGCTTATTAAATTATTTTGCGGATCCAACAAATTGAGTATATCTACTTATTTCCCTTACCCATTTAGTTACGATTTATCGTAGTAACAGAAATAAGCACAAGAGGGATTTAATAGAAAGGCTGAGAATATCTGCGCAAAATGTGATTGATCTAAATCCACCTGGCTCTCATACTGTAACTTTTAAAACTTCCTAAAGCAGAAGATAGAGTGTATTATTTTTAACTGCTCTTTTCTTTTACACATATTTTCCTTCGGAAAGTCATGCGAGCGTGTGTGCACACCACTTGCTTTCCCTCCTCCGCCCCCAACCCCTTGTGTGCTCTTAGAAGGGGGTGGACCGTCTCCCAGCAGAGTCGTTACAGCTCAACGCCCGCTGAGTGCTTCTCTACTTAATTAAATTGATTGCTGCGCATGCGCACGTCTTTTGTCAAGACGAGAGCTCATGTGCTTTTGTTGTATCCAAGCCTGAGCGGGATAAGGATTTAGGCGCTGCATTAATCAAAGCCCCCCTTGCCACCACCCCTTAATGCACAAGGACTAAAGGGGTCCCTTCGGAAGAAAAAAAATCTTGTTAAGGAATAACTTCCAGGAAGAGATTTGCCTGTTCGAGGGAAAGAAAATTCAAAGAGAGAATTCGCAATTAATTGCTGTATCTTTTTACTTCATACTTTTGTTTTATATTCCAGAATTTTTAATGAAGTCGGATAATTGGATTAAATTTCTTAGATGAATTGTTTATCAAATGCCTCTTTATGAAAAATCATCTTATTTTGATTCATTACTTTACTACAATTTGTCTTAAGAAAATCAAAATGATCTGTAAGCCATTGAGTGAACATTCTGTTCTTATTAAAGAGAGAAATTACTTTATTCCATTTGGTTCTATAACTTTTAGAATAAATAATGTTTTCTGAAATTTTTATTTTTATTGTAAAACTTCTAAAAGATATGGATTGTATATTTCAAAATTAGTTTATGCATAATACGGATATATTACAAAGAAACTTTTCATAACATACAAAATTATGGGTGCATGTAAGATACTGTTTTGTGTCTTATCATTTTCATACAGGAATATAAATGATAATATCACCTAATGTGTTACAATATAAAAAAAGTACATAATCTCTAAATTAAATAAATAGTAAAAATTAGAACCGAAAACTGGGTTAAAAAGAATTTAAATTGATTTTTTGTTTTCATTACTTGTTTTAAATATTTATGTTCGAATTTTTCTTTCCTTGCATTTTTTTCTTTTGATAACACAAAGAATTTTATATCGATTTTTGGATATTCTTTGGCAAAAAAAATTTTCTAAAACAGTTCTCAGAATAAATATATATTTAATAATGAAGCCTAACAATTACACATCAATTTAAGGTTTTTTATTAATATGAATACTAAACTAAACTCCATGGCACGACAGCCCATGTGGGCCAAGGCCTACAGTGCCCACAACAGTTTTCATGACCGAGGGCCCTGGGGTGCGAAACATATGTCCCAGTTAGGTGGTCAGCCTAACGTAAGACTCCTAGTGTTTAGTTCCCAAGCATGCTTGGTACTCAGTTAATCGACCCACTGAAGGGATGAAAGGCTGAGTCAACCTTGCCCAGCCCGAGGATCGAACCTCGGACCTGTGTCATGGGAGCGTGAAACGCTGCCGCTAAGCCACGGAGCTTCATTAATATGAATAGCCAAACCAATTAATATGAATAGAAATTTAAACTCAAATAAGTTTCTTCCAACAAGATTTGTACTAAAAGGTAGAAATGGTGTCAAGTTTTCCAAGATGTGAATAAGAAGGTAATATATTTGCTTATTAGACAGCAATACTAACTATAGAAGCTGACATCAGATGAAGAAATCATAATTTATCTTAAAGTTAAATAAGAGAATTAAAAATTATTAAAATTTTCCATATATATATAATGAGGCTATATCTAAAATTTTATATCGAAATTTTCGGGCTTAGTGTACATTCTTATATAATGTAACATGGAGGAGTAGATGGAGAAAAGCAAATGAGAAAAATTTGTATGGTTGAATTTGTATGCATTCTTAGAGAATTAAATAATGATCTTTAAATGAAGAACGATTTCTCTCTTTTTCTCTCCCACACACATAAACACACAATTAAACTGATTTCTCGACAAGTTTGATAAATTTAAGCGACATAATATTAGTATAAAAGAATATAGTTTCTAATATGCATAAATATTAAAAGTAAAATCATTTTGCATAATTCTTGAAATGCCAATCAACAATCTATCAGATTTTTAAAAATAATCTTTGGATAAACCTAAGACTCTTTATATTAAATTATTGAAAATTGAGTTAGAAAATTTTTAACTCTTAAATCATCATCCATTTCTGTTCATTTTATTGCTTTGAATTGCATATAGCAATGGAGAAATGAAAGTTTAAACAGACTTAGAAGTTACAATAGGAAAAATAATTTAAATGGATTTTTCTGCCTTTTGATTAAGGAAAAAAGTTATTTTTATTAACAATTCTTAGCTATCTGTAGCTTTGATGAAAAATCAGTAACAAGTTGAGGAAAAACTGTGTCTATTTTTTAATAAAATATCCTTTCTATATAATTCTTCATACATAATTTTCTTGTTTAACATATGTTCTACAATATTTGAACTATTTTTTATATTTAAGAATATTATATACTATGAGATATATATTACGGACATAAAAAGGATATTATTATATAATATCTATAAACTTAATTCACTTTTTAAAAAGGTTATAAGGGGTAATATGTTTAGCTTCAAATAATTATGTAAGAATTTAAATTATACGAGTAAATCATATGCATTATTTAATCAATTTCAATTTTTAAGACTTCTAAATTAAGTATTTCAATAAATAAATGTAGATTGTTTTAAAAAATTAATTATTTTTTTAAATCTTTTAACAAAATTAAATCTCAATACTATAAGCAATTTAGAGTATATTTTTCCTTGACGAAATGACAAGAAGTGTTTCAAAGATTCCATCTTCAGAACTATTTTAATGATTTTAGTTTTCAAATTTTATTTTATATTGTTTTGCAAAATATTCCCAAAACAATATTCATACCAACTGAAAAAATTTCTCAAAAATCTGATTTAAAAATGTGTGTGGTTTACCTAAGTTAAAAAAAACAGTATATATATATATATATATATATATATATATTTATATAATATCAGTACAACCATATCCAAAACTTAAATTTAGATGAATATTTGGAACGTAGTACGATTTAAAAATCAGTTATCATGTTTACCCAATAATGTTATCGCCTTCCAATAAGATTATGATATATATGTCCCCATCAATTTAAACTCCTTTCCATCACACAATAATGTACTTACTAAAACCTTCTAAAAAATAAAGAATATTAATTTTGTGATGTTTTTGATATCAAAATATAATATCATATTCTACTCATTTATATTTACTGTTGATATGAATGATAGCCTTCTTTAAGCTATATTTGTCATTTCTATTGTTTGATGGACTCATCGTTGCCTAATTATGTGAAAGAGTTCTTCGAAACATAAGGTCCCTGGTTCGATTCCAGTGAAAGCTGAACAATGGGAGATGAATGTTGCGTTTCTGCCTTCCAGATGGACAAGTGTCGGGATGAGTTATTGGGAGTTTCACAGTTTCGACGGCCATTTTTGAATATGAGAACTAATTAGACCAGGACCTACAGTTTAAGGTGGATTTCAAACACTTACAAGCATCCAAGCCCAAGGTGGGATTCGAACTGTTGAACCGAGTGCTAGAGAAATAACCATTCAAGTATCAACTCAGGTTGCAACACCTGAATATAAACCACTAACTGTCGTAAGTGCTTTCAAAAGGTGGTAAATGTTAAAATACTCTACAAAAGCTTCAAGACATTAGACAATCTACAACGCGGTATCAAAATTTATGTGGCTTACAACTCACTTTCTCGTAAAACTGCGCGCTACACAGTAAAAAATCCCGTATTTAATTCCAAACAATATTGAACTACGGGTGAAGGATGTTACACTTTTCTATTCTGCATATATATCGGTCGGGTGTGTGTTCAGGAATTTTCCAGATTTTCTCCCTTTCGACTGGTAAATAAGCTTACTATCTTTAAAAGGTGCCGACCAACTTGTCTAGTGGTCAGCGTGCCTAAATACAGATAAGGAGGTCCTGGGTTCGAAACCCGGTTCGGGCATGGGTGTACTTTCTCTCGCTATCTATCCTGTCTTTGTCCTTTCTTTGTGTGAATGGGTTGTGAATGGTTGCCAATCCTATAAACGAGTTCCTATGGCATGTGTGTACTAAGGAAGTTGGACTCCACACCAAAATATGGTTCAGTTGGAAAAGTGGAGCAGCGCACCCCATGTTACCAGCCTAGCTGGCACACGACAATGAATGAATGAATCTTTAAAAAGTAATGCCAGAAAGCAAAGACATGGTGAATGATCAAATGATGTTTAGTTGTCTACTATATTATATATATGAAGAATTTCTATTATTTAGATTGTAAATCTTGCCTCAAAATGTAGTTAATTCTTTATACATTCTGTACTGTTAATGTTCGCTAAGATTTAGTTTTCCCTGGCATTTCCCCTCCTACATCTTACAATATTTCATGAACAGAATATTCTTTCAAAATATTTGCATAAAATATAAATTATTGCTTTTTTTCCAAAAGAGCTTTCAAAACATATGTAACAAATTATTTCATATTCATGAAACAGTTTATAACTAAAGAGTGGAAAGTAAGAATTTAAGCCAGGAAGAAATATGACAAACTTAAAAGATAAAAATCACTCTTTTTATTATCCTCGTGATAAAATATGTTCACTTCACAAGTGCAAGACTTGCTGTTTCCAAACCGTTTATTTTCATTTCGAAAGAAACTGCTTCTTTTGAAATTTCTTGAAAGAATATTTTATTCAGGAGCATAGGAAACGCGGCCTGCTTCAAATATATTAAATATTTTCTTGATTTTAAGTAATCCAGCTGACATTATTTTTGATGGTCATTAATTTTTAATTACAGATATAATTTAGTATTTGAGTACTTATTTTAAGTCCTCTTGAATTGTGAAGACATAGTTTCTGATTGAGAGAGATTTAATGAATGAAGCTAAATATATTTTGGCATAAATCATTTATATATATATATATATATATATATATATATATATATATATATATATATATATATATATATATATATATATATATATATATATATATATATATATATATATATATATATATATATATATATATATATATATATATATATATATAGAGAGAGAGAGAGAGAGAGAGAGAGAAGAGAAAGCTCATCACAATTTCCACGGCTTAACTTCCAGTACCTAATTTTAAAGGGAAAATTGCGAAATGGAAAATTAACGATATTTACTGTAATTCGTGATGTTATTTATTTATTGTCTCTCTTTTCAATCAAAACGCTATTTTGCATCACCAAATAAAACCTTATGTCGAGATCTGATAAAAAAACACTAAAAAACAGCTTTTAGACACGAAGTCATCAGTTAGTGATTATTCTTTTCATCCACGTTTCAATCTATTTTTGATCAACGACGCATTGGAAAAATCGAAAATACGTTCCCTGAAGTAGGTAAAAATAATACAATTTTAAAAAAACCGAAAAAAACTCATGAATATCATTATGTAAAAACATACGTAATGGAAATGCAGAAAGAGGGAAGAATTCGATGCCATTAGTTTTTTCTTTACTACTAGAGACTACGGATGGATGACAATTTCAAGAAGTATAATGAGTCTAGTGCTTCCTTATTGGAGCGAACTAAGTTCCAGAATGATGTGCAAAATGAAAAAGCGACTTTACAGGGATTCTGAATCAATATTAATTACAATTTGAATTAATTACAAATGCTACTCTAACAAAATTTCAAAAAGAAATACTTAATCTTATTAATATAATATATATATATACATAAAGAAATACCTATATCTTAAGTTAATCAGAGATCAACATCTTGTTATGCGTTTCATATCTTTCCACGTAATTTCTTTCTGAATTTACAATTTACAAAAAATTCGAAGAACACACATCATAAAGATTTCATTTAAACAGATGTCAGATTTACATATTTCTTGTCTTGTTTTTTCTTTATAATAAGAATAGTTGTTTCAAAAAATCAGGAATTAAAATGTATGTTTATTTTAGGATCTCGGAATTTTGGTGTGAAATGACTGTTTTAAATTTAATTTCTATAAATCATACTTTTTCAAAATAGCTTCAAAATTACTATATTGTAGAATGGGAAAAAATATGGATTTTTGATGATAATTTTACAATAGAGGGAAACAAATGAGAGAGACTACAATATTATATACTTTTTTTCCAACGGTGAGCACTTGGATGACGAACCCTTTGCCACAACAAGGCCAGAAACTGCTACTCATTTGTCGTTACCCAGCGGGCACTTGTGAACCAAGTCACGGAGGCGAGTAGCGTTGCCCGCGTCATAACACGACAAACCCGTTTATAGTGGGGGGAACACATTCATACATCATCACAGAAGAAAGGACAGAGAAACCCAGAGAGAACAGAGAAAGAAAGTAACATCCATGCCCGAACTGGGACTTGAGCTCGGGACCCACAGCTCAGGAGTCAGGATTTTTATATACTTTATTGCAACAAATTTTGTGCTCTCCAGTAGCTTCCCAGCCACTGTGAGATTTTTGAAAACGAACAGGCTGATAAACTTGCTAAAGCTTTAGCAACCTGTCTCTCCTGATCAACATGTCATTTAGTTTAGCAAGATGTCACAACTTGACTCTCCTTTGCATGACAGCAAAAGAATACTTGACAGTAAATTAAAAAAAAATTAATAGAGCCTCCGTATATATAGTGATTCTACTTAGGGTAAGTGGTTTAGTATTGTCGACAAAAGTATAGTCCCAAGTTCCCTGTTTTCGTCTATTGGATTTTCTTATTTTCGTTTGCTTACTAGACGTGATTGTTTATGGATGGTAACCAAGTTTTGTATTATAGCTTTGAAGTTTCTTGAAGACAACTCTATGGACACTAATTTTAATTCCTTTTATGCTTCACATATCATAATTGCCCATTTACCAGTAATTTCGCGGCCCAACTTGTCTAGTGGTCAGTGTGTCTGACTGTGGACGGAGGTCCTGGGTTCGAATCTTGGCTCGGGCATGGATGTACTGTCTCTCAATCTAACCTGTCTTTGTCCTTTCCTTGTATGAATGGGTTGTGAATGGTCGCCTATCCTATAAACGAGTACCTATGGCATGTGTGTACTGAGGAAGTCGGACTCCACACCTAATTATGGTTTAGTTGGAAAAGTGGAGCAGCGCACCGCATATTGTCAGCCTAGATGGTACACAACAACAACAGTAACAACAACATCATTAATTTGATTTCTGAACTACTCTTTACCTAATACCAGAGTTGCCTAAGATGAGCAAAGAGTTTAAAGAAAAAACAAATATTACCAGTCAGCTTTAAAAAAAATGATTGTTTTTTTAAACAATTTTTATTGAATTATAACAACTAAATAATATTTAGCAAGAGAATGGTTGATACTTTAATAAAAAATTAAAATTAAAAAATAAAATTAAAGCTTTAAAATTCTATTGTTAGAATTTTTTAACATTTTTATATCACTGTACTAATATATTTTTCAATTCTAGGACATAATTTTTTAAAAATATTAACTATGAACGTGTATTAATTAGGATGCAAATATGGTCATATTCTAATAAATTGAACAGTTAAAATGTAACTTTTTTTTAAGTTAAAGTAATAAATATGCACTCCTTCTCTTAAAAAAGTTTCACATTTTACATCTTTATATTAAAAAAGATAGAATCTCTTATAGTTTGTACAATATTATTTGATATGAGAATATTAATAATTGTGATAAATGAGAATATGATAACTATGATAAATGAAAATAATTATTTTAAAGATTAAATGAATCACAAAGAGTAATACTAATATATTTAATATTCATATAATTTAAAATTAATTTATAATTTTTAACTCGAAATTATACAGATCCACAAAAAGTGCAATATTTTCATGTAATTATCATGTGGTATTTTATATTTGTTAAAATTAGAGTTAATGTGACAAAACTTCAAGATCAAAGGTTTTTCAAACTTAAAGTTTGCATATTGGATTATATAAAAAATGTAGATTTTTCTTATAAAATTTAGATTAAATTAACTGGTGGTATTTCGTTCCATGACACAAAATGGTCATTTACAAAGGATTTGGTGAATATTTCAATGTCAACGACCAAAACTTATTTTTACATTTAACTGAAAGAGATAAATTACGGACCGATAGAGAGCTTTAGCGATATTTCAGGTAAGACATAAGGAATGACCCCAAACGGAATATTTTTGTGAATAATATAAACCCTTAAAATCACACTTACATCAGTCTAACAAGTTGATAAATCTGATTTGGTCAGTTGAACATTCATCACTTAGTAATTTTAATTTTTAGTAATTTAATTTTTTTCGTAATTTTTTGTAAGATAAGATTGCAATTATCTTATAAGATTTTCTCGAAAAAATCCATAAAAAATGTGCGATTCAGGTTCTGTTTTCGGTTGAAACTTCGGAAAGAAATATTTTAAATCATTTAAAAAAAACTATTAAAAATAAAAAACGCAATTAAAATAATTTTAGTTTTTGCAAAAAATAAAATCCAGATAAAATTGACAATTTATTAAATTACTCATAAGGCACTTTCGTTTATTATTTATTAATCATATGGGGATGATTATAAAATAAACAAGAAAGTTCTTGACATTTTCATGTTGCCATTGAATGAAGTGAGAATAAGTATGGAGATTAAAGTGTATGACTAGGTTGAGACACCAGTCAGATGAGAGTAGGAATATAAGTCGTTATAAAATCAGGTTCACCGCGCACATTTATCAATCATAACTCGTGAAGAGAAATTGATGTGTCAAAGGACCTCACTCCATTTTGTTTTCATTACGGCATGAAAATGGGCTTATTAGCTGCGTCATCAAGTCACCAAATACTTAAAACTATATAGGTCACAAAATCAACGATTGCTAGGAATGAACGTACGACAAGGCATTGGTTTTATAAATTCTAGTCTGGAGATTTGTCCCTCAGTGATGTAGCTGGTATTTGGTGGACTAATCATGAAGTGGATCACCATGAGCCACTACTAACGGGGTAAACAGTCACTGCAGACCTGTATTCGCAACAATTATACAAGTGAAACAGTCATTGCAACAGTAGGAGCCAGTACTGTTTAATCGCTAGGGTGTACTGTTCTTGGCCTCTAACCGCATGTCACGCGGGTGGCCAGGAATATCATGCAGCGACTTGGTTGGGGGACTTTGTGCCATCTTCCTTACTCACCTGACCTTGAGCCATCAGATTACTAGCTCTTTCGTTCCATGAACAATCATCTTCATGGAAAATCCTTCACTGAGGCAGTCCGCAAATTCGTAGATGATCACATGAGACATGTCTCGCGAGACAAGCTGAGCATCTCGCGAGAATCGCAACAGAACAAACGACGTCATTGATGTCTTAGTTACGTCAGAAAAGGGGTGAAGCGCGAGAGGATTCTAGATTTCAAGCAGGTTCGAAATATCTGGCAACTTTCCGCGAGACAGCGCTCTCATTGGTTTAAAATTCCATGACGTCAGATACAACGTTTTAGCTACATCACATTAAGACATCGACGAGACCACATTTGTCTACTATAAGACGGCGTCTTAATCAGATTGTCTACCGAATTTGCGACCTGCCTAATGAAGCAGACTGCACCAAATATTCACTGTCTTTTTTGCATCCCAAACCCCTGAATTTTACAACAAGGGGGTTGCACAACTGGAGACACTTTGGTGCAATGAGCTGTATGTCGATAGTGATTACTTCGACAACTAACAATAAACTACCATTTCTGTAACTCGTGTTCTTTTTGCTCATTAAAAATTGCAAGAGCTATCTTATTTACCAAGTATTTATTTATCTCTGATTTTAAATTCATTAACTGTAGTTTGAGGGCTAAAATAACTTACACTGAAACTACGAAAGTTTTTAATCTTCTGTCTGGTATAATAAATTTCCATATCAAAAATATTTTTGTAATATGAATAGACACACATTAAATATTATTCAAACAAATTAGTAGAAAAAACTTTTACCCGATGTGAATGCAACAATAATTTTTACAAAATAGGTTAAATATTTAAAAAAACTGTTAAATTTAATTTCATCATCTTTCAGTATTTGACTTGGATTCGAAACGATATAGAAACATTTGTTAGCAAATAAAAAGCCTGGTATCTTTAATCATATGTGGAATTTAGAGAACTAGAGCGAAGTAAATTTGTTATTATAATTTTTTGGTTATTTATTTAACTAGTGCGTTTTCTTTAATTATCTTGCTTCTGTTTTATTATATTAACAATAGTTTAGCTTTTATTTTAACAATGTAAAGTTTATAATTAGCTTTTTGTTGAAAAGTACCTTTTTCCTCAAAAAATCTACTGTCGAAAAAGTTCTGAAAACATCATTGCTTGGGTTATTTTTAATATTTCATATTTTTTAAGACTTCACTATGAATAAATATAAAATTTTATATATGCGTTATAAACAAAAATAAACCAAGTAAAATATTCAACATTAGAGTTAGTATTTAATACAATATGCAATTTAGTACCAATGTATTGTGAGCAAGGTTATTTGACAAGAAATTTATTATCATAAGAGTTTAAATACTTTTTTAGCAAACTAAGTAAATAAATATTGCTTACGAAGAGCATTTTCTAAAGCAAAAACAACATTCAAAAGATTGAATTTCGTTGTCTTCCAAGACATTTAGTTCATTAAATCTCAAAAAGAAATTCGTTGCCCATTTTACAGCATAACTGAGATAAAACACTTCAAAAAGATAACTTTTGAAAATTTTCTGATCAAACAAACCGTTTCATTTCATTAGAATCATTATAATGGCAATTTCAATTTTAATGATAAAAACTTTAAAAGTATTCTTGCAGAACTTATATTGCTGATATACCATTCGATAGAAGGATGCTTTTTAGCTAATTACAAATAAGCTGCTCTGAAATTACACAGTTGGCCACTCTGAAAGAAGCATGCAAGTAACATGAAATTTACAAAATGCATTAGAGGAGGTGAGTTATGCTAATGATTAGAATTTCAGCGTAGACGCATATCACGTGCCCTTGTGGCACCACTTCAAAGCGCTGTTTAAGTTCTGATTTCATGTTCCACAATTGTGTTTTTTTTTGAAATTTTTCAAAAAAACAAAAAAAAAACGATTAATTATGCTTTGTAGAAAAAAGCGATCATTTTTTGATCAAGTATCCCAGTTTGACAGAGGAAGGATAGTAGTCTATCGAGATAGTGGATTATCTTTCAGGGAAATCGGTAGTCGTGTTGGACGAAACCAAACAACCGTAATGCAGATATGTGATCGTTGGATGCAGAAGAGTATGACGGACAGTCGTGTTTGATCGCATCCACCTTAGTGCACCACTTCATGTGATGACAGCCGAGCTGGCAGCCGAATGGTTAGCGCTCTTGTCTTCGGTTCAACAGTTCGTGGGTTCGAATCCCACCTTGGGCATGGATGTTTGTAGTGGTTCGGAATCCACTTTAAGCCGTATGTCCCGGTCTAATTAGCCCTCGTGTGCAAAAAATGACCGTTGAGCGACAAACCAACCAACCAACCAACCAAACCATCATGTGATGACAGACAAAGTGTGCGCATGGGAGTGATGGATCTCAGTCAAATCACGAACCACAGTGCATTCAGTCTGTAACGCATCATCTAGTGTCTGCGCACACCATTCGATGCTTTTTGAAGCATAGTGGTGTGTCCGCAAGACGTCCATTGCTTCGTCTACCCTTGACCAAGAACCACAGACGTCTCCACCTCCAATGGTGCGTTGAAAGAAGGATATGGACGGCAGATTGGAATGAAATTGTCTTTACTAAAGAGTCACGCTTCTGTCTGTAACACCACGAGTCTGGAGACACCTCGGAGATATGACGCTGAACGGCTGCGTTAACTCCACCACACTGATCCAGCACCAGGTATTATGGTATGTGATGGTATTGGATATACCTCTCGCACTCCTCTAGTACGCATTGCCGGTATTTTAAACAGACAGAGCTACATATCCTAAGAGTTGGAGCCAGTTGTATTTCCTTACCTCCTGGGATTGCCCACAATCATATTTTAACAAGATAATACGCGACCACACGTGGCAGACATTGTCCAAGAAATCTTCGTTAATCGCCAGATTAAATTGCTTCCCTCGCCGGCTCGCTTTCTGGATCTTTAGCCTATAGAAAACATGTGGTCCATAGTTTCTTAGTGATTGATCCAGATTACATCCCCAGTTGTCACACCAGATCAACTTTGGTAACGCGTGGAAGCTGCTTGGTCTGCTGTACCCCAAGAACACACCCAAAGTCTCTTTGAATCAATAAAGAGGCGTTTGGCAGCGGTGATCTCTAACAATGGTTGCGACTCTGGCTATTGAATTTGACAGGAACAAGTCAATAAATCTGATCATTTTGTGTTGTTGTTTTGTGCCAGCTAGACTGAAAATATTGGGTGTGCTGCTCCACTTTTCCAAATGAACCATATTTTGGTGTGGAGTCCGACTTCCTCAGTACACACATGCCAAAGGAACCCGTTTACAGGATAGCCAACCATTAACAACCCTTTCATACAAAGAAAGGACAGGATAGACCAAGAGAGAAGGTACATCCATGCCCGAACTGGTATTCGAACCCAGGACCTTCTTATCCGCAGTCAGGCACTCAGACCACTAGACAGGGTGGGTGGCTGATCATTTGGTATTTGGTCAAAATGTTATCTACAAAATAAATTTTGTTGTGATATCTCTTATCTTTATTGATGTTGCAGTTTGGGTGGCCAGCAGGGTATTTTTTGTTTCATGAAATTTTTTGACTAGGAAATGATTAAAAGTAGTCATTTTGTGCTTCAATTGTCATTCAAAAATAAAATTTTCAAGTATAAAACTGTATAACTTAAAGTATGCTTTCGGGTCTCTTAAAACAAAAATTTAAACACATTACTATATATATTTAAAAAAAATTAAAAATAGGAAAAGTTTATTCCAAAGTACATAAAAAAAAGTTCATAACAATACTATATGATATTTTATGCAAAAACTACATATATATTACATGAAAAATACATATGATACAAAAATTTGATATAATAACAAAGTTATTAGATTTCTGAAACTTAACACCACCCAGTGAACAATTTAACTGCCTAATCCAACACAGTTGTCATTCGAGAGTAATTTTTATGCATAGAAGCCATATTCAATTCATAAGAAATAAAATTTTGTCAACTCTCAAGCATTTATTTTAACAAACATGGATGCAGATCCATCTTCTATAACTCAATGATGGCTGGTATCGAATCCCAGATCTTTCACTCTAAAGAGTTGTGTCCTATCGCTAAGCTCAAATTTATTTCTCAAAATCATATCAATATGAAAAATAATGTATAATATATTAATGAAATCTGCTTTGATGCCACATAATAAGCAGTCTAAGAGCCAAAAGTCATATTCAAGTGTCACAAAGGAGAAAACCCTGAAAACTGTGAAATACATTTAAATGTAATCATTCCTCCTTTAAGAGATGTCTTATACATATAATAATCTTCATTGTTTTTTTATTTGGAAAAAAGTCATTTCAATGTGCAATAAAATAATTAATGAAATTCAGTAAAAAATTACCAAAATAAATATTTTTCAGGATTTCTCTTCCAAAATTGCTTAGTATTAATATTTAGTTTAATTGGTAACTATATTTAAAAAGGAAAAAATAATAATAAATTTGCAGTTAAGGGAAAAAATTTAAAGCCTTATTTAAAGATTTCAATTTTTGATTTCGAAAAATATAAGGAATCGTTCTAATTCAAACAAAATGTTTTATGAGAATTTCAAAAATTAATAGTTTACACATTTCTTTCTGTTTTACAATAATAAGATTAGAGAAAAACATATTAAAGATCTGCTAAATGGCTTAAATACTTTCTCTCTCATCTCTTGTAATAAAAACACAAATTCATAAAAAAAAAATGCATGTCGAGTTAAGTTGAGTGGTCAAATCATATCCACTCATTTATTCATGACTGCCATTCCTAAAAGAACTCAAAGACATTTAAATTATTCACACTCAGTCGCGTTTTATTTTTTCCATCACCCTCTTTGTAGCTAATTTGTCTTTACCATTCATCGACAAGCTGTTATGTCACACTGCTCTTTTGACGGTGACTTTGCACCCTTGTAGAATACCCCTGTTTCCCCCTATTTCTTTTCTACGCTAAAAACCTGCCCCCAGGAAAAAAAATATAGAATAGGGGAAGTAATACAGCGAACACCTTTTTCCCCCGTGTTCACGCTTTTAAGTTCACACTCCATTGTTAACATTATACAGCAAAACGTGGATTTCGAATGAATAGGATTTCGACTTCTGAGAGTATCACTAATCACAACTGTGATAAGCATTATACTCACTTAAACCTATTTTAGCCACTGCAAAATTTTGAAGCATTAAATAATTTTAAATAATTATAAATGTTTCCTGAAATTTGACTGCGTTTATAAAAATTGCTTTTAATATTCAGTCTTTAAGAAATTAGTTTAAGTTACAATTTTTATCCAAATTTAGAAGTTTTCTTAAAAATTAAAGTTTAAATGCAGAGCGACAATTTTGTTATTTTATCGAAATATCATTTAATTATGAAAAGATAATTCATTTGGGATTAAATATAGTTAAGTAATTAATCTCAATATTAATATTTCTACCACACTGAGTGCGTATGAAATTTGTATTTAGAAGAACAGTGTTTATTGATTGAAAAAAAAGGTATGATCTAACAACTTCTTTAGATGTTCTTTATTTTTATGTTTATTCCTTTCGGAATGAAATGAGTAAGGATACCTCTTAATTTCTAAAACATGACTTAATAACTTTCGCGATATTTGACTTTGCATCCTTCTATATGAGTTTGACATAATTGAATATTATAGGAATGTTATTGGTTAATTTATACATTGACTTTATAATCTCCATCTCTTTATGTGTTGAGAATATAAACAAATTCATTTTTTTCCTCATTTCATTCTCATCCGAATCTTCCTCCAGCCCATTGCTTCATAATCTGAAATCATGGCTTATTCTCAAGCTAAAAACAGGATTAGTCAAATGCCTTCTAGATAAAATCGATTCATATTAGATTTTGGTAAAGTGCAGGAATACTAATTGAGAAGTGCAGAGACACAATCATAAACTTATCAAACAAAGTGAAAATATATTACCTATACATATTTAAGTCAGTATTTAAATTTTCATATTTATGCTACCTTAAATCTATGAAAAAGTGCGTTTTAAGAGTATGTATTCAATTCTGAACTACTCTTTTTCCTTACCTTGAAACCATTTCAAATCATGAGATTATTAGTTCTTGAATCGAGCTCATTCATTTCTAAAGGACATACATGAAGAGTATACTTAAATATAAATGTAAAACAATTAACTGTAGTGCAATTATATTTCCCCAAAAAATGGAAGTCGGAGCAGAATTTTAGTAATTTCAATTATTGCAGATATATGTATGCCGACCAGCTTGTCTGGTGGTCAGCGTGCCTGACTACGGATAAGGAGGTCCTGTGTTCGAATCCCGGTTCGGGCATGGATGTACTTTCTCTCTCTATCTATCCTGTCTTTGTCCTTTCCTTGTATGAATGAGGTGTGAATGGTTGCCTACCCTATAAACGGGTCCCTATGGCATGTGTGTACTGAGGAAGTCGGACTCCACACCAAAATATGGCTCAGTTGGAAAAAGTGGAGCAGCGCACTCCACGTTGCAAGCCTAGCTGGCACACGACAATGAATGAATATATATATATATATATATATATATATATATATATATATATATATATATATATATACATAACAATCCCTTAACAAAAATTAGAATAGTGTTTAAATTGAAAAAAATTAACGTGGACACTAATTTTAAGCATATAAAAGGAGCTGGTTCATAGCAGTTACAAAATTTGGGTGCAGTTTTTTTTTTCTATCAATTGATTATAAGAATTATTGAATCATAAAGTAGAAAAACTTCTCCAAATTTGCAACGTGAAATTCAATTATTCACGTTAAGTAGTGTTAGGGAAAACTATTTCTAAGCGCAATTCCTGTGACATATATACATCACTGTACGAAAAGAAAAATCGCTAAGTGACCTTAAAGAGTGACGACAGCGGAACCAAAGAGGGCAGATGGCAGAGCCCCTCTCTTACGACTTTGATGAAGCAGGGAGTGGGTGGGGGGACCCAGCTTTTGACTCTAAAAGCTCGGCCTATTTCAATGAATATTTCATTGAGTCTATTCATCAATGTACACACACGCTATCCCTTGGATGCTTTTGTTTTCGCCTGAGCCCGTAAACTGGCGTTAACTCGGAGGGATAACCTACGCGGAGGGGATGAAATATGAAAGTGAGGAAGGGAAGAGACGATCTATATCGATTCAACCTGTCATTAAGTGCATCGATGGTTATGGTGGGTGATTTAGTGTGGCTATCCCCCGTGTAGGGTCCCTTTCGTTCTCGTTTTGGATCCCGAATTTCTATGTGCCGCACTCTTCTTTGTGTGGGGTAATAAGCGTGCCGCCCCTAAACAGGCCGCCCAGTTTTTACGCAGCTTAGATGCGCTTGTTTCGCCATCTGCCACCCTATCTGTGTCCTCAAGTAGGGCTTGCTGAAGGTGGAATTATTTGGCTTTGGGATAAAAAGATAAAAAACTTATTCAACTCCCTTTGTTGCAAAAAGTATTCAATTATATATATATATATATATATATATATATATATATATATATATATATATATATATATATATATATATATATATATATATATATATATATATATTTCGATATATCTCCTAGATGTTTTCGGAGTATAGACTCTTTTCTATACCCTTTATAACAGCTGGCTATCTCCTAGATGTTTTCGGAGTATAGACTCTTTTCTATACCTTTATAACAGCTGGCTATCTCCTAGATGTTTTCGGAGTATAGACTCTTTTCTATACCCTTTATAACAGCTGGCTATCTCCTAGATGTTTTCGGAGTATAGACTCTTTTCTATACCCTTTATAACAGCTGACTATCTCTTAGATGTTTTCGGAGTATAGACTCTTTTCTATACCCTTTATAACAGCTGGCTATCTCCTAGATGTTTTTGGAGTATAGACTCTTTTCTATACCCTTTATAACAGCTGGCTATCTCCTAGATGTTTTCGGAGTATAGACTCTTTTCTATACCCTTTATAATGTGAGTTGCTTATGAATAATTCTTAGTATGCAATTAGGAACTATAAAACGACAAATTCATTTCTTTTAGATTTCTTTTTTTTAAGATATGCAATACGCACAATGTATATACATTCCCAATCTTTTACAAGAGTGAATTAAGCAATTAAGATACATGGTGATAAAATTATCAATATAATTCCTTAAAAGATTAAAATACAATTTAATTATTTGTAACGTAAATAATTTTATACATTTAATCTAACTTTCCATTTATAAAACTTATCATCTCAAAAATTTTTTTATGTACCACAATTCTGAATTAAAAATTATTCAATAAGATGATTATCACTAGAAATGTTAATAAAAGTATATGTCCTAAATTACCACTTAATAACGAAGAAGTTATATTTCATCCAATATGGATTTTGAAACACCTCAATAATTTCTCTCTAAATTGAATTACGGAAAGTGCTTGACGTTATGAAAATAAAAATAAAAAATTCTACTAACTACAATTTGATTATAAAATTATATTACGTTTAATTTAATAAATTAAATTGTGTTCTAGATAATTTCTCAACAACATTGTGGTTAATCTATAACCAGAAATGAGTTTTTCTTGACTTTACAAAAAATACTTTATAATGGTATTTCTCTGAAGTGTGTTAGAAAAGATGGTCTTCAGGATGCATGGTTCCAGATTCGATTCCAATCACTGTTAAGCAATGGAAAATGGATACTGGGATACTGGCTTCTCCACTACTGTCTGTCGTGCTGGGTGCTTTGGAGTTTTCCTCCTTTTAAAAACATGAAAACAACTCATTGTTTATATAAAAAGTTTTACAGAAATTCAATTCATATGATATGGATATTATAAAAATAACTTAAATCAGCCATAGATTGTCCTCTACTTTGTGTCAAAGTATTGTCAAACGAAAATTATCGTAACAATTATTTCAAAAAATTTCTTTCTTGTTTTTTAAGTTTGAATTAAGTACGTAACAAACATTCCCTTACTGGATTTCAGAATTTTACTTATGAGGAAATTTTTCTATTTCTTAACATTATAATAAATTTTAAAATAAATATTTGTATTGAAGTACATATAATCTCAACGAAAGTATTCTTTGTGCATTTTTCATAATTCCTAGTACATACTAATATATGCTTATCAAATGTTAAATTTATTTTTATAAAATTCAGCAAAAATGTTCTTGTGCATAATTTAATAATTTTGAGTACATATATTTAATTAAAATTATCCAATGAATTTCTTAATAATCTATAATATTTAATG
Source organism: Latrodectus hesperus (assembly GCA_037975125.1). Classification (NCBI taxonomy): domain Eukaryota; kingdom Metazoa; phylum Arthropoda; class Arachnida; order Araneae; family Theridiidae; genus Latrodectus; species Latrodectus hesperus. The sequence goes on along the minus strand of CM075857.1, from coordinate 96,341,978 downwards.
CTATCTGATAGCAAGGAATTTTATAGGTATACCAATAAAATATTTAAAAACTTTATTATTATTATTTTTCCCAACGGTGGTCACTTAGGTGACGAACACTTTGCCACAACAAGGCCAGAAACTGTTACTCATTTTTCGTTATTAACGGGCACCTGTGAACCAAGTCACGGAAGCGAGTAGCGTTGCCCGCGCCATACCACCACAAACCAGTTTACAGGGTGTGCCACATTCACACATCATCACAGAAGAAAGGACAGAGAAACACGAAGAGAACAGAGAAAGAAAGTAACATCCTTGCCCGAACCGGGACTTGAACCGGGGACCCACAGCTCAGGAGTCAGGAACGCTAACCACTCAGCCATCGGCTGGCCTCTTTTTTATTATAAAAAGTGTTATCTTTGATTTAAATTCTTTTTAATTATAACAGTTAGATTATTGTTTATTAGCCCCATCAGTTATAAAATTACATTAAATTTCTTTATTGTAATTTCTTTATTATATTTGTAATCATACAATTCACTCAGAATGTTTTTTATAGGTTTTATTATTTTATGGTTTTATTATTTCTTCATGGCGTCATAACTTTATGATAATGCATGCTGATTGAATAAAAATGTCCTGTTTGAAATAAAAAGCCACAAACATTATAGATTTTAGAAGTCTGTCCTATTAGCAATCAAATGGCTGGAATTATCACCATCATGGCGTGCGTGCCGAACAATGCATTTTTACAAAATATCTATTTGAAAGAGGCTTTTATCTCATTCTTTTGATTTCCTTAGTCTAAAGCAGGACTTTCTCTTACATTACACCCTTTGTATTGGAAGTGAATTAAAAGCCATTTGTAATTTTATAATGACATTCCTTTTTTATTAAAATGGATTTATCCGTCTAAAATCATGAGATAAATTGATTTGTCGAAAAATGAGCTGATTGTTGTCAAAAGTATAATGTCTGCTTCCATACGTAAATGCATGTATTTTTCTTATAAAGGTGATTTCTTATTATATTAAATTTCTTATCATGTTTTGAAATTTCTGATATAAGTGATTTAAATTTGTTGCTAATTGCATCAGTTCCTTTTGATTAAAAATGTGCAATAAATGTTCTAGTCATATTTTAAATTTATATAAAAAAAAATAGATCTATTTACTTATCAAATCGATCCCATATTATGCTTCAGAATAAATATTGAAATTTGTCGATAAATGTGAATCAAAATTTGTGAATATCTTTTAATTATTTATTCCATCTTCTTATATGTTTAACCATATGGTTAAAATTAAACATATCTTTAATGAAATGTATTTATATCCTATAATATATTTAATTGCATTTTTAACTGCAAATATAATCGTAATATTATCTGTTGTATAAGGAATAATATTTATTTTTATCATAATGTTAAAAATTTATATCTGTAATATGTTTTTATAGGAGAATTATTAATAATGTATCAAAATGAAAATTTTACAGTTAAAAAATAATAACAATAATTTTTTCTAAAAAATTTAAAAATTTATAAATGATTAAGAGTATAGAAAATAATCTAAGAAAATGTTTGAAATTTTTTATTTAATATATGTTTATGAATAAATAAATATATATATATATATATATATATATATATATATATATATATATATATATATATATATATATATATATATATATATATATATATATATATATATATATATATATATATATATATATATATATATATATATATATATATATATATATATATATATATATATATATATATATATATATATATATATACATATATATATATATATATATATATATATATATATATATATTAAAATAATAAGATATGTATTTTTCACTATATACATCAGAAGCATAAATTAAAAATTTGAACGATTTAAATTTTAGAAAACTTTTGAAATTTTATGTTATGAAAAAAAGTTTTTATTTACGACAAAATTCATCACATATTTAACAAAATGTTTTTCCCATTAATATTTAAAATTTAGAATAATTTAAAATTACATATATATATATATATATATATATATATATATATATATATATATATATATATATATATATATATATATATATATATATATATATATATATATATTGAAAAGTATCAGGTTATTAATAATCTATTATAAAAAATATAGAAAATTTTTAATATCTTGATACGTCTCACAAAGAAAAGTCGAAAACACATCTATAAATTCTAAAATATTCACATAAGATTAAAAACAATTTATATTTTAAAAAATTGAACTCAGATTTTATGCAAGCATATCGAAAAAGAAATAAAGCACAGTCCCTGCAATGGTATAAAATGCCAAATAGAACTCTAATACAACCACGAAAATTTGAAAAGCGGATAGATATTCATAGAACTATCATCTGACATAATAACAGAGGTAAGGTCCGTGTTCTGGTTTAGTCCTGTCTTATTGTCCTTCTGACTTGTGGGCGTGCATACTGGACAATGGCTATGCTGAACTAGATGGAAAACGAAATGGCTTATATTCCAACTTTTCTTTTTTCCCATTCTTTTTTTCTTTTTTTCAAACATTTGTGCCATTAGTGTACCTTTAGGTCTACTGCATTAAGTAAATAATGTGGGAAACCCAATTTTTTTCTTAGAAGCCCATTCAATTAATGTTACGTGAATTGCAATCAATACAGTTAACTCATTTTTGTGAATTGGTAGACGCAATTTGTCGAGGGGAAAAATTGTCTTGAATATTAAAATGCTGTAATTTTTTTAAACTACATACTAGTTTTCCTGTTGTTTGTGTAATATAATTATGTGTTACATACTTTAGAGCTGATTCGTATAAATAATTTTTCTAAATTTTTGTTTAATTTTTAGATTATGAGAAATATTTAAAAGAATTTTTAAAATAAATATTAAAAAAATCCTAATGGTTAATTTAATTTACCATAGAAAAATTCAATGCTTAAATTTAGGCTGGGATTTCAAATTTTAATAACGAAAATATTCTATTATAAGAATTAATAAAAGTTTAAGTAATTAATACTATTTAATGGATCTCACAAGACGTTTCCCAATCGTTTGTTCCTCATAACGGTTTAATTTAAATCAATATAAATTCATACTGCCTTAATAAATAACAATAAGGTTCATAATAAATGAAAATTAAATAAGCGAAAATGCTGATGTATTCATATTTATGGGTCATGTATATTTTTTGGCATTCTAGTAGATAATATATATATATATATATATATATATATATATATATATATATATATATATATATATATATATATATATATATATATATATATATATATATATATATACATGTGTGTATGTAAACATGTAAACAAGTATTTTTTAAAAGTGTATAAAATAATTTTAGTTATATAGAAGGAATTTTAACATTAAGTAGGGTACTAAGTTTAATACATAAATAATCAATCAACACACATATGTGAAAAAAATTTTTTTAAATCATTTGTTTATTTACTCATTTTAAACTTCTTTAAATATAGTCTTACTTACATAATTTTAATATTTTGTTAAATTTATAAATGTTATTTACTATATACACATAAAAATATGGCGAAATTTGAGCAGAATAATTGTTTATTATATACAAAATTATAATCAAATAAGAAAATGTAATAAAATTTAGATGTATATAAATTTATTTTTAAGAAATTATATCAAAATCACATTTACTTGTAATGATTGATATTTTAACTTTTCTTTGGTCATTTTTTATATTTCTTTTTTGAATTTTTAGTAAAAGTAGAAACATTTTAAATATTATAAAGCTCTTATTTTAAGTAAATATGATTTTTGTCAATGACAGAATTTCTTCGTGATCTTTGAATTTTATACCTTATATATAAAAGTACATTGATTTCAGTAGTTTAATGTGAAATATGTGATATTTAAGATTGATTCCCATTCAACTAAAACCAATATTTGTAAGTTGAAAAATCATTAATTTTAAATTACTTTTTTTTCAACTCTTTATTTATGTGAAGAAAAAGCAGGACCATAAACTAAATTTAAAGTGTATTATCTACAGGAAATTATTCATTAGAAAATTGCGATAAATTCTAAAAGTGATGGTTTAATAATAATTTGTAACGTAAAAAGGTAACAAAAATTCACTCAATTCAATTTTTAAAAGAATATAATTGTGTGTACTCTTAAACATATCGAGTGAAATTCCAGTCAAATGGAGTAAATTTCTATTATTTTACAGCATAAAATGAAACCAATCTGAAAATACCGTTGTGTCCATTCTGATCAGGATACAAATGTTATTCTAATTTAAATGATGAAAAAAGATTTGTTTATGATTTTAAACGAATTATACAAATCTAACCCACATCGAATATTACGTTTCTATTTTTTTAAGAATGCACTCTGAATAATATTTTACAATAACAAATCAGAGTTAATTTCATGTTTTATGCGTAATTTTTATATTTTAAAATAAATTATTATTTCACATGTAAAAATAGAGCTATGTGTTCATATGTATTTTTCTGATAACAATACAGCTAAATTTTAAATACATTTTCCAAATGAATTAACTTTCTGAATGCATAATTGGATTTACTAGCCGCGTCGGCACTCTATTCATAACAAATTGTCCCAAGAATGTAACATTTCAGTGAGAATTCCACCTTGGCAAGCTATCTCCAGAGCTGCACTCAATCACTTCCCAGACACAGAAGAACAGACACGGCAGCACGTAAGGACAATGTACTACAGGAATCTTCTGCAAAGTCCCGTGTAGCGTGCTCGAGGTCATACAATCCTTCCGTATGCGTGTGTCAGTTTCTCTCTCTGAAACCTTGCAGATCGATCCATGTCCATTACGGATATTAAAGTCCGCCCTCTCCCCTCCCCAAGCACTCCACCATCTCCACATGACCAGGTAAACGTGAGACGAGTTTCGAGTTACTTTTTCCCTGCTTTCAGTTCTAGACATCTTCCGCAGCTGTTTGGACGAGAGTTTTGTGGCTAGAGAAGAACATGCCCCTTTCACAATATTTCAAACTAAATGAGCTGGGGGGTGGATGGGTATCAGGCAACAGTTATAGTCACATGGCGTTGTGGGCAGATCTTTTACGAAAAGGAATCAATTAGGGAAATTTGTTTCATTGAAGAACCAATTTCATTATATGCGTATATATATATATTTAGAAATATGCATTTACATTTTAATTTAAAATTAATATTATTTCATTACTATTAATTAGATTCATTTAAGAAAGCATCAAAAATAATTTATTTTTAAGCTTATTTAATTAAAAATATATCTTTCAGCTTTGTTCCTTTTATGAAGGTTTCAGTGTAACCATTATTGTGATTTTCAGAATATTAAATAAATAATAACGTCTTTATTAAAATTTTTAACGATTAACGTTTATCGCAAATTTCCGATCAATTATCTAAAAATATAAATATTAGATGCTTATTATGAAACTATGTGATAAACAGGTTATTTTTGTTTTATTCCAATTCAATGTTTGCCTAAGGCCGACCAACTTGTCTAGAGGTCAGCGTGCCTGTCTACGGATAAGGAGGTCCTGGGTTCGAATCCCGTTTAGGGCATGAATGTACTATACTATCTCTCTCTATCTATCCTGTCTTTGTCCTTTCCTTGTATGAATGAAGTGTGAATGGTTGCCTACCCTATAAACAGGTCCCTATGGCATGTGTGTACTGAGGAAGTCGGATTCCACACCAAAATAGGGTTCAGTTGGAAAAGTGGAGCAGCGCATCCCATAATGCCAGCCTAGCTGGCACACGACAACAACATTTTCCTTAGTAAATTATTGATCTACAACATTAAAAAATAATTAATAAATTGCCTTCCAGGAGAACTTCTCATAGACAAGGGGACATATTTAAGTGTGAAAATCTGTAAACTCCCAAATACTCTTTTCCGAAAGACCTGCATGTAGAAGATTGAAGAGAAACATTTATTTCCATTGTTCAACAATTGCTGGGATTGAACCAGGGACATTTCAATCTCAGGCACTGTTGAAGAGTGCTGTCTTACTTCTAGGCCATTGTAAGCTCTCATTAATATACTTATATAAACTTTCATTAGAACGTTTTCATGAATTGGCAAGGGCTTAGAAGGTCAATGGTTAGCTATCGCTATATTTAGAAGGTCAGTGGTTATCTAATTAATAGATCTAACGTTTATTTCTTCCAATGTGTCCATCGAAGTTTTTCTGTGAACTTTATGCAAAATAATTATTAAAAAAAATAATACACAGTAAACTGTCAATAGATATATCTACGTGTACATTTTTTTATCTTTAACTGTTGGTATATACCATTACGGTTGATATATATCACAATGGTATACCATTGATGTAAAATTACAGTATTATAACATTGATGCATATCACAGTGGTATGTTATTGACTTGTACCACCAATGATGTATACCAGTTTAACACTGAACCTTATCCAATACCATTTGCTGTTCCAAGGATATCCAATACTCCAATCGTCAGTATTCCAACAATAACACAATTACTATGAAAAGGATTCATGCATCTGGCAGCTGTAAATTCTCAACCATCGTAGAATATAGCGATGCAACACATCTCCGAAACTCCAACCAGCAGCATTAGTCATTATCCAGAGTTGTAAGGAGTATATACTTAAACTGAAAGAAAGATTTTATCCTGTTGTTGTCCCATTTGGACAACATCGCTAGACCAGAACCATAACATTAAACTCCCAAAAAATCTTGTACCATCAAAGGATTGTCGTATAAATCTTGCTTGGATAGTCTCAGACACTCAAGGGTGTGTTCTGGAGTATCTTGTTCAGCGAAACAGTTGGTACAGGTCTCGAAAATTTTGAGGCTTTCAGAAAATTTTAATGATTAGTGATAACAACCTCAAAAGTGGGAGATAGTAGTTTGTTCCTGTCTTTTAAAGCCATGAGCCAGTGAGCTTCCTGAACGAGAACACTGATACCATTGGTGCTCAGGAACGATTAATTAATACTGTAAAAGTTCATAGGCTTTCTATACTTAGATTTTAAGCACCATAAAAGCCCTTAATTTATTTTTCTTTTCAAGAGTTTATATAGTACTGTAAAACAACTACATTCCTTATAAGTTGTAAAAAATTGAAATGATAGAAATAAATGCCTTCAATGTTATACACTTTTTTTCCGAGAAAATTAGAGATTTATAAAAATTTATAAGAATAATTTTTTAACCAAAAACTTTAATTTTAAGTGATTCATCATTTTAGAACTTATAATCAAATCAGGAACTAGTAATACTTTATCTAAGATAAAATATGTTTTTTTAGTCCAGTGTCATTAAATTTACCATAAATTACTTTTTCTCAATTTAGTTCTGAATTTTATTGAAAGCCACAACAAATGTTTAATTTCAAGACAATATGTTCGACAAAAATCCCCATAAATTTTTCCTTCATAATTAATGATACTTTTTCAATAAAAGAAAACATTCTAACCAATCAAATCTCTAAAAAGTTTAGTTATTAAATTAAAGATTCATTAAATTACGAATAGCAAATATAATTTTCTTGTTCGAAATATTGAAGAAGTAATTTCAACTTCTCATGAATAATTGTTTTTTTTATTTCGTTATTTTAATCCAAAGCTGTAGGAAAATGAAATTCAAAGATAATTCGATATTGAAATTAATATAATCTAATAAAAAAAGTTTTTTGAAATACAATTAGAAAGTAACTTTTGTACCTGAAATTTAAAATGAAAATAGCCGCCCAACTTGTCTAGTGGTCAGTGTGCCTGACTGCGGATAAGGAGGTCCTGGGGTTGAATCCCGGTTCGGGCATGGATGTACTTTCTCTCTCTATCTACCCTGTCTTTGTCCTTTCCTTGTATGAATGAGGTGTGAATGGTTGCCTACCCTATAAACGGGTCCCTATGGCATGTGTGTAGAGCAAAGTCGTACTTTCACCTTCATGGTGCTCTGATTAAAACGAAAGACGTTCCCAATTGTCTTAAACTCAAATAGCCAAGGCATAGCGAGCTTGGCTTGTCCAAGTGTCATTAGTAACAACAAAATGAAAATAGTTTGTTCATTCATAAGATTATACATAGTAATTACTTTTTTTTAGAATTAAGTTTTAATAAATAAAATAAATTGAGGTACAAATAGAACATTTTTGTTATGTTTTTATGGATTACATGCCAAACGATTGCTTAGTGGCGTTCTTGGTTCCTAAGTTGTTGGGTACAGGTTCGAATACCGGTTGGGCATGGATGTTTCTGTTTCTCTGCCCTTTCTCCACAGTGATGAATGAATATGGCCCATCCTATAAATGAGTTTATGGTAGAATGAGAAGGGTAATGTTACTCGGCTTCGTGACTTGGTTCTATGGCTCCTACTAGGTAACGTTAAATGAGCGCAATTTCTGGCCTTGTTGTGGCTAAGAGTTTGTCACTTTTCCCACCACTAGAAAAGGCATGGCTTATTACATCAGCTTCATAACAGCTTACTGATGCTCAAATGAATGTAATCATTCTCAATATATACTTTAGCCTTCAGAAAATTTCTTTATGAGAAACTTATAGCACAATATGAATTTATTTGCATTAATTCATATTTACAGTTATAAAATGAGCTATCATAAATATTGAAAACTTCTTCGAAAAATGTTAGGAATAGAAAATATATTCCTAATACTTATTTTGCATAGGAACAACAATAAAGTGACATCATAGTCCATGTTAAGTCTGTAATCATTCTTGCCAAAATTTCTTGATATAAGTGTTGAAAAATACAACCACAGTTATAAACTAAAGAAATGGGTCTTCGGAATAAAATTTTTAGCTATGTTTTCATTTCAGAATCTTTTAATAAACTGCTCAATTATAATATCCAATTGACATGAAGTGTATTTGGAAGTTATACCAATAACAGTAGAGCTACGAATAAATTTCAAGTATATGTCCAAACTAAAAAGCAGCATATTAAAAAATAATTTCCCAAAAAGAAATATTCTACAGAAAATAAAGCGTGTGGTATCAAAATAAAGTCAAGTATTTTTTGATAATAATAAATCTTTGTTGTTTGGTGTAGTTTTCTAGTTGTCACGTGACTACCTCCCTTGGTCCATCCCGATCCTCCTCCAAGACGTCCAAAGATGCTGCGAGACATCCTTTTCAGTCTTTAAAGTCTTGATCATCTCACGCATCGTGGATGAAAAGCCCTCTTCCTCATCTTTTCTTTTTAGGTCTTTCGTCTGTCAAGCGACAGTGACGGCCCTTCCTATTGATTCCCTCTCCCCCATCCCCGAGGGAAGAATAGTGACAGTGCACTTGATTACACTACTTTCTTGCCTGCCTCCTATTCTTTGGCCCCGGCCGCCCCATGCATCATGGGGCGTTTGGGCTTCTTTTCATTCGATTCCCCTTCCTCCGAGTCACCTCTTTCTTTTTCCGACTGGCATAGAAAACTCTTACTCTTCTTTTTTTTTAGGGCGGCATTTTTATGCCTCCCCTTCTTCTTCGAAGCAGAGAAAATTCCAAGATGAGAATGGGACGACTGGGGTTCGGGGGTGGGATTTATCCCATATACTCGCCTTTATATTCGAATCTTTTTTCCTTCCTCCACGATAAGCCGGGGAAAAGTAACTGCGCTGTTTTTTAGAGAGACTCTTTTGAATCGTAAAACAAGAATTGTGCCTCTTTCAAAGATTCTAGAGTGATTGAAGAAAAGCTAAGTTACCCATTTATAGAGAAACGTTTATTTTTTTTATAAATTATCAAAGATATAATTCAATGTTTGTTTCACTAAGTATTAATATTACGCACAAATAAATTATTTCATATTATTTTATCATGACTTTCATAATTGTATAACTTACATGTGAAAAAGATAATAATCTTTACCTATTGCAGTATTTTTTATAAAAACTTATCTATGATATATATATATATATATATATATATATATATATATATATATATATATATATATATATATATATATATATATATATATATATATATATATATATATATATATATATATATATACAGTAAGACCCCGCTTGACGCGGGGGATACGTTCCATCAAAGTAGAGCGTAATGCGAAACAGCGCTAAACGAGGCTATCTTTACATGTAAATATTGGGGTTAGGGGAAGATGGCTAGGAAATTGGTTACGTATTAAATTTAAAAAGTATGTTTTTTTAATAAAAATAAAACCAAACATTTATTTCTTAAAGCCCAAATTAATACCAAATTATTATTTCTTGCAAAAATAAAAACAAAATATAAATAATAAAACGAATATTCTTAAAAAAAACAAATAAAATTCTAAGTCAGTCATATTTAGTTAGCCTTCCGCGTTTTCAGTGCTCTGCCTTTTTGTGACAAAAGCATCTAATGTTGTTTGGCTTTTTCTTTTGCGTTGTTCTCTTAAAAGTTCTTCATAAGCGGATAGACCATTTCTAACACCACGCCTTACTTTGGAGCTCCTGTCAAAATTCGGATCATTTTCAATGAATTGATCCATTATTTCAGTTATGGTAGACAAACTCCTTTTTACAAACGCCATCGAAAGTTCTTTTTGCTCTTCTTCTGAATCACTGCTGTCAACATTTTTGTTTTCTACTTGTTCAGTTAATTCCTTGAGCTCATCATTAGAAAGACTAGCCGCTGCTTCTTGAATTATTTCTTCGACATCTTCCACATTTACCCCTTCAAAACCGGTTTGCTTCGTTAATTTCACTATCTCTTCCACTATTTCATCCACATCGACCGAGTGTCCAACGTCATCGCTCTTACTTAAATCCGGCCAAATATTCTTCCATACTCCTTTTAAAGATCTTTCTGTTACCTCATTCCAAGAAAGGCCTATGTTTTCTACAACATCCACGATGTTGTAGTTTTTCCAAAATTCTCTTATGGACTGGTTCTCTTCTCCGTCTGTTTTTTCAAACATTTGCTTAAAGGTTCGCCGCAAGTAATAAGCCTTAAAATTTGATATAACGCCTTGGTCCATTGGTCGAATTAAGACAGTTGTGTTAGGCGGCAAGAAAACCACTTCGACTGGAATGCATGCTGTTAAGTCTGATAAATTTGTTGGGTGGCTTGTAGCATTATCAATTAACAGAAGTGCTTTTTGTTCAAGTTTTTTAATTTCGCAATAACGTTTAACAGACGGGTAGAAATGTTCAGTGAACCAATCCTGGAAAATTTTCGCAGTTATCCATGATTTTTGATTAGACTCCCTAAAGTTGATTTAGATATGTCTTTCATCACTCTTGGGTTTTTGGAATGGTAAATTAGTAATGGTTTTAATTTAAAATCTCCGCTTTCGTTAACACCTAGTATAAGGGTTAAGCGATCTTTTGCAGCTTTAAATCCTGGTGCCCGTTTCTCTTCACGGGATAGAAATGTTCGTTTCGGCATTCTTTTCCAAAACAAGTCTGTTTCATCAACATTAAAAACCAATTCTGGAGGATAGTTTCCTTCTTCAATTATTTTTTTTAATATCGCTGGAAATTCAGCCGTCGCTTTTGTATCACCACTTGCTGCTTCTCCTGTAATCTTTATGTTGTGAAGGTTATTTCGATGTTTAAATCCATTAAACCATCCTCGACTAGCAACAAAAATTTCACTTGTGTCAATTGTCTCAGCCTGAATGTAATTAAAAATTCTTCTAGCTTTTCCCATTATAATAGATTGGCTTAATGGCATATTGTGGTCAATTTCATCGTCAATCCATATAGACAGTCGTTTTTTCATTTCCTCTATGATATTATTTCTAGAACGGGTAATTCTAGTTGCAGAACTTGACGCCGTTGTAGTTGCCGATGACAGTATTTTTTCCTTATTCTTCATGATGGTCCTTATTGTTGAAGTTGGTAAATTCAATGAAGCATTAATTAGAGTTTGACATTCACCAGAATCTAATCTTCTAATCACTTCCATTTTAGTTTTGAGTGAAATGCTTTTTCTGGTTGCTTTCTTTTCTTTTTCATTATCACCCATAGTAAAAACTAAAGATCAAAATATTTGACACTGTAATATAGTATTAAATATGTAAATCAATACTTACTTGCAATAATGTCAACAAATGTTTCCAATAATAAAAATATGTCTGTACAATACCGCACCAAACAAGAAACACAAGTACACTCTTTCGGATATGTATTTGAAACCTATCGCTGCATAATATTTCGGTGAATCCCCGTATGCTGCGAGCGATTTCGTGGAATCCCCGGGTTGAAATAAAAGAGCGCTAAACCGAAACAGCGCTAAACGAAACAGCGTTAAGCGGGGTCTTACTGTTTATATATATATATATATATATATATATATATATATATATATATATATATATATATATATATATATATATATATATATATATATATATACATATATATATATATATATATATATATATATATATATATATATATATATATATATATATATATATATATATATATATATATATATATATATATATATATATACGTAATGATAGAAAGTTAGATAAATAACTAAGCTAAATAGAAAATCAATTGAATTTACCTGCATTGATTCGCAAGAAATGCTTGCTGGTCCGCGAAATATCCAGCTGTCTGTCCAAAATCCAAAATGTTATCGGCCAACAACCGATATTAAAACTGCACCCTATATTACAATAACAATATTTTACTGGCTTAGAAAATAATATGATCGATGATGATGGAAAATATAACACATTGGCAACTATGTACCTAATCGCCTCTCATAAAAGGCAGCGCGGTGCACCAGCTACTATGATTCTGTCTGTCTTGAGCATCGCTGATTGCTTGAATGCTGATTAGAATATGTAATAATTTCTAAAAGTGTTTTAATTCTTTAATTATTCTTTAAAAATTGTCTTTGTCTTCATCATTTATTTATGTGAAAAAAAATTTTGCCAGTGGGTCGAATTATTAAACTTACCGTTCTGCGAGAACATATCGAAATATTTTATCGGTCCTAAGAGTAAATCCAATTGAGAAACACCGGTTTAGCTAATTTTTATTGAACAAATGCGGGACATCTGATTTACCTGTGATGTCTAATTTTTTTCCTTAACTGTCAAGAAGTCTGACACCAATGTATTGACTCCTCTCACTCTAAGGGTTCCTCGAACTAACCTTATATTGTAATACTTTTTTTAATAGCACTTTCGTCAAGTACTCTTATTAAAAGTGCTAAAAGCTCATTTTAATTTTATAATGCATGTTCATAAACCTCATATAGTTCAAAATAGTATTTTTTTCAAGAATTACGTTTGCATACACACTGTAATAATTTTCTTTTTAATACTGTAATACTATTTTCTTCCATTTTAGTTGCGGTCCAGGTCTTAGAGGCTATATTCAATTTCTTCAGTATGATAGTTTTGTACAGTAAACAATTTTATTATATCTTGAAAGATGCGTAGAATTTTAGTTGATGAAATTCCCAACTTACCAGGTATAGTTGATTATGGGCTTAAGAAAAATTTTGCTATCAGATGTTTAGTTATAATCTGTGAATTATTTGAACAAGGACACTAAATAAGATGATATTTTCAAATAAAGCAAACAAAAAATATGGCGAGTCAATATTCTTATTAATCGCTTGCATTTGATTAGCATAATATACCTAAGATTTTTGTAAGCTTAGTGACAGAGATAAATGTATAAGTTGATGTTCTATTTTTGGTTTTGAAAAATGTTGCAAAAAAGCTTGACTTTTATAAGGATAAATATGATATGAAAATAGTGTTTTATAATAGTATATTTGGTTTTTTTTATTCATACGAAATAAACAGAAAATTATGAATGTGAGAAACCAATTTTAAATTACAATAATTACAGTATGAACTTATCAAGTTAATAATTAATACTTATAATTCAATAAGTATTAACTATTGAAAGAATAAGTATTATTGAAATAATAATTGCAAATAATAAGTATTCAAGTTAATACTTATTTGCGAATTATGTTTGGTACAATTAAAATCTTTGTATAATGAATACATTTCCAAAAGGAGATATATGATATGAAATATATGTACCATATAAATATGTATAAAAAATAATATACCATAGTAAAATATTAACAGCTTTTCACTGATATAATGTGTTTCAAGTCGTCTTAAAAATTATTTATAATTATATAAAAAGGTTTTTATGGTAAAAAGTTTTATCCTATTTTTTAGGAAATACGAAGAGAAAAATGATGATTGAGATCAGGACTTAAATGCATAATCTTTGAAATACAAGCAATAAAAGTTTCAAAGATTAATACATATTGCTTATTTCTATCGCATCATGTCACATAAAAGTAAAATACTTTACTAGTTCATTGTACTATTTTATTATTTAACATTTCACGATCAATGAAAATACACTTCAGCAAAGTGTGATGAGAAAAATCATTAGTCACTCTTTTTAAAAATGTACTTCATTAAAGGTAAAGAATTTTGAAGAAAAGTTATAATTTTTATGTTTTAATGACACAATTTTAATTATTATTTCATTTACAAAATTTTTATTAGCAAAGATCTATTTAACAACAATTTAATTAAAGTTCTCAGAAAGAATTCAGTTTTTAAAAGCTCTGAAATCAACTGCAATAAGAAAAACCAAAGCCTAATGTTGTATTTTAAACAAAAATATGAAATATTAAAATATTTAAATTAGAAAACTTTTAATTTTAAAATACTTTTTCCATTTAACAAAATATTTAAATTAAAAATAGATTTATAATAATCGAAATGTGTTTATTTGTGTACCTTTTATATCATAAACAGTTATTCATTGTCTTTGTCTAAACTTTTACCTTTTCTTATAAAAGAACTTAAAACATTTTATAAGTAAACAAAAAAGAGAACCCTTTATCTACATATATGAAACAAACTGTGGTGAAGATTTAAAAATTTTTTAAAAAAAGTTGTTTATTTTATAGTTAATAAATCGGAGTATTTTAAGGCATAATCTTCTGTAAAACACGTGTTAGTAAAACTTTCATTGCAATAAAATTTCAAACTTTATAGGGAACGTGATTTAAGAGTCCCAAACATTCCCTATATCATATTATAATAAAGAAATTTGAAACATATTCCTGTTTTAGCTGGAAATGCTTCAAGTTTTGTATTTACGAAAATAATATTTTCCGAGTATCATGCAAATGTGTTTATTTGATGATATCTAAATTGCATAATTTTCTGAAATGAATATTTAAAATCTTAATATTTAAGTGGTAATAATTAAGCTATGAAATGAATGATTCTATTACCACTCTTGCGCAAAACTGATTAAAACGACCGGGAAAGGAATTGTTTACGACGCATTTTAACTCTGATGAAGCTGTGCATAATTTATGCAAAAATATCTTAAAATCAGATGCGTTCTTTTAATACTCAGACTAATTATGCCAAAATAAAGGAATGTATTGAATGTAAACAGTATTTAATTCCCAATCAAAGCGTAATTAAGTTCTAGTAAGCCAAGGGAGGTTCAGAGCGACGCAGAATTCAATCAAACATTTCCGCCGCAGGGCGCTTCTGTAGATAGAAGATCATAATTTCCTGAGCCACCCTTTGAGTCCTACTTTGCTTTCCCACGTAGCAGAAGATACGTAAGCCCCTAAAGGCTTGCAGCATTTGCTGCTCAAACATTCAGCCAAGAGCACTTTGAAGTTTCATTAATTTATATTTCCCCGAGATGGGCGCTACCCTTTTGACTGTGCTTGCCTGGCTTCCAGTAATGTGGAATATTAGGTGCTTTCAAGTTCACTAATGTTTTCTGCCTACTAGCGAGAAATTCTGGTTGCTTTAGCTTTGTTTCCTTCTGGGGCTTATTTTTTTTCTTCTGCGCTGCGTTATCTTGAGTTTTTTAAATTTTTGGATTATTTTCTTGTTTCTTGTTTTTTTTCCATTCGTATAAATTGTTTGGAAAGCTGGAACGAGATTGGAAGACTTGGATTGAGCATGTTAATGTAACATACATACTTTCACTTTCCTCATTAGATACCATGAATCAAAAACTTATGGGGAAAAGATTTATATATTTTGTAGCATGTTTAATGCTTTCATTTAAATAAAAGTCATTTCTCCCAAAAATTACTTTAAATTTTACTAAATTGTTATAAAATAAATTTCTTGAATATTTTTTATTAATTTATCAAAAATTAATTTTTTTAAAAAAAAACCTTCACTAATTTCATTCATATTTTAAATTTTTATTTGGGTACTGTTGGAATATTGATCCATATATCTTAATGCAAAGTACTAAAAATTTATTTTAGAAACTATTTGCCGCTTAGTAAAATTCTCAATGGAAACAATACTGTGCTCCCCTTAAAATTAGGTTCACAAGGTTTTGAGCACATTGCTATAAGTTGAAGTAGCATCCGTAGAATTTATTTCCATATGCTAGAACTTTCATCTTGGAAAAAAACCGAGAAAATTAATCTATACTAAGAGTATTGCTGAGAAGTAGACGTACAACCCCCGTGTAGATTCCCATTCCATTTCTCTTATCGTGCTAAATGAATTCCAATTTATTGTAACTTTGAAGCAAAGCAATACTATGGAGTTTGGAGTTGACTGGGTGTGAAAAAGATCTAATTAACCTTTATAACCAAAGTGAAGCAAAGCAATGCTATGGAGTTCGGAGTTGACTGCGTGTAAAAAAGATCTAATTAACCTTTATAACCAAAGTAAAGCAAAGCAATGCTATGGAGTTTGGAGTTGATTGGGTGTGAAAAAGATCTAATTAACCTTTATAATATCAAAGTGAAGCAAAGCAATGCTATGGAGTTTGGAGTTGACTGGGTGTGAAAAAGATCTAATTTACTTTTATAACCAAAGTGGAAATAGTGTATAAATAATCACGCATTAGATTGAAATTTTAATAATATAGTTGAAAAATACCTTTAAATAAAAGCTGACTAAACCTTCAAAGACTTTCGTCCAAACTTAATATACGATATAATAACAAAATTACCCAAGAAGTATCAAATATACAGATTTCAGCAATTGTGATTCAGTTGAAATGTAACCTTTACATCTGATGAAAGATCATCTGCCAAGAGTTAAACTTCTGCATTCTGTTCAAGCAAAAATGAAGAAAGCATTATATTAATTAGCTGACATGTTAACCTAAATTAAGCCCTATAGAAAATGTTTTCGCATTTATAGTTCTTAAATCATAATCTTAAATGCATAAAAAGTAAGGGAAAATAGTTCTTATTAAGACTTGGGAAATAGAGAAAGAATTCTATGAAGGTTTCAGGGCTTAGGTAAGTTATTCTAAGACAGGGAATCTCAACCACTGCGCTGCGACACTTTTGTGTGCCCCCAAATACTACGGCAAAACATAAGGTCGAGAATCAATATTCGAAGATATATAAATCTTTTGTTGATATGCGTACTTATATAAATCAACTTTTTTGATTTAATGTTTTTATGAAAAAAATTAAAATTTGCTCTTCTCAGTATTCAGTTTCTTAAATTATATAGATTTTTAAATGATAAATTATATAAAAGAAACTTTTGATAAGTGTTATATAATTTTATTACGATAGTTTCATTTACTGCTACAGTTTAATTCTTTAATCAGATTAAAAAAATGAAGAAAGAGATTTTTATTTGTAAAATATCATTTTCTAATATTCACCTCCGCAAAAAAATTTAACAATTAGGAAGTTTTATAAATATATTAATGAAATATAAAATTAAAACTCATAAGAAAATCTATGCATTTTTTTGTTGAAAATCTATGCAGTTTACAAGTAGTCTTTGTTTCATACAAGAATAGTAAAATATAATATATAGCTATAAAAACTTAAAAGACACCTAAAAGATAAAATTATAAATCAGCAAAAAATGTTTTCATTTGAGTGACAGTTATAATTTTCATGTTTTTTTTTTTTAAATTAATGTTCACAATTATTGTTTTTCCAACAACAAACAAAATAAGAAATTTTAGTTCTTTTTTTAAGCATTCATTTTATAAACAAATTCATTGAACAAGAGCATTTTCCAATTTTAATAATCAAAAGAAAAGCAAAATTAAATGATCTAACTGATCAAAAAAGCGATTAAAATGAAAACAAATTTAAACAGGAATTTATTCAAATACAGTGAAAATTAGATTCATTGGATCCTTTATTTATAAATAATTATTAATTTCGCATAATTTTTTGCATAATAAAAAATTCCCTTTCATTAGAATTTTCTTAAATCGCGAGTTCATATACATACATAAAATCTTTAAAAAAATAATAGCGACAACTACAATTTTCACAGCCCGAAAAGAATAACAGTTACGGTCATGAAGTAGCAAGGGTCTTATTAAATTACAATTTGCTCCTGAATGACAGGATAAATTTACGAGAAATCTTGCAGAAAGATTTTTTTCAGTAACTAGAAGGAAAGTCAACGTACATGAAATTCAACAGCTTGGAAAGAAAGGGAAGTTATAATTTGATTTGCAAGAAAATGGCGAAGATAATTTTTTTACGTAATGTAAATAACGTAAGAAGTGCAGAATCAGTTAAGAATATGTAAGCAAGAATCAACTCAAAGAAGATTTAAGGAAAGTTATTAACCTCATGGTTGATTTTATATTCGTAAATTAATTTTTGGAAGAAAAATTATTTTTCGCTTACTTTACTTCAAAGTAAAACGGAAAATTATTTCATATTAGTAATATTTAAACATTGTGCTCTGAAAACATTAATATGTGGTAAATGTTTGACTCATATTTTTTGCTAAATGCTTATGTATTTTGCATGGCTAAGTTTAACTGTGAAAATAAAATTTTATTTTAGTGAAACTAAATTAAAGTTTAATTTTAGCTTTTGAAAATAAGAGTAATCTGCCTTTGTGCTGCGAAAATAAGAAGCATTTTTGAGTAAAAATATAATCTATTAATATATGTGTACAGGGATTTAAAATAAATTTAAACTAATAGGTACTGACATCACTTAACACTGAAATTGTCATATTAATACAATATATCAAGAAAAAATAATGCCTAAATGTAAACTTTTGATATGTATGTTTTTTTACGTGTAAATAATCAAAAATATAATCCAAGGTATTCAAATTGAAGTTATTTGAGTTATGTTGCTAAAAAAATTTAGAAAATATGTTTATTTTCATTGCCATACCATCAATAAAAGTATTATTCATAGTCTGTATCTTATTCTTTTTTGTAATGGACGTGTTATCCTATTATTCATTAAAAATGATAAATGGTACAATCTTCTGGAATTAGTGGATAGATGATATTTTGAGTATCTTCAATGAGAATCAAGTCAAAAGTGGATGTAACAGATCATTGTAGACAATCTATTTCATGCAAAATTGGTTGTTAATTTGAAGAAAGGCTTAATCTCTTATGTTGAAGTGTCTAAGCGATGAAATTTTCACAAAGCTGTTCAGAAAATCATGTATATTTCATTCCCGGGAAAAAGTTCCACAGATGAATTTTCTAAATATAATTTTTATTCGTGTATTGCAAGAACCCACTCATCTCAAATCATCTTGCACCCAAGAAGAAACTATTCAGAAGCGCGTGCAAGAAATTGAAATGCCATATCCATTTTAAAGGTATTCATTATAACTTCATGCATAATTTGAAAGAAAGCAGGTTTATCTTTTACCGCAAAAGTAATCTTATGATACGCTGTCAATGTACCTGAAATGTAAAATAAATAGGATTGCTTACTGTACATAATAATTTACTGTAATTTTTATTCCAGTAAAAGGCCAATTTTTTTAATAAAAAAATCTTTGATGACTTAGCCATAAGTTCTTTATACTAATCTTTAATAAACACTATATTTCAGATTAAAGTGTGTTGGATGTAAAAGGAAGTACTGAAAAAGGATAACTGAAAAAGATAGTTCTCTACCATTACTCAGTCATACAACATTTCCTACCTTAGTGCTTCCTTTTCAATTGGAGGTTTGAGGTCAGTGAAACCATTCCTCTGAGTAGCAAACGTATATCTGGGAAACGACTTAGTTTATATAGACATTATTGAATTTTCAGAGTTTGCGGGCATATCTAAGATTGCTGTATTCATCGGGATTTCCACAAATATTTTGTTCATTTGAGACAATCTCCCTTCCTTTATATACTTTGTTTTTATGTTGAAAAGTAAAACTTTATTTGCTTGAAAGAGGCAATACAGGTATGTAATTAAGAAACATCTTTGGCACAGATGCCGTATTGCCTAGGTTGCCAAATTCTGAATTTGGTGAATTTTTGGTGTACTTTCATATGTATCTAGCAACCTGGTTTTTATTGCGTCATAGATATGGAGGCCTAAGAAAATCATGCAGAAAATTCTATTTTGGAAACAGTAGTATTTACGTCATCACACACGTCACAATATGTCATCTTGGTAACATTTTTTCATCACCAAAAAATTCAGAATTTGGAATCATGGATTATACGGCATCTGTGCCAAATCTTTTTACTAACATTTGGTTTGTTTTTTGTTGACTGCGGTAGCTCGTAAGGGTGAATATTGCTAAATATCGAATATAACAAAATATCCACTAGATTAATATACAAATGCATTTCAAATGAGGAGTCTTGTCTTTTTTGGCATTACAATAAATGATAAAACTGGCAAATTTCTCCACATTGATGTACCACACAAGACTTTTAAATAAGGTCTTATGAACACTTCAAAACTGTCATTTGTTCCTCAAAATAATTATACGCAATTACTTAAATTTTTGATCTTTGCATCCTAATGTTGTATTAGGTTGGTGCGTATGAAATGTCGGATTCTCTTTACATGCGGACGTTTTCCTCCCTGTTTTCGTTATACTTTTGTATTTGGCATAACCTCATTCATACTCGTATTGTCCATTGCCAGAGACTCATTTCAGCAAAATAGGTTTTCTCGAAGGTATTCCCTTTTTTATTTCTTTTGAGTTTATTGCCGATATGAATTCTGCCGACATTCGCGTCATTTTCTTATATGAGTACAAACTTGGTAATAGTGCTGCAAAAGCTGCACGCAACATAAACCAAGCGCTTGGGGAGAATACGGTTAACGATCGGAAAGTGCAGCGTTGGTTCGAAAAATTTCGGACTGGCGATTTTTCACTGCAAAATGAGCCGCGCGGAAGACCTAAAACGTCTGTGAAGAATGATGACCTGAAGGCTCTAGTGGAAGCGGATCCAGCCGTATCCACGAGGGAACTTGCTATCAGGATGAAAGTTGACCATACAACGATATTGAGACACCTTTCTGAGATTGGCAAAGTTAAGAAGATCGACAAGTGGGTACCGCACGCACTGACAGAGCGAAATAAGCTGGATCGGTTAAAAGTATGCTCATCATTGCAGCATCCACCATATTCACCGGATCTCTCGCCGACCGATTTTCATTTTTTCAAGCATTTAGAGCTGTTTTTAAGGGGCAAACACTATGAAAATGAAGACAGTCTAAAAAACTCGATATCAGAGTTTATTAATTCTAAAGACCAAAATTTTTTTAAGGCAGGCATCTACGCTTTAAAATCTCGTTGGGAGAAGTGTATTGAAGCGAATGGAGCATACTTTGATTGAATAAACAGCTTTTGAAGAAAGATATGCAGTTTTATACAATCACTTAAGAATCCGACATTTCATACGCACCAACCTAATATTTTAAGTGCTGGGCAATGTATACACGCAAATAAATACAGAATTACATTGTTCAATTAAATTACATTTTGCTTTCAAAATAATGTTTTTATTAATATTATGAAGTTAAATCAGAATTTTAAGATTATATAATTATCGAATTATTAAATGAACTAATGAAACTTAAATTGATAAATAACTGTTAATTTTTAAATTTTTTGGAATGAGATTCAATGAAAATATTTAACAAAATTGGTTAATTGAATTTATAAATTATTATTTTATGAATTCTATCTAAACTTCTGTAAAATTCTTCTGTCTGATGTTTTTGGAAAAAGTTTTAGATTTTTATATTTTACGTTATATGCATCTTTATTTTGAAACTTACTTTTTTGTAATAGTGAAATGGTTTGGAAAAAATTGATTAATGTTTGAGAGAAAACAGATGTATCTAGTTATCATTAAGTTGATTTACACACATTTAAAAGTAATTCTGATAAAAGAAAACAAATATTTTTTTGTTAAGTTGATTTATATACTCATTTAAAAAATAATTCTAATGGGAAAAAACAACTATAGTTAGACAGCTGAAAGTTAATTTACATATATTTAAAAAAATTTGGTGAGAGAAAACTAATTAATTTAACTAACTGAAAGTTGATTTACACATATTTAAAAATAATACTGGTGACCAAATGCTATGCAATATACTGTAATTTTTATAAAAAAAATTTCATAAAAGATTTTTGATGAGCTAAATAAATTAATATGTCGATGCGAATTTAAATCAGTAGGGTGAGTCTTTCATTTAACCAGAGCACCTTAAAGGAGAAAGTATGCTTTTGCTCTAAGGTTCCTCTTATAAATGCCCCCCCTCCTGAGGATCCTCTCCTTCAATTTTGACAGTGATCTGGAGTGGGAGGAAATTTTCTTCAGACCATTACAACCATAGTAATGACCGACCACAGGTCTTTCCATTCCACAGATTTAACGAGAACGTATATCGCATGTACTTGGTGGGTCTTTGGCAGCGTTGAGAATTGAACCTCGCCCATCTGAACTGAAGGCTGATGCCGTAATTTCTACCAGAGCCCACCAATTCTCAAAAGATGCTGAAATCTGCGTTACTTCCAAAAGGGCTTCAAAATTGGCTTAAACATTCTCTTCTATAAGGAAGAAAATGATAAACTGCAAGTAAAATCATACAGGCCAATCACCCTCTTACCGACGATGGGAAAATTACTGGAGAAAATTGTGACTACAAGATTGACTTTCTTCTTAGAGAGCCATGGTCTTCTTCACCAAAATCAATTTGGTTTTCGTCAAGGAAGGTCAGTGGATGATGCTCTCCTACACCTGAAAAGACCAATCGAAATTGCGAAAGCCTCAGCAAAATATTGCGCAATAATTTCTCTGGATATTAAAGGAGCTTTCGACTCTGCACCACATCCAGCTATCAAACAAGCACTCGAAAGTAAAGGATGCCCAGAAACCATCAAAAACACTCGCACAAGCGACCTGGAAGATCGAGAGGTTGCCCTGAATACTAATATGGGCATTGTGAAGAAAACGCAAGCCATGGGATGTCCACAAGGCTCCTGCAGTGGACCCATCCTATGGAATCTGTTTGCTGATGAGCCGCTACAATTTGACTGGACCACAGTTGGTAAGAATATTGATCCTAAAGCAACAGTTGCTCTCCAGGCCTTTGCTGACGACTTCACCTTCGTAGTATCAGCTGATAGTGAAAGGAAGCTTGGACGCGTCTCTAAGATGACTCTACAGTTTTTAGCAACTGGACCCATAAGCATAACCTTGGAATTTCAATTGAAAAATCAAATTACCTCCTATTCATGAGACTGCAATGTGGACAACAAATATTTTTAAATAACTTAAGAATAAGGAGAAGCAAGAGAATTAAACTCCTGGGTGTACTCCTGGATGAAAAGTTGAATTGGTCAGCACATATCAAACAGCAAGGTGCCAAAGCCTTTCGCAATCACCAGAAATTACTTAGCATAGATGGCTCAACCTGGGGATTATCCCCAAAACAGCGCATTGTACTGTAAAAAACAGTGGCAGAAAGAATTCTAGCGCACGGTGCAACTTTTTGGAGAGCCAATCTTCGGATCAAAAATCAGCTACTACTAGACAAAATACAGAGAAAGTTTCTGCTTAATATAACTGGGGTCTACAAAACAACATCGACAGCAGCTTGATAAGTTATTACTGGCATACCCTTCATCTCACCATCAATATTGAGACACAAATAAAATAATAAGACCACAAGCAATAAAATTATGGAGGCAAGAGTAGCTACACTTTCAATCCCTCCAGGAATATTCATAGTTGATACGATTGTCAACTCTAATATGGAGTACATCCCTACCCTGAAGAAGCAGGCCTGCCACATTTTCACTGACGGCTCCAGAATAGATGGAGTAGTGGGAGCCGCGTTTGTTACAATACTATAGGTTACCATAGTCCACAGTGAAAGTTACAGACTGAATGCCAATTGCTCAGTCTTCCAGGCGGAACTGTTCGCAAGAAAGTAGGCCATTGGTTGGGCCAGAAACCAAGAACAAAATTGCCTCGTCTGGTTAGATAGTAAAAAAAGTCTCTATGCGCTTTGCAATTAGAAAGTCATCAGTCCTTTAGCCAGGCAAATTCAAGAGGAACTTAACAACCAACTAAACATCACCCTATGTTGGATAAGAGCTCATGTAGGATTTGAAGGGAACGAAATGGCAGACCACCTAACAAAAACTGCTGCTGCTTCAGAA
This sequence comes from Latrodectus hesperus, assembly GCA_037975125.1. Taxonomy (NCBI): domain Eukaryota; kingdom Metazoa; phylum Arthropoda; class Arachnida; order Araneae; family Theridiidae; genus Latrodectus; species Latrodectus hesperus. The sequence goes on along the minus strand of CM075857.1, from coordinate 96,317,546 downwards.
GAATCGGAAATTTATCTCTCTCTTCCTCGGTATCACTTTAAAACGATCAGAAAAATTGCATCGATTCAAGATTGGCAAACTCTGTGGGATGAAAACACCACCGGACGCCTATTCCACTCCATCCTGTCAAAAGTGATTTTGTACCAAAAGTGCTGGCCAAGGCAAATAATTATTTTTGTAACGAGGCATGGTCCATTTCCAAGTTACCTGCATAGATCAAGAGTCCCACTGACAGCTGTGCATGTGGAGGAGAAGGTACTCCAATTCATCACGCTACAATATGCTTCATAACGAGTACCTGACACTTTACTACCCCCAGTGACAATCTGAAAAGTGTATGGCTCAAAAACATCAACATCAGCAAGGCTGCAAAGTTAAAAGTTATTAATCTTATAAACTTTCTCCTTGAATACAGGGATTTAATTATTCCAGAGGAATAAGAGGATAATGATGACTGTGACGGTGATAAACTTCACCTGGAAGAAGAGGAGTCGTAAAATCCGCATACTTCATCTTTCTCATCTTCTACATTTAGGCATTTTCCTCTCTACTCGTAACATTTCATCTGTTTTTCATCTCCTTATATATAGTTCATTATTATTTGTTTGCTATTTTCTCACCATAATTCCAGTGCCCTTACTTGATTACTTAATCACAATTACGAGTATTATCATTATGTCATATTGACCTATTTTAATGCATTATGTATAACCTATCTAATTTTTTTATATATAGCTTATAATTTCATATGTCCTAACTTACTTTGAGCCGATACACCCAACTACCAAATGCATTAATTACTCATTAATCCTTATTACCTCATTAATTTGCAGTAATTTCAGGCCAAGTATTCAATACAATTTGATATGTATTTTATATACCGATCTTACCACATCCTGCCATGTATTTTGTCTGATACCTAACTTAAATGCTTTTTATGTTTTTAAATGCGAACTCTCAATTCTAATCCAATTTGTTAATTAGTATACTTAACAAACCCTCTTTATTGTGTTAAAGTAATAATTTCCATTTTCTCCATATGACTACAAGCATAATTGTATTGTTTTGTATCTACTGTGTCCCTCAACGGCGTTGTTTTCTTTTCTCGCCAGCGGGCTCATCAAATCTGGTAAAACCCTTTCAGGGTTAGGTATAGGGACCTCTGCTGATGTTTACTTTACTTTACGGCTAACCAATTAAGGGCCATTGTGGCCTTAATTGGTTAGCCTCATATCGTTCAAGGTCGTTCTCATATCGGAAGGTAATGAGTTTGAATCCCGACTTAACCGAAGATCCGTCTTGTTAATTAATGGTGTCTGGGGCACGTTAAAATTGTGCGTGGTCGCAATGTCCTCCAAGAGAAATGATACCTCTGGAGGGCAACCCAAGTATTGTTTGTCTTTTGCTTGGTCCTTGCTTGCTTCAAAATCATGAAGACTTCCCCCAACTGCTTATATGTAACTGGTAGAGTACAACTCAGAGTTATGTACAGGGAAGTATACTGGTGCAACAACGGCCCACCAATTTAAAAAAAAAGTAAATAAGACACATAATTATATTTTTCAAATTAATACTTAATTATTGTATGTCTTAATGCGCTTATTGCAAAAGCAAATGATAGCTGTATATTCAAACCTCTAAGACAAAGATTACATAAAAAAGAACAAATTACTTATCCTCGAAGAGAATTTGGTTTGAATTTAAGAATTATTCTAAAAGAGAAAATGGGTCTAAGTCCCTTTCAATTAGAGATAATATTAAGCATCCAATCAATATCTTATTCTCAGAGATGAAGTCGGTATGCTGAATCTATCAAGCCTTACTACAAAAGATTCTTTTTTTTAAGAAAATTCCTCTGAATTATTGCAGAAAAATGGAGTGGAGTTGCCCTGCAGAAGGACAACCGTCATTTCGCCAGCCGAGATAAGTTTCCGTCGCGTGTAAAGGCTCGTGATTAAGAGAAAGCGCTGTTCATCCGAGGAGCGCGCCTTGGGAAATCATAGCCCTGGCGCACTTAAAAGCGCGCACCACTGGAGCGCAAGAGCTCGCTGACACAGCCTGCGGCTTCTCCTGCCTCCCTCCCCCTGTGTTGACATGTGTGTCGCCGAACAGTTTGCTCCTGGGAGTCCCAGGAGCTAGGCGACGTCGCGTGCTTGTCTAGCTCCTTCTTTTCCCTGCCGCACGCGCGTTTGTTAGGGCGGTGTAATTGGATGAGTAAAGCAGAACGCGAGATTTTAATCAAACGGGACCCGGGAAACTTTTCGGTCGCCTGTATTAGCCTCCCGCAACTTTCTGCAGGAAACTCGTTCATTTTTGGTTCATGTATGTAAATACATTAAACCTATCGCAAGTTTAAGTTGAGCGCCATCTATATTTATACCTACTACATGATTACCTAAAATCAATATGGTTAAAATATAAATATAGTGCACATTAAAATTAAAGCTAAGCAAGTTACAGAAAATTTATCAGACTTCAACGCAACTGAAAATAAATATTCCTAAAATATCCAGAAAAATGCTTTACTCTTAAGTAAAGCGCTTTTAAAACCTCAAATACTGTTGCAGACATATATATATATATATATATATATATATATATATATATATATATATATATATATATATATATATATATATATATATATATATATATATATATATATATATATATATATATATATATAATATATATATATATATATATATATATATATATATATATATATACACGTGTGTGTTGTGTCAGTGCATGCCAATGTAATAGAAATAAATTGTTATTTGAAATATATCTATGTAAAAATGTATCAGGAAAATAAAATTCAAATTCATTTATTTGTGAGTTCATTTAATACATACTGAATTAGTTATTAAAAATTATTTTGTTGAAAGAGAGAAAGATAATCTATATTTTAAATAATTTAAATGAAACAGTTATTAATATATCAAATACATTAATGAAAAATAAAATTTCGAAAGCTAACAAAATATTGGTATACTGTCAACCCTCCTATAACTGTCAGACGCGGTACTCTCTGAACGCGGTTTCCATATAACGCGGAGCTGAAATTGCGACAGCCCTCCTATAAACGCGGTACTCTAACAGCGCGGTTTCCGTTCAACAACGTTCCATCATTTCTTTCCGCACACCCAATGAATGATTTTAACTGGATATGCATATATAAACATTCAATCTTACCTCTTAGCCGTTCACGGCATCAGTTTCAGTCGTCTCAGAGCTCTTTCACTGTACGTCTTGTTGATGACCAATTCTTTCTAAAATTTTGTCTGAACTGTCCATTCGCTTAGCTTTTTGCTGCTTAATTTATGGTATTATTGGACAACATTATCCATTAATGTAATTGTAAAACAAACTGTAAAATAATAATAATAAAAAGATTGTATTAGAACCGGGTCATCGGCTTGAGCGGAAATTAAACCATCAACTCTAAATTCGTGTTGGAAAATTCCTTTACCTCAAATGGTTCAAGATGATTCTACAATTTCATTCCCAATTACAGAAATAGTAGACATTGCTTCTAGATTAAGCGATGAAGAGTTTGCAGTAAACCATCAGGATGTAAGAGAACTAAGCCTGGAGAAGAAACTTTAGATGAGGAAGAACAGATGGAATTAATTGATTCATCCACCTCATATGCATTGGTAAACAAAAATAAGAAAAACGAATAAGTGTCAAATCTCGATTTACAAGATGCATAAAAATGGGCTAAATTTGGCTAAAGAATTAGAACTTCATTTCATTCAAACTGATCATTCAACGGTGAGCAGCGCAAAGTTTAAAAGAAAGTTAAGAAATTGCTTAACTCCCTGTAGAGAGGTTTTAGTGGAGTTACAATCGAAAACCAATGTGAACATGAACCAAGTGAGGAAGACTTTTTGCCCATTAAAAGAAGGCGAGTTAGGCGACTCATATCTGACAGCGATAATAAGTGTTGAAAGATTACATAATTTTACAATTCTTGTTTTTGTTGGAAAAAAGTTTTTTTAGTTTAGTTTTTGTTTCACATTTTTATCCTTTCCTTATATGAACTCTTCAATTGAATAAAAATAATTTATAATTTATCTTGTGTCTTTTATATATATATATATATATATATATATATATATATATATATATATATATATATATATATATATACATATATATATATGCATTATATATATATATATATATATGCATTATATATATATATATATTTATATACATTCTTAAAATCATACATATATCACATTCGTGGGAGAAATTTATATCATATTAGTATGCAGTATATCATACTAAAATGTAATGTAATTAATAAAGACACTAAGATTAATAAAAATTTTATCTATAAGGTTTTCATCACAAAAAATATTAAAAAACTCCAAAATTCTAAAAATTGCATAAAAAAGTTATATTTATTTCATAGAATTTTATTCTTTTATTTTATCAAAATTTATAAGCATCTTCTCTTTTTACTTATTTTAAAAAATAATAAATTCAGTGTTCAATAAATCCTTAACAATTTCAGATAATTCCTCAAATATATACTTTCAAAACAGCTTTTAACAATTTCTTTAATATTGCTATAAATCGTACATTCAATCCTAGACGGCCATAATGTCAATTAAATATAGTATGTTCCATTTTCTTTAATTGATTTACTTGCCACCAAATAATTATATCTTACAATAATACTAATGATAATACATGGAGATAAATATCATAAATCACCCCAGGAGTGCCATAAATTGTTATTTATCTCTTCTTTTTCCATCTTCAATTTCAATTGTCAGAATCCTTGTTCAGTGCCTCGAACAGAGGGAGCGTCGCGCTGCTTCCAGAGAAACAATTAAGTATCCCCTCCTGGGGCTTTCATTAGCTTTCTGACAGAATCAATTCACTTCCAATTCGTCACTCAATTGGCGCGTTTTTGGCTCCTACTGATTCCAGGAAGAAATTTAATTCTTAACTTTTTTTTCTTTTTGCATCGTCTTGTTCGTTGTCTTTTAATATTTATATTACGGCTGACGTAGGGATTCTTCGATTAATTTTTTTAACCTTTATATTTTTTAATACTTTTATTTGAAATATTTAATTGGATAAAATACTCTTTAAAATATGGTATGGCAAAAGTTCAAACAAATCTAGAGAATATTTGAATCTGTAATTCAAATGTTTGCTAAATATATTCGAACCATATTGGAAGAAGAGAATATCTAAAAGAAGAATATTTCTAAGCTCTATCATTATGATCAATTTCAAATGAAATGTATGAACCTAACATTCTACCAGGTTTTCATTTAACACTTATTAAATTTTAAAACAGAGTGAATATATTCAAAGTAAGTTTCAAATTTCAAAAAAAGTAAGAAAAAAATTTATTTATCAGAAGAAAATAACTGAATTACATCTAATTAACTAGATTATATAAGGATTATGTTTTTCTTGTAACTGAATACTGATCATTTTTATAATTATAAGACTTTTTATTATCATATTTCGTAAACAATATTTTTCATATAAAATTAGAGCAATGTTTCAAAAAATTTGAAATTTTATTTGTTTTTGTCTCTCTAATTTAAAGCATTTAAAGTTTCCATCTGTAGGGCTATTTTGGTAAATATTATTTACTTCTCATACAGAGAAAAAGTTAGCCATTGTAAATATATTTTTATCCCATCATCTCACATTAGATTCTCAGACACTTTTCTTGTTTTTGTTGTCGTGTGCCAGCTAGGCTGGCAATATGGGGTGCGCTGCTCCACTTTTCCAACTGAATCATATTTGGTGTGGAGTCCGACTTCTTCAGTACACACATGCCGTAGGAACCCGTTTATAGGGTAGGCAACCCTTCACACCTCATTCATACAAGGAAAGGACAAAGACAGGATAGATAGAGAGAGATAGTACATCCATACCTGAACCTGGATTCGAACCCAGGAACTCCTTATCCGCAGTCAGGCACACTGACCACTAGACAAGATGGGCGGCGACACTTTTCTTATTATGAAACATTCAAGTCTCATTATTTAATTTTAAATTAACAAAAAAAATGTAATATTTTTTGCCTGTCATCAATTCTATGTGATCTTAATATCTATAATTTATTAGAAATATGTTGATTGATACTCTTCTTTAACAATTTGTTAGTTATTTTAATATTTTAAACATTGATAATAAGGAAGTACTCGAATTGTCTGTAAGAAACTTGTTTTTGCTAAGTTTTAAATTAAAAAATACAATTTTAACAGATGACACTTTGTGTAATCACATTCTTCATGAAATACATACATACATATATATATATATATATATGTATATATATATATATATATATATATATATATATATATATATATATATATATATATATATATATATATATATATATATATATATATATATATATATATATATATATATATATATATATATATATATATATATATATATATATATATATATATATATATATATATATATATATATATATATATATATGTTCTAAAAACAAATTATTCAATTATATCCCGTTTTTTTGTTATATCTTAAAATAATATTAAAACTCTTTCGTAAAATAAAAATTTTTGTCGAAGTAAAGTAATTTTTTTAATTTCGTGAAAAAGGCAATCATAGTTTTTTTTATTGTTTATATAAAAGATGTTTTTTTAATTATGTATATGATTTTATAAAGATTGAATACGAAAGCATTTTTATATTTTAAAATCTAATATCACTTTAAAAACTAGTTAGTGATAATTTACATTGTTTTACAAATAATTTCTATCAAGAAATTTCTTTCAATATTTTTATCTAAAAAATTCTTAACGGTGGTTTAATGCAAATGCAAAAGTGCAATATGCGCGTAAATCTGTCACAAAATATTTTTTCCTCTCTTGCATTGCAATAAGTAAAGAAATTCACAGAGCATCTAAAGTATACTATTTTCTCGAGTAGAGAAATATTTGTGGATTTCATTTTCCACTGCGGCACTTACAGCATTTAGAACCAATTGAGAAATAATAATCTATTTCAGAAGCAATAACCGTAAATTCAGTGTAGAATACACATTCTTTGTGAGTTGTGGGACGCGAGCAGAACGTTGTTGACAATGTAAATCAGAATTGAAAGAAAACTGAAAGAAAAAGTGAGACTCGCGTTCATTTCTTTTAGTGGTTGTGATATTGTCACGGAACAAATTTATTTCGATGGTACGTGTAGAAAGTGAAAAATGGGAGAAATTTTTTATTCGATTATTATATTTGAGTTTTGTATGAAAGATTTAGAAGTGAGAAGAGCAATAGTGAAAATCACCTACGAAACGAAAGTAAATTATGATTTGTGTTAACGAAAAGGTTTAACTGCAGGTCAATAATTTGTTGTATTATCTATTATTTTTTACATACAGAAATGAGAATGAATGAATATAAATAAAGGATTTCTATATTTCAATATTACCTAAAGAAACCTAAAAATAGATTTTTACACAAAAATTATTAAACTGCTTTAGCAATTTTTTTTTCACTTTGACGAAATTTATTGGAACAAATAGGAAAAATGAATTATAGCTATATGATATTATAGCTATAAATAATTATAGCTATATGAATAGCTATCGTAAACAGTATATATTTACAGATGTACGTGCTCATTATATTTGTGGAATAAAAAGTCCTATGGTCGATCGTTGAGCGGTTACCAAGGGTGTAATGGTTAGGAGACAATTTCCTACCCTTTCAGATCAATGTCTAAATTGAGGGAGTGGTTCCTCTGGTGGTGCCATCTATCGAAGGAGTTTAGAACAACGTCGTATTTACAACTTCATGGTGCTCTGGTCAAATGAAATACGCACCCTACTGACTTAAGTTCGCATAGCCCATGGCATAGTTAGCTTGGCTTGTCCAAGTATCATAAGTAGCAACAACATATATTTGCAAACATGAATTCAGTCAACGCAAGCTCAGAATAAAAACAAGGTCTTCGTAAAATTCAAAGTAATATTTTCATGAATAACGGATACTTTTATGAATAATTCTAGTTATTTGATCTTCTAATTAAAAAATATATATCACAGGTTTTATTAATTGTGCATTTGTTTTACTTCAATACTTGATGCAGATAATATGATTGGTTCTTTTGCCCCTCTACACTTTTATCATGCATATGAATGCTAATTGGACCGGAGAATAATTGTTACACAGATGAAAGCTATCATCTTAAGAAGATCTATGCAAAGGAAAGTTACTTGGAGTCCAATTTCATATTGTTGACTTAGAAAGCAGTATAAAGGAGAAGCCAGCTTATATATATAAATGTAGAAACTGCGACATGAATGGCTGTGTTTATCAGCAACAAGAAAGGTATCGTATTATATATATATATATATATATATATATATATATATATATATATATATATATATATATATATATATATATATATATATATATATATATATATAACATGAACTCTCTCTCTCGCTCTCTTTAATCTATATTTATATTTCAATTTACTTTTTTTATTCAGTATTCCTTTATGCTATTTTATTTTAGTAATACAAATGAAATTTGAACTAGCTATAATTTAAGCACACCATTTAAGTATATAATTATAAGATGTAATGTATAAACTATATGAAAATGAAAAAATATGTTATAATAAAAGGTGAAGAATATAATATTTGGAATAAGATCTATGTTTACTTTTCTATTTTTATTTGCTTTAGGATACAAAAGGTAACAAATTGTTCGTTGCCAGAAAATAAAATAATAAATTTCATAATTTCTTTTAAATCGTCTTAAGTTGATGACGTTTAATAAATTTAAATTCCTTATACTTAATAAATAGTCAAGTTCATAATATTCATAACATTAAATTTATTTAACTGCATTGTTTTTCTATGAAAACAATATATTCCTTCAGATATGTTAAAGAATTTGTAATTTTGATTAATACTCTCAAAAAATAATTTTGTTTTTAAGTAGCAATCATTATCTAGTTTTATTTTTCTAAGTCTAGAATTCTTTCTTTTTTATTTTTTCGTAATTATGTAACAAAATCTATATTATATGGAGGAAATTTTGCTAGTTAATACAAGCTTAAAAATTATTAGTAATATCTTAGCGAATATCATCTTAGCAAACATTTCCTTATTTTAAATTTTGTAACTGTAGAACTAAAACTTCAGTATGTATTGAAAAAATTGCTAACGAATACAAAAAATTAGTCTTTTAACTAGATTAAAGCATTACATTTATATAGATATGTATTTTCATAATAAAACTTGAGGAAACCAAATATTTTTATAAAATATATCTTGTAAAAAGCACTTTCCTATTTCATTTATAATAGCTTCTGAACTATAATATTGAGAAATAATAACTAGCATTGGAAGACAACAATATTTTTCATTTTTCGTAAAAGATAACAACTTTTATACTTAAGCATTACTATTTTTCGTAAGAAATGCTTAAGTATAAAAGTAATAAATAAAAGTAATAAAAGTAATATATAAAATATTTTTAACTTCTATTTGTTTCTTTTGTAATTTATTGTATACTGAAAATTTATCAAATTCGCTTACTTTATATATATATATATATATATATATATATATATATATATATATATATATATATATATATATATATATATATATATATATATATATATATATATATATATATATATATATATATATATATATATATATATATATATATATATATATATATATATATATATATATATATATATATATATATATATATATATATATATATATATATATGTATGTATGTATGTATATAAATATATATATTAAAATGATAAGCTAAACCCATAAACTAATAATTTACACAAAATTTTTATTAATTATACAATACTTTAAGAAGGTTATAAGTCACTGATATGTTTATTTACTTTTTTTATAATTCACAAACTACATTTCTCGATTACTGTACCATCTTCATCGATAAATTTAAAAGTTTTATTAAATTTCCTCAGCATTCAAATCAGAAATTTACATATTCTCTTCACTTTCATCAATTTCACTTATAATTTGCTTACCAGTTAAACTTTCTGCGCTTCGAGGACTTCTTTTCTAATTTGATTTGAGAATCTCCTCCTTTTTACTCTTTCTTTTCTAATACCCATCCCATCGAGCAGAAGGAGTATCTCTCTTCTCCCATCTCCTCAACTCGTCAATGAGACCAGAAAGGCCGAGTGGTGTTGAAAGGGTTAGAGAGAGAGCATATAAGAGGTCGAATGATGCTGATACTACTTTATCCCTTCAGCACTAAACGAATAAAAGAGTGTTGGGTCAGCTCTTTCCCATTTCGATTGATAAAAACATACTCACTCGGCAAATTTCATTGATCACTTTCGTTTCTTTTACCACTTAATTTAAGCCCCTATGTGTTATGTGATCATAATGTTATGTTTTTGATGAAGAAAAAATTTCCTTTACAAATAAAAAGTAGTATTATATGCCATAGGAAATCGAGCCAATGTTGCACAATCATTACATTAGTGTTTCCCACATGAATTGATACAAATTATGGAAAGCTTTTGAATTGTTTAAAAGATATTTGTATTGATTATGATGATATCCACGTGAGATAATGTGTGAATTTATGTATTTTTTAATAAACACTTGATAATAATTAGTAAATATACACTCCAATTAGAAAATATTTAAATATTTTATTTGTAACAGTGATATAAAGTTTTAGTAAACAAAATTTAATGATAATATTGAAAATATTTTGTAAATCAGTTAAATAACATATTATAATGTTTAAAGTTTTAGTTTCATGTATAGTAAAATACTTTTTTTGTAAAAAAAGTAATTCATATACAAACAGCCCTATATTAAATGTGTGTTTTTAGTTATTGAAAAACATGACTATAAGCTTTCATAAAATTATTAATTATTGACTATAACATGACTATAAGCTCATAAAATTATTAAAGCCTAACTAAGTTTTAAAATCATTGCAAAATGAACAGCAAACATTTTTAAGTAATCTCTCTCTCTTCTCTCTCTTTTCTCTCTCTCTTCTCTATTCTCTCTTAAAATACAAACAAAGCAAAACATTTCACAAGAATAGATTTGAACTTTTCCTAGAATATTTTTTGGAAAGAGAATTAAAAATGATGAATATTGAATCAATTTGAAAATGTCAAAGTTTAGATTAAGTTTAAATGAAATCAAATGTAAACAAGAAAAATTATTGCTGTATATTTTTTATATAATTATTACTCGTATCAATAAGATAATTAAAACATTTTGGTGGTAATTTAAAAATAATATGTATGTTATTAATTTTTATTTTTATTTTGAAAATATAAGCATTAATTTATAATTCAATACCCTAAAAATTAAACAAAATGGCTAAAATCTATTATACGCCAGAACGATACTCAATGTAATGAAATAGAAAAAAAATCGCAAGTATTGCCATAAGTGCTTGCAATGTCTATTGTTTAAAAAAGTTTACATTTTTAGGAATTATTATAAAATAATGAAAACATTTCATGTACATTTTATAAATTAAAAAAATCAATACTTATTGACAAAACTTATTTAAAAGCCAAGGTTTATTTCTGACGGATACTATTTAACAATCACTTCGATGATCAATTGCGGGGATATAATGGAGTAGTTCCAACAGAAATTCATTTTCTATTTACAAGTATCTGCAGATAACTGTATATAAAATTGTAATTATAAAAAGGAATTTCCATCTTACAGAATTTATATATTTAAAAAAAACATGGCAAAACAACTGATCTAGTAGATTCGAAATAGAACAAGTTCATACATAAGAAAAGAAATTTAACTTTACTGAAATTGGATTTTATATTGGAAGACATAGATCTACTGTAAAAAACTTAGTAAATAAGTATTTTACATGTAGATAAGAGTAGATCTGAAAACGTACAAAACAGCAATTTATGTAAATAAACTTATTATGTGTGTGAGTTGAATTTTTGCTTTGATTTGAATAATGGAAGTATTACAGAATAAAAACAAATGCACATCATGGTATTTACCGCAGGCTAACTTTAAAGATTGTCTCTATTTCATTTCAAACTTTTGTTTATTGCATTAACTAGTTTGAACCATAGCTAACGCTGACTTGAATTTACCGTAAGTATCTTATGACGTTAAGCACAACTTTCTGAAATTCTGCTTGATTCAAGAATGGAGGCCGGTGATGGCATCGGCTTCTCTTTCTAAACACTTTCCGTCAGTGAATATTTATCAAAAAACATTAAATTTTTATTAAAAACAGTTGTGTGTTTCTGCGCACATCAGTGTCTGTGTTTTTGTTTTTCAATATGCCGCCAAACAAAAATACATTGGAACATGGATAAAAGAAATCTTGTCTTTAATATTTAAGAATATTTCGTTACAAAGATTACAATATTGATTTACTTAGGAAGTTAGTTTTCAAGTGTTCCACACATCATTCGATATGTATTTATTTGGTATACTTGCACATTATTTTGCATTGGAAAATAACGTTTTAAATAAAGATAAAATAAATAGTACATACCTTAAAAACTGTAAATATTACTACTTTTCAAATAGCAATCTTTAGACGAAAGCCAAATACTTGAATTCTACTGTAAGCACTAATCTGCGGGAATTGAATGGCTGGTCTACTAGAATATTATATGATTTGACTTGATATTATAATCAGTTTATCTGAAAATAAGAATCAACATTAAAAATTATCCTATCGAAAAAATTACTAAACCTGTAATATATAAGAAATTTGATGCTTTAAAATGTGTCTTTTAAGAAATTCAGGATCTAAAGACACATTTTAAGGCTCCAGAAATAGGAAAATAAAAATTATAAGTGGTTCAAAAAATATTTTATTATAAGCAGAAATCCAAACTGAATAAAAAAAATGGCTTAACCAGTCATTTAAGTATAATTGGTATTATTTTCTTGAGAGAGGATTGTATATATATATATATATATATATATATATATATATATATATATCTCTTTAAATGGCCTTATGCTGAAATCTTAGTAATTTTTTGGTGAATTTTAAAAACAATAGACCATAATTTTAATTTCAAATGATCAGCAATTGATCGAGAAAGTTTCTTTACTGAAAATACTTTCTCTTTGACCTTTAACATTCTAAAAATTGTCATACAAATATCTTTCTGTAAGTATACTTAATAATATGCAAACTTAAAAATTTTGTTATTGCTTGAATTTAAAAATATAATATCAAGACGCTGGAATATACTTTATCGTTAAAATTTTATAATTATTTATTTTTAAATTATAATTAAAATTTTTAAATTTATTAAATATAATTAATAATGTTATTTAAATTAATAAATTAATTTTAGTTAAATTTAATTATATTAATTTAATTTTAATTTTTTAATTAAATTTAATTAAAAATTAAAATTTTTAAATGAATTTAAATTATTAATTTTAAAAAACTAATTTAATTAAACTATATTTAAATTAATTTAATTAATTAAATTAAATTAATAATTAGTTAAAAATTAAAATTAATTTAAAATTTAAGTTTAACTAAAAATAAATCAATTAAATTATAAGAATTAAATTTTTAATTAATTTATTCCACAACATAAAATATTTCTGATTAAGAAAATATTAAGTTTTCAATTCAAAATGAAATGAGCTATGAATCACGTTGAAAGATTAAATTGATTTCGTAAGAAATATAAAATTTATTAATTTTGCATATCATGCAAAAATTTCTCATTTGGACAGAAATAAAGAATTTTCATATAATTACTATAGCTATATAAAAAATTTTATATCACATTATTCACATTTTCCATTCGGTTAATAAATGTGCTTATTGTGATTCAAATTTTTTCACTGAACTTTGACATGTTTCTTTTAATTCATTGACACAATACAATGATAATCTGAAAGTAAATGCACAAAAATATTCAGTTTTATTTCTGAAATGTTATATATAAAGACTGAATGGTTAAAAAGATTATAATATACACAGTTCAAAACGATTAAAGGATATTGATGTTGCGGTTTGATCTTGCACTTGGAGAATTATTTGGTGGATTGGTGCATTATTGAGACGAGGTAGTTTATAAGATAAAAATGACATTTATCTGGCAGAAAAAAATGCAACTTATTAAGCTTTGGGTAGAAAAAGCAAAACCACAATTTGTACTTTAAAAAACAACTAAAAAAGGAATTTCATTAAAAGAAAATTGTTTTTAGTAAGAATATGATTTCCCTAACGTTCAACAACTTTGAGGTCAATGAGGATATTATTGAGGATCGAGGGTATTCTAACTCCTCCAGAAGAGCACTTTTCAGTTCTTGGAGAATTTATGTGATTGGTAGGCATCCAGCAACTCATCTGCATAAAATGATCCAAACATACTCTATTGCATTCACGTCCGAAGAACATGTTAGCCATTCCATTCGAATATTACCATCAACCAAAAGGAAATTATTCACCAAGCTAACACAATAAGGCCTGAAATTGTCGTCTTTTAACAGGAAATCATTTCCAACTAAGGTCTAAGGCCAACTAATCATTTTCATCTTAAAGGTCTGAAGCTCTTATTCCTATACCAAGAACTGGTCAGAACTCCATTTCGAATGATAAAAAGGTCGTTTTATCCATCAGTGAAGACGCCAGCGTAGATTATCACTCTTTTCATCTTCAAATCTGACACTTTCATGCAAGAACGCATTATTGGTTTCTAGTGGGACTAAAAAAATTAATTAAACGGAAAAAATAAGCAAAAAAATGATTTTAGTTAATGTTTTAATGCTAGTAAAATTATTATTAACTAGAAAATTTAAACTATCGCCACTTTTTCATGCATATTCATATATTTTGCACTATTTAATGTTAGACAGCGCAAAGTATCTTCTATAATAAGTTACACAGTAGCAATATAAATTAATACTGCTAATTTAAAACATAACAACATGTTAGAGTTAATCAACATTTTTCTAAGTAAGCAATGATACCAGCTCCTTGAGTGTCCAAATATTTCAAGTGATTAATGGCGAGTTTAAGTGCAATAAGGGCCACCCAACTTGTCTAGTGGTCAGCGTGCCTGACTGGTCCTGGGAGGTCCTGGGTTCGAATCATTGTTCGGGCATGGATGTATTTTCTCTCTTTATCTATCCTGTTTTTGTCCTTTCCTTGTATGAATGAGGTGTGAATGGTTGCCTACCTTATAAATGGGTACCTATGGTATGTGTGTAGAGCAAAGTCGTACTTTCACCTTCATGGTGCTCTGATTAAAACGAAAGACGCTCCCAAATGACTTAAATTCGCATAACTAAGGCATAACGAACTTGGCTAGTCCAAGTGTCATTAGTAATAACAACAACAAGTGCAATAAGGAATCTTATTTATAAATTGGAGAGATGAAAGTTAAAAAAGTGGTAATATAAAATATTACAAGTAGCTTATATTTTATTCATCAAGCAAGTTTAATGCTGAAACAGTATATTTCTGATGAAATAAAATGTTTTAGCATTACGATTTAATAACTTATGAGAAACCCGAGTTTGACCTTGTGTTTTCACAGAGTCATTTAGGGATTTTTGTGGAACAATTTAAGCATATGAAACCGGTGCATTATATTATATTATTTGTAGACTTTTACTAACATTTTCAAATTTAATTAATTTGGCGGAATTTTGTGTAATTTTGTATTTGTTAATTGAGAAAACAGTAATTTGTTTCCTCTTAAAGTACATTTTCTAATAAAAAAATATAATTAATCTTTGTTTAAATTTCACACTTTTTGATTTTGTTTCTTATTTACAATTATTGTGTGTTAGTATGTGATTTTTTACAAGGGAATGTTTCTATAAATAACAAATTTCTAATTCGAATTATATTCTTCTTATATGAAATAATTTTTGTTGTGTATTTTAAAATTCCTTTCCTGATGTATTATATGCACTCTATCAGAATATATTTGGACATTCATTTAAACTAAATAATCTGCTGTCTTGTGTCACATCATATTCAATATGGTTACTTAAAAGGTTGAAAACTATGTTTTAGTAACACATGTTTCAGAGTCCTCGCACTTAAAGGAACCTGAGATCATCTGTCATCACAGAAATCGCAATGTATCCAGGTCATTTCTCGTGAACTGAAAAACCCAAACTGCTTAGTGTACAGCAAGTTTGGACTCACAAGTGAGCATATAAGTAGAGGCAGTAAGAATTTATTCCAACTCGACAGAAAAACGAAACTAGGCAATTAAAACCAGAAAATACTCTATTCAGAGTGACCGGAAATATTTGAATTTGAATTTTGCTTATGATTTTGATCCTCAAGAAATTATAACAGTTATCTGCAGTATACAGTGCTACGATGATTTTCATTTGTAATGAAATCCATCTATCATGGTTTCACTAGACAGATTGATTTGTAGTTTTAGTATATATTAGGCAAATATATCCTTTCAAACTGAGTTTGGTAACAGAAAAGTTCGGTAGAAATGTTATTATTCTTGAGGATGTTCCCCCAGTTATGGCTAAGGATCTTTAGTTTCAACATCTAGTAGATTTAACAATGAAACCATAACATGATTCTGGACGATATGTTCATTTTATATTATGACAGTTTTACTGAATATATTCTTGCTAAGACAAGGATAACATTATCAGCAATCGTACTGTAAAATATGACAAGAATGGGATTTAGGGCTTGGATTATTCGGTCCGGAGTACAGAATTTACCCGAATGGACCATCTATGTGTTGGGTTGAAATGTTGACGTAAGGAATGTCCCAATCATCCAAAATAAGTGGTTGTACTGATCCATCTTCTTCAGCCTAAATAAAACAAAATAACAGTAGACAACAAACAAAAACTGATAGTAAGTATTTTTGTTCGCTTGAAGATAGTTATACTAGGACACGTTTATAGTAATTTCTCTTAAATGACAATTAGGATTCCCTTATAACAACTCTTCCAGCTATTAAATTATGCGAGATAAAAGTTTTGCTAACTAAAGTCTTGGACTATAGTTTTGAATAGCACTGCCGTAGTTTTATAGGACCAAAAAAAGAATGTTGAAATTTTTAAATGATGACAAATTTCTTTTGTTTCATTTTAATAGTTATTTTTGCATGATATTCAAAATGGCTTACAAAATTAATGAATGTTGGAAGAAAGCTATTATGATTTTATTTCATGAATTACTATGAATAGTTCTATTCATAATATAATGATCTTCAAATCTGTCGACCGCTTAACGTATAGTCGATTTTACACACGTCATCATATGTAGAATCAACAAAGGATGACCTTTGTGTGCTACCTATACCATACAAAAATAACACTTGAGTTTGCAAAGAAATGTATTTATAAGACCTCATCTATATACTTTAATTATAATTATTTTACTACGCTCTTTATCTAAACGTATTTTGAGTATCCTTATTATTTATGTTTCGTTTTTGATGCGCAGAAAATAAGTTCATTTTCTTTTGATATAATGTTTATTTCATAAATAGCAGTTTTTATAAATATATTTTTTACATCTTTAATCCCTTTTTATTATTAAAATATCATTTGCATCTGTAATTAGCTTGAAATTAAAGCTTGTTCTGGTTAGAAAAATTCAAACATAACATGGTTCAAAAAATTCTTCAATTTCTTATTAATATTTGAATTTATGACAAGAACTTTCGAGAAAAATTGAGATTTGCTTAAGTAAGAGTTTCTTTGGAAAAAAGACACTTCTCAACTGATGTGCAAATTATGATTCATTCAATCATGTATTGTAAAGAGCTGCCAAATAAGCTTTAAGTGAATAGGGTAGGTAACATTCAAATCACGTAAATGATTTTGAAAAAAGTTTTAATTCAATCAATATCAATAAAAACAAGCAGATTGTTATTTATTGTTGGTATCTTAATTTAAGTTTTCTTCACATGGAAAAGGGAAGTGTTAACTGTTGAAGAATAAGCTAGTTGACAAAGGTCATTTTCTTCGGCACTTCCAAGAGAATTAATGATCACTTTTTTGCTAAACATTTAGTAAAGCGTGGTTTACTTTCTTTGCTTTTAAAATGGTAAATAAATAATTTAATTGATTCGAAGCTGAGCATTTTATAACTGTATTCCATAAAATTATAATTTGATTGAAATCATTCAATAACGGGTCATAAATTGTATCATTCTCATCAAGTAGTTTCATCAAATTGAATTTTGCCTTCACGAGATATTGTATTGTACGTAATTTAGATTGCTAATAAAAGTATTTTTATAGCTGTATGAAGTAAAAGAGGAAGAAAATAATAACTCACGTTAAGTCTTTATAATGATCACATTCATAAATAAATAACATTTTTTATAATAATTATTGTTTTACCAGGCAATTAAATTATTCAAAGCAAAATAGTATTAAATTTTTGATTAACAAAGAGTGCTCTCATAGAAAAAGTTTCATAAAACATTTTTTAAAACAACGAAGAGTATTTTTAATATTTTTGTATATTAAATTTTAAATATCCTTTATTCTTAAAGTAATTTTTCTTACGTCGGTTTGTTGAGCGATATAAGCATTCATTTCCTTCAAGATCTCTTAAAACCAATAAAAAGAGGCTAAAATATATAAAATAAAACTTTTCATGAAAGTTAACATTCTTTACCGTTATATATTTAGTAACTTTTCTTGCCTTAAATTACGTAATTGAAAATACTAGTTAATGCAAAAGTTCAGTACTAGTGCTTCAGTTACGGAATACTTAACATGTTATAACATGTTTATTATACCAACTCAAAATTAAGTAAATATAATAAACATCTTACAAGAAAACAAGTAAATTTGAATGACTTTTTCTCTATTATTTTTTATAAGTTATACTTATAAAATTCACAAGAACGCTTATCATTTTTTGAGAAAAATTAGGAACATGTATAATAATTGAAGCGAACGTTAATTGGAAATTTACATCAGGTATATTATATTTTCTATAAAACAAATAGCTTATACAAAGGAAAAGTCTTTGCTTATCTTTTGCGAAAGTTGATCTTATTGCTTTTTAATATCAGGCGATCTGTGTGCGGTGTACCACAGAACAACAAATAGTGGGAAAGACCACTTCTCTTAATGTGTACCACCAGTACTAACTTTCTACCTCTGGAACAATTTGTCCTAAGTGAGAATCCGTCTCCTGATTTGAGGGACGAGCGTTGAGTTGTTTGCTCAACATCTCGGGGATTCCCAAGAGGCGGATACAATCCACCTGTTTCCTAACAAACCACCGAAGCGGATACATCTCCCCCCTTCCACCATGCTCCTCTTTTTGCTTTCAACCTCATGGGGGTCTGACCTGCCGCCATTTAAGTAATTAGGATCCGTTACTTCCCCCCTTTTTTGTATCGTGGGGGTGGCTGCGATGGCTGTATCGTCCGAGATGGATTGCAGAGCCACAGTTTGTGTGGGAAGGGGGAGTAGGTTCCATCAGAGTAATTGATTTTAGCCGTGGAAAAATGGGAGATTCTGAGCCAGCGTGAGGGTGGTGGTGGTGCACCAGCATGCACCGAAAAAAAAAGGTGTGTGTAATGTTGCCTGATTTGCATACCGGTTTTTGACATTCATTGCACCCACTGCCTCTTATTGGAGTACGAATCAATTGATGGGTTCGGAGTGTAGAGGATTTTTAGGCTTTTAGCGTTTTTTTCTTTCCTTCCCATTTTATTTTGCCTGAATTTGAAAGTACTTTCTGAAGTTGGGAGCTTTAAATGCAGTGATTTGGATTGCTTTATAACCAAGGATTAAACGCTTTGCGTAAAAGCCCATTGAATTAACCTTGAGTGAGATAAAATTCCTGTTTAATAATATGACACAAAACTCAGTTATTTCAGTTTAGAAATTACACTTTTCCATATATTTTGTGAATTTTTTAATTCCTTGATATTTACAGCTAATATAATCAAGATCACTAAAGATATATCACAAAGATATTTTACTTGGAGTGCCATTTTTTATAGTAAATTGAAGTAAATAATTTGTACATTTAATGTACATTTAATATAGTACATTGAAAATATTAAATGCCAAATGTAGAATATTAAATGGAAAACAATGTACTATTCTCCATTTGGCATTTTTCATTGTATTCTGTTTCATTATATTCATTGTATTTTATAAAATATACTATTAACTATATCTTAGTAATACTGTATTGGTTATATATATATATATATATATATATATATATATATATATATATATATATATATATTTGTAAACAGTTACATGTCATAAAAATGAATATATGTCAAAGATATTTTTTCACTCTTTCTATATTAATTTATCTTATAAATTTTTGAATACTGTATAAAAATAACAAAAGCATAAATACATTTATATATTTTTGTATAATTTGAGAAATCTGCACTTTTATTTCTCAAATGAATATAATGTCATTTATTCTCAGAGTAGTGATGTAACTTTTAAAATGGATACATATATATTTTTATTTAAGAACTCGTAAGAGAATAAAATAGTAATTTTGATATTTATTCATTAATTTTCCAAGATTAAAGCTAAGTATATCAGTAACTAATAATAAAAAAGTGATTGCGCACACTTGTAAGTAATATACAAAAAATATTGGACAATGGATAACTACACATGAAAATAATTTATATAAAAAAGTTGTCAGTTTGACTACTTTATTTGAATTAATCTTAACAATATTCCTGTATTGGTTAATTTGTTAATCTAAATTCACATTTTGCATGCAAGAGTTGATTTAACAAAAATATAGAATTTAATGTGGATTTTGTGTTGGTACATGAGGCATACATTCATATATGAGACAGTCGAACTCCGAAGCATTTGATTGACGTCTCGAGCAATTGCTAACAACTGCTAACTTATTTTAAATGAATCCCAAAATACTATTGTTCTTGATTTAATAAAACGATGTATTATCTGTATATACTTTTTGAGTACAAAAGCTTTACTTTTTTTACTGACACTTACAGTTAAATAAATTAGACTCGTACCATCCTTAATATCTCTCAAATGTAACTTGTAAGTTCTAAATGACACTGAATTCGGGACTTTGTGAAAGCTGTGTGAAATGCGTGAATAAGATTTCATATTCATTGAAGCAATTTTGACAGCTAAAATATTGATGAAACCTAATATCATCTTTTTAATACATCTTATTGTCTCACGAAACGAAATAATCTATCAATGATATTGAATGCAAACATATAAATTAACGTACTAAGAATCAGTTCTTTGTTACAAATTCTTTCTGAACCATGTCCCGGATAACAAAGGCACTGGTATAACTATGATATACCTTCCCTAAGAGATTTCTCGCCAAATCTGGTTTCCTTCGTTTTGATTACAGTATTGCTGATTTTCCCTTTGGTCTTGCCAAATTGAGCTTTAGATTTTTTTTCTTGCTAGGTATGATTTTTAATGTTTTTCGTCATTTTTGTGTCCCACATATGTTTTTTAAGTAGCAACAGTGTTTGAATTGCATGCGTAAGGAAAAAACTAACAAAAGTTGCCAATTGGCGGAATATACCTTACTAGTTCCATTGCACTTTTTTATCAAAACATTTTTTGAAGAGCTTTGTGCAAATTTCATCCAGCATCAATTGATGATCTGCTTCCTGGTCTTCTACTTTTAAATTTGATGCGACTATCATGTTAAGCGAGAAATATCTGGATACATCTGACTAGCTGATGTGATGTCCTTGTTTAACAATCCTATCCTGCTTCTTGGTAAATTCCAGTATATTTTACATCTTAATCATGTGGTTAAATTCAGTTTCTTTAATTTTGAATTTCTGTGAAATCTGCCTCTCAATGTGGCAGCAGAAATTTTTTTGCTTTCTTTATTTAAGCTATTTGTGAGTTCAGGAAACAATTTTAGATTTATTTAAGCTATTTGTAAGATCAGGGAACAATTTTAGATATACAGATTTTGCTGACCGATTTCAACGATCTTTGATCATGATTACTTAGAAGATATTTATAGTTGTGCATTTTTTCCGAAAAAATTCTTGCATTCACATTTTGCCATTATTTAATAATATTGTATAATGTTACTCAAATCAATGCCAGAATTACTCTGCAAAGTAATCCTTCTAATAATCTGTCTTTTAATTTGCTTTAACGCCTTCTTACATTAACACTTTCAATTTTGTCTCTCATTGTTATTTTTAAAGCATGAAATTCTCATTTCTGATACACTTCTTACAGAATAAGTAATAATTTAAAAAAAAATTGTTGAATATTTGCTTATGCTTGGCCACATCAGTATCCACACATTTGTATTCCAAATATGATATTTTTATGATGTAATTGGGGAGATTTAAATTCACTTATTTTATATAAAATATTTAACTTTAAGAACTATTACCAATTGCAACTGATTATTTACTAATAAAAAAATTTTCATTTGCTTTGAGGTAGTAAATAATAATATATTTGAAAACGCTGAACCTACTGAAATTGTAAATAATAAAAGAACATTGCTTACGCGATTCGATATTCTTTAAAATGTACAAAATAATTAATATATAATTATGTACATAGTAAAATGATAAACAATGATATATTATTCACTTTATTATATATAAGTATTTTCAGGAAATTATAGATTTCCTATTGTTAACAAAAATAACATTAATCCTTCATTAAAATTTTTCTTCGTCGTATTCGTTTTTACGTGAAACGTTCTTACAAGAACATTTTTTTCTGTTTCCTCCACCTCAAGCGGCCTTCAGATTGAGTGAAGTTCTTATCACCACAAAGGAATGAGACCATAAAAACTAGCACTTGAGGTTAACCATTGGTGAAGAAAGTGCTGAGAGAGCATTTATCCGCCAACAACTGCAGCTGAGGCTCTGGTTGAAAATCGCGTCCACACTCTTTATTGCCCCTAATCGCTGCTCCGTCCCCTTCCCCTCTTAGGGCGTCGTAATCTCTCCTCCCCCAGACCCCCACTCACTCACGGACGATCAGAGCAAACAGTTCCAGAGGATTAAAATAAATGTCCCCCATGTCTAAAGGGTCAGTCCTCAGGGGATGAGGCTCCTGCCACCAGTGGATCGTTGAGAAGTTTTGTAGCCAAATAAGCCGCCAATAACAGATGCTTGCTTTTATTTTATAAAATTTAGTGATATATTGAATTTATTCAGTTATTATTATTTATTGGAGTTCAATATAAGCAATTTCAAATAAAACTAAAATATTAGTCAAAATTTAAGAGATTACTAAGAGAAGTTTAAGGAAACACTCATAATACAAATTATATATAGTTGCTTTTTTCTGAAATCTAAACTCATGAGGATATATAGACTAAAAATACATTAAACTTATTATTGCTGTTGCTTACTAATGACACTTGGACAAGTCAAGCTCGCTATGCTATGCAAGTTAAGTCGATTGGAAGCGTCTTTCGTTTTAATCAGAGCACCATGAAGGTGAAAGTACGACTTTGCTCTTCACACTTGCCATAGGGATCCGTTTATAGGGTAGGGAACCATTCACATCTCATTCATACAAGGAAAGGACAAAAATAGGATAGATAGAGAGAGAAATTACATCCATGCCCGAACCGGGATTCGAACCCAGGACCTGCCTATCAGAATCAAGCCCACTGACCACTAGGCAAATTGGTCGGCACTAAACTTATTATTCACAAATTACTGATCTTCTACGAATAACTGAATTTCTAAAGTTAAAATATTTTACATTTACGACGCTTCCTTTAATGATTCCTACACATAATTAAATTGGAAATTATTTCATCACACTGTCGAAATTTGATAATATCTTATAATCTGAAGCAAAATTAGGTGCTAACACAAAATCGATTAAAATTTTAAAATATTGAGCATATTATCTTTGAAAATATTGGACAAACTCTCACAATGTTTTGGATATTAAACTAAAATGCATAATCTTATAAAACTCTCTTACAAAATTTAACAATATTAGATTGGATATTTTTGCAGGAGAATGTAGAAAGGAACCTCGTTTACCAAAATTTGTACTCTATGCTTTTTATTTTTTAAGTAATATATATCTGTAATCTGCCTAATAACAATCAAGTAATAATACCTATAAGCAATCTAATTTAGCAACATAACTTTATCCATCACTTCATTGCTATTAGTATAACTTGATACAATTATACTTTGATAGAGAATATAATTTATAAAAGTAAAGACTTTTAAGAGATGCGTAAAAATCACGCTTATGGACCGCGTGTATAGTATTCATTTTCTTATGGTGTAAAAATCCATGAATTTTCCAAGTACCTCTCACAAGACATACACATTGAAAATAGAACCACTATATATATCTACAGTCTTTCAAAAGTGACGCAGATTTAAACTCAGAACTTCTGAATTTGAAGTCTATGATTCAATAAATTACTGAGTGATGAATAACTCGAAAATATAATTTTTAATCTTTGTAGGCATTCATTTTAGGACATCCTGTGTATGGAAATAAAGATCATTTCGAAAAGTTCGATAAATTATAAACTCCAGTAACCATTTTTTTTTATATTCATGAAATTGCATATTTCCTTATTATAAAGTAAATCTTTCAATATGACCAATTTTTTTTATTATTGTTTTAAAACATTCAAAATGTTTTTATAATAAACAATGACTATAGATATTTTAACCAACAATTGTGATGCTGCACTCAATGCTTCATTAAAAAGTTTCCTTACCACTGAACAGATTTTTTTAAATTTTATCAAAATAGTATAATATATATTTCTCTTATTAATTTAAATCATGCAAAGTTTTGTATGTAATTAATAATTTGTGGTATCACGAATATATATTTAAACAAGTCAATTTATTTTTCCACTACTTACAAGAAATATAATAATTGTTATCCATATTGAAGTCTACGTTACAGACAAATGAGAAAGCAAGATTGAATTTGAGAGATAAAGAGCCAAATATGGCAGAGGGTTGATGTGCATCGGCAGTTAATGCAAGGATTATGTCCCGACGGGGTATGCGGACCCATTACCCACTCCATCTAGCGTCCGGCCACATAATTAAATTACCAATTCCGATGATGACGACACCCACCCCACTCCCACGCGTGGACACCTGCTTGCTTGGACAGACAAATGGTCGACGAACCACTCTGCTCTCAGATCAAGCTGATGATTCAAATACTGATTCTTCAATGCAACTAATTGCCCAGTGTCCATTCTTAATGCTGTTGCTATGCCGAAGTCATTACGCGTCTTTGTCACACCGAACTATCAATGACAATTATGTATTGCATCACAGTACTTCGTAGATATCCGAATATTAACAATTATTATTTTTAATTAGAAATTCCTCTAATTATTGCCAATAAATATACGAAAATATCATTTTATGCTTTAATTAATGTTTCTTATAGTTCATCTTATTTTTCACTTGAATTGATAATAGAAGTTTTTATTTCTTTTTTTATAAAATTTAGGAGTGATTTATAGGAAAGAGTAAGATAATTTTAAAATTAAATTCTGTAACTTCTCCTAATTTTTTCTCGTTTGAAAAGACTACATACAATTTTAGGGTTTCTTTATATATTGTTTATACAAACAACATGACAGTAAAAATATTTTTCAAGAGAAAGTATATCTAATCAGAAAATTACAATTCATTTCACGAGCAAAATTAAATTATTCAATCTATTTAATCGAAAACTATTATGCCAATAAAACCTAAAACGCGTTAATTTATTACCGATTCTCTTATATATACATGTGTGTGTATGCGCGTGCGCAAAACATTTTGAGTTCGATTTTTATCTTTTATCCGTGCCATGGATATCTTTAATTATTTGGAATCTATTTTGTACTATCGCCTGTCTGTCAAATGATTAAGAAATCTAAGTTTAAAATTATTTCCATTATGATTGTAAGTTTTTAACTTAAAAAAACAGTCTTTTGTAATACCTATCTGAAGAGAAAATACAAATTTAAAATAAAGTAAAGCGGGTAATTTTATCATTTATTATACAGAATTACAGTGCAAATTTAATTCAGGTTTAATTTCAGAATTTTCCAAAATTAGTTCTTTTTATCTTGACTTTTTATTTTCAATAAAATTATTTAAAATACGTCCGTATTTATGAATTGTTTTTAATATAATGCGATGGAAACTTTTATTAATAAGCGAATTTTCTCCCGAATGCTGAATTAATTTTGACGTAAATTTCATTATTGTAAGAAATATCCATTGAAATTACTTCGGTGTAAACTATGTTTGAATTAAATTATAGCAATGGCTTATAATCTTGAAATTAGAATTTTCATCGCAAATTAAAACAAAAGCTATTTTATTTCGATACTTAATTTCAAGGAAAGTTTATGTTATTAAATTCAGCTAGTGACTTTTTTACTTATATTGCTATAAATTTGCAGATACAGCTGCTATTAATTTACTTGCTATTGTTCGTTCTTTTAATTATTTAATTATTTCTAGTAATGAATAATGTTACAAAATCTGAAATTTAATTTTAATGAGGATATATATATATATATATATATATATATATATATATATATATATATATATATATATATATATATATATATATATATATATAGTGTTTGTGTGTATAACAAAATATCTCTGCACAAGTAAACAATATGTGAAAAATATACTTTTATTCCATGAGATTATAGCAAAAATAATTTACTTATAACGTTATATGTGTATTATTTATCATTTTATAGCATTTTTGTGTTCATTTAAATTTATAAAATTGTGAAATCTTATCATAATTTTGGACTGTTCATTCCTTAATAGGAAATTATCAATAACTAGTTTGTAATTTTTCGATTTATAAAAGCATAAAAATTGATGTAATTAATGTTGATTAGGATGTAGTTATTACATTAATAAAGTTTGAAATCATTGAATTTTTAAAAAATCTCTTTATAATTTGTATTCATTTTTCATTTAAAATGTTTCTTCTGAAGAATTTGTAAGAATTTTCCCTTACTTCTACTGAAAGCGCAAATACTTTTAGTGGTTCTAAATCCCGTTTAAGCCATCAGTTGCATTTGAATACATCAAACGAGCAAAAGATGGTCTTATAAGGTAAACAACCAATCATCTCTTACTTTCTTCAATATTCTTTTTCCTGCACATAGTCTCAGTTCCAGGAAAAACAGCATTTATAAGATAATTTTTCAACTTCGGTTGAACTTTCTCCAATATTCTTTTGTCAAAAATTTATTTCTTCCTTGCTTTTGGGGAAGCTTAGTTATTTTTTTCTTTTGGAGAAAATCATTCCCATTCTTAAATATAATGATATCATTAATTTTGACAAATAAGTTCTTTTAATAACTAATCAGATCTAACATAAGCAATCACATTTAATGTTTTTTCTGCATTCACACTGTATACAAGGAAAAGCAACATTTACAGTGTGGTTTCCTTTCACTACACGTGGGCTGCATCGAACAAATTGGATACTCAGGGGAAATAAGTGGTTTCCTATTTCTCTTGGTATCCAAAAATAATAAACATTTACAGTTTTTTTAACTTTACATCGGAATTTATAATTATTGCATTTTTTCCTTAAATAATCTGTCAAGTTTTATAATCATAGGTATATTATTCATATTTATGTTTCTTTACTTGACTCATTATACTTGCTTTGTAAGTGAAGCATTTATTTTTAATTTGAATTTCTTAAAACAAATTCATTAAAATTGTGAACAGAAGAACACAAACATTATCTATGATTATGAACTATCAACATTTCAATTCTAAAAAATATTTACATGAATTTGTTGTAATTCTGAATTTTACTGAAAAAATCAGTATTTAAACAGCTGCGTGATTTAATTAAAAATTCTTAGATCAATCGTAAAGATTTGTTTTATTATTATAATTAATTTATTTTTAAATAATGGATAATACTTTAATCTCAATAAAAAGTAATATTAAAATAATGCGGATTTTAAAGGAAATTTTTAAAAAATTATAAGAAATTTCTTTTTGCTTTATGTATTTATTTTAATTAATTATAATTTATACATATAATATCAATAGAAAGGAATTATTCATTCTACTTTTATTTAAAAACTAACATAACTCACAAAATGATAGAAATGAATTTCAGCTAACTTGAATTTTTGGTAAATTCACTAAGCAATGTAGAATGTAATTTCTTTTGTCATTTAAAATTTGTTTTTTGTAGTCATTTAAAATTGTTCCACATTATTGCTCATATTTTATTCTGAACAGCACTTCTTCTAAAAAACATTGAATATGTTTTATAATTACTGAATGAAATAATTTTTTTAAATTCATGAGTAATTCGATATAAATAGTAATGAGAAATAACTTTCTAAAATGAAATAATTTCATTTGGAAAACAAGATTGGGATTTCTTTATTACAAAATTAACGCATAAGCAGTTATGTTTCTTTTGACTTAAAATACATATCTCATACAGTATAGTAGTTCATATTTTCTCAAAACAAATTTCAACTGGTTACATAATTTTAATAACTACGTATTCTTTAAACTTTATTGTTCTTCGATTACTTTGCATTTTTATTGATTCATTTGGCAACAATTTTGTTTTCTCTTTGATTCTAAATACGTTTTTGTTAAGCCTTATTTGTAAGTGCTGATAAATTTTTGGATAAATATTGAAGAAATCTCTTATTGAAAAAAAACCAATTATTTTTAACGTTCTTTTTCAATTAACCAGGTATTTTTATAAATAATTGAAACCTCATCTTAAAATTTGAAGAGGCACAATTTCAAACTGGCATATTTTCCTATTTCAACATTTGATAGTATTTTGGATAAACAAATTTTCTCTGAAAAAGTATAAAAAACACCTAATCAATAATACGTGATCCATATAAAAATAAATTAAGAGTATATTCATGAAACAATATTAATATGATTCTGGTTTTGTAAACATATTGTAGAACTAAATAGATGTCAGTCAATTAACAATACATTCAGATAAATACATCTATTTAAAAAAAGAAAATTTATACGAGAAAATACTCGTATAAATTTTTTAAATAGATGTATAAACTTTATGAAAAACTTTATACAAGAAATAATGCTTTTTTTAAAAACAGATTTGATTTTTTTTCTTTTGGAAAAAAGGCAATATTGAAAAGAATGTAAAATTTTTCATGAAATCTTAATTTGTATTTTTAACAGTAATATTTTGAAATCTTTTAAGAAATATAAATTTCTTCGAAGATTAATACTGAAAACCTTAAGATATTAAAATTTTTCTCCTTTATTCTTTTTCTTAAGTTTTCAAAAAAATGAGAGATATTTGATTTTCGCAACATATCTTCAAAACTGAAGATAGATTTAATAGATACAATTGGGAATACAAAAATAACTTTCTTTAAATAAAGTACTTTTAAATCTTAAAAAAAATTAGAAACCGGAAAATTTAAAAAAAAATTTTTTACTACAGTGTAAGCAACATAAATTCCCTGGAAAACGTTGGTAACTTAATCAAATAAAAAAAACTTTTCCAAAGGGTACCTAATTCCCAATTACATCAAGTTGGTTTTCCCTCAGCGCAAAACCACATCGCTTGCTCACAAAAGCTGAGCGCTGTTTAACGAAGCTTAATCCCTTCTGTATAACAAGCACCTCTCGACACTAGACGGGGTCTTGCCAAAGTTTTCTTCTGTGCCGCTACACTCCTAGGTCCAACGGCCGACTTAACAAGATAGGCATATAGGCAGAAGGCCCCTGTAACAAGATTCCCTTCCGACCACTTGTCGCTTGTGTCAACTTCCCTTGATAGCGCACACCTTCGCGGCGAAATCCTCTTCAAGCTGGAGTGTTGACGTTGGCACTTAAAGCCTGCGCCCACCCCCGCTCGACGACATCTTCGATAATCTCGTTTCCAACGAGAGCGATGGGGAGAGTGGATTGGATTGGAAACAAGGCTCATATTTTCTTTTCCAGCCCACAAGGCGTTGAGGTTCTGTAAAAGTACTTCCCGGAGCTCAAAGGATTTTAATGTGCATTAATGATGCCATCTTTTTTGCTTCAACATATTTATTAAGTTAATTGGAATATGCTGATTTTTGTCTTTCTAAATAATTATTGCCACACATTTTTGGAAAAGTCAACAATGGACTGATATTTGCAAAATTCGATAGCTTGAAAGTAAAACATTGAGTTATCAAACGATAATAGTTATTGATGAGAGGTCATTAAAGAAGAATCCACATGCTTACAGAATCAATATTACTCCAATCTAGTCTTTATTAAATTTACAAAATTTTAAATCTATTTTAAATGATAATTATGGCATCTTTTTCCTGCCATCTTCAATTACTTTATATATCTATTCCAGCAAATGCCAAAATGATTTACGTTCATCGTACAAAGATGATTAACAATAAAAATGCCACTGTCTCTAACTATTAATTTAATGAAGTTTATAATACAATACATTTCAGCCAATTTTAATTTCATAGATATAATTCACTGCAGTTTTTTTTATTTTTAAGATATCGAATTAGACACATTTGTACCACATTAATATTGATGCTTAGTTACTTTTCAAAATTCAGATTTTCTGTTTTTGTTGTTTTTATTTTTATGTATGTTTGTATTTCCTTAATATTTTTTTAACTTAGTGTGCTTACTTAATGTAATTATGAATAGATAGCAAAATTAACTATCATAGCATTACTCAGTTCAATTAATTATATTGCAAATTTTTAGGATATTTGAAATGTTAAAACTACAGTCACAACTTAAATGAACTTTAATTGTAGGTCCCAGTTAAATCAGAAATGGTAAAAAACTCACCATAAAGAGGCGAACAAGAAATCAAAACCATTTCTTCAAAAAAACAATTTAAGAAATATTTAATTATAATTTAACAATAAAACTTTTCAAATCCCAGTATTTAAGAATTTATCAATAGTAAAAAAGATTTATGCACTATTCTATTAGAGTAACCATTATTTCTTGAATTCATTCATATTTTCTAATCATCATAAAATCATATATTGCAATCTTGAATTAAATATTATCTATTTATTTCAATAAAAGAAAACCAATTTGCAAAGAGTTCAAATAAAATATTGTAAAACATCGTTATTAAATCTACTTTTAAAGATAAATTCAGAAATAATACCTTTACTTTCGATCAATAAAACTGAATGAATTTCGAGTAATTTTAATTATGAATATATATATTTATATATACATATATATATATGTGTGTGTGTGATGTGTATATATATATATGTGTGTGTGTGTGTGTGTGTGTGTGTGTGTGTGTGTGTGTGTGTGTGTGTGTGTGTGTGTGTGTGTGTGTGTGTGTGTGTGTGTGTGTGTGTGTGTGTGTGTGTGTGTGTGTGTGTGTGTGTGTGTGTGTGTGTGTGTTATAGGAGTTCAGAAAGGTTAGAATTTCAGAATTTGTATATGGAAGTTCTGTTTCCCTTAATAAATAAGGTATAAATTATGTTTTGTACAACTTCCATTTTCTTCTCTTCAACTTTAATTTTGAATATTTTTTAACGATGTTCTCATTATTTTTTCAGAATAACGTTTGTATTTATGAGAAATGTGCATCGTTTACCTAACAACCCCATTCAGAAGGTATTTTTCAAACTTTGCTGAAATAGCGTTTGTCATTCTATAATTCGTTCAAAACGTTCGACATTATAGACATTATACACAATGCCACGCATTGTATTGAATGTAGCCTTTTCATACTTTGCCGGTAACATATATATATCCCATCCGCTTTATGCTGATGTTAATCAAGAAAATTTTACAATACTTCTGTATTGCAAATGAAAAGGATTTCAAATGGAAAAGGAGAGGGTATACCTTTTATTCGATTTATGTTTCTTAATTCTAAATTTATGAAAAATAAATTAGACAATGCTATTCCCGTATTTACATGGGTGTAAGGTTTAATTTTCAGACAGAGCTTCTTATATGAAACTTTTTCTCATCTCAAAACCTGATAAAAATCCACATTGAGTTTAAGGCGACCCCTTGCAAACTTAAGGTGCTCTTTATCTTATGTATATTACCTTTCAGATCACATTATTTTAATATAAAGTTATTAATATAATATACATACATAATAACATACTTTAATTACGTAATTTGAATATTTTACTGCAGATTTCAAGTGCCTTTGATCTGTATTTAAAACCTACTACCAATTATATTAAAATTTCTTTTGTTTAGTTATTTTTGAACATATAAATATCAAACTATATGCATAATATTAAAGAAAATAAGTCTAAAACCATAATGTAGGTTTTTAAAAAGAGTTGTCAAAAAGAGAGAGTAAATCTCGTATGCATTTTAAGTACTTTTTTATTGATTATGTGATGTCAATATTTTAATACTTCACTATTTTAAAGGTTCTATTTTATTGCTGGATTACCATTGGAAATATTCAAAATTCGCATGTTTTCAAACATAATATTAAAAGAAATAATAATCAGCAATTTGATAAAAAATTTTATTTAAATTAATAGATTTTACGAATCATTATTTGAAATAAAAGTAAAAAATTTGAATGAATTTTCCTTTTATAAAAAAACGAAAGTAACAAAATTTTAAAAAAGAGACTCCTCGACAAAATTTGATGAGAAATTTGAAACTAATTAATATATTCATGAATGTGTGTGTTATGAAAAAACCTTTATAATGAATTATTTTTAATGAGTTTTACCCGTAAAAAAGAAGCAAAAATACCTGAATATCCTTAAAAAGTTCTTATTAAAAAATTTTTAAAAATTCAAATTAATGAAAATTTTTTATTAACATCTTAGCGTTTATCAATCATATTTCTAATTACGCATTCTGTTAATGTAATTGAAAAAATAATTAGAAGTTCTTATAAATATTTTGAGGAGTATAAATTCTAAAGGATATTAATCTTATTTTAGGAAATTTTCTCTCTATAACAGTTAGATTATAAAAAGTAATTTATATTGACGTATAGGAAATTTTTCAATTTAAAATTTTGTCAAAAGAGAAATGTTTGTCTTTTAAGTAAACTGTCGAAGACTTTCTCACTTTTCCCCCCGATGATCCTTTTAGTATGTCAAACTAGCTCAATATGTTAGGCAGTACTGTGTTTACCCACGCAAGATTGGAACTGGTAACGATTATACTGGCCTCTAGGATATCAAACTGTTATCTCACGCAACAGTTTCGATAAACGCAACGAAAATCACGCTTAGTAAATAAATAAGGAAAAAAAGAACGAGTATTTTTCACCGATCAGTTCTCTCGTCATAAAATCAACAGTTGATGTTGACATTGTAGAAATCTGTGCGAGGTACTGGGCGAATCATTAACCATTCTGAGCTCTGTCTTTTCTCGTTATCGATTCGTGGTAAAAAAAAAAATGGTGTAATGTCGGACGCTATTTTGAACTTGGTTCAAATCGAGAATTTGACTCTTAAATCGATTGATCGCTTCGATGTTTTGCTTTTGTGGTGGCGAAAACATCATGTAGATGCTTTCTTTTGTGAATAAACCACTATATTCGATAATGCTGATTACTGTTTTGTCACTTTTCAGAGGAAATGAAATTCGCATATAGGTTAAAAGGTTTTAAAAACAGAAACTCGTGCAAAAGTTCTTGAAAAAGGATTTCATTTTATCTTTTAACTATTCAAAATACTTCAATTCATATTTGATTCAATGCTAAAAAATACATTAATTGACAATAACGACAAAAAAGTATTAATGATAAATTATATTTTAGTTTCGTTATAATAATTTATTGTTAATATTTTTGACAATATAATTGCAAAATGAAAGTGATAATCAAATAAAAGGATCATGTTCATAACAATATTAATGAAAATTATGAAGATTAGGGTAATAAAATGAGATTCGCGTGAAATAGTTTCCATTCATAAGCACTTAAGAAATAAACTGTCAAGAAACAAAATATCTCCTATTTTTAGCTTATGAAATTTTTTAAATTTAATTTCATTCCTTGAAAAAAATTTTTTCATTTTTACGGTGCTTTGTAAATTTAATAAAATTGATTTTTCTTTACATCTTTTTGAATTTAGATCTATATTTTCCATGAAATTCTATTTTTACCTAGTTTTATGACAGTTAATTAAGCGAAATCTAATATTTTTAATTTAATAGGAAAAGAATTAGCTCTATTAGAAAATAAACATCTACCATAAAATAAATTAAATTTTTATGTGAATCTAAAATATTTATATATAAAATGCTAAATTGCATTACTGTTTTTTTAAAAGAAGTACATAAAATAAACTTTAAAAAAGCATATGCTTGATTTCATTTGGAAGTTCGAATAAAAATGTGTGAAAATCTCATTCGTTAAAAAATAACTTATAATTAAAAACTGAAAGACAGTTTAACATAGACGTTGGTGTCAAACTATAAAATAATTAAAGGGTTTATTGGTGATTTTATAGTTTGACACCAGTTAATTAATTATTAAGAAAAGGTTATTTAAAATCCATTATATTACTTTTTAGAAAGATAATATAATTAATATCAAATGAAAATATTTTGATTAATTCTAATTTTAAAACATTGCAGGCATAAATTGCCATAAAAGTTAAGAATTTAATTCAGTGAATAATTCTGAATTACAGAATTAAATTATATATTTTAATTTTTTTGTAAAAAATCTTTATTTCAAAGAGTTTTAACCTTTTATCGATACATGAACGTCTTACTAAACTAGGCTATCAAGATTAATGAAATATAAATCAATCATCAATAGTGTTGGTAAACATCAAGATGTTAATCAGTTTATTCAAATATATTTAAACATAATTTGAGTGAATATTTTTATTTTTTGTTATGGTTAAAGAATTAGCTATACGGACTTTGCACATATATTTTGCTAAAGCAAAATATACTTATGAAAAATATTCAGTCTTAAATACCACAAAATAAATTTTAGTGATGTAAAGGAAGAAAAATATCTTCACTCTTCCTGTCTTCGGGATTGTTGATGCGGGAAGATGCAGCAGCATCAGTCAATTCATCTCTCTAGAACCGTTCATCAAATCTTATATTCCCTCTTCCTCTTCCTGCGTTTCCCATTTTCAGAGATGATAAAGTCAGCTTTCTATACAACAGTAACTGAGATTGCATCCATTTTTCCCCTTCTTTTTCCCTATTTTCAGTATACGCCTCTGTCTTGGGGAAACGATACGGTCTCAATATTTTTGTGTATATAAATGATACTTTATCAACACCACGACTGGAATAAGTTACTTGATTCAAATAGAAGTAACAGATATTTATCTATGTGATAAAACATGATTTCGAAATTGATTTCAATGTGAAAATTTCGCAGAAATATTCTGAAAATTTATGGTATTTTTAGAAGAAAATTTTATTTCGAAATTTTCTTTGACAAATAAGGAATTAATTGAGCTGTAGATATTTTAAAAAGCATAATTTTTCGGGAAGACAATTATTTGAGGAGCGTAAAAAAAACAATTGATATAAATAGTGGAATTTCTTATTAACTTAAGCAATATTAAAACAGCTTTATAATACTTAATTTCAAGAAGAACGGGTACGTTATAATAGCAGGTAACCTTTGGTTTATCAAAAATTTGGGGTGAAATTTAACTTCTTGTAACCCTGATATTTTTAGCACTTTAACCAACATAGTTTAAGGTTTGCCATTTTGTTATTCAGATTTTGGAGTCTATCTTGGCGATAAAAAAACTCCAAAAAGTCAAAGGGTATCCGTAAGTAAACTTTTACCGGAAGAACATGTTTTCTTATTTCTTTTAATTGATATAATGAGAGAAAATCTCTACCTACAGAAAATAGGTTCCCAAAGTGGTCCAGGTGGACCCCCAGAGGTCCATAGGGCACCACACGGGGGTCCACGTAGATGTGAGAAGAAAACAAGGGTTCACAAGTTATAATTGGGGGTCCACGAAAAATTTTCTGATTTTCATAATAAAGAACACAAATTTTTGGTTTGGATTTACTTATCAACGCAGACAGATATCATCATTCACTAGGCAGGTACTCAATAATATTCGAGATTCAGTTCAAACACAGAATTGAATAGAACAATAGATAATAGTCCAAGTGTACACCACATGTCGAGACTTGCAAAGTGCCGCCCGTGCGCCGTCTCATTAAAAGTATGACTATCTTTTATTGTTGATTTACATTGCAGAGTTCATTGTTGATTTTTTGTCAATTTTTGATTGCTTGTAATAATAAATGTTTATAATTTTTTGTATAACCACGAGTATTATTTTAATAAATAGGACACAAGAAAATGTGCTACTTTTTTCTTCTTAACACCCCCAATTTAGGGTGATATTTTTTAGAAGTTTAGGGAATATAGTAGAAATGCCACAGCAGGGGGTCTACCGAAAACAGTAAAACTTTTAAAGTGGTCCACGAGAAAAAAAAGTTTGGGAACCCATTCTATAGAACAAAATGCTAAATTTGTCATGAAGTCGAAACTTTTATGACTACACAAGGAAAACAATATTATGTAATGGTGGTACTCATATACTTAGAACTCATTTCCTTAACATCTGAGAATTAGGTTATTTTAGAAACAATATATTTACATTGTGATGTACAGTAATCAAATATATTATCGCTTTGACTAATACAAATAACTTCAGGGAGCTCATTTTTATTCGCTAACAAAAAAGTTATTTAATACTGTGAATGATGAAACGAGTTTGACAAAAAATTTAATTTTAGCTTACTTAACACTTATATGCTTAATTTTTATGAATTTTTGCATTGAGTGAAAGATTTTTCTTTACTTCAATAAACTAACAAAATAGCTATGGCAAATATAATAACATTATTAATTTTGGCTATAAGAAAAGTGGTCAGAAGCTGACCAATTTCTGAGAAAAATTATCCATCCATAAAACTTAAATATCTGCTTTAAAATTATGCAAGAAATTATGCCAGAAGTTTTTTTACACCTTAGAGGTTAAAAAGTAGTATTTAACTAAAAAGAAATTTTACTAATCACATTATTACTATTAAAGCACATTACTGTTTAATTTTTCATGTAAATTAATATATTTTTAGTACAAATGTAAAAGTTTTAAACTATAAAATGTTGTGGAATCTAGTGATTCACACATAATTATGACTAATTTGGCTTAAGTGAGCAGAAATATTCAAAATTATATTTGCTTATTAAATTTATCATTAATTTTATAAATTTGATGGTAAATTTGCTATTAAAATAAATTGCTTGAAATTTCGTATTAAATTTAATAATTCTAAAGAAAATTTGGCTTTTGCTTCCAAACTTAGTTTACATAAGTAAGCTTGAACCTCAAAATATTAACTATAAAAAGTTGAGCTTTTTGGTAAGTTCTAATTATTACTTATAAGTTTAATATTCAAGGATAGGGGTGGTTTTACTGTATCAGTCAGTGTTTTATTAGTTTCAGCATTCCTTAACTAATTTCACATTCAAAACAAAAAACTAATTCATGATTCTTAATGAATTACACTATTTAAATAAGGGTAATAACGTTAGATAGATAACGACTTTCCCTTTTCAAAAATTATTTAAATCATCCTGAGAAATTTTTGGATTTCAGTTGGAATTATTTATTTAATTTTTATCTGAAATCCTATTTTTCATTACAGCTTTATATTAAAGTCATTTCATCTTAAATTAGTTCAAAATTATCCAAAGCTTTAAATACTTAAAATAATATTTAAAATATCTTTAGAAAAAATTTTTTTTAATTTAATGTTCATTTTTTCTTCTTTAATCCATTGGAATAAAAGGTAGCTTTTAGTTTCAGTCAGCCTTTGTTTATGTATCACATCTAAAGCCGTCTACAAAAATCGTATCCCAAAAAGCACAAATAACCAACAGTAAGGAACACAAAAAACTGTAACAATGCGACCAAAAAATAATAGTAAAAAAAATCGAACCCATTCATTTTCGCAACTCCCAATACCAGAAAGAAAAGTTTTTGTTTTGCAAGACATTTTTATAGAACCTTCCCAGTTTTTATAACTTTGGTCCATTTCTGGAGGGGTTTTTAGTGTTTTCTTTTATTATTTTTTTTATTTTGCTTTATCTCTTTCGTTCCAATTGCTTTCTTCCCCACATGGAATTTAGTTTCCCCTGCTTTTATCGTGAACTATTCCTCGCAGTCTTATATATTTTTATTATTTTGCTTTTCTCTTAAAGATTTTGTAGACGAGAAGCATATGTGAAAGGAATTGGTTAAAAAAAACTACTTTTTTGACGAAATTTTTTAATTTCAAATGTTGGTGAGATTAAAAATTTCACCACTAACTATAGTCTTTTTATAATAGTTAATTTTGAATCAACTGTTATAAATTTTATTTTTCTATTAGATTTAACATGTAAATGAATAAACTGTTTTGTCATTAATAGGTGAAAAATTAATGTTAAATCTATTAATATTAATAATAATAAAGTTAAAATTAACTAATATATGAATAATAGGGCTACTTTTTTAGATTTCTAATTTTTAGAAACATTAAAATATTTTGCTTAATTCAATCAAATAATTTGTATTAAATAAATTTAAACATGATGACTTGAATATTAATATATCTATGAACTTTAAAAACAGAAATCAGAAACCAACATTCAATTAAATGAATTCTTTTATTTATAGCTCTATCTTATTCTATAACATTAATTAAACAAACACAGTGGCAAACTAAATGTACAATAATAAAGAAATTAATTTCAAAACTCTTTTGTTGCTTGTAAAAAAATCATCAATATTTTAGTTAAATTAAAACAAAATAAATTTTAACTACATTTTTGTAAATATGATAAAGTGCGTATAAAAAATAGTGTTTGAATCTTATAAATAGACTTCATTTTTTTTTTTTTTTTACAAAATTAAATTGTACAGTTTAACCTATTTCAGATATATCAAAGAATTGTAAATTTCTTTGTAATTAAATTCATTTTTGCATTCAGCATCTAAATTATTTTAATAAATATCAATTGCATTAATATTTAATTTGGTCAGCGTGCTTGACTACGGATAAGCAGGTCCTGGGTTCGAATCCCGGTTCGGGCATGGATGTACTTTCTCTCTCTATCTATCCTGTCTTTGTCCTTTCCTTGTATGAATGAGGTGTGAATTGTTGCCTACCCTATAAACGGGTCCCTATGGCATGTGTGTACTGAGGAAGTCGGACTCCACACCAAAATATAGTGCAGTTGGAAAAGTGGAGCAGCGCACCCCATGTTGCCAGCCTAGCTGGCACACGACAATGAATGAATGAATTAATATTTAATTATTTAAATTAGTCTGTTTTAGGAATCGAATTTCTGAATATATGTATGATGAAACAAGTATAAAAATTTTCACAAAATTGATAAAAAAAAATTTATTCAAAAATATTGATTAGTAGATATATTGACATATGTATTACTTTAATATTTTTTTAATATTTATTTCATAAATTAGTTATCAAAATTCATATTTTTTTATATCTCGCGTGACTATCTAAATATAAAACTAAAACTAAACTCGCGGCATGACAAGCTAGTATGGGCCCAAGCCTGCAGCATCCCTACCTGTTTTCCTGACCGAGAGACCTGGGATTTCAAGTATATGCCCCAGTTAGGTGGTCAGTCTAACGTGAAACCCACAGAATTTAGTTCCCAAGCAAGCTTGGTAGTCAGTTTATTGACCCAGTGAATTATTAAAATATGGAGTCGACCTTGAGCAGCCAAGGCTCGGCTTGTACCTCGGCTTTGGGAGCGCGAAGAGCTACTACTAAGCCACCACGGGCTTTACTAACTGAATATATTGAAACTAAACTGGAAATTCATTCTAAGATATTGATATTATTGCACATATTGTTGGATGATTTAATTCGATAAACATTTTAATTTACGTGTAAGTGCTTTAGTCGTATTCAAGAATAAAAAATGTATTGAGAAGCCTGATGCTAAGTGAATGATTTAAAATGAAATATTTTTACTTTTTTTAAGGCACCCCTAACAAAAATTTGATTTATACACTTATGAATTTAATACTGTAAAATTTAAAGTTTGAAATAATCTCATTAAACTTAGATAAACATTAAAGAAATATTGTGTTCCTAGGAACAAATCATTGATATTTACTATCAACAAGAATTCGAGAAAGTAATATCTTGTACCTGGTTTTAAGTTAATAATATTTAAAAGTTTATTTCTATCTTTTTTTTAATAGGGAGATTTATATGTGATCTGTTCGAGAAACAGTAAACAAAAATCAGTTTTATGTGTTCAGAATTAGTTTAGTCAATCAAAAATTATTAAATATTTTTTATTTCGTTTGAATAGAATATGAGTAATTATAATTATTTTATGATTAATCTAGTTTTCAGAATACATAATATCGATATTATCTCTGTATAATAATTGTCTCCGCAATCGTTAAGACAGTTTATTTCACTTACAAAAATTCTTACAATGAGGTGACAAGTTACCTTAAAAATACTTTAACTTGATAAATACATTTTTGGAAAAATTTAGAAATTTTATTTTGGTATTATTCTTAGGTTTACTGTCCATGACTAATGAAACTTTTTTCATTCAAACAATGTAACACAAAAAAGAGAGAAGAAAGCTAGAAATAGAGTTTTCTTCGAATTATAATTGCTTGTAGTTGAATATTTTTCTCCAATGAAAGGAAAGTTTACCTAAAGTCAATTGAAAAAACAGTATTCAGCAGAAATTTCCATTTTTATGTTGTAGATCTATGCTGTAGTGCAGACAGGAAAATATATTTTCATGCATCTGCAACACATAAAAATATTAAAAATACTATTTTAATTTTAATTTTTTTTTCAAATTCATGAAAATAAAAGAAAGCGAATTCAGCTATGCTTAATTTCAATATGACGTTCTCACTTTGTATGATGTGCCCTCTTTGTATCAAAAGAACCCAGATGGAATAGTAAATGAAAAAATGCTCTAATTTGAGAAATTCAGTATTTTATAATTTTTTATTAAAGATTACCTTAAGGACAAAAGGAAAGCGTAAAAATTTACTTTCGTAATTTTTGCTGGAATGAATCGATTAATTTTAATGAATTTCTAATAATTTTTGTGTATATTTAAAATATTTTTTCCAATGAAACAATATATCTCTAACTGAAGATTAGGAAGTATTTATTGAATATCTTTACTATCTGATGCCCAGTATTATGAAATAAATATGCTTATGACGCTAAGGGGAGATCTCCATATTTATAAATGAAATAAGTAAATAACAAACCAGGCCACCGTGGCTTCTAAACTTAAAGTGTACCGACTATTTCAATGGTTTTTTTAAGTATGAAATAGAGCAAAAAATGCACGTAATTGAGTTTGATTTTTTCCAATAAAAACTTTTTATTTTTAATCAAAGTATGCATCTATATTATCGATATACTTTTGCCCTTTTAGCGGTAATTCATTTGTTCATTTGCTGTAGAAGCCTGGATCAACGGAGTCGATGAACTCTTGAAACGCCATTTTGACAGCCTGTCCACAATTGAATTTCCATATAGAAAGTCGTTTAAATTTTGAAAGAAATGATAGTCAGGGAGGGCAATGTCTGGCAAGTACGGCGGATGACGGAAAGTCTCCAA
The DNA here is from genome assembly GCA_037975125.1 of Latrodectus hesperus. Classification (NCBI taxonomy): domain Eukaryota; kingdom Metazoa; phylum Arthropoda; class Arachnida; order Araneae; family Theridiidae; genus Latrodectus; species Latrodectus hesperus. Next base: position 96,275,876 of record CM075857.1, on the reverse strand, counting down.
CTTCAACTCCTGTAGCTTTGACGTCGAGCTGGCAGCCGAATGGTTTGCGTTCTTGCCTTCGGTTCAACAGTTCGTGGGTTCGAATCCTACCTTGGGCATGGATGTTTGTAGTGATTCGGAATCCACTTTAAACCGTAGGTCTCGGTCTAATTAGCCCTCGTGTGCAAAAAATGACCGTAGAGCGATTAACAAACCAAACCAAACCGAACATGTAGCTTTGACAAGGTCCTTAGTGCGGCATGTGGTCAAGCGTTGTCATTCAGAAGAATTGGAGTCATCCGATTAACCAATTTTGGCTGTTTAATCGCAAGATTTCTCATCATTTCGTCTAGTAGATAACATTAGGTATCCGCCGTGATCGATTGGGCAATTTCCATAATGCTGTAGTGGATGACACCTGAGCCAAGCCACCTAACAAACACTATTAGCTTCTTCTGGTGGATGTCTCATTTCAGACAGTGTTTTGGTGGCTCATTATTGTCCGACTATTGCGATGAACGCTTACGATTATCGTACAAGATTCATTTTCCATCGCACGTAACGATTTGATTGAGAAACGGTTCGCCTTTATTGCGAAAAGAAGAGAAAAACATGGGTTGAGTATTCCTTCCTTTTAGTGCATCAGTCAATTCATGTGGTATCCGCTTGTCCATACAGATTTCTGCCAAATGAGTCAAGATTATTCGCTTTGATACATTGTATTAATGATAATTCCCAAACACTTTGGCTGGAATTCGCTTTGCACAATCGATTTCAGGAAGTCATTATCCACCTGAGTTTTGGGTAGACCACGTGGTTCATTAGACAGGTTGAAATGAAATATTTTAAACCAACGGGACACAATTGCGTTTGTAGCCACTTGAATGTCAAACGCACTATTGATATTGGTGACTGCCTGCCTTGTTGTGACTCCGCAGTAAACTCCTACTCCATCAACACACGAATTTCGCTGATTTTAATGGTCTCATTTAATCACCACCACAAAAACAAATTGCAAATTTTTTAATATGCGCTAAAAAGAGGAAAGGGTGTACCCTTCACACGGAAAACAAATAATGACAAAACCGTGTCTACGTGATATTATGTGCAATTGAAATAAATGACATGAAGTTAGTTCCATTTCATGCTTGATAACCCATCTATTAACTGCTAACTATTAACTGCACGCATTGGAGAAATATTGACGAAGAATAAGCCTCTTAATTGTTTGCTTAACAGTATCTTCACAAAAAATGGCGTTTTTTAAAAGAGGATGTTGACTAAGAACACAAGATAAAGCTAAAATTCACATGATAATACCTAATTATTTCATCATTAGGCAATGTACATGAATCGTATGTATTTGATCGAATTTGATAGTTATGGTATGCTTGAATCGAATTTGAAAAACTGTTAAGTTTTATAAGCGGTATTTAATTTCTCGAAAACGAGTATATGAAAGCTAATCATATGTAATTAAGTTACATTGTTACTTTTTTTTATCCAATGGCGGGCACACAAGGGTGACTGAACCCTATGCCACAACAAGGCCAGAAACTGCTACTCATTTATCGTTACCCCGCAGGCACCTGTGAACCAAGTCACGTAGGCGAGTAGCGTTACCCACGCTATACCACCACAAATCCGTTTATAGGGTGGGTCACATTCATACCACAACATACACACATCACAGAAGAGAGAACAGAGAGAAGGAAAGAAACATCCATGCCCGAACTGGGATTCGAGCCCGGGACCAACAGCTCAGGAGTCAGGAACGCTAAGCACTCAGCCAATCGGTCGGCACATTGTTACTTAAAAGTATTATATTCTTTAACTAAATTGAAAACTCTAACTCAGTGTATATTAAAAAATAATGTTACTCTCTCATATTTAGTTAAACAAAATGACATTTTTCCTTATGAAACCAAAAATGTTTTTGAAGTCCTTTTTCCGCAAATGTACTTTTACACCCTAACCGGCGGACTTAACTCGACACCTTTCTAAGGACGCAGCTTATGGCAGGAAACCAGTACCAAGCTTCGGAGAAAGATTCTGATTTTTTAAAAAAATAAATATTTGCAATTTATTTTGATTTGTTCAAAACTATCTTTTATCACTACTAAATAAGATCTCTTTATTGATGAGCTTAAAACAAATAGAATGAGGGACGAGAAAATCAGAAATTTCTTTTGGATTTCAAATTGTTAAATATCAAAACCGCTACTATTTTCAACCATGTTCCGATGCACGTTCCGATTTGTGGAGTATTGGAAAAGGAGAAAATACGTTCCTTTTGAAATAAATGAAAGCAATACATTTTAAGCCATCGAAGAAAACAGCAAATAATGTTCTTTTTTTTTAAATTCCAGTCATAGAATGATGAATGGGGTTATGTGATACCAAACATGTTTTTCTCTTCTTCCAGTGATCACGCAAATATAACAGTTTTAAATCCGAGAAAAGAAATAGATGTCAACTTATTTGCAGGGAGAAAAGCTTCAAAAAGGCGTTACATTGTTTAAATTAATGACACTAAAGCACATGCAACTTTACAAGGGATTCAAATCAGTATCGACGTTCCAAAGTTATAATCAAAATTTTGAAGTAAAATATTATGTTTTAAGCTATCCGTTAGACAACATATTGGAGTAAGCTTCATTCCCTTCCATGCAGTAATTTCCGAAACAAAATTCCAAGAACGAGAAGAAAAAGGATCTTATTTATATGAACTTGACTTACGATATCTTAACCAATTTTTAAAAAATCTGAATTTCTCAAATATATTCTAATAAATATTTACATTACTATAAGCACTTTCTATTGCTATTAAAAATACTTATAAATATATAAATGCTTTTAAAAACAATAACTTTCAGAAATCTCACACTTTGCTTTAGAAATATAAAGTATATATTTCTAAATTAAAAGTATTAAATATGTCAATGAAATATGATAAATTTATGTAATTAAAAATATCCTATGGAAAAATAAATAAACATGAGCTGTTTAAGATCGTGTGAAATAAAACTGCTATGAATTAATAAGTAAAATAAAGTCTTTCTCCTTTATATAATTATTTTGAAATGCTGCATTTTTTTCTTAAAATGTGTAGAGATTTTATTACAAATCTAAAAAACCTTTTTGCTTTTAGGTAATTTTAATTCCCCACCATGTATTTTCAATATTATTATTTATGGGTCAAATAATAATAAATTCATAAAATCTTTTAAGCATAAATCAATAAGATAAAAGTTTAAGGGTTTCCGTAAACAATGATTTGTTTTAAATTTATTTAAAATGCATGAGGATATTGGTTTTTCCATGCGCTTCTCTGAAGCAAATAATATTGTGTCACCAAATTTTTCACTAATCATTTTAAAATAGGACAAGAAAATGCTCTTATTTAAATTTAAAATATGAGTATTGCATTTTAACTATTTAATACAACTGACTAAAAAATATAAATGAGCATTTTTCTTGAAAATTTTTATTTGAAATATCAATTAATAATCATTTTTCCCTATAAAATGAAACATTGTGCACTTGTTTGCGCATATAACATCTCGATATATTTCTATAATTTGTGAACGAGAGATGATGAGTTCGATACCTGATCCAATGGAAGATCTGTCATGTCCATGAATGATGCTCTGCACTCGTAAAATTGTTCGTCATCGCAATGTTCTACTGCTGATGAGGCATAACGAAAGAGAGAAGGATATCGATTCAAGTGTCAACGTTAATCTCATCAGTAAACAGTGGTTCAAAAATTACAAGAAATCGACTTTTTTCATTTACATAAGTAAGCAAGAATTTCATGAATTTTATTTCTATTTTATTGAAATATTTTTTCCAAAAAAAAAATAGAAAGAAAATTCTTTTATAAAAATTTCATGCATTTATTTTATTAGGAATATTTAGATCATGTATGAGAACAGAAGTAATTTAAAAATGTGTATAGAATATGCTTATACGATATATACATTTAATAAGTGCATATTTAAGAAAATACATTCCTCTATTTCTTAAATTCAAAAACAATATATTTTGCACATCGGAAATTTAATCTTTTCCAGCATTTACTTAAACAATCATTCAATTAGAACGTAAAAGAAGTCAAATTTGAAGAATTTCTGCTTGCAATTAAATATTAGAAATTTTATCTAAAAATTTTATAAAAAAAATATTTGAAGGAAATATAAATTTTAAAATTGTAGAGAAAGCTTATAATGAATACCTCGAGTACTTTAAGTTCAAAAGTGATATATCCTTCTATCATATTTATTTGAATTTACGAAATTCAAACTGTGTTTTGTTAATTGTCTTAATTGAAAAAATTAATCTGATGTTTGAAAGGAAATTGACTTCTTTTAATATCAACAAAATTATCAAATTATCGTTTGAAAATGATAATTCTATACAAAAAAAAATCAAAATCGAAGTGATTTTTACAAGTAATATAATAGTCAAATTACTTTTTTCTTTTCTTTCTTTTTAAATTTCATTGGATATGTAAGCCATATCTAAGCTTAAAAAATAAATTTAAGATAAAAAAAATTGCTAAGCAAATAATGTTTTTTTATTAGTATTATTTTATTTTATAAAAACTGCTTTGTCACATCATGTCTCAGTAATTTATAATTTCTGAAGTTTAAGGTGAACTCAGGTACACACACAAATCGGAGCGATATAAAAGCAATTTAACAGAGCCGGACTACGGTAGGAAAAGGTCAATGACTAGTTGTGTTCGACCACCCCCTAGTCATGTCCACCCAATGGGCATACCATTAGCCAGAATAAATGCCTATGACAAACGCTTAAACTCTCATTTATTTAGTTTCAACAGCATTGCCATGCGTTTTAAGGAATATTTATAAAAGGATATTAAAGTTATTTTTGATTTAAAGATTTAATTAATATATTTTACTGTATATAATTATATAAATTACTTAATTTCTTACAAATTTCATAGACAGATTCAAATTACATGAAAATTTTAAGCCCATTTACATCGGTTTATTTTAGAGAATAATATTTAAATTTGAAATTTGAAATGAAACTAAACACCTTGTTAATTTGAATGTAATATTTTTTTCTTCAAAGTACCAATCAAATATTTATAAAATTTGATGATTGTTTAAAATTATCTTAATCGATTAACTTTGTCATTCATAAATTCAATTAATCAATCAAGTAATTAACAATAATTGATTAAAATATTCGCATCAGCCCTTAATCAAAGCCTTATATTAGATATAATATGCAAAACTAAATTTTTAGATTTTTGAGTAACTTTTTTATGTTTTAAGTATTTAAATAAATTTTAGCTATTTAAAAAGCCTACCATATTTTGTATAAAATAAATAATATTTATTGTAAAAAAAATGACTTGATTTTAAAATTATTTTCAGCGAATACATACAGTATTAAATAAACTTAAAGAAAAAACTAAATGGAATAACCAAATTCGTTATAACATTATAATGATGATTTTTTTCTTAAGAGCAGATATTAGCTTAGCTTCCCTGTTAAAATAAGATTATGTACCTTCTGTTAAAAAAAAAATTGCATCTTTCTAAAGTCATGAATATCTTCTAAGATAGCAAATTTTCGGTTACACTTACAATGCTTATAAAGAATTTATCTTCGAACCAAGAAAATATTTTTACATTTAAATTTTATCAAAAAGCTAATACGATTAAATTAATACATTTAATTATAGAACACTTAGTAATAAAATGCATTGTACAATGTAATGTTCAAGACTTTTGTGTAAGTAACTATATAATATTTTTTTTGTTGAATTACATTATTTTTATTTTTAAATCACCGAGATAGAATTTCATTAAACTATCAATTGTAATTAATTTGGAATGAGGCAGTATAATAATATAAATACATCTATTTTATTGTCTAATTATATAATTTATATTCTTCATACAGTGCTAAGTGAAATATTTTTGAAAGAAACTATCTTAATTATTAAACAGTCTTAAATCTTAATTAAAGAAACAATCTTAATTTTTAGCCTTTTCAATGCATTCTTTTTGAAAATATTTCTAATTTCAATTTTACTTCAGGTTGTAAAAACTTCTTAAGATTATATACATATTCGTATATTGCCTATTTTCATTATAAATTTATTCTTAGTCTTCAGTTTTCATATTTAGTAATTTTAAAGTCAGTTTCATATTTAATAGTTATAATTTGAAAATTTCGCTCCTTTTTCGGAAATACTTTTTAAATATTTCCGGATAAATTAAATATTTAATATCAATATAAAAGAAAAACATTGAGGATTTGTGAATTAATTTTATAAATACAATGAATAAAATGAACATAACAAAGTTTGACACCTATACCAACTGACAAGAAATATGGATAAGTACTACAAATCTGAAGATTTGTGATTAAATTGTTCCTTTTAAATTTTTTTAAGAATATAGTTCGTATAATGTATGCGATAACCACTTCAAAATATTTTAATTATTCTGGTATCTTCAAGAGTAAATAATTCAATACCTTAATTTATAATGAGTTATATTTTTAAAATTTTATAAGACAATTCATGTTGGTAAAATTGAAATGAAGCAAATATATAAATATCCTAAACTTGAAATATTATCACTAATTTTTGCTATAAAATTAGTTTTTATACAAATTTTTTTTATCATAATTACAGTAAGTGATTTTCACTTTTGAGATTAATTCCTCGAAGTTATTCCGAAGACATTTTAAAAGCAGGAAATAAATTTCCAACAACGAAAGCAACAATCTGAGCTGTATTCACTTCACTTCCAATGTGAATATCTCGGCAGACGATTCCATCGCTTTTCTGGAAGAATAAATCCGAAAAGCGGCGTCCACCATATGCGTCTCAGGTGCAGGCGTTGACAGGTGAACGGCGCCTCGCCACTGGCTGCGCCCCTCGCAAGTAGGCGTGGTCACAGCCTGCATAAGTAATCAGGGCGTGGAGAGTAAGCCAGCGCGCGCCGTGCCCCCCCCCCTCCAGCCTGAGCACCCCTCCCCATCCCGGGAGGAAAAATTTTGAAGAAGTGTCCCTCAACCGGCTGGTGACACATCCCTTTTTATTGGCGAGAGCGCGCGGGCAAGGCGCACTTACCCAAATTAAAGCGCGTCCGTCTCAGTCCTAGGCTGAAGGAGGAGGTCGGTTTGTTGTGTTTTTGGACGGTGACCACCAACTACCATCATCATCACCATCGGAAGGAACGCGTGGCCGGCGGGCATGTCCACTATGGTCAGCGCGGAAGGAAACCCACCCAACGCGGACCTCCTGCTAGCCCTGCTGGCCCGAAACAAGGCCCTCGAAGGTTTGCTTCCTGCTCACTACTTTTCTACTAACCGTCTCAACCGGTTGTAAAACGATTTTTTTTTTTTTACTTCTTCTCTATCTCTCAATCCGGCAAGCCATAATTAACTTTAGACCGCTCCGCCGTGGCAAGGATTCATTCCCCCCCCCCGTTCCAGCTCGCCCACCCCTCACGCCGACAACCCCCCTCCACCCGTTTAACCGTTCGCTATATCTAACGGCTTGCATGCACTTAGCCAAATTGAACTTGCTTATTACTACGAGACTTGATCAAATTAGCGATCTATTGGAAAAGAGACCAAACAACACCGGGGGGTAGGGCAGGGAAAAAGGCCCGGGCACATACACAAGGCGCTCTCCCCTTAAAATGATTGAGTGCGTGCGATTGTTTCAACGCGCCCGCAATTATCGTTTGGGCTTCTTTCTCTCTTCGATATTTCAGAATTAAAACTGCATGACTCCTGAATAAACTGGTTTTCCTCGAGTTACAAAATCCGTCGTCTCGTCCTCCTCTTGTTTGTTTATTTCTTCTTTTTTAATCTTCGGTCCGGGTCTCCGATTGGACTGAGCATCAAGTATACCAGAAAGATAGAAAGTGTCCTCGAGATAAGAGATCTTGCCGGATGTCCGGCTGCCACCAAGACGAGCACTTTTCTTCGCTGTCAGGAACACCAGGAACAAAAACTCCCTCCATCTATGCTGTGCTGATAATAACAACCTATCTCTAAGTGATGCTTGATTTTTCGCTCACATTATCCGCCATAAAATCCATTGGGCTAACAAAATTAGAAAACCATGCTAGAAAAACTTTCGCCTATTTTAATTAAGAAATAGATTTAAAAGAGAAAATATTCTTGAGAAGCAATTTCAAGTAAGCCTTCCTTTATTGTAATATTTACCTGGGAATGAAATCTTGCCACGATTGGAGCTACAGAATTATTACTATCTTTTCATTGTTTCTTTGGTGTATATTTTCCTTATAATATTGATAACTGTCACTTATCAAAATATACATATTCAGTGATAAGTGTAGTTGTGTGCGCTATGTTTTGCATCAGTACCATTTTTTGGTGATATACATATTCTTATTTGATATCTTTAAAGGTAAGTTCTCTTTTTTTCAAATAACAAGATTGCAATTAAATATGAGATATTTTATGCCATGTACATTATCATTTTGGAACTAAATTGAATTTGACATCGATTATCTATTAGTTGAAAATTGTAATCTACTACTGTCTCTGAAATCTTTCATAAAATGAAAATGATACAATTTTGTAATTTTCTTTTACATGTGTAACGGTAGAAATGTTAGCAAAAAATCTATCAAAAAAGTATTTTCCTTATGATATAGTTATTTTTATCAACATTAACTAATATTTATAAATGTCATCCGTTTTCGAATTATAAAATGTAAGGTAATACGTGTACCTTCAAAAGCTTTATTTTAAAATAATAAAAAAGACTAAAATTGTAATATATGTTTTAAAAAAAGAGAAAGTAGAAATCCTTTTTAATGACTTTAAAGGTAAAGTTAACATGAAAATGCTTTTACTCAATAATAAATCCCAAATTTTGTGTAGAAAATGTTTAATCTTGATCACTAATTCTTATTGAAATATAATTAAAACTACAAGATCGCATTGCTTTTCTTTCATTGGAAAGAGAAAATTGGAATCATCCCATTTTATTTTCAAACGAAAAGTTTGCAAGGAAACACTTTTAATACGTAATTGGTTTTAAATGTTAATTATTATGTTAATTGTGTTTAATTTGATAAAATAAAAAAATATATTAAAATATACAATACATATTAAAAAAATATTTTTACTAAGATAGTATAAAATTTTTGATTTTTCAGCTATAATTTAAGCAGTAAGTTTAAATAAGTGCGATTTTACTCATATTCAGTCTTTCTAGCCAAATCAATTGATTCTATTAATAAAATTCTAGTTTTATTTATTAATTCTCCTTGCTTAATTAATTATATTCCGGTTAATTCGAGAAAAACATTAGAATGTTTCTTATACGATATTTAAAGTAAGAAATATTAATAAACTATGCTTTTTAAAATGTTAACACCTATATTTATGTGTCCTTATATTTTATTTTTAACTGTACAGTTTACATAAGCATGGTTTTGATAAGAAAATTTAATTGCAAACTTTAGAATGTAATTTAGGAAATTCTCAATTTCTTTTTTATTCTGCAAAGATTGTTTTAATTAAATGTTATAGCATTGCATTGCTGGAATGCGTTTTATGTTTGTAATTTTTTATTTCTAAATCTTTAGAAATTAATTTCATTCGACAAACTATTTTAAGTCAGATATATTTTACGACACTCAATACCATACTTTTAGAGAAAAATTATTTCTTAATTTCTTTTTTTACTAGTTATTTCTTATAAATATTATTTCATTGTTAAGCAATAAGGATTTACTATTTACTTTAGAATTGCAAATGAAAAAAGCTTTTTTCCGATGTCATATTTAAATCAAATATTTTTTAAAAAATTATTAATGATCTTTATATTAAAATTTCCACATTTCTAATAGCAACATAATTATTTTTAAAGATATATGCTTGATTCTAGTTTTTAATTTAAATTGTTTTAAAAAATATTAATATTTAAATAACAAACAAACATTTTAACTTAACTATTTAATTAAAAAATTTACCATTTTAGTTTTTAATTATATAAAAGTAAAATTTTTTTAAAAAATGAGTGGATTTGCTCTTCTATGTAATTTTCAATTTTTAATTTCTGAAAATTTGGAAATTTTTATAAAATAAGTTTTTTACGGCTTCCCTGACTATAAGAAAATGAAATTAATTTTTTAACTTTCAGCATTTAGATTTAATAGATTCCTTTCGGGTTCCTTAAATAAAAAAGAAAAGTTATTAATTCTCAATATTTATAGAAATATACAAATTAATACTTATAATCATGCGTAAATATACCATGAATTATATTAATATCTTTAAACTTAAAAGCCAAGAAATAATACGTTTTCACTCTAAGCAATGTTAATGTGATAAATTGCATGTTTTGTATGCAAAATATTCTTGAATTTAAGATGTATAACATTCATTTAAATTCTATAAATTCACTTTTGAAAAAAGATTAAATGAAATACCAAAATTTTACTATTTTTGTTTATAAATACATATTTGCTATAATTAATTCAACTGAATGCACAAAAAGAAATGTTGAAAACTACCAAATTTTAAAGAAAATGGATTTTTATAATTGTATACTTAAATTTAGATGTATCCACACACAATTTAAATTTATATCACAAAATAATTTTGTGAAGAATTTAGCAAAAATGTTTACATCTAATAGTATTAATTTTCTTACATTATTTGACATCTTGTTCCATTTATTTTATAATAAATATAAATAATTTGGTGAAACGTATCCTACTATATTAAAATTTCTGTTATTATGTTTTGATTAGTACACATTAAGTTATCTTTGATGATTATGTTAAAATAATACATACCTCTTTTTAAAGAAATAATCAATACTTTTTACTTTATGATTTCTAATTTTAATTACATAATTTGATTTTCCTTATTTTTTATCCAGGTAAATAGTTTTGGAAATCGTACAAAATTAATTTGTGTAGATTTTATTTTGAATAAACCTTACGATATATTTTCTTCCCAGGCGATTTATCCCAATCGAGTAAATAAATAAAAGTAATAGTTATTTTATGTGTCTTATACCACCTTAGCTATTTTATGTGATCTAAACTATATTATGTATAACAGAACTTACTTAAACTATACATAAAAAGATATATTTTCAACTATATACCTTTTTATGTGCATCTAAATTCATCTATTTATTTCCTGTTTTGAAATTGATAGAGAGAGAAAGATTTGGAATAGAGATTGTTGTTCGCGAATGGGCTACTTTATTAGAATTGTGTGATTCACATAAATTGTATTTAATATTGTTTTATTTAAAAAGTGAAGAATAGAGCTATTGATTTAGACACAAAGAGATATTTGAAAGTATTTGATTGTATAAATTTGAGATTTTCCCTTCTTTTACAATAAATATTCTTTACAAATAACGAAAATCTAACGTGCTATTTTTTGGAGGGAAAGACATTAGGGATTTTAAGTAATGATTGAATTTCATGGAAAAAATTACTTACGCGAAGATGATTTAAATTTAAAACAATCAATATATAACGATTTCACTCTTGCAACACTTTTTCATATCGGAATAAAGTATTTATTTAGAACTTTTAATCTAATTGGAACGTTTACGATCTTTATAATGATTTTTAAGTTTAAATTGTTCAAATTGTTTTAAATAGTCTTACAAACAAAAAAAAAGTATTTTGTAAATTAGAAATTTGTGAACAGCATTTATTCATTCAAAATAAACATTATATTATTAGATATTTTTGCATACTTCCATATCATTTTATTTCAAATTAGAAATTTTTTAAGTTCCATATAAAATTTTTAAATTTATTAAAAAAATTTTAATTTAATATCAGATATTAATTATTCTATAATCATTAGTTAAAATATAAGCATTGCTTTTGTGATAAACATAAAGATATATATGACAGATCACGTCAATTCTTTTTTCAAAACCATAGAATTTTTGCTTCGAAACCGTTGCCAAAATTTGAGCAGATATAATTTGAAAACCATCGCAATCTCAGTACCCTTGTGAGTCCACTAAGCACACATCCCGTGATATTTTATTAATACTAAGGGGAAAGAGATATCAGTCTTTCACAAACAATGAAAACACAGTTTTCATGGCGGCACCCTGATTGCCGAAGACGGAGTTTAGCCGAGAATTTCTTTCCCTCGAGCGGCAGCGAGAAACGATAGATAATTCCTTTCAAACGAAGTAAATGTCTTTAACATTCTTATTTTTTAATTGGATTAACCATTATATTTTTTAATCGTGGAGCATTGTGGGATTTTTTTTAGACTGAAATACTTTTAGAGAAAGATTTTTAGAAATAATTTTGTAACTTTTTCAGTATGCATAAAAGCATGTATGTTAAAAAAAATTTTTATCAAATTCTTACCTAAACTGGTTTAAATTATATGAATTTTTTTCCTTTTTTTTTCATTTATTCACTAAAGTTTATCAACATCTAATGCAAATATATGGATTGTAAACAATTTCGTAAAAATACTGTTTTATGAAAACACACAAAATATATTTTAAGCTTGATCTAATAGTTTGTTCTTTTAGTTATTGAGAAATATTAACCCCATATATTATAAATTGAAACAACTAATATGTTTTTTTGTAAAATATCATAATTAAATAATAAAAAAGTAAGAGTTAATTTTCTTATTGCTCAACCGCTTATTCCCATTTAAAGTTTATTCTTAGTTGTGGAACTATTACGACGCATATGAATTTCTATAGTGATCTAGATCAAAAATAATCATTTCAAAAAATTTAAAATAATTAAAATGAAACATATCATTTAGAATATAAAAACTGTCATTATTACACTTTTAGAGCTCTGTATTAATACATTAGTTAAGACATTTCGTTTTCCTAGAAAAATTCTTAACAGTTTATATTCTCTAATACAATAGTTGCAACTAAAGCATATATTAAGGTATACCAATCGAAACCAATTTATTATTCTTTAACGTTTAGAGTCAGAAAAATTTGACTGTTCATACAATGTTATTTTCACGTTATGTCATTTTTAGAAATAGTGATTTTGTTGTATGTGTATTCAAGATTAGTTGAATTATTCAGATTTTTAAATATTTAATTTTAAATATTCTTTAAAATTTACTTTGGAGAAAAACGATAATTTATACTAGCATTTTTATATTTAAAAAAAAAAAAGAAAGTTTTTCTTCTTTTCGAGTTGAGAACATTTTTAAAAACAATAAAAATATAATAATTTAAAAATATATCATTTAAACTAAAATAAATGTATGAAAAGAACTGAGCTAAGTATATTCACTTGGCTTAAAAAGAATCTTTATAACAATTTATAACAGTGTTGTTTTCATGTATAATCTTCATGCTCATGTTTAATATGCTGAAATAAATCAAATATTTTTAAACTTTTTTTGTCAAATATTTAATTTATTTTATTTCAAATAATTGTTACATTACGTTTTATATTTGCTTTTTCCTCAAAATCAAACCAATATATAAAAGTTATTTGATAGTAAAAATCAAAATTGATTTTTAAATGTAACCAAACTTCGGAATATTACTTCCTTTTTTTAATGTTACTCTTCTATAATGGCTGTTTTTAAATATCTAAATCAATGGAAAAGTAAATAATAGTTGAAAATTTTTAACAAAATATCGAGTATTTTTTCTGATAAAATTGCTAACATCTAATGTTATGTTTTAACCATTTATAATGTCAACTTATGGAGATAAATTTTCTTTTAAGATCAAGAAATTATTGTAAGAAAACATAAGCCATCAAATTTTGTTTCATTTTTAATTTTTATGATTCACTCCGTGCTATAAACCCTCTTAGTTATTAAAAAATATCAAAATGAATATCGCTTTGAGATAAAATGGGTCTCTTTGGCCATGATTAAAATCTAATTTGATTTTAATTTTTCTTAAAATTAAAATGTTAACTTTTACCAAATACGGAGGCTTTTGTAACGATCATGTTCAAATTTTTTATGAAAGTGAATTTGAAATGAATAAAACATTGAAGAGATTTATCTAGTTTTTGATACATAAAACTTGGTACAGAGACTCCAAAGAAAGAAAGAAAAAAGTAAACATGTATGTTTGGTTTTTACGATAGCACTGAGTAGTTCAATATATTGTCTGGAGTTTCATGAAATTTCAAAATCATTTTTAAATTGTTGCGTAATATTTTTAAAATATAAATTAACATTTTGATATTTTTGAATAATGTTTCTTTATTGAGTACATAAGAAATTAAAGTTGTAATATTAGAAATAAATTATCTAATGCAAGCTTCTTGTTCTCTTATATTTTGTATTCCTCGTATAATCAATTTGTCAGTAAATTAACTTTTTTCCCGTTTTCGAGCTTTTTAATAATGAAAAAAATCATTTTTAAAAAGTCATGTATATTATCCATACTGATATATATATATATATATATATATATATATATATATATATATATGTGTGTGTGTGTGTGTGTGTGTGTGTGTGTGTGTGTGTGTGTGTGTGTGTGTGATGTGTGTATGTGTCTATATCAATATGTCATGTTTATAATAATCAATCGAATCAGTAATAATAAAATGAAATGCGTATTTTCAAACAATAAGCGATTCATTTCAGATTTTAAAACATTTCAAGTCCTTATAAAATTATATATTAAAAATAATTTTAAAAAATTTAACTAAAATTTTGATAATTAGAATAAGAGAGAGATTATGTACTTATAAATGGAAAAGCATTTTTAAAATATAAGTATTGATTAATTTTTAATTAGTAGCGGGATTTCTACTATTTTTGCGTAAAAAAACAAGATATAAATAAAAATATAACTATAATTAGATTAACTTTTTACAATGATCCCAGAATAGTTTTAGTCTCGAATTTTATTGCATCCAATTAGAAAGCTTTTTGAATTGTGGTTTTGAGTCTTACCTCAATATTAAGTCCGAAATCTCAGAGCTTTTGACAATTTTTACGTATTATTATAAAATTAGAGAGCTTAAATACAAATTGTATTTTCCTAAGCAATTATTCAAATACTTTTAAGCAAAATTGCATGTGTATATAAATGATGAAATATATAGAGATTAAGATTTGTTTTATCTTAGCATTAAAATTGGGAATTAATATAAATTCAAACTAATTGCGTAATTTTTTATTACAGTATAGGCTTAGTAACTGATTAGTGTCAAGTTTAAATTATATTTCATTAACACAAGTTAGAAATTACTCAATCATTTTAGTAAATTTTTGTGTTCCCTTATGTTTCATAATCAATGAGAAATGTTCAAACCGTAACTCTGACTAAGTAATAAAAATTTTATATTTTATGTATTTAAAATAAATCAGTCACATAAAGTACAAGTTTATGTGAGAAAAATAATCAGTATTTTGTTACTTCAATTTGTGTGGTTTTTGATAACTTTTATCTGGTTGCAAATTGTCCTATTTTACTAGATGACCTAACAAGATATGTATAAACAGATTAAAAGATTTTGCTACTCATTATTTTAACTTAAAATTATTTATTTTTAATTAATATGTTTTATGTGATGATTTTTTATACTTAGTTTACTGAATTATTTATTTCGTATATTAATATTTGAATTCCATTTTAAAATTAGAAATCTTACATCCAAATTTCTATCATTAAGTTTTAGTTTTGCATGTCTTGTGTGCGCATCTAGGCTTGCCATTATCGGTATGCGCTGCTCCACTTTTCCAACTGAACTATATTTTGTTGTGGGGTATGACTTCCTCAGTAAACACATGCTATAGGTACCCGTTTATAGGATAGGCATAATTATTCAGTATCTCATTCATAGATAGAAAGGACGAAGACAGGATTGAGATAGAGAAAGTACATCCATAGCCTGAACTGGGATTCGAACCCAAGACCTCCCTATCCGCAGTCAAGCACGTTGACCACTGGACAAGTTGGGTGACATTAACTCTTAGTAAAGAATCTATATTCTGCCTTCACCAATAGATATATTCAGAGCTTGGCTCAGTTAAATCCTTTAAAATTATTAAATTTTGTTCTGAATTAAAACTAAAATTTCCCTCTATTTATTTTAAAATGTATAAAAATTTGTGGTTTTAAGCATTAGAGAGTATTTTAGTAGAATAACATTTCGTTTGTTGTATTTATAAAGCTGAAAGGAAATTTAAAAACTTTTTATTAAAAAATTAAATTAGATATTGAACTGTAATAAAACCAACTCTTAATTGAAATTTTGCTCACTTTCTTGGTTATTCTGGTTCCAATTTTCTTATAAAAAAGACATTTATTTTCCTCGCTATTGCGTGTTTTTAGTCAAATCTAATATGACTGCACAAATGAATTGTTTTAATAACCTAAAAATTTATCTCCCTTAACCCATTGTGCTCCTATCATAATATAAAAAATACCCAAAAAGTATTTAATTTAGCATACGTAATTTTTTCAATTTCGAAATTAAATATTTCACAAGTATATACTTCAATTTAAGATTTAACAAAGTCATTATTTAAATAAACGTTATCATAAACATAATCAGTCTTTCTGAAATCTTTGTTTAAATAAACATCTAAGAATTACATATATTATTAAAGATTAAAAATAAATTTTGAACAATAACTAGAGTCTAAAATGTTGTTAACGCTATTTTGACAGTAATATTATTGTGATTTTAAAAAGGCTTAGGGAAAAATAGATCAATAAATATTTTATTTCTTAAAATCAGTAACAAAAATTTAAATAAATAAATGAAAATATTATTCCGAAATTAGAGCAAAAGTAAAAGATTCAGCGAAATTCTGAAATCTATCAGATTGTTAACCATACGATAGCCTTAAGAATTACTAACTAGGAAAGATATCCACACTCCTTATTTAACATATTAAATACAGGTATAAATTTTAGAATGTTGACTTTGCTCTTAAAAGCCAGAGCATATATATCCCTTTAAGAGGCAATTCAGTGTCTGTTTTATGAATGTAATTTAGGAGTCTTGTGCTTTAGGAATAGGAATATAATGCCTAAACTTCATTGCTATTCTGTGTTTGGAAAAATAAACGTAACAGTGAATAAAAGCAAGAGCTCGACAAAGAGTGCTTTGTTCAGAATACGCATGTTTATTCAAGATCACGTGACTGGGGAACACGCTAAAGTATTTGGAACAAGTAAAAACTAACGCGTGTCTTTATTTTCGTACTTGTTACTTTCATTTAGGTCCATTAGAAAGAAGCATGCGTTACTATTGGGCTTTTTGTTTCAAATCGATGCAAAAATCCTTTTATATTAACATTTCACAAAATAAAAGTAATTGTTAAGTGAAAATTGATTTAAATATATTTTTCAGCATTTATTCTAACCGCTATCATCCACGATAACGAAGAAACCACGATTAAATTTATCATCAAATGAAAATTTTAATATTATCACGGTGCATTTAGCTAGATCTCCTCTCTATTCTATATCAACATTTTAATCATTGATCGAAACTTACATTCATTAAATATTATATTAGTCTTTAAAATTGAATGTGTTTCTAAGAAAAAAACAAAGGAATATAATATTGCAGTAATTGATAAATGAATGTTTTCCTGCTAAATGAAAAATAAAAGTCTCTTGTCAAGAACAATTCATTAATTCTCTTCTCGAAAATTTTCCAACTTAACAAGATTTTTAAGCAACTTAATTAATTACAACTTAATTAACAAGATTTTTATTGAATCATTTTACTGCATTAAAAGAAAAAATAATTCCTAAAATGAATTTAAAATCTTAGTTTTCTGCAAAAAAAAGCTATAATCTTAGTTAAAGCAGAAAAAACAGTAAAGTTTACAACTTTCCTCGTAAAGTTTAATCGTAAGAATATATGCTAAATTACTGAAAATATTAAAGAAAACTATTCATGCCAAAATGCTTTTTATTTTTCTTACATTATGAATAGAATATTAAAGATTATTATATAAATTATCACTATACTATCTGAGCCTATATGAGGTACTTAATTAATTGTTGATGTTATATTAATTATTGTTAAGCAAGCATTTTTTTTGACAAAACTGAAGTTAATATTAGTTTTGAACAGCTCTGTTAAATTTCTTGTGTTATATAATTAGCACATAACGCTTCGCTTATTACATTAAAAGAGAACTTCGCCTTTACTTCATATTTTTTCTAAGATCAAAATAATAGTATGTAATTCTACAATACTTTAAATCTTAAATATAATATATTTGTGAATAATTGTTGTATATGGGTAGTATTTTAAAATAAAAGTATATGCCACTTGGTTATAAATCAGGAAATTTTAGAAGCTGCAAATATAAAGAATTCAGAAAGTGTTAATTGCATGAAATTTGTTATTTTCGTTACTGAAATTTTGGATTCAGAAATTTTATTACTTCATCAATAAGAGCGAACTGTTTTTACTTTAATATAATTTATTTTAATGCAATTATTATTCATTTTTATCTTTAAAGCATCACAAAGTTCTCATTAAACAAATTTCAGCCCTTTTTTCTTAAAAAAAAAAATGTTGATTTGGTAGATTATTACAAAAATAGTTAAAACTAAAAAAAGTAGTATGTAATTTCCATAGTAAAAAAAAATAATCGATTTCATTAAATGCCTTACATTTTTACCTTTTTACAAAGCCACTTTTTTATGAAAATTAAATTATGCACTAAACAAATTTTTTCATGAATAAATTTGTAAATTTCTTCAAATATATCCTAATTATATCACAGTTGTTAATAAATTTCAATAGAAAGTACATAAACTGTTTTAATTAATTTTTCCATTATAATAACATTTTTCTGTGAGACCAGTTTTGAAATTTTCGAATGCTACACCATTCAATAGTTATTTATTTAAAGATTGAATATTAATTAAAAAAAATTAGCAGTCCTTTTCGAATATCCTATCTAATAGATCTTACTGCTAATAATAATTCATAATTGGAGTTTATGTGTTTTAAATTTTATTTTACTTAATTAATTCATTAATTTTTTGTGATTTAAAATAAATAGATTTTAAAAGTGATTTCATCAATGTTAATTAAATTCTAGGAAATGACAGTTTTTTTTTTTCGTATAAAATGTGTGAGGAATTAACATTATTTTACAGCCATTTAACATTAACATTATTTAACAGCCAACAAATTGATTAAATCTAATTTTAATCTAACATCAAAGTTTATAAGAATGTAAAAACTAGTGATTAAACAGGAATTTTGTCTCATCTATAGTAAAATTCTATTAGAATATTTAGCTAAGTAATAGAAAAAGAAAGACATCTTTAGAATAATAGTCTAATATATAAGAATTAAATTCTTGTGATACTTCGTAAAATGCAGAAAAAGTTTAGCAAATCACTTTTTATTTTTTTAAACTGAAGCTAATTCTATACATAAATTGATTTATTATAAGCGGTGCGAAAACAGTTTTAATTAATGCAATTCTTATTGAGTTCTAATCATATCTCAATTTACTTCATGAAAAGTTGTAACTAAAGTTTAATATCATACTATGAGAAATATTTTGAATTAATTCATTTTATTTATTGTTGATTAAAATCTTGTTTATATATTTATAAATATCAACTTGTCTTTTTTTTAAAATTGCAGCGCACCTCACAATGCCAGCCCAGCTGGCACACAACAACAAAAGAATGAGAAAATGCAATATTCTCTCTTATTTATTTGTGCATATACTTAA
Organism: Latrodectus hesperus; assembly: GCA_037975125.1. NCBI lineage: Eukaryota > Metazoa > Arthropoda > Arachnida > Araneae > Theridiidae > Latrodectus > Latrodectus hesperus. The sequence continues at coordinate 96,256,175 of CM075857.1, read as the reverse complement.
ACACAGAATTTATTCAGACTTAAACTGTATTTTTTTAAATTCTATTTTGAGGTATTGTGGTGCTTATCTTATTATTGTTCTAAGTATATTTTTGTTTAATTTTTTCTAAAGTATGTTTCTAAATATTTAAAACTCAAAACTTTTTACGAAATTTTTGACAATAGAATTATATAAACTTACATTCTCTGCAAGATACAAACAATAACATCGAATTTAAAATTATTTTTTTTATATTTAGTTTAAAAACTTACATTATATACATTCACATATGTATGTGTATGTATATATTTTTTTCCAACGGTGGGTACTTGGGTGGCGAACCCTATGCCACAACAAGGGCAGAAACTGCTACTCATTTGTCGTTACTCAGCGGGCACCTGTGAACCAAGTCACGGAAGCGAGTATCGTTGGCCACGCCATACCACCACAAACCCATTTATAGGTCAGGCCACATTTATATATCTTCACAGAAGAAGGAACAGATAAACACTGAGAGAACAGAGAAAGAAAGTAGCATCCATGCCCGAACCGGGATTTGAACCCGGTACCCACAGCTCAGGAGTCAGGAACGCTAACCACTCAGCCATCGGTCGGTCAATATGTGTGTGTGTGTGTATATATATATATATATATATATATATATATATATATATATATATATATATATATATATATATATATATATATATATATATATATATATATATATATATATATGTATGTATATATATGGGTGTATGTATGTATATATAATCCCACTTCATCATTGTCCGAAAATGATGAAAAAGTATTTCTAAAACACAGTAAAGAGTAAGTTCTTTGTGAAATGCATACCATTATTTTGGACCTCTAATAAGAACAAAATTTATTTCGCATATTATATTTAACTTTAAACCAAAAATAAGAATTTCCCCCCAAAAAATCGATCATTGCACTATCTATGGTTGCACTTATAACCAACCTGCAGACATGCCCCCCAAGTGCAGCGAGGGTATAATCCGGAGCACTTACTGGTGTCGACAGAAGCAGACCAGAGCTTGTAACACGTTGATGCAATTAAGAGCAGGAATCGTCTCGCATCACAATGAGATTACGAGTGCCCCACCCACCGCCATCGGCCGCCTTCTCCAAAATCCAGAGTTCGGGCTCACGTACTAGAGTAACACGTGACTCTCCATGCGGAGCATTCGTGGCCCATCAATTTCGGATCCCATATTCAGTTCTATCCAGTACATGATGAGTCTAGTGGGAATGTAGAAAAAAACAAAGTGTTTAGTAATTAAGTCATTAAGTCATTTTAAGGGAATCATGTCATTAAAAAATAAAGTTTTTCACGCCTTCACTGCATTCAATTCTATTTATGTGGAATATTTGACAAAAAAAAACTTTCTTAATTAGAGTGACTGCAAAATATTTTAAAATATTCTAATATGAAAATATTAAAAAGAAAAATAATTTTGAATGATTTGAAATGTAATTCATATAACTTAAAGAATTTCATTTTATAATTTATTAATTTCGTCTATTGGTTCCATAGTAAATCAAAATAAATTTGCTTCATGTTTCTTTAAAGTTTCAATCGCGAGTAATTTTAGAAGTGAATAAAAATGATACTTATGCTTTAAAAAAATTATTATATCAATATGCTGCGATTATATTGCCTTATTTGGATTATGTATCGCTTAAGAGATTTATATATTGAAAGAAATCAACTTTTTTATAATGAATCTTATCAGCAGCTATACAAGCAGAAAATGAGAAAATATTTTTTTACTTTCATGTAAAGAGGCAATGCGTAAAAAATTTACGTTCAGTTTAAGTTACTTAATCATCATAACACTTTCACTTAACAATAATAAATAATAATGACTTTTACATTTCTATAATATTTTTCTATGTGTTCTTTGTAAAAATGATGAAAATTTCGAGGATAATAAATAAGTCAAGTATCTAAAATGCTTTAAAATGAAATTATTTCAATTTTAAACCAAAATAATTCAAATAAATATCCCTAAATCATTTTCTATCCAAAGCTATGTGTTCATGATGTTTATTAAAGATGAGACTCCATATAGGGTCATTATTTTGAGGAATAAAACAAAATTAATGATGAATAGGTTTTGATTTTTTTAAATCTTTTTGTGCATATTTTCGATATTTATCCGGCACAGTTATTAGATAATTTACTATATTTATCAATTAGTAGGATTATGCAAAATTTATATATACATATATATATATATAAATAAATATATATATATATATATATATATATATATATATATATATATATATATATATATATATATATATATATATATATATATATATATATATATATATATATATATATATATATATATATATATTACTTAATTTATAACTCTCCTGAGTTAGGAAGACCAAAAATTGTTATGAATTTTTTACGTTTACGATAATTCTACATCAAATCTATTTTCATTCCCTTTGCCCTTAACATAATTTCTAGGCATCAGATTATTTATTTATTTATATATATTTTAAGTTAAAGGTTAAAATGAATTGGGGAGATATTATGGTTGTCGGCAAAGAATTGTTCAGAAAACTGTTCTACTTCCCTCAAAATCATATATTCACTAGTTGCCTCCCTATAAGAATATTGCCATCATTTTGCCTTGGCGATAATTGCAGCCTCTCAAATGGATAAGCATCAATATTTTAACACACAAACTGCAAAATAGTGTTGAAATTCTTCAAAAGTATAAGTTTTTTAGTTATTTTTTGAGTTAGATGAATATTTATATTTATTTATTTCACTTATCACGTTAACATCTTATATTTTTGAGAAGATGAAACTATGGACTAAATGGACAACAATATAAGAATCAAAAGTAAAACATCTTATAATTTACCATAAAAACTGTAATATAAGCATTAGAAAGTTTAAGAAGAAGGCTTAAAAGTAAACACAATAATTTTTTAAATAGCAATTACTGAAGCAGAAATTACTGAAAAATCCATAGAGTTTGTTTATAATAATAAACGGAATGGATTTGTTTCTGAAATCTTAATAAATACATTTGTTTGCTTTTAAAATTTTGGTCTTAAATATTTCATAGATCTATCAGTTATTATATTAATTCTAAAATCCTAATAAGAATCTACACAACTTTAAATTCAATTTTTTGGTCACTTTTAGGTATTTTTTATAATTATGAATTTAATTTCTTAAATTAGTGAGTTATATTTGATATCATTATTCCTAATAAGTAAAATAATTCTAATATTCCGAAATGAGTTTTATATATTCATTTTAATAACTTATAATAATTCAGTTTAATTGCTTACATTTCTAAACTTTAAAAAAATATGATGAAATATTTTTTCTTGTTACTTCTTTTTACAGATTAGAATTTTGTAAATGTATATTTCTTCTTTTAAGCATTTCTTTTACAATAAATTCTCTCATATGATGTATAACTATTTAATTTTTCTTATTATTTGCACAAGTGAAAGATCCTTCTTTTAATAAAATTAAGAAGCATTATTAAAGAGGCAAATTTTCAATAATACGTTTTATTAATATTGGAGCAATATCTTTGTGTGAAGAGCTACCATGACATCTGTATCACGTCTGCTTGATAGGAGAACTCGACCAAAAATGCCACGAGAAAGAAAGCCAGTATGCTGTACCCTCAGAAGGGTACAGCATACTGGTCACTCATTCGTTGAAAATAGTGACGCGAGATGACATCATCGGTCAGTTTGACCTTCCTTAACCCTATTTGGTAATGTAGATTATTGGAATTCCTCAAAAGGAGTGGTGTAACTCATGCATTTGTTAAAGGGACCATATATACAATAAAAAAGATAAAAATTACAGGATACGAAAAATGAATATATATATATATATATTATATATATATATATATATATATATATATATATATATATATATATATATATATATATATATATATATATATATATATATATATATATATATATATATATATATATATATACATTCAACTAGAATATTACCTAGATATTGAAGTAAAAGGCACCATTTCCGCGAAAATAATAAAAAATTGTAATTAGTTATTTAAAAAATGAAAAAGGAAAAAAATGTTGAATTGAATTATCTAATTTGAATTAACCACTTTCCGTTTTTGAATCACCAATTATTACTTAGATAATATTTTTTTTTAATTTAAAGTACATTTTTTGTTTTTTATAAAATCATAGTATTACTAGTTATCATTTATATTTTTGTCTGCAGAAAAAATTTTGATATTTTATGAAATCAAAATTATCAAAGTTGTCATGTTTTTAGGTATGATTGATAACTCAAAATATCATGCAATAAATTTCAAGTTAAATTACGAGTAAGCAGTTTCTTTCGAAAATGATTTCAGCATTTCAAAAAGGCCTTCCTCCTCTTTTTTTGCACGGTAGTAGCAAATATTTCCAGAAATGAAACGTGTATTACAAGGGAAGAAAAATTATCCCACATGTTCATCAGAACATAAAGAAGTCAAAGCTGGACCAGTACTTGCTTGTCAAGTGTGTATTTCTGGGTGACCACTGGGGGTGGGGAGGGGGGAACAGTTTACTGTCGTAGTAAGGGGGTGGAAGAGAGAGCATGCAGCAATTTGCTCATCTACCGTAACCGTGGAAAGCAGGTGTAGCTGCGACCGGTGACCGCGACCATGAACGGCACGTGATCTCCGTTTCACTCCCGCCTACTCCCCCACCCCGACCATTTCTTCGTGCGGGTGTATGAAAAATGCAGTACCGTTTTGAAGCCGGTGAACGCCTAAAACGACTGGCGACTCGGACTCCGGGGATTTAGCAGATGGCCATTATCCGAAATAATGGCCTCGGATAAACGGCCCTCCTCTTTCCCTCCCCGAAATGGCCCTGGGCCTCATTCCGAGAAAGGTAATCTCTGGGACTTGAATTTGATGCCAGAATGCGGTGGAACTTCCATGAACAGGTTTCATCATTTGTTGAAAGGAAGTTCAATTCCAGAAAGATTTGGAGAATTTTTTTGTGTACTTCGGAAATAAAAGTGTAAATGTATTCTGCAGTTCTTGATTTGGGAGATTTAGGAAGATTTTTAAGCATGCAATAAAACAACAAAAATTTAAATATCTTGGTTATATTATTTGACATTTCTACATGTTCTACTTTATTTGCAGTACATGTTCTATCAATGCATTATTTGCAGTACATGTTCTACCAATACATTATTTGCAATACATGGTCTACCCATACATCATTTGCAGTAAATGTTCTACTAATACATCATTTGTAGTGCATGTTCTACCAATACATTATTTGCAGTACATGTTCTACCGATACATTATTTGCAATACATGTTCTACTAATACATTATTTGCAGTTCATGTTCTACCTATAGATTATTTGCAATACATGTTCTTCCAATACATTATTTGCAATACATGTTCTTCCAATACATCTATTATCTATCTCGGCACACTTATAATTATAAATTGAGCCGTTGTTGAGTACCTAACGCAATTAAGCCCTTTTTTACTTATTTTTTTCATTATTATTATTATGTGAATTTCTACAATGTAAACAATATTCTTCGTAGTTATCAAAAGAAGCTTTGCTTTCTTATTTGATCATGCAACCGTTTTTTTTTATACCTTATGACTATCTTGTATAATAACTTCAGAACTAACAACCCGAAAATTTTTATTTATTTATTTATTTTTAAGATCTATCTGCATAAAAAACTTCAGAGAACTTTCATTACAGATAAATGTTGAAATTAAAAAATACTCTAAATAAAGAATGTTATGTTTCTCCAAACAATATGTATCCCGATTCGTTCTTTCCTAATAATAGTTATCGTTTAAAGATATATATATATATATATATATATATATATATATATATATATATATATATATATATATATATATATATATATATGTATATATATGTATATAAATACATATATATATATATATATATATATATATATATATATATATAAATACATATATATATATATATATATATATATATATATATATATATATATATATATATATATATATATATATATATATATATATATATATATATGTATATAATATATATATATATATATATATATATATATATATATATATATATATATATATATATATATATATATATATATATATATATATATATATATATATATATATATAGCAAATATTATAATAACATAAATTACCTATACAGTTTCAGAAAAATTTTCCTTAGGGTTTGCAAACTATTCTTTATACAGAGCAGGGTGTTGGACAGCAATTTTAGTTAGAAAAAAGTGCTCATTTTAAATATTAGACAATAGAGATAGAAGTTTTAAATGATTTTTAAATATCATACATAAATTATAAGTGAATAAATAATAAGCAAAATCTTAAGAAATAAATTACAATTCAAAATCATTTAGCTCTTCTATGTTAGTTTAATTATAATTACCTATAGTACAAAATAACTTGGTGAACCTTAAACGATTATTAGGTACACAGTTGGATTATCATTATTAAAAAAATGTATGTAATGTGATCATTCCCATCCATAAGAGTTCATTTTGATTTAGTGGTAGAATTATGCTATTTAGAATGGATGATTTAATTTTTGATTCGTGTTATCTCTTTTTTGAAAGTCTTTTAATAATAGTTTTCTTTTAAATCGAAAATTGTTTATTTGTAAAATGCTTAGTTTTCAATTATCAAGTCACAATTGTTCGTTATCAAATAAGGATCATTACTTTTTAAAGTGCTTTCGAAGGTAATAAGCTGTGAAAATTGTTGAAAACTTACTTTCACTTGTTAGATCATTCACAACGCATTATCGAATTATTATTTCTTTACCATGAAAATATATTCTTCTCAAAAAATCTTATAAAAGAAATGTATTTGAAAATATTAATTTTTATTATATAATAAAAATTATAAAAAAATATGATTTTTATTATAAATATTTATGCTTACATACTATGATTTTTCAACGAATTCTTAACTTTTTTTTGTTAATAGTTTCTATTTATCGATTAGAAAAATGATTTAAATGTATAAATTTTTATATTTCACAAGTTTTTTATCATATATTTAAGATGTTGAACATAAATATTAGATTTCTGCTATCTTTTTAATTGTTATTGTAGGTTATAATTTCAGATTGTGTAATTTTAATTACATAATCTGAAATTATAACCTACATAATGTAAATAAATTCAACATTTTCACCTCTAATAAAATAGTTGGTGTTTAGTATTATAGCGGTATACCTAAAATATAGTTATTCGTCTCTGTGCAATTTTAGCGATAAAACTCAATTTGCAATTGTTTATTCTATGATAGTTTTTTTATTTCCTAACACATGAAACAAAAACCTTCTTTCTTATAAATACATATAGAAATTAAGTATTTAGAAATTGAAAAATACGATATTTTGAATTCACAACATATTTTATTCTGCTGATTATCATTCCAAAAACATTTTTGATTTATTACTTTCCAAGCCCAAATAGGCTTTTGAACTTTTTTTTAAATTAAATAAGTTTGCTTTAAGATTTATCCTAATAATATTGAAATTTACGATAAATGCTTTTATTACTAATTCATTCAAACGCAAATGTGGTTATTCAAAAGCATACAATTTCAGTGCAATTGATTTCTTAAAAAACTTTTTTAAAAAACAGTCAAGAAGAAAAGTCTGCAATTAAAATAAGAAAAAAATTATGTCAATCCCCAATGTCAATTGAAAAAAAAGAGAAATTTCCCTTAAGTTGAGTTTAACTATTGTTGCTTGAAAGGAGTTTGTCACAGATATACTTAATTGTTTAAGTTTAAAAATAATTTACCTCATGAAAGTTTATCTCCAATATAAAACATTTCAAAACAAGTATATAAAGTAAACGATAAAAAAATTTAATGCAAGACAATGAATTTAAAGATATCCTTTATGATAATGAATTTAAACAATAACAATAAATTAATAATGAATTTAAAGATCTTAAAATTTGAACTGTATATAATTTATGTTTTAAAAATTTTAAAATATAAAAAGTTTATGAGTATAAATTATCTTGAGGCTAAATAAAAAACTACGAAGTAAACTAGATTTTCTTATCTTCTTTTATTTAGGTGGGAAATGTCAATATTAGATAATATATATATATATATATATATATATTATATATATATATATATATATATATATATATATATATATATATATATATATATATATATATATATATATATATATATATATATATGTATGCTAATTTATAAAAGTCATAATCCAATGATCTTGAATGTTAAATCTTCAAAAGGAAAAAGTGTTAGAATTCGACAACAATCTTTTACTTACCCATAATATAAGAGTACAAAGTTAAATGCACTTATTGTAAAATTTAAAAAATTTTGAAATTTGATAATGATGAAAAAGTAGTTTTTATAATCTAAAAATCTTTTGAGTTCTAATTTAAAAAGCTTCAAAAAATGTATATCAAAATTTGGGCCAAAATCAGTTTCGTTGTTGTAAAACATAACAACCATAAGACTTCTAATATTGATTCCACTGAAATTTAAGTTATATTTTAATGAGCAACCAAAACAGAATGCTAACTTATTGGTAACTTCCCAAGTAAATTCTGACTGTAATTTTTCTGAAGGAATGTGTCTAAGTTTAACGCTAATTATTGTCAATTCTTTTTTTCAGCATTTTTGAAAATGCTGATAATTTTTAAAAATTTTTAGTCAACTCTCATGTAAATTTAAATTAAAATAACCAGGGATAAGGAATGCAATACCACTAGAAAAATAATTTTAACTGTCAGTGTGTTGAAATAAGCTCTAAAACTATATTTATTTATGAACTCTCCTTCACATCAATTTAAATATTTAGGAGATATTTTAATTTTTTTTACAAGATTTAAGATTTTTTATTTTATAAGACTTTAAAATTTTTGTTTTATAAAGAACATTTAGTGTTAAAGGCATTGGGGGAAATATTACTTATATTAAATTATTCTGATATAAATGATTTGAAAGATTACTTACCCTAAATTTTCCGATGTCCATTTCAACATAAACACAACCAATTACCCACTTTAAATGGTAAATGAAATATGAATGACGTATCATATTTTCTAAACTTTTGCACTGTAGCACCTCTGGGATATCAGAATAAAATTTTTGACAATCATACATCTTCCTACCTACCATGAGAGTCATATTAAATCACATGTTAAATTCACTTCTTTATTTAAACGAGAAAGGGGATTCTTCTCGTTTAAGAAAGTCTGATAAATAAGCCCTTCTTTAAACGAGGAGAAACATTCTTCTCGTTTAAAGAAAGACTTGTTTATAAGGTTGGTGAGGGATTGAATTATATACCATCAAATCGAGTTATTGAAAATTCGCGATTCAAAAGATCCTGAAAACCTTAAAGTTAATAATTAAGAATTTGAAAATTAAGGATACGTTTCATCTTTTGATAAAATAAATCCATCTTTTAAATTCCGTAAAATACAGAAATATTAATATTTTAAAGCAAATACTAATAAATGATTTATTTGTAATGTGAATGTTTTCAAATTTGGATAAATAAATTGATCTAAAACATATTTTGCAATTAAGTCTCTTGCATTAATTTAAATAAGACTTCATTCTCGAAAAATTAAACTTTTAGTTTGTGTTAAATGACATTTCGATCCAAAAATATTCTATACTAATATTTAAGATATACATTAATATAAATTACATTCTACATTCTTATTCGAATATGAGCTAAATAGTGTTGCAATTCGTTACTTAATATATATGTGTAAATGTGACTGATGTCTTGAGCTCTCATCCTCATAGCATTATGATTTTATGATTTAACTCATTCATCTAAAACATATTTTGCAAATGTCAAAGCATTTTTCATAGGCAAGAAATATTTGGCACAGGTGCCGTATAATCCATGCGCCATTGGCGATTTTTTGGCAGATTTTCTTATGTATCTGGCAACCTTGTTTTTGTTACGTCATACATATGGAGACATATAAGAATTATGCAGAAAATTCTATTTTGGTAACCCTAGTATTTACGTTATCGCGCACGTCACGATACGTCATCTTGGCAACATTTCTTCGTCGTCAAAAAAATTCAGAATTTGGAATCATGGATTATACGGCGCCTGTGCCAAATATTTGGTGGTTAACGGTAATGAATAATTTTTAAGGTTATGAATGATTAGAAAAATTATAGGTGTTTTTTAACGTTCAACATATTTAAAATATCTCTTGTGGTGAATTCTTCAATATTGAAATAGCTGTGGATGTAAAACTAGTTTTAGCAAAAATGTTTCATTTAAATAAGTTAAATGGTTTCATGTAAATAAGTTAAATGGTGTAATGTAAATAATTTCCATTTCCCATCCTTTAAAATTATCTCTGATTTAAAAACTATCTCAATTTTATAATATTATATATTTATATGCATTTATTTGATAATTTTGCTCTTGCCATCTCTTGAAACATTTCGTAGCATTGAAAATGCTTACAATTTGTAATGTTTCAAAATCATATTTAAGGTTTAAAATGATTTTCCTCAAAATACGATTGCATAAAATTTTATATATTAAATATATAGAACATAATTAAAGTAAAATTTAAAATAAATCGAATTTAAACGCTATTTTATATCATTTAACAAAGCATTTTCAATTTTCATCATTCTACAACTTTACGACATTGGTTAATATCGAGGTGATATTAATCAATATTGCTGTGTTGGTTTATTATTTTTGATTGTTAAATTTTTAATACCAGCTTCTTTGAAGAAATGTTGCCTATGATGTGGCATCAACAAAATATTGTAAAACTCCTTTTAGAACATTCAGTGTACATTCAGTATCTTCTGGTGGATATTTCACAAACATATCTTATTTATATCTTTTATGTTATACTTAGATATTTCATAAAAAGAAATCAATAAAACTTAAAAGAAAATTTCACTTAGGTGTTTTTGACAAACAGAAATGCAATGAACACATCTGTTGTTTAACTATAGGGCACAGATGCCGTATAATCCAATATGCCAAATTCTGAGTTTGGCGAATTTTTAGTGGATTTTCCTATTTATCTGGCAACCTAGTTTTTGTTAAGTCATAGAGATGGGAACCTATAAGAATTATGCTGAAAATTCTATTTTGGCAACCCAAGTATTTACACTATCGTAAGACATAACAATACGTCATCTTGGCTACATTTCTTCATCGCCAAAAAATTTCAGAATTTGGTATGATTATGCAGAAGCTGTGCCAACAATAGGCAATATCAAACCAAATACAACAGAAAACATGGTCAGTCTTTATCTCAAAAAAACTAAAGGGTAGATTTAGGAAAAATTTGTTTCATAACTTATATAATAAAAATGTAATGAAATATAAAAAAGAAGAAAAGAATTTTTGAAATCACTTTGTACGTAAAAAATATTCATATTTAATCTAAGTAATCACAGTTTTAGATAGTTAAACTCGATAAAAAACTAAAGTACCAATAAAGTTTTATAAAATAATAAATTGTTTTTTAATGGATATTTGATTTACAATTCTAAAATCATGCTAAAATTTTAAACTCCATTTGATGAAACAATTTTAAATAGTTTAATATTAGGAATGTTTATTCTCTTTCATTAAATATATACTAATATAATATCACGAATTAAAATATTCTTTTAAAAATATGTTATATCTCCACTGAGAAACTAAAATCACCGTGCACATTTGATACCTCTTAATGGCCACCATATTCATGTGTCGAAAGGGAGAAAACCCTAAAAAATTCCAGAAAGACTTACATGCAAGAAGTAAGAGCGCAACATCTATCTTCCGTTAAATATATCATAGTCGCAATGTCCTCCAAGTGAAATGATACCTGTGTTCGGTGACAGCCTAAGTCTTCTACTTGGTCCCTGCTCCAAAACCTCCAAGACTCCACTCGATTGCTTCTATCTAACTGGTGGAGGCCATCTTAGGGTTAGGTACAGGGAAGTATGCTGGTGCAACAACGACATCTATCGTCCGTTATTCAGCAGTGTCTGGGTTCGAACACAAGATCCTTCTTTATAAAGAGTACTGCCCGACTACTACTACTAACACACGATGAACCCCTAAAATTATCATTCATATAATAAATTGTTGATTATCGGGAACGATAGCTATTTCTTTATTCATTTTATAAATTATTCTTTGAAGGTTACATTTCCCGCATTCATGTTTCTAAAGCGAAAAGGAAAACAAATGATATTTAAGTTATCATCATAGTAAGAACAGTAGATAAATTCTCCATAAAACAACGAAAACATTTACTAGTGGCTTTAAAACTTTTTCTTTAAAAAATATTTTTGAAATTTCGAAAACAGAATTTCTCAACTTATATATAGTTTTCTTTAATTTTTTTAAATTGATATTGTTTGAATTATTTTGTCTTAGAAATGTGAATACAGGATATATATTGTAAATTTTTATTTTATGTTTAGGATTTTTCATCAGGTTCATTGGAAATTTAACAAAAATCATTAAATTAAGTGATGAAATATATAAAAAAATTTTTTTTCATATTAATTTTTATATACAACTCTTCCCTATAATTTATTTTGTATACGACAAACATTGAAAATATTACATACAGTAATCTTTAATTTATACAGTCTTTTGCTTATTCTAGTATTTTAAAACTAATTTTCAACTATATTAAGAAACAACACAAATTTCATAAAACATATTATAAAAATGAAAAAAGTAAAAACTTAAGACCATAAATATAAGCATTTTTTCCAGTTTTTGTAAACAACGTTTTCACAATTGTTTTGCTTAGAATAACCAATGACGTATCAAATAAAAAAACGGACCCAACATTGCGTGATATCGCACTCCACGACAGGTCATTGTTGATTTAGTGACATAAAAATAGATTGGAGATATACATATTCTTTGTTAGGTTAAAGTAAATATTTATTTGTGTTACTATACTCAAGCGTTGTAGATAGATCCGCCTATTGATTTCAATAACACTTTCAAAGAAAATTTACAAACGTTTTTATTATTTTTTAAAAAAAATTACATTTTAAAATTGTTTCTAATTAAGTTTAGAAAGCTTGTACAATCTTAATTTTTGAAATATTTTCTAAAATATAATATATTTCTCATATTTCTTTTAAAATATTAGTAATACAATTAAATTTCTTTTCGTCTTAATAAAGACGTATTAAATAAATTAAAGTAAGGAATGTATCATAAAAAATATTTAAATTTTCATTTTTACTCTCGAATATTTTCTGTGTATTTGCTATTAATTTTCTTTGTTATTATTTCAACAGACCATTCCATGAATAAAATTTTCCATTTTTCAAAATACTAGAAGCTTATTTATTCAATTTTTATAAAAATTTTTGAAAGAGGTTTCTATAATTAAAATTATATTATCATGATAAAAGTATTTGAATCAAAAGTAAATTAAACGTATTTAAATAAGGACAAAAATATTGTATTTTTGAATATATTATATTTTAATATATAGTTAACTTTATACATTTTATTAATTTTTTTCTTAACTGTGATACAATTTTTTAAACAGAGCTTTCAATGAATGTTCTGTTGAAAACACTTTATGAAAGATCCGCAATATATTAGTGTAAAGTGGATTCGTCATTTTAAGAATTTTTTTTATATAACTGCAAGCTTTTAAATTATTAAAAACATTCTGACTTTCAGAGAATATAGTTTAATTTCTTGGAAATTTTATAAGGCAAAAAATTCACCTTTGATGCATAATACAAATTCAAAACTCAATTATTTAAATACATCAAAAGTCTCAGCCGAATTTTTTTTGGAAAATATTTATGTTTTATTAACAGAATTAATAAATATTTTATTAAAAAAATACAGGAATAACTCCATTGGAAATATTACTTTCTGTAAATTTTATTTTCTTAGTTTATCAAAAATGTATGTGTTGTTAGTTAATTAGATCTTAGAGTTTATCAAAAAACGAGAAACTTATTAAACAATCAAAATAAAAAAAAATTTAATTAAGTTCAAATATGCGAATAAAATTTCATTAATTGCAAAATTAAAATGTGTTATATACTCTCTCTTCATATAAGAAAAAATATTCAAATACCTTAAAACAGAATAATTTTAATGGATACAACAAAGTATAAAATAAAACTGATAAATTTTCTTAGTCAGTTATTTGGCAATACTGATAAAATTAATTTTGAGCAAAAATAAATAATACTGAAGAAACATAATTTATCTAAAGTAGGAATAATACGAAATTAATGATAATTACTTATGGAGATGAGAACAGAAAACTTGTTTTATTTTTAAAATATAATTTCTCAAAATTTTCCAATTTATTTATTTAAAATTTAGTTGAAATAATCAACGACACAAATATATTACAGAAAATACAAATTATTCCAAAATAATATACCAAACGATATCAGATTTGTTATTATTTACTGATTTAAAAACATACCGGATTTCATAAGAATAGCTGAATAAAAATAAAAATTTTAATTGTCATCTCTTTTAAAGATCATTTTTGTGAATGTGTGTTCTTAGTACATATAAAATATGGTGATGGAATGTAACGAAACTTTCAAAAAGTATGTGTAATTACGAAATGTTCTTCTGAGTTATAACTTCACTTCATTTCAGATATAACGAACAGAATAAAAAAAAATAAGACCATGTTTCCCTGGATAGCGAAGAAAAATCTCCTGTAACTCAGCCTGTTCGACGTGATTAACATTCAACAATAATAATAATACAAAGAACAAAAAAAAGGCTTAGATCTCAAAGAAGAAAAATCCAATTCTTCTACACTGGCGTTCTGCCAAAGCTTGGCGTTCTTTTCATTTTTATCTCTCCTTTTCCCTCTTTTTTATTCTCTCCCTCTAAATTCCCCCTCGCTCTTTGGAAACACTTAAGCCGAGGATAAAAGAAACACGCCCACTCGCAAGCGTCTCAGCCAATGGTGGCGCTTTACTGATCCACACGTCGTGTAACATGCAAATTAGAACTGGAAACCGCCGTGAGCTCGCTTCAACGTATTGTAATGAGGTGTCGACCTTCCCCTGCTTTTCTCGATGAAGAAGAAGAAAAAAATCTTCCTTTATTTTCGTTTCTTTTTCTTTCTTTTTTTTCCCCCTTTCGTGTTTGAATTTAGTCGTATATTTGAAGGCGGATAGAAAAATGCTTTGACTCGAAGAAAGATCTCAGCCTCTTCGTTGATACGCGACCGTCTTCTGCTTTGAACTCTAGGGATTGCTTCTTTTCTCTGATCTTCTTTTTTTTTTCAAGAGTTGTTGTTTTCTGTGCTTTTGTAATGGTAATCATTTATCATTTCAAGAGAAGATTTCAGTACTATACCCGCTTCTGCTTAAAATATCCGAAGATTTATTTTCAAACATTTTAAAAACTGATACTTAAAGATCTAAAGATTTCAAACACTCAAAAACTTTTTTTTTATTTTAGAAGAAATCAGATTAACTAAATATGATTTAAGATATAATGATACTCAAAACTCTCAAAATCAAAAATTTTCAGATTTAATGTAATATTCTTATATAAAATCAGATCATTATTATTATTATTTCAATCCTAATGCAACCAGTTTCTGGTTTCAAAAAACTGATTTTTTTAAATAGTAGTTGCAAGTCACTAACAGAAATACAAATGTAGGCTTACATTTATTAAGTTTATACTTTTTTGTTTGTATTGCTGTGTTTTTCAATTCTTCCAGTGTTTCTTTAATCTATAAAACGGAATTTATTATTGCAGATTATTTTTGGATAAATGCGCACATAATTTTTCAATATTATAATTAAGTATGAAGTGGAACGAAAAAAAACTTATTATATAAAATTATACACTAAATTTTTACTATTATTTTATTTTAATAATACTTAAGATTTCTTCCTATTCTATCTTAAAATTTTCTTTCTCTGTTAAATCTTTCTCACATCATCCTTTTATCAATCCTATAAATTATCAATATACCATCCAAAAACTTGCTAAATTTTTGCGACAATTCATCAAATTAACAATTTATGAGATAATTATATATATATATATATATATATATATATATATATATATATATATATATATATATATATATAGCATTGATATTTATGCACGCAAATAAAAGAAGTTTAACTAATGAAAAAGTACTTTTCTCATATTATTTGTGTAATACATTATATTGAAAATTTTGAATAGCTAATTTTTTATCAATATATAATTTCAGTGGAAATATTAAATTTAATAAATGAATATCACTTATGCTCAAATCAAATGGTTTTTGTATTTTTAAAATCAATTCCGCATTGAAGACAATTTTTGAAAAGAAGTTTTGCATTAAATCAAATTTTTTTTGTTAAAATTAAAAATTTTACTTTTAAAAACTTATTTACAAAATTAAAATGCAATGAAAATTCACAGCTCACATCTAAAAAGTTTTGTTTAAATGAGTAATGAATGAAAATATAATGTTTTTAAAGTAAAATCAAATTTATAAATATAGTTTTTGAAAATTAAGTTATAAAAGTGAATAGAGAATTCAACTCTTTAAATATTTTTCATTCATAGTAGCCTCATGGTTTGTATTCATTTGTTTTGATATGCGTCTTCGTTAATATTTGATAAGAATCACTGAAATACATTTAAATATGTATGTCAAATGTTATTTTAATTTGAGACATTTTTTTGTAAAAAGAAGTAACTTTATTATTTACTTACCATTACGTAATTTTATCAATAAATTCATTTATTAGCCTTCATATATTTCATAATTTTCAATTGCTTTACATACATTTTGTTATGTTAGAGCACAGCGTGGTAAAACAATTGTAATGAATGTAATATCGGAATCAATTTGTGAAAATCTATTATTGATAAATGCTTAAAAATCAAAAATTTCAGTAAAAATTTAATCATTTAAAGTTATACATTATTTAAACTGAAAGTATTGTGTATAACTTTAATTTAAATAGACTTATAAATTTCATTAAAAAAAACTTCTAGTGAACAAAAATTGTCAATCTCATTTTATTTATTTATTTATCTTTTATTTTTTTGAATTTTTATGAAATTTATAATTTTTTAAAGAAACTGTTAGAAAATTATTCTCATAAAAAATAAGGCACAATGACTAAACTGAAACTACATATAGAAAATAGTTTTATCAAAATTAACTTCGTTATTTTATAAATAACTAAACTAAATGCTTTTCGAAAGATATATTATAAAAACTTTCGAATCAAATTTTGCTTCCATATCACTTTTAATAAATACCACGAATATTTAAAATACAAAACTTATTTTTAATTATACAAATAAAAATTTATTACAAGTTTGAATTGACATGCTTTTTATAACTTTATTTCTCAGTAACTGTGTAAGAAAATGAGCTTTATTAAGACAATTTAAATTGTTAAATTAATAAGGTTAGAGATTTCTGTTAAGCATTGAAATCAAGTAGAATTAACACAGTATAAAATACTATAGTCCAAGCAGATGGCGCTGAGTTGACTTGTTTGATGAGGAGGCTAACTCAACCTGTAACGCTTTGAAATCAAGTAGAATTAACATAGTATAAAATGCTATAGTCCAAGCAGATGGCGCTGAGTTGACTTGTTTGATGTGGAGGCTAACTCAACCGGAATTGACTGCTTTCCGCAGAGAGAGATTCTGAACCATTATAAAATCGTCTTTGTTAAAAATAAAGTTGAACAACTAAATTGTGTAGGCCTGAAATAAAGACATACTCAAAACCCAATTTTCGTAATCTAAATATGATCCTTAACTAAAATTAGATTGATAAAATATTTATTTTTAAGTAAAAACAGTATTAAAATTTCATAATTTCATTAAAGAAAACTTTATAAACTTCTATGAAATATAATTTAATTTTGTAAATTCCAGAGTGCTGATTCTCTTTAATTATCAGTTTGCGCCAAGATTATAGTGTGGTAGTTAAAACTCTGGCTTTGAATTTAAAAGTTCTTGGGTTTAATTCCCATTTTAAGTATGCATGTTTTTACTGGTTTAAAATCAAAATATACTTTAAGCCATTATTTCTTATCGAATTCATTTCTGGTCACAAAACTTTTCTGTAAAGTAAAAGAAATTCAAACAGATGATATTCTTGTTTCTTACGGTATCTTCAGGAATCTATCTGCAGGAATCTCTATATAATCTACATTAATCTATCTATAACAATTGTGATTCAAAATGTCCGTAACAAAATTTTTAATTTACCACTTTTTAATATGGGAGAAAAAATTTTCTTCCGCAATGAAGAACACTCCTTTTCCGAATTACTTTAACATGCAGTAATTATTTGAAATTAAATTTATGAAAGAACAATTTATTAATTTTAATAATATAAATTATGAATTTAAATTTTTCCTCAAATAAAAACTAAATTATTGTCACTACTATTTTTACAAATAAAACAATACTGCATACTATTATAATTCAGATGAATAAAAAGTTTTTTTTCACTTATAATCGCTTAAATAAAATTAAGTATTCAGTACGCAAATTGTTCAAGTGTTAGAGAAGTAAAATGCAAAATAAAAAGTAGTGTAGGCAAAAAATATAAGAAATATAGTTAACTAAACCTTTTATCTCCTAATTAATTTTTAATTAATTTTCTAAATGCATTTTATACTCAAATAATAAATTACTGCAAATTATAAAGAAAATTCAAAATTCTTACACATCACAACGTTAAAGGGGGAGAATAAATAAAAGAGTTATTGAGTAAAAATCAGGTTTTATTAAAAATCTTGTTTTTTTAGTTCATTTTGATAATAATATGTACTTTATAAATTTTCAATGCATCCAGAAGAAAGCAGTTATGCTTCGTGATAATTAAGCAAAACGAAGAGTCAAAAGACTAAAAATATTTGGCTTAATAAATAAATAACACTTAATTCTGTTAAAGTTAATTTCGATATAAACAATGTGAACAGAAGTTCTTGATCATATGCTTTAAAAAATTCCAAATTAAATTATTTAAATCACATTGTTTCTTACTTAAATCCGATTCATTAACTCTCTATCAACTATAATAAAAAACATTTATCGTGTAATGATTTTGAATGGTGATCTTCCGTATCTTGTTTAGATACGGAAGATGGACGTATTTTCTGATCTCATGATTGATCTAAGCGATTCGTAATTTAGTTCACATAGTTTGTATACGAATTGTATACGAATGTATGTGAATTGTATATTTATTACGAATTAACTTGTTAAATAAATTCATAAATATGTATTTTTGATGGTTCTATAGATTGAATTGAGGTAGAATGCTTATATCGAAAAAATTTTTAAACCTGAAAATATATATACTCTAAGAAATTCGAAAATTAGAAATTCGAGTCCAATGTTTTTACTCAATAGAAACGCTTAAAATCCTAACTTAAGATAACGCTACGCTTTTTTAACTCATAATTTTAACAAGAATATATTTAACTAACTACAACTAACAAAACTACGTTTTTAAAGTATAGTATAGAATAGGTTTTTCCAAAGGTAGTTTTAAAATAATGATGATCTGATTTTATTTACTATTAAAGAATGCTATTTGAGTTCGGAGTAGAAACAGGTACATTTTAGTTTGTCAAAACATTTGGTGTTAAATATTAGAGATAAAATTTTATTCTTGGTATTTTATTCTAGTTTAGCTTTTGTGTAGTGGCAGCAGGTTACTCCGATCTTGGCTTCAAAAATCAAGGGGTACCCATTTGTAAATTTTTACCTGCTATTTTTATATTTTCTAAAACCATTGTCGCAGGAATACACTCCCTGCAATAGATTTTGCTCTTGAACTTGTCAGAAGAAATCCCCAAGGTTTCGTATCAATTGTTGTTAGTGATAGGTGCCTAAAAGTATTCAAAAAATTTTTAAGCCAAACTTTGAACTTATCTTATTGTTCTGATGTTGTTAAAAATATAGAGCTTAAGCATAAAGAGTAACTACAACTAGAAATTCAAATTTATTTTGAAAGAGATTTTAAAGAAAAACCTCTTGAAGATGTACTCACTAGTGTTAAAACTAGTCATTTGTCTTTGAAAGCAACTAATGGGCTTCATAGATGCAAGTTCATTGAATAAACATACTAGTCGACATGGCATCCAAAGAAATCTGATAGTTATTTCACAATATCAGAGGATCAAATAAAGCACAATGATTTTAAGTAACAGTCCAAAACGTCCCAAAATCACAAATTCACTGCATAAAGGCATTTATCGCTTGGAATCAGATACATCAAGCCACATCTGGTTGATGATTTGACTTTGCTTTGTGGTGAATATCGAAGTTAAAACTCAAATTTCGATATTTATCACAAAGCAATTGCTTTTGGAACTAGTAGGATATATCCCTGATTGGCAACCTTTGCGACTTTTTTTCGTCGCCAAGCAATTATAACGCTGTTGCCACTTAAAATAAACATATATATGATACAAAATTGACATAAAACAAGAGAAAAAAACCGAACCTGGCAATAAAAAATTAAAAAACCAACCAAAAATTCAAATTGTCAACACCAAAAGGAAAACCGGAAACAATATAATCAAAACGAATAACAGCAGATTTGGCGAAAAATCTTGAGGCGAAT
This sequence comes from Latrodectus hesperus, assembly GCA_037975125.1. Lineage (NCBI taxonomy): Eukaryota > Metazoa > Arthropoda > Arachnida > Araneae > Theridiidae > Latrodectus > Latrodectus hesperus. The sequence goes on along the minus strand of CM075857.1, from coordinate 96,235,468 downwards.
CTATAAACATAGCAGTGGTATTTGGATAGACTTTTACCAAAAGAAGCTGGATCTTCCTTAATTAGAGAGAGGTAATGTTTAGAGATAATGATTTCCTTACATTGTTGATGGCAACAGTGTTTTGTGGAGGTACAGAGGTCAATTATTTAATCCTAGATTTGTATTGAGTGACAAAATGAATTGAGATCAATACTCTTTGCACAATAATTTGCAAAATAGTTTGTTAATAAACCAATTCCTTTCAGTCGAGTCATAGTTGCAGTGAAGATTAAAAAATACGTTGACAATACATTATGGTTAATTGTGATATTAATATAATCAAATATTTCCTAAGTTGTGATTAGTGATCTAAAGTTCGACAACATACATCATGGTAAAATTTTTATATTGATATAACCACTTTCTACATCCGACAAAGCCAAATCTCCATCCCATGAAACATATTTAGAACATGTCGGCAAGACAAATTCAGCCATTTTAAAATTTCATCAAACTAGTAGATTAGTTATTGCATTTATGGCTGAATCTTTCCCATATAAGTGTATATTAATAAATTAATATATATCCCTCATCTTACCGATTATAATCTTATTATATTAAATTATAAAATATATCCGTACAAGATTACTGAAATTAGGATCTACATGTGCTGTATGGCTTATGAGTATAAAAAATTGTTTTCATTGTAAAACTATCTTCTCTTCTTTAAGACAGACTAATTAAGTTTTACATTTAATAACACTCTTAATAATTGATAAAAAAGCATTATTAACACTGTTAATAAATTTTTTTATCAATTATTTAAATACAGGGATGCGTGATAGCCTTTTTGAGACAATTAAATGAATAATCTTTCAATGTGTCTCAAATTCTGATGTTAGTTAAAATTTGGTTTTGAATTTGGCTTTTTGGACACTGAAAATTTAATAATCGTCAATGGTTTTTTTTTTTATTCATTTAAGTGCTGAGTTATTTTTTAAAATGTTTGATTTCTTAATTATTTTAACTGTGTTTGATATATTTAACTCCTTATTTTTCTTTTCTTTGTATGAGGAGATTTTCTATGTGTGAAATATTAGAAATGTATATCCATTGATCACAGCTTTATTTTATAAATATATAATTAAAGTAATATCTATAAGCTATCGGTTCCTAAGTGACGCATTAAGAGTTGTTACTTTTTTTTTGCCTCTTACACATAAATTTTAGTAACAATGATTTTGTAAGAGAACTTTGAGTCATAATAAAATGGTGCAACTTTTCACAATATCCTGTAGTTAAATTTATTATTTTATTAGTATTTTATGGATATCTCAAGCAAATATCTTCAATATACCAAGACAATTTTGTAAACTTTATTTATATTTTACCAATTCTAAAAAAATCTACAATTCATTATTTTTTAGCTTGATTGAGCCTATTATTTCTTTAATACTGGTAAGTGATTAGTTGTAATTGTTCAGCGTTATTTCATATTTTATTATAATTTTATATTTAGCTTTTTTATTAGATAATTTTTTTTAATAAAATAGCTTTCGATTGTTTTCTATGTTTTTATTTTGAAATTTCTACATTTAAAAATCTCCTCATTTTTATTCAATTACATTTGATAGTCAAATGGCATTAATAAAATAATTATAAATTAAAAAATAAATATTTGTAAATTTTTATAGATATATATAAAACGTTATTTTTAAGAAACTTGTAAAATCTTTACATCCAATAAAGTTTAATTACGTTTTTATTTAGATGCTACGGTTAATTATTCAACTTTAAAATAGCTACTAAATTCTGTCCGAAAGATGGAATACCCTATATATACATTGATTTGTAAAAATATATGTGAGTAACTAAGTATTTATTTAATTTTACTCCTTTACTTTTATCATGTTTTTGGTTATTTTAAGTTGAAATGTTTCTACACTTTATAATTTCTTCTTTTATTTAAATTTACTCTCAATTTTCTAACTGTATTTTTATGAATCTTAATTAATGCAAAATTTTAATTAAAATTCAAACTTGTGTGTGTAGCTCATAATAAAGGAGTACAACAATTTTATCAAAGTATTTCTGACTTAATGAGATACAGGTAAGACTTGTTAAGTTGCAATTAAAATCATGATTTTAATTAAATAAAAAAACTGTTTAACCATTTTTAATTTTAATGGCAAATATTAGAGGTACTTCAAAAAGTCCAAGAATCGATTCCTCCTTGCATTCATTTTTCCCTTAATTAATACATCATATGCTTTATATAAATATTTGATACAAATTTGTTCACCTCAATAATTTGAAGAATATTTCAGTTAAATATTGAAATAAAATTAATTAAACATCACGAAGTGTTATGAATTTTCTAATTTAAAACATCAGATAAAGATTTATTCCAAAACAGGACAATTTTTACTTATACGCACCCTATGCATGCATACATATTAGTTTCAAATTCAATATAGATTAAAATATTTTAAATTTTTTATTCGTACAATATGCAAATATACTATTGTTTGTGTATTCTAATTTACTTTAACAATTTATCTCAAACTTTTATAATAGTTATTTAATAGCCTAAAATACCGACCAACTTGTCTAGTGGTCAGCGTGCCTGAATACGGATGGTCCTGGGTTCGAATCCCGGTTTGGGCATGGATGTACTTTCGCTCTCTTTCTATCCTGTCTTTGTCCTTTCCTTGTATGAATAATTGCCTACCCTATAAACGAGTACCTATGGCATGTGTGTACTGAGGAAGTCGGACTCCATACCAAAATAGGGTTCAGTTGGAAAAGTGGAGCAGCACACCTAGCTGTCACACGACAATGAATGAATGAATAGCCTAAAATAAATTAATAGTGCCAGAAATTTATTCAGAGAAACTTTTTGAATTATAAACAATGCAAAAATTATAATTTTACTACATTAATCTTGATTAATGTATGAGTAAGATTTAAAAAAAACCTAAAATTTTTATAATATTTACTTTTTTATTAATTAAAATTTTAGTTATGAATTAAAATTACCATTAATTTCTTACAGTCAATTCAGTTTTAATAGAAAGATTTTGATCTTAGAAATAAAATAATATCATTATAATTAAACACCTGAAATAAATAAATAAATAAACGCTGTCATTATATAACTAAGAACTTGAAAAAATCTCATTATTCTATATTTTTCTCTTATTTTATTGAAATTTATACCGCTTTTATATAATTATTTCATTTTGATTATAATTTCATAAGGTATTTTTATGGGGAATCCATAAAAATATAATTGATTTCAAGTTTTTCTGAGATTAAATATAATATATATAGTATTCTAGCCAACATTAAAATCTAATTAATTAAATTAAGATAGTTTTTTTTCTTTACACGTTTGAGAGAAAGGCGAAATTTTTTATTTAATTAAAAATTTAGAAGCATTGATATTAAAAGTCATAATTAAAGAATCTGTAAATTTTTTATAGCAAAATGATTAATTACTTTCTTTTTTAAACTCAACTATGTAGGCAATCATAAAATAGCTTCCAACAATAGACCTATTCAGAGACTTCAAAAGGATTAAATACCAAAGCTATGAACAGGACTGATATTTCAAGGAGATCGATAGTTACAGCTTCTAAATTCCTTCGTATTCCTAAAGGTGGGGGTGGAAACGAGTTGGGTTCTCGGGACACGCCCACTGACATGGCCTGTACCATGTCGGACACCAGCGACAAGCGACATCTCAAATCTCAGACGAAAACCTTTCGTTTTAAGATGATGCTCTTTTTCTTTTCACCTGCACCGATTGACACTTGATGATCGCCTCTTCTTGATGTCGTCGTCTTTTCTCGTGTAGCAGGATTTCTTCGAGATTTTATTTTTATCATTTTTATTTACTCGGTGAGAGGAATTTTACGATCAGGGTAAATTGCAGAAATAAAAATGATCGTTAAATTACTACTATTGGAGAAAGCAGTTAAATTTCCAATTTTCGGATTACCTTACTACACAAGACTATCATATCTGTGTGATTTCATATAAGATGAAAATTAATTTAAAAATGATCTAAGGAAACGAAGTTTTCTTTTTCAAATGTATAGTTATTAGATAGGAAAGTAAATTTGATGTCGTAGTGTACTTATATGTAACGACTGGAATAACTTTATATATAATATACATCATGTTTTTTCATGCTTATAAAAACTACTTATTTAGTTTAATTTTGCGTGATACATATTTGTATACAATTCAAGCTAAAATCATGTTAACTAGTCAAAAACTTAATTTTTTATTCATTTCGTAGTTATTCTTTCAGTCGTATCAATGCGAGTATCAATTACTTATAAATGCTTCATTTTGAAGCATTTTCAAAATTAATGCATATCCATGTGATATATTTATTTTTAACAGTAAAAATTATTAGACAGATTTTATGTTAATGTTGCATTTAAACTATAGTATTTCTAAAAGATTTTACTAGTTATAAAAAAGCACTTATACCAAAGCTCCCTACTTTTGTCACAATAATTAAAAAAATAGAATAAAATTTCTTGAATAAAATTATTTGTGTTTTGCTAATTTTCATTTTAAATTCCACATTTAATTTTATTTACTGATTTCTTTTTTTGATACTTGATTGTATTTTTTTTATATTACCTTTGCTCGTGCCATTTTATCTTTCAAATATAACTAATAAATATTTAAGACTATGCAGATAGTCATTTTTATATATTTTTAAGTAAATATTTTTTAACTATGAATAAAAAAATATCTAAACAAGTGTTAAGAACTTTCAGCAGAAACTTCTAATAAAAGTTATAAGCGCTTTACATCTGTTTTTAAATTTAGTTTTAGTTTTTACCCACAAGTTTATTCTAAACCACCCAAGTTGAAAACTGCGATTAAAAATTATAGAATTTTTTTTATCATTATTAGTAAGTTAACTAGAAATTGGGGTTCTGTCTAGAATCTGATACCCCATAGTTTGGTGAAAAAATTGGAGATATATCTTGGCGATGAACTTTAATTTCTGTCAATCCTGGTAACCCTACTTTTGTATAGTTTTGAGTAGCGGCTATCTTGTTTGTCATATCTTAAAGTCAAAAATTCTCCAAAGAATCAAGGGGTACCCGAATTTTTTATTGATACCAGAAGTTGTGATAACTTTATTCAATTATTCAATGAATTACAGAATTTAGTTGTAAATATATTTATGATATCTGAATGTTAATGGAACACCTTAAAAACTTATTTCTGAAGTTAGGAAAGAAAGATTTTATAATTTTGAGATAGCTGAAAAACTATTTGCGAAATAGTGAGTTTCAATGCAAGATATGCACTAAGAATGAGTTTAAGAATTGAAAGTCATTTATTCAACCGCATTCCATAAATATTGTTGAATGTCTATTATTTTTTTTAATTATTTTTGATAAATTTTAAATTTTGAACCTATGGGACCATCAAATTTTGAACAAAAATATAATTTAGGCATTTGATATACTGAATTATTAAATATTAATTGGCATCAAAAAATATAAAAAGTTCATGCTGAAACTACATCACAAAAAATAAACCATAATTTTATTGCAATATATTATAAAATTTTAACTGTACATTTGTCTGATAGCAACATTTAAGTATCGTACCGATGTCATTATATAAGTTAAATATTTTTTTATTTATTGCCCTATCTTTTTACTGAAATTTGTTTAAAAAAATTATATAAGAATGATATTTCTTTAAATTAAATATTAAAGTATACTCAATCATTAAGTCCTGATATTATTTGTCAGTAATGGTATCGTTTATGTATTTTGATAGTGATAACAAGCAAAAATTATCGCTAAAAGAAAAATTGAGGAACATTAAACTGAGATTAAGCTTTAAAATTAAAAAAATAATAAAAATGAGATTTGGAAGATGGGATTCAAAGGAAATTAAATTTTATTCCTTTTCTTTCCTTTTTTCATATAGAAGACTTTTAAGTAAAATGATTGCTCAAAAAAGAATTTTTTTCTGTCATTTTAAGAAATGCTTAAATTTCCAATAGTGACTTTAGGATGTGCTAAATGTCTAGCATTGAGCATTTCAGGATATACTAAGACTTCCCAGTTACAGTTAAAAACAAAATCCTAATACTTTAAGATATTCTTAGCTTTCCTAAAGTGACTTTAGGATATACTACCTTTCTAGGACGAAGTGTTTTAGGATATGCTTAGAGGTTAGGTATAACAAAACTTCAGGTTATGCTAAAATTCTTAGACTAAGCACTTTAGGTAAGATTAGATATCTTTAAAAAATATGGTAAATGATATTTAAGAATACTGCTTCTGAGAAAATTGTTGTTATCATTTATAAGTCATAATTAAGAAATGATCTATAATTTTTCAAAAGAATATGTATTTTAAATGCAAATAAAATTTATTTCACTTTTAAGTTTTGTTAGAATTTTAAAATTTATACACTAAATTTCATGAGAATTTTATTTTCATTACGTAAAATACAGTGAATTTTATTTTTAAGTAAATAATTAAGATTGTGTACTTAAAACATATTCACAACATTTACGAAATCTGATACTGTATTTGTTTTCAAACTTTTTAATACTTTATACATACAAAACTCTCTCTTCTTTTCAAATTTTTTTTCTTAAATTGTTGCTATCTTCCATGAGAGCTCCAGTGGCTCAGTAGCTTCACGCCGCTTCCCGTAAGCTCAGCAAAGTGAAGCATCATTTGCCGCGGGCAGTGGTTGAGAGGGTGACCACAGTGTACTCTCCTTCACTAGGCTGCTAGAACTCCGTGGGTTGGGGACGTGTCCACGTTAATTTGTGACGTCCAATGTCCTTCCGCTGGTGTGGCGTGGATGTGGAGAGGAGGGTGTCATCTCAGGTGTGGCCTCGTCACCTGACCATGGTTTAAAATTACGAGGCACCTTAAAAAGAGTAAGAGTCGTATTTTCACCTTCGTGATGCTCTGATCCAAACGAAAGATGCTCCCTATTGACTTAATTCGCACTGCCAACGGCATAGCGAGCTTGGCTTGTCCAAGTGTCATAAGCAACAACAACAACTATCTTCCATGAATAATTTGTTAAAAGCATGAACAGCATTCATTTACCATAGTGAAAGAAATTTAAAAACTGCATTCCAGCATACCATATTTAAGATTTTCGCTATGTATGGTTAATGATTTTCTCAAGTAAAAAATAATCATCCTCATAATTGGCACGACAATCCTTTATGGTTTCTGACTTTGCTGCAGTTTTCCCAGGTCACCCTCTTTCCGGCGACAATTCTCCAGTTCTTAACACCAAAAATGTCCAAGTCTGCATTCCAAGCATCCTACCATCTCCTTTTTGGTCGACCTCTTTAACTTTGGCAAAGGGAAAATTATAATTAAAAATCTTCGATGGCCCCTTGTCAGGATGCAGTCGTAAAAGATATCCTGCCCATTTTCTTCTTCTATACAATTAACGAATTTTACAACAGATTCACATTTAAAGAGTTTATATAGTTCTCAAAGTAGTATCTCCTCTTTCACACTCTTTCTTCAAAAACAACCCCATATGTAGTTCTTAAGACTCTCTTCTCAAAAATTGAAAATAATCATAGGTATAACTCTTAGTTAGCTCATTTCAAACAATAATTCAGTAAACAATAGCTTTAAACTTAAACTTTATTTAAGAAGAGACTTTACTTTTTTACGAATTTTTATTATTTCAGCAACTTTATAATGGTAACTTCTTCAGTCTAAAAATTGTTGTTGTTTACTAATGACACTTGGTCAAGCCAAGCTCGCTATGCCTTGGCTATGCGAATTAAGTCAATTGGGAGCGTCTTTCGTTTTAATCAGAGCACCATGAAGGTGAAAGTACGACTTTGCTCTACACACATGCCATAGGTACCCGTTTATAGGGTAGGCAACCATTCACACCCCATTCATACAAGGAAAGGACAAAGACAGGATAGATAGAGAGAGAAAGTACATCCATGCCCGAACCGGGATTCAAACCCAAGACCTCCTTATCCGCAGTCAGGCACGCTGACCACTAGACAAGTTGGTCGGGCTAAAGAAAGACATAAAGACATAAATAACATAATAAAGTTGGACATAATTTACAGAAAATAGCAGAAAATTAGAAATTATAGCTAACTTAATTTAATTTAAAGAAATGATTTTTGGAGGAATTAATTGAATTTAAAGACAACATAAATTATATAATTTAGTCTTATGCTTGTGTTTGCATTATTTATGCATTGAAAGATGCACCATATATTACCAAATTTCTTCAACCAATGTATTGTTTAATAGGGGGTTTTGTGTATATTCAGTATGTTATGTTCATTCTTGCTTAAAATAAAAAGGCCATATATTTATTTCCTTAAGACGATAGTTTTTTATCATTAATTCCAAATAACAGAGTGTGAGATAACCAGCATACTTTCCAGTGCTTAGCCCATAAATGCGCTCTACCATTTAGATAGAAGCTGTCGCGTGGGAGTCTTGGTTATTTAGAAACAAGGATCAAGCAGAAGAACTCCCAGTATTTGACTTGACATCTTTAAAGGCATTGTGATGACTTGAGGGCATTGCAACCAATATGTATTTGGCATGGCCCCTTTAATAAACAAAGCGGATTTTCAGTTAAGTCGGATTCGAACTCACTACCTTCCAGTATGGAAAAAGATGCCCTAAGCACAATCAGAACATAGAAGCTTCCCAAATATTATAGTATCAAGCATATTATTACTTAATATTGCTCTTTATGAATTTCTTTTATTTTCTAGTTATAATTTTATGCAGGAAGAGAATAATATATGCCTTCATAAACATAATTTCATATTTCTCACTAGAAATCCAGCTGAAAATCAAATTTTACATTCCATGTAGAAATACTTAATGTAAAATCAAACTTTTTACATTAGGTATTTTTGCTTTGAAATTATCTCGAAATTGTTTATCCTTATTTGAATTGCATTTTTTTGCAACTGCACAAATGTTTCCAACTGTTTAATATGAATGGTATTCATATCCTTTTGCCGCCTACCCTGTGTAGTGGTCAGAGTGCCTGACTGCGGGTTGGGAGGTCCAGGGTTCGAATCCCAGTACGGGCATGGATGTATTTCCTTTCTCTGTCTATCCTTTCTTTGTATGAATGGCTGCCTACCCTATAAACGGGTACCTATAGCATTTGTGTACTGAGGAAGTCGGACTCCACACCAAAATATGGTTCAGTTGGAAAAATGGAGCAGCGCACCCCATATTGTCAGCCTGGCTGGCACAAGACAACAACAACATTCATATCCTTTTTAATTATTAAATTTAGAATATTTTAATTTAAATCAAAAATATTGTAATTAATTTACAAATATAATAACTAAAACTTATAGATGACTCATAAATTTTATGTAAACAAAATTTTAAAATTATTTTTTATTTACAATCTGTTTCTAATTAAACAGTATAATAAAAAAATGATCAACTGTGATATAATATATTAATAAAATACCTCATTTCTTTCTTGTAAACATTATGGTAATAATACATATATTTAAAAATCAAAATTTCAATATTTTTTTGTCATTATTACAATAATTTTTTCTCATTTAAGTAATAGTGCTAAAAATTTTAATATTCCGTGTTTTAAAATCGTCTATTTATTATTTGTTACAAGAATAGCATTTTACTAGCTTTTAGTACAAAAAATTTTACAAATAATTATTTAAATTCTTCGAATTCCATTTAGAATAATCTGATATTAATAGTTTTGAAGAAGAGTTAAAATGTATTAATGACAGTAAAAAAGTACTTAGCATGTTAATTAGTTCAATACCAATTTGAAATTTAAGCATTCCTTTTATAGTTATCTACATACTAGGATTGTGGTAAAATATGCAGAATAAGTTCTCGAAGATTGTAACTGAGATAATAAAATGGGATATAAATTTGAATATTGAGTTACTTGACATTCTATTAATCATAAAAATTATGAAAAAGTAAATAAATAATTACTTAAATCTCGTTAATAGTTGTAAGAAAATAAATAAAATTATAAATGCTTATTATTTTTTTTCAGAATATAAAACACAATAAAATTCGTTTTCTGATGTCATTTTTGTCAATCAAAATAAATAGTTTAATGGTAAATGCAAGCTGAAAATTTAGATTTTTGTTTCAAAAATACTTTTTCTTTACTTTTTTTCTGTATTTTTTAAACATGCAAAATTTAAAGTGAAAATCCGGATTAACAAAAAAAAAAGCATTGTATTTCATGCAACTTTACATTTTAGCATATAATCATTAATACATTCACAAGTATAAAAATGTCAGTTTTTTATTTAAAAAATCTAAGCTATTTTTCCTATATGTTTCCCCTTAATTGAATACTTATTATGCAAATACAGAGTATTCAAGACTTCTCAAATATTTTGTAAATTAAATCTATCATTTAGTCACTTTTTTAAGATGACAATCAAGCATTCATTTTATTAATCAAACTAATTTGCTCAAAAACAGTTGTTCTGTATAATTTACTATTTGTTAATTTTTCTTTGTAATCCCATATTAATCTAGATTTTACAAACTTTGTATTTTTTATTTATTTTTCACATAAATATTGAAAAAAAAATATATCTAATGTACTTTGAAATTTCTTGGAACTTGAACAAGAAGTCTGTTCAAAGAAGAACTCGATTATGTTCTTCCAATCTTTTTCTCACAGGATTGGGTGAGGGGAGGGGGGAAATGGATCGGGAGGAATATATCTGTGCTGTTTCACAGCCCTCCCACCCTTTAGCTTATTTGTATTCTACTTGTGAAAATGGCAACGTCACGTTCCATAGCTGAGTCATCGAAAGCATCATTCGAATGTTCCAAATGCCTTCCATTAGAATTGCGTTTTAAGATGGAAAAGAGAAGATGGAGTTCAGATGCGCGGGGTCTTCCTTAAGCGGCCATTTCTCTTCCGTCATCAATGCTAACTCAAAAAGTTTTGGAAAATTTTTTGCTTCTTCCTCTTCCTCGTGGTTGGGTTGAAAATGATATGATGAGAAAATGTTAAGAACTCTAGAACTTTTTTTTTTAATAAATTTTTGTTTATGTATAATAATAAAAAAAAAACAGTTATAGAGTTGAAATAAACCTTTCAACTAACACTTAAAATTTTTCCCAACTGTGAATTTTCATTCTTTATTTATATCAGTATTACTTTTTAAAATGATGCGCTAATACATTTCATGGTTATTTTATCGATTGGTCTGAATTTTATTAATCCATAAATTAATCACATAAGTCGAAAATGCTTATTACAATAAATATTTATATTTTATAGCAAATTATTCGAGACCTTCAATAAATTAAAGTGCTTAGTGAAAGCTTTATCTGATCTGTGATAATACCAATAAAAGCGTTGCATTTCCTTCAAAATTATTTACACACAAATATTCACTTAATTACTATTATATAGCTATGTAACTATATTATTATTTTTGCAATTATTTACTTAGTTAATATTATAGCTATGTAACTATATTTATGTAACACGTTTACATAAGTGTTATAATATTACATAACTTTTATCCAAAATGCAGAAAACGACTTGAAAAAAGTAATTTAAAAACAATACTAACGAGGAATTCTTTGATTAACTTCCAGAGATTTCTCTGATTTAACAGATTAAATTTCTTATGGTTTAAAATCAAAGACCAGAGGTTTTTTGATATTATAGCTTAAGAAATTTATTTTATATTCAAAGAATATCTTTAAAACTTTTAAGGATTTTTTTTAAAAAAGTATTTTATTTTAATTTTATATTATTAGTATTTTAAAATAAAAAAATTATTTTTTTCCTCACAGCTAACTTTTAATTTCTTCCATAAATTTAATTTTGGGTTATTATTCATTTATTCAAGATAACCTAGTGCATTCTTATTAATTAAATATTAATATGACACATTACATTGATTTTGGCTGTGTTGTTATTTACTGTTATAAATCAAAACATAGATATTTCATTTGAATAAATTAAATAATAGATATCAATCATCAACATGTAATTGGTGTGCAGCTAAATCAAATTTGTTTTTTCGCGATAACAATTTTTAGAAGTGAAGAAAATAAGGTAATATTAATAAATAGATATGGCATTTTAACCAGACTTGAATCTATATCAATATTTGGAAATAAAATTCTAATCTCTCTCTTTAAATTTTAAAATAATTTTAATCGACCCCCTTAACATTGATAAAATAAATATTAGCCCATTATAACCTGTATTGTTTTTATTATAGAATAATTAAATGAATCACGAATAAAATGATTAATCATTGAATTAATTGCTTTTTAGCATGCTTACACTCAAACAGCAAAGAAGTTTGTTTCAATACGCTTACAAACTTATTAAATAACAATCAAGAATTCACTGTATTAATCAAATTTTGAAAAAAACTGTTGTTTAGCATAATTTTGAGTTTAAATTGTACAGAAGTATTCGATACTTAGGATGAAATTCTTCTGATCACATGACTTTTTCAAGTTAAATGCTTGGTGTTTATGATAACAGTTCTTTTGAATCACATGTAATCTTCAAGAATTCTTCTGATCACATGTGATTCTTCTAAAATTAAGCATTGAGTATTTACGATGACAATTTTTCTGTTCATATATGCTCTTTTGAAATAAATATTTGATGTTTATGATAGCAAATCTTATGACTTGCAATCTTCTTAAAATAAGCTTTCGTTATTAACCATGAAAATTCTTCTGATCACTGTGAATTTTCCAGAATTAAACGTTAGATATTTGTGATTTTCTGATCAACAAATTTTCTAATCAAGCTTTCAATATTTACGATGACAATTCTTCTGATTACATGCGATTTCTTGAAGCTTAATGTTCACGGTATTTATGATAACAATTCGTCTGAATCACGTGTAACCTTCAAGAATTCTTCTGATCACGTGTGATTTTTCTGAAATGAAGCATTAGGTACTTACGATGACAATTTTTCTAGTCATATGTGTTCTCTTGAAATAAATATTTGATATTTACGATAGCAGTTCTGATCACATGCGATCTTCGATTGCACATGCAAAATAAACGTTTGTTATTTACCATGAAATTTCTTCTGATCACACGTGAGTCTTACGAAATCAAATGTTCGATATTTGAGACAACAAATTTTCTAATCAAACGCTCGATATTTACGATGACAATTCTTATGATTACTTGTGGTCTTTTGAAGTTAAATGTTCAATATTTACGATACTAGTTATTTCGATCAAACGTTCAATATTTACGATGATATTTCTTCTGATCACGTGATCTTTCGTAACTAAACATATTCGATATTTGCTATACCGATTCTTCTAATCATATATCTAAATAGGGTGTTCCAGTCAGTTTATGACACATCAGAAATTAACATACGTGATTTCTATAAATGCCTTTTCTTATTTTTGAATCCTCACTGCATATTTTCGTCAGCTTAAAATTCGAGACTATTAGAGTAATAATGACAATCTAAGTTTATTTAAATACGAATAATGAGCATATACAAGTATCATACATATATGGTGTTCTCCAAACTAGCCATACTCTTAAATAAAAATGTAAGGAGAACATTTTTTATTAAAAAAAAAAAAAACTAAAGAGGATTTAAAAAAAAACTAATTCAATTTGTAAATTCCCTGTGTTGTCTTGTCAACCAACTCCTGATTATGACATTAGTTCCGCGCCTGTTCAGGTAGGGTGCTTCAAGCCTAATCTGTAATTATCAACAAAAGAAAAATTGCTGACAAGTGTCCGTAATCACGTGATTTCACATCGGACCTACGAGCAGCCCAGATCTTTATCGGGAGTCGCGCGTCCTCGCGACGTTATCTCCTCCGTGGGAAGTTCAAGAGCAGCAGAGCCTGCCAACACCTTCGGGGATGAGTCTCTCCTTCAGACACGCGCAGCGGGGGCGGGTGCAGGGGGGCGGAATGGGCCCCCAGGGTGGAGTGCTTTTATCAGGGCGTGGGCAGTTTTCTTTTCTGTGATGGGTGCTCCCATCTACCCGTCTGCTTTATTTCCGAGGCACGTGACTTTTTATGATGATTATCTGCGGCATCTTCCCTCCCTCCCTTTCCTGGGTACATACACATGAGCACTTATCCAGGAAACCGAGTGAGTGCCCATCTCCACCCCCGCACGAGAGGAAGTTTTTTTGGTAAAAACAAATACTTTAAAAGAAGCTGTTTGCTGTGTCCGACGATTTTTAACATAAAGTGCGGTGGAATTTTTCCAGCGCTGGCTTTCATCTAGTAATAATGACAGCAATGTTAACGCATTAAAAAAAAGAAATGTAAAATATGCGTAAAAGATTCATATTTTTTTAATAATAATGGACTGTTTTTAGCTTAAGGCGTACTCCTATTTATGGAAAACCATGTGACCAAGATAGTGCCAATGAAATGCTTCAAAATCTTCATTGTTGTTGTTGTCGTGTGCCAGCTAGGCTGGCAATATAGATTGCGCTGCTCCACTTTTCCAAATGAACCATATTTAGGTGTGGAGTCCGACTTCCTCAGTACACACATGCCATAGGTACCCGTTTATAGGTAGGAAACCATTCACAACACATTCATTCAAGGAATGGAAAAAGACAGGATAGATAGAAAGAGAAAGTACATCCATGCCCGAACCGGGACTCGAACCCAGGACCTCCCTATCCGCAGTCAGACACGCTGACCACAAGACAAGTTGGGCGTCACCTTCATTGTTAAATCGATCAATCAAAAATTTAAGGCATTTCATTGTTTCATAAAGTATAAATATGTCTTCAAATTGTAAATTTAAATTTGATCAAAAATATCTTTCTGAAATATTAATTTTTTATTTCCTATCGTGTTTACAATTTTTCATTATTTCATAAAACATAATTCATAAGAAAACTTATTTTCTTACACCGTTGTTGTATGGATAAACTCATGTCTTTCTATATATATGTATTCATTTCTTAGTGATATTATGATATTATGAATTTAGATGATTGTGTTTTTGGATGTGATTTTTAATCTAAGAAAATTAAAACAATTTTGCTGAAAAAAATTATAAAAAACAGCAAACTCTGTAGGAAATTATAAGGAAGATAAATGTCTATTTGAAATTATCTGAAAAATTAGCCATAATATGTCAATCGTAATTCAAAATTATGTAATATTTTATTTTAATTACAAATAAAAATAATTTTATTGCTTTGAATTTAGGGAAATATAGTGGAAAAATTATGTTATGCTTCTTCCAATTATTTAATTGACACTAAAAGGATTTTTGTGTTTCGAATAATCATTAAGTCTTGCTTATTATATTTAAAGAATTATAAATAAAATTAGATTCAGAAAAGAATAATAAACTAAAACTAATTTGATTTCTTAAGTTTCCTACGATGACAGAAAAAATATAAATATGAAAATTATGATAATTAAATTATTCATATACTTGCATTAGTCAAGTAAGATATTTTTGGTGGCAACACATGTGTGTGTTTGTCACGTATTGTTAATGTATTCACATGTTTATTTTCTTTATTTTTTAATTAAGTGATTCTTATTCATAATTACCTATAAGCAAGTAAATAGTTCTATAAAATATTTCAAGAAGTTTCTAATTTAACAAAATTCTTGCAAATTACCTGTATATTTTCGTAACATACATGATTATTACAAAACTACTCAAAGTAATCAATATTTGCAGATATTAGTCAACCTAAATAGAAATATTATGAAGCTTGATATAAGTAAACTTGATCATAAAATTATTAATGCAAAAATATAAAAATCCATGCATTAGAAATTCAAATAATTCAACAACAAAAATCTAATAATATATCTGACTTTCATTTGGAAAGGTACAACATTAGGGAAGCTATAAATAAGTTTCGAGAAATATTTCAATACAGTTTCGGCATAACTTTTCCAGAAAAATCGTTACCTATTTTTATTAATTTATTTGAGATCGAACAGCGAACAACTCAGCAGAGAGGATGAAATATTGTTGAATTCATTTGTATTGACTTTGAAATGCTATCTTCCGCTGATTAAATTTTTTTTAGTTTTCAGTATAAGAATGCTAGAGTCCCAGATAACGAAATATTAATATCATTCGATGTTTGAGGTAAAATGAGACAGAGTAAGAAAGGTAAGTTTCGATTGCCAATCGGAGAGGTAAAATTCTCGAATTTATATTTAGTGGCAACAACCAATCCTCGGATAAAATAATATTTCATTTATATTTTCTTCGAAAGCAATATTTCCTGCCAGTGAATATTTCCTGGAGCCTGCATTTCATTTTAAATGCCAGTGTCCTCTTTTTCTTTTTTTTCATGCAAACGATATTTCCTTTCAAATTACTTCTCCACTCTTCTCGAGCATTTCTTTATCCTCTTTTCCTCAAAGATACAGTTTCGAGAGCTCCATGCCGAATGGGATTTAGTCAGGACGAAGTAAAAGCGTGGGAGGGGAAGGGGTAGCCGAGAATGAAAGGGGGGAAGAAAGAAAAAGAACAAACAAGATACAGAGAAAGAGAGATTGAAAGGATCAAAATTCGAAGGATGGTGGAAGCTGGAAATCGGATCAGGCAGGCAAAGACGTCTGCCTGCTTGTAGGTACTAATAAAATGACGAAAGATGCACTCGCTTCCGCTCCGGAACAAAGATACTTTTCCAAACATAACTAATTCCAGAAAAGATTCCGACTGGTAAGCTCTTTCCCTCTCTCTCTCTCCTGATCTGCCGGCTTGTTATACGAGGTTTAATTAATATAGAAAGCAAAAAGCTGGACGAAGAAAATGCTTCTTTTCTAATCCAGGGCCCCAATTAGGGCCGGGACCTTTGATTAAAGACGATTCCGGAAGCTTCAAAGCGGGAACCGGCTCGCACGGCAGCGGGTATAATTAAAGTCAGGGCGTTCCCTAGCGCATGCCCCTTCTTTCCTGACTCTGCCCCATGCCCGGGTTGCCATAAATTGTCCACCGCGTTCAATGCCACCTCCAAGAAAATTAGAAGAATTATTTCGATCGATCCGAAAGGAGTATTGGATGTTACAGTACATGGGGAAACTCACACTTTTCATAATAAAAATGAAGTTGCAATTAACTTTTTTACATGTGACATCCTATTCTTTACAGAAGGAACTTTTTTATGCATGGATATATAGATTTCCAATATATATTCCACATTTTATGGCACAATAAAGCGAAGAATATCAATTTATTTTGGAAATTATATACATATATGTGTGTGTGTGTGTACGTGTGTGTATATATATATATATATATATATATATATATATATATATGAGAGAGGGAAGAGAGAGAGAGAGAGGATGTATAATTTCAATGATTAAATTATCATATTTCTCGTCAGTCTTTTTTACAAAATTGAAAAATCATATTTTTCTCTTTTCATTTCTTCAGATTGAATTCAGAAATTGATTTCAGAATTGATTTCAGAAATTGATCTCGTACTCTATTACTTTTATCCAAAGTTCAGCCAACCCCCCGAAAAAGATTCAAGGAATTTTTTTATTCTAAATACGTTTTTGATATAATTTAAATTGATAAAATGTTCAATTAGGTATATACATTTTTTTTTCAATATTTTTCGCTTGTGAAATAAGGAATTATAATTTAAGTCTTTCTCCAAGAGGTCTCAAAAATATTCCCTGAAAACAAGTTTTCAGTTGCAAACTTGTGATATTGAAAAATCAATTCTTAATTCTAATTTTTGTAATCTCATTTAGTGAGAATCATTTAATTAACATTCATAAGAATTTGCAACGAAAAATTATAATCTTAGTTTTTAATTAATCATCAAAATTTTTAAGTTGAAAAGTGATAATGATTGCTATAATTTAATATAATAACATTATATAAAATATATTTTGGCGTCATGTAAAACATATATTTGTGTTTTATAAAGTTTAATTTGCTCAGAAAATTATATGAAATATCTTAATGATCTTAATAAAAGAAAATAATATTAAGGGATAATAATAAATTTTGAATCATTTTTTCACATCAATGTAATAATTAAATTTTGTTAATAAAGTAAAAATTTAAACCTATGCTTTTTTTATTAGAAAGTTTATATATTTTTTCAATAACTATTTCTCAATAAATTTGTGGAAGTTTCATTGTTATACTTATTTTAGGAATTTGCTTTAAAAAAACTCTTTAAGATTTGAGTAAAAAATTTCAAAATTATTATAAATTTTCGCTTTGTTTTCTATAATTATTATTAATTAAAATTTCAATATTTTGTTCAACCCGATAATATTTTAAAGTTTCAATCCATATTTGAAGATATTTATATTTACCTTTCAGCGTATTCTTAATTAATTCGCCAATAATTCGTGTTTAATGAGAAGTATCAGTATAATGAAAATTATCATCTAATATTTACTGTAACTTATACGTAAAAATATACAAAATTACAAATAGAATTATTTTAGAAATCAATATTAATTACTAGTGTCAAATAAAACATACATATTTCAAAATGGAGAATGAAGTAGATGAAAACTTCAAAACAAATTTACTTCAAAGTTCATAAAAGAAATACAAATACGAAAATTGTGGTTTCCTAGAAGCATTTCTTAAAATAGTCTTCGTTGTGAAAATCAACATTTACATTTTGATTTGAGAAAAGGTTACTTTAAAATGTAACAATAATTGACTCGCCAGAATGATTGACTTGGAATATTATTGCGAGACTTGAATCTAGAAAAACAAAAAGGAATTAAACGATGTTATGGGAGTTGTGATTAGATTTTATTGCAAAGCCGTGGAATCTTTTTCAAGAAAGAGAAAATGCTTTACATTGACCACAGAAAACGATTGACCACTTGGTACCACAACAAATGGTGTCCATTATGTCTTGTATAGCGTTTTTTTAAACTGAATAGTCAAGCGAGTCAGCTGAAAGGATAATTTCTTTTGTTACCAGTTTGATGTCAAACTAAACAGTCTCGAAACAGGTTTTATGAGTGAAGTCTCTATCCACGTAATTCAAAGGTCCATTGATCTCAAGACACCGTGGAGACTGGATAAATTGAACTGATGAATATCGAGATAGTTACAAAATTGAAATGAAGTGCTGTTTATCTACGAATCGTGATTCAATTTGGAATATGGATTTCCGCATCCGTTTGGAAAAGATTACATCACACATGCAGTGGCTGAAGACAGAATGAGGATGGGAAGGTTTATGTATCCGGATTTCATTTGAAATGGTAATTTAACTGCCCACAGTTAAACTGATGAGATACTGAAACCTCATGTTGTACTATTGGTATAGTTCTCTTTTCTTAGTATATATGACAATGTCAAACCTCAAACAATTCGTCTTGTGGAAAAGAGGCTTTAAGCTGAAATACTATAGAGTATGCAATGGCCAGCATGTTGCCATGTTGTAAGCCCGAAGGGAGCTCCAATGGCTTCACGACATGTTCCGTTAAGATCAACAAAGTGAAGCATCATTTGCCGTGGGCATTGATTGGGAAGGTGACCACGGACTCTCTCTCAATGTGTTACTGGAGCTCCGTGGATTGGGGACGCGTTCACGATAATATGAGACTTCCAAAACCCTTCTGCTGGTGTGGCGTGGATGTGGAGAGGAGGGTGCCAGTTCAGGTGTGGCCTCGTCACCTGGCAGTGGTTCAAAATTACGAGGCACTTGGTGATGGACCAGTAAACCCTTTTGTGGGATCAATTTGAAGACCGCAAAAACCAATGTTCTTAGATGGGAAAAACAGAAGATGTATGAAGCTTGGCTCAACACTCCTGGTCAAACCCACGCTAAAAGTATGATCTGTGGATCATCAGCGAGGATTGCCTCTGAAATTCTAAGATGCTCTAGGCAGAAGATACGTTTAATCGTAGGCTTCATAACTGGGCATTACTATTTCAGAAAACACCTCCATTAAATGGCACTGTTTCAGCAAGACCCTATCTGTAGGAAATGTCATACGCAAGAGGAAACGGCCAAGCATATCATTTACGAATGCGAGGCTCTTGCCCTCCCTAGATTAACTTCTTTATGTATCATCCATACTAGAGAGTTACACCTAGACTCTTTTAAAGGGTTATCGGACTTTATTAATAAAATGGGTGTCCCGAGCAACTGGAACTAGGAAACATTGGGTTTGGAGTTAACAGTACAAAATGCTGATAAAAGCAGAGGTGCCCAATGACATACAAACCCAACTCTAAGAAGAAGAAGAAGATGGACCAGTATTCCTAAACCGTTAATCTAAAGGTACAGTCCAGAACTCACCTGCACCGCTATGTATGAGCACAAGTCCGAAGGAAAATGCTTAAAACCCTTTACGGATGTCGCATTGTTGCGAATTTTCTTCAAGATTTGGATTTTGTTCTCCTTTGTGTTGTGATGAAGTTATAATTGACTAACTATATTCCATGGTATTTTAATCGATTAACTATGTTCCACTTCTCCATGATGGAGTTGATAATTTCATCATGGCTACATTATCATGGATATTTATTCAATAAGCCACTGACAACTCTATCACATTCGTGCAAAATAGGTTTGAAGCCTTCTTAACTGTTCAAGAGAAACATGACCATATTAAAATATCTCGTATTTTTTCAGAGTAAATACGATTTTTGTTATTTATTGAAATCAA
This sequence comes from Latrodectus hesperus, assembly GCA_037975125.1. NCBI lineage: Eukaryota > Metazoa > Arthropoda > Arachnida > Araneae > Theridiidae > Latrodectus > Latrodectus hesperus. The sequence continues at coordinate 96,214,803 of CM075857.1, read as the reverse complement.
ATTGTTATTTTGAAGTACTTTTCCATGTTCTTTCTATCGTTCCAAAGGATTAAGGTTCTCACGTAGTTCTTTAGTGTCGTCTTTCTGTTTTTGTGACACATATACTGGCCAGTTTATGATCATACGCAGTGGTCTTCTCAACATTTTTATTTGAATCTGTACTTTCTTAACTTTGATAACTTAAACTGAAACTTTTTTGAATAACTTAAATTGAAAATTTTTGATAACTTAAATTGAAAGTGATATGATAACAAAACTCAATCTACATGATATACATTTTTTTTATAATTTAAGGTTATATTTTTTCATACTTTTTACTGTCTTGAATGACTTAAATTTCAACTAAATTGTTCAGGTTTAGTTCTTAATTCAATATTTTCAGAAGCTGAATGAATATAATTCTTAATTTCTTTAGATCAGTTTTCGTATTTCAATCAAAAATAATAATTTTAAATTACAAACATGAAATGTATTTTAATTCCAGAGCTGATTAGCATTATTTTATCAGTAATTACGATTTATTATTTTTTCATCATACAAAGGTAAATTATCATTGCGTTATGTTTAAATAAAATTTTAAAAATTTATATTTTAATAGAAAAGAAAAAAATATGAGGACTTCTTTTACTTAACAACTATTTCTTTAAAATTATTTTAAACATAAAAGGGTTATTTAATAATATTTAGAAATCTTATATGCCTTCATACATAATCTTCAATCTATATTTGCTGCTTTGAATATTTGTTTTAATATATCCAGAAAAAAAAAACAGTTTTGCTGTGAAAAAATAAAATGAAGTTTCAGTGTATTAGAATCACTGAACATATTTTATTGACATTAATTTAATATTAAGCTGACCGATGGCTGAGTGTTTAGCGCTCCTGACTCCTGAGCTGTGGGTACCGGGTTCGAATCCCGGTTCGGGCATGGGTGTTACTTTCTTTCTCTGTTCTCTCTATGTTTCTCTATCCTTTCTTCTGTGATGATGTATGAATGTGGCCCACCCTATAAACGGGTTTGTGGTGGTATGGCGCGGGCAACGCTACTCGCCTCCGTGACTTGGTTCACAGGTGCCTGCTGGGTAACGACAAATGAGTAGCAGTTTCTGGCCTTGTTGTGGCATAGGGTTCAACCCTCAAGTGCCCGCCATTGGAAAAAAAATTAATATTAAAAAAATAAAAAAGCAGTTAAAATTTTTAATTATTACCAAATTTAATATGGAATTTCCAACAGTTATTAAGAATACATTGTTCATTGTACATTCAACTGTCTATAATTCTGAAATATGTTCCCCCTTTAGAACAAACAGAAATCTCTGAATACTTGTATTCTTCAAATGTTTGACAGAACCACAGCTTCTGGCTTATCCCGTTTTTGAATTCCGGTGGGAAATCTGTTCATTTCAAGCCTCGCGTTCCTCTGTGGGTTTTCTCTTCCTTTTTCTCCGGGAACTTAATTAAAACGGGAGTTCGAGCAGAAGCGAACAAACACGGAAGTCACGCTAATTAATCTACGCTTCACAAATTCTTCTCTGATTGAGTCCTGTTCCCGGACGGATTCCCGGATTAAGACATTTTCATTGTTGGAATAAGAGGATTGGGAAAACTTGTAGGAGAAAAAAAATTCAATTCTTGATTCGCTGATTTTATCCTTGCGTGACGAAAAGAAAAAATTTAACATTGCTTAAGAAGAATATTTTGGTTTTCTCCGCCAAACTGGTAAGAAATCACCAAGTAATAATAAGTTGGCGATTGTAAAAGAAGCCATTACTGTTACGAAATTTTTTGTTGGGTTTGAAAAATATCTCTCACCAAATGATTTTAATGTACACTTTTACCACTCGAAATAAATAATAATACTGTAAACATTAAGATGCTTTATAAAATATTTCGCAAGCATAATAATGTAGGGAAACAGATTTAACTTTTACATTTAGTGTTATAAAATCTTACTCAAATCCCTAATCAATAAATTGGAAGAGAATATTTGAAAAATAGTTTTTTCAAATATTCTAACAATTTATTTATCAAAATAAAATGTGACATATTTTTGAAAAAAATTTTTTGAAACTTAACTAATTTCTGTGGCATGACAGCCAACGTGAGATAAAGCCTCTGTTTTCTTGACCAAGAGATCCTGGGGTACAAAGCATATATTCCGATTAGGTGGTCAGCCTAACGCGAAAGCCCCAGTGTTTAGTCCTAAACATGTTTGGTGCTTAATTTATCGAAGAATGAAGGAATAAAAAGCTGAATTGACCTTGCCCAACTCGAGGAACGAACCTCGGAATTGTTTTGGGAACGTGAAACGGGACTACTAAGGCACCAAGCTATTTTTTTTAAAACACCGTGGATTATTTTAGCTCAAATTCATATAAAGACAAAACATTGTTGATAGTATGCAAATTATCAAAGTTTTGTAAGAAAACCAATTCTAAAATTGATATTTTAAAAAATGAAATATGAAATTCAATATCTTTTCATTTACATTTCATTTGTCTAGATATGCATACTATAAAGCTTATGTAACTTAAAAAAGGAAATTAGTAGTTCAATTATTAGCTCTTAATTTTTTATTGATTTAGTTTTATTAATAAGTCAAAAAACTCTTAAAGAAACTTGGACAAAATTGTATGCTAGCAAACAGCCAAAGATTAGATTCATTCATTGTCGTGTGGCAGCTAGGCTGGCAACATGGGGTACGCTGCTCCACTTTTCCAACTGAACCCTATTTTGGTGTGGAGTCCGACTTCCTCAGTACACACATGCCATAGGAACCCGTTTATAGGGTAGGCAACCAATCACAACACATTCATACAAGGAAAGGACAAAGACAGGATAGATAGAGAAAGTACATCCATGCCCGAACCAGAATTCGAACCCAGGACCTCCCTATTCGCAGTCAGGCACGCTGACCACTAGACAAGTTGGTGGGCAAAGATTAGATTCTTGATTGTTATTAATCCCACTACTAACTTTTCTCTCATCACTGAACATAAAAATCAGACTTTTTATTCATGACGACATTTTTATTGTTGGATGTTCCTTGCATAAGCATGGCATACTTTCTCTACCTTAATTGTCAACAAATTTCGAATTTGTTATCTTTGCGATATAATTTAATAACATAATCTCGCTCCAAAAAATTAGAAAAAAATTGTTTCTCCTTCTTAGATTCTTTGTTTCTTATTCACAAATTCCAAAATAATATATTTGTCAAGTGGGACGATGTAATCAGTTGACTATGGAAAAGAATGAAGAAGAAAGATGAAGAAGTACATTTTAAATTGATGAAAAATGAAATAAAAATAAATCTTTAAGTTTTCAGTTAGTTATTTAGTTCAAATTGGTGGAATTTATGAAGAATACTTCATAAAGGAAATTTCCGTAACTACTTACAGACTTTTTCAATTCTAATTAATCAAAATGTCAGATTATAAAATTTAGTGAAATTTTATTGAATAATTTATTATATGTAAACCTATTTCTTCATAATTTTAAAACTATTTAGTTATACACAAGCAGTTTGATATAATATTTTAACATTTGAATCAATATGTTACACTCGTTAAAAAATGAAAGAAGTATCTTTTTTTATAAAAAACAAAACTCTTTAATCAATCAAAATAAATGAATAATATTTTTAACAACGATAAGATTAGCACCTTTTAAGAATGAAGATGAAGCACTTAACCATATTATTCATTAAAATACTTCAATAAAATTATTTTCTTAAATAAAAAAACAAGGAATTTCCTCAATAAATTTAGAATCATTAAAAAACTCATATAATTGAATATAAATATATTAGAGACCCTTTACTAAAGTTGTCTAATATTTGTAAAAAATTATTATGAATGTCTATTCACTAAGCTATTCTTTGTATTATAAAAGCCCTGTATTATAAAATATTTTATTTTGGTGAAATCTTTATATTGGTAGAATGTTATCAAGTGATTAGATGTTTGAGAAACTTCCATTCGATGTCTCTCGCTTCGATGACTTTTCTTCAAAAATATTTTGATACATTGATTATTGACACATTAACTGCATTAAGATGAAGAAATCTTCTAAAATAAATAGCCAAATTAATATTATAGTGAATTATGAAAAGTCTTCATTATATTTAAAAATTTTAATGACAATCTTTAACAATTAATATTAACAATTGCACTGTTATTTATGTGCCAATGTTTTTTTAAAAAAACTTTGATATAAATAACAATATAATTGCTATTTATGCCAAAGTAGTAACTATATTTGAAACATATTCCAAATATAAAGCCCTAAGAATAGCTTCACCTTTTAAAAATATCATTTAAAATGCAAATGTGAAATCGGTTCTTGAATTCAAAGTTCGCATAGGGTTAGATTATTTTGCTAGAAGAGAAGTGAAAGACAATATGTAATCTACATCCGACACATGCAGTGGAATAAAAATTAATAAGCAAGCTTGATCAGAAGAAACACTAAAAGATAAAAAAGTGAACTTGATAAGGTGTTGAAAAGAACCAATTTACCTTTTTTTAAAAAAAATGAAGTTTCCATGCCAAATACTATCTGTCAATGTTAATGCAGAAAAGTTGTGCTTTTCTTACAACAAGATCCAGGATGTTATCATTACTGTTAAATCGTGTTTGGAGAAAATAATGTAAAAGAAGATTACAAAAACTAAAAAATACTGAAAGCAAGTTCTCTTACTCTCTCAAAGCACAAATGATATGGGTATAATAATTATCAATGTATTTTCTAGTTATCACGCAATTATATTTTTTATCAATTAAATAATTCCTTAAGCTAAAACAGATAAAAATTCTAATTGGCAATCTATATTTTCTGAATCTTTGCTAAAAGTAGCAATTACAAAAAAAGATGAATGTAAAAAATTGAATATGTTTATTTCTTTTTTGTGAAAATTAAATTACCATTTCAAAGCCTTCAAATTTTTTTATAATAAAAGGCAAATGTAGTATATTAATATTAAAAATATATAAAGATATACACTCATTCAATAATACAAATAAAACTTTCAGTAGATACTGTTAAAAATTACTGCAGCATATAGTTTTTCTTACTCGTCCAATCTTTATTAGTAAATGCATATAAGTCAACGAGTGTTTTAATTTTATCACTTACTAATTATATTATTTTTATCCAATGATAAAATAAGAGTTTTGCAATTAATTATGCTTCATTACTTGTAAATATTTTGAAGCAACTTACATATGCAGCTCAATATCCTCTCTGATTGGTTGCCAAATCTGTGCATAATTACGAATAAGGAAAAAAAATAACTCATATCAAATATATATTTTCTGATACTAGCAATAAATCTTATTTGGAAATGCGAAATGAATTAGGTCATTTCTAAAAATTTATTTAGCTTAAAATAATGAAAAATAATTCATATATAATCTAAATAGGTGATTGACTATATATTTGCTCTTACTTGACTTCCAACTTGAAATTAAAAAAAATAAAATGTTTGTTTTTTTAATTTGGAATTTTAAGTTTCAGTTTGGGGAATTATTTGGTTAACGATGAATGGTAGCACACAATGTCAGGAAGATTTTGAGGAGATGTGTATCTAATATTTCAAAATTTAAATTAATTTTTGGTGAAGAATCTATTGTTGCATTTTTCCACACTATTAAATTTTCTTTAAATAGCGTTTGATCATCTGTGATCATACGTTGGATCACTGTGAAAAGGCCATGTAAGTTTACATCAGTAATTGATTTAAAACCGTACTTCTTTATTTCTTTCTTCACCAATAGGAGACTGATTTTAATATTTATTTTCTTTGATCCAGATCATGATATATCTGCTGCACTATCTAGTCCAGGCTCTAATAATTTCAATTTTCACATCCATAAAATAATCTTTGTCTTTTCAGAATATCGAATTCTAGAATTGTCTTTTTTGAAACTCATAGGGTCTATTTACGACAAGTAAATAGCTAGATAACTTGAGGTATATAAAATATAGGCATTAAATATTATTCTAAGTTGGTATTATAAATATCAAGTATTATTAATATATATAGATTTTAAATGAAGTAAAATGTCTCACAATTCCAAACACAATTGAAATACTAATTTGGGACGTCTAACTGGAAAAACATCTGGGATATCTAATGCACCTTCTACCTCGGGATGGTTGTTTTCATAAAAAAATTATAGAGATACAGAACACAATTTCCTACCTTCAACTCACGTGATGATACTTAACCAATGACAATTTTAGAAACCCCAGAAACGAAATTTTTTGATGATTCAGAAAATGATACATCAGTAATATTAAATGAATAAAATTGTTTGTATAAAAAATTTATCACACCTATTGTTGTTGTTGTCGTGTGCCAGCTAGGCTGGCAATATGGGGTGCGCTGCTCCACTTTTCCAACTGAACCATATTTTGGTGTGGAGTCCGACTTCTTCAGTACACACATGCCATAGGGACCCGTTTATAGGGTAGGTAACCATTCACACCTCATTCATACAAGGAAAGGACAAAGACAGGATAGATAGAGAGAGAAAAATACATCCATGCCCGAACCGGGATTCGAACCCAGGACCTCCCTATCCGTAGTCATATCGCACCCATTATCCTGCTTAATAATGAAAATTATTTTGTTCATTAAACTGTTCAATTGTCTTTTCATGCAAAAACATTACTATTTAAAATATTCTTTTAAATAGCTGTAGAGGAAATTAATTATTACTGATATATTGAATTCAATAATTTTCGTAAATATTAATTTGATTAAGTTCAATATATATTATTTACACACACACACACACACACACACACACACACACACAGATATATATATATATATATATATATATATATATATATATATATATATATATATATATATATATATATATATATATATATATATATATATATATATATATATATATATATATATATATATATATATATATATATATTTGTGTGGTTAAGACTAAGTTCCATCCAAACTTTCTAAAGTGTATTTTGGTATATAAATCAGTAGTTGCTCACATTTCCCGAATCACATGATAATGCTCTACCAATGTTATCTCGTAAATCCAAAGATTTGAAATTTCTTGAAGCTTTAAAAAAGAAAATAGATCAGTATCATGGAAAAATGCAATCCTTTTTTATTAGACACAGAGAAAAAAATTATATTACTATTGTCAGAAGATCATTAATGGTTTCCAGCTAGAAATACGAAAATTACCATTTCGCAGATGATAGAAAAATGAAACCAATATCATATTGAGAGTGACTTTAGAATTTTTCAAAGATAAATCTACATCCATGAAAAATTGTACATTTGGAAATATGATTTACTCTCAATATTAAGCATACGGTACATTAAAAAATTTGTAATAAAATCGGAATATTTTAACTTAATTCACTATAAGTGATTTTTTTTTTCAAATGAATGAAATTAAAACCATTCCGAATTGCCGGGTGAGAAAATCTGAAGAATATTCGCATATATAAATTTACTATATCATCACCAAAATAAACATTGAAATTAATTATCTCTTAAGTCTAAAAAGAGAGACTGTTAAATAAAAATTAAAGAACATTAATCCTAAAATTCATTATTCCAAGTAATTGACTAAATAATTGCATCTTGCCCCTAGTATGTTATTTAAAATTTGGTCTCAGAATCATAATTGAATACAAAATATGATTTCATGGTAAAAATTTCGATATCTTTAGTTAAAAATTTACTCGATAACGAATTTTTGCCCTTATTCTTATTGAATAATTACAGGATTTTTTTATATTAAAGAACTGTTAGGAAGAGTTCTAAATCTGCCGCAGCAGAATATTGTGGTTCAGAGAAGGTACATGCCTATTAAATATTCATGGTGTTAAAGTTACGGGAAAAGTTCAGATATGAATCTCGTCACTAAAATGATTCAAAATCACGAAGCAGTCGACTGTGTTAAACATCTTCGTTCTCAGCACTAACAGACAATCGGGAGTATTTACGTAATAACATATTAAATTAAAAGCAGAAGTGGCAGCAACTGATTAGCTTGATTTCATTATATTACAACAATACATGCTTTTAATTACCTATAATGTATCGAATCCTTAGGTCCTCCTATTTTCATTCAATTTACATGAAACTTATTGAATGTCCTTAATTGTGTTATTTGTCCTTATAACAAACTTTGAGCTGAAATATTTTACTGAAGTTCATAGACTTTATATAATTTCAGTATAGATCTAGTGTTAATTTTAGTAACTGAATAACGCTTTAGTATCAAATATATTTAATTGTTATCCAGCAAGATATAAGCATCATTTACTTCTTTCAAAAATCTTTTTAATTCAATTAATAATTAAGCATATTTGTACCTAAATGTATCCTTATTTACAAACTGAATTATATCTCGTAAAAATTTCAAACAAGATTATCACAAATAATATCAAACTTACAAGAGCATTTATATAAAATCCCAAGTTTCGGGGGTGTTTATTATTTTACTCTCATATTTTATTTATAAATCATGGTGCGGAGTTTGATAGAAACACGGGAGAAGTGCTAAAACCTAATACGATGTGCCAGTTCAATTTTTAGTCTACTATTCTATCAAGCAGCTTAAGAAAATTCTCATCATGCAGCATCTTCAAAATCAACTTTAAAATCGCATTCCTCAAACTCTTAAAAAAGCACTTTTCTTCGGCGTTAGGCGCTTTGGAACAAAGTATATCTTCCTCGTCAACGATTGATTGCGAAAGCGTTTTGGCTAAAATAAAAAAATAAAAATTGAACGATAAAATGAAGCAAATAAGAAAAGGGGGTGCAAGAGTTTTGGTAAAGTTTTAAAATGGATCGCTAGGGGAGAGCCAAGGGGAAAAAAAAAGAACTTTGGAAAAGAAAGCAGCGCCATTAAAGTACTGATGGATGGCTTGGGGATAACTTCAGCGGAGCAGAGCTTCGCATTTTGAACGGTGTGGAAGCAGCAAATTGTATTAAAGCCAGATGAAATTTAAAGTAGCCCGAAAGGAGAAGGCATGATTTGTCACCCCCTTTTCTTCCACCCCCTCTTCACATATATTCCTCCACCCCCCACTTATATTCTACCACCTCACAGAAGAGGGGATAGATCAGTCAATGTCGCGAGACGTGTCTTTACCAGAGTGGAACAACAGAGTGTCTTTGCAAAATGCAGAATGTTTCTGTTTTGGAATAGAAATGTTTTCCTTTTCTCCATTATTGTGAAAAAAATTATCGTTTATTTGGAAATTATATATGTTTTTCATATGTTATAAAGTACTCTTTAAATTAAATAGGCAACTTTTGAATTCGACAAAATTGTTCTTTTTTGCTTGGGAGCTGCTTGATTTAAATCCATTTTAAATTTAAAAAAATTTGTTTTTAGAAATTTCACAATTCAAATAACAAGAAAAACAACCAAAAAATTCAAAGCGTCATAATATGAAATATATTTATTTTAACAAAATATTGAGTTGGCAACTAAGTTCCCACCGTGTTTTTAATAATTTTTGTTAAAAGGTTTTTTTTCCAGTAAACATATACAAGTAGTTAATCAAGAATGTATTCTCCTTTGTTGTTTATAACATTCTCCCAAAGTTCAGCAAGTTTTTCGAACTCCACCAGAGGGCCAGAATGAGGTGCGTTTTTGAGATCAAAATTGACCTTTTTGAGCTTTGCATACTAATTACGACTGGTTCTTTAAGCTGTAGAACCCATTCCATACATAGCACAAATGTTGCCAGAAACTTCTGTTGAGGTTACAAGGTTGATAGCAACCTTGATTAAAGGCAAAAAGAATGAGGTGCCGAAAATGCTCATTCTTCTCAACTTCACATTTCATGTTAATGATCTGTGAATAACAAGAAAATGTATCTTAGTAACAATGAAATATATATTTAGGTCGAACAATATATTTTCTTTCGAATGATGGACAACTTCGTGCCAAAAGTATTTAATGTCATACAGATTTTACCAATTATAAAAAAGGTGGAAACTTAGTTACCAACCCAATACTTAGATGACGGTGAGGCATAAAATTACCTAATCATATTAGAATTCAATATTTGTAACCTATATACTCTTATTTGTGATATAAAAATATGATTTCTATTATCTTCCAATAACCTTTCTTCTCATAAAAGAAAATGTGTAAATCAATTTTTCTGTAATTTCGAAAATTTCAAAGATGAACTCTTGCCTATTAATTACAAACCAAGAATTTATGGTTTTCTTCATATTATTAATGGTTTTAAATCTCCCTTTTCAGAAGTTTTTCCTGTTTTAAGAATATAATTCTTAAACATCAGATCTATTGAATAAGCTTAATGCAATTCGGCAGACTTCCTGCATTTATTGCAGCTCTTTAATATAGAACAATTTATACCTATGATTGATAGAATACGTTATACAAGATATTTCTTAAGATGTAAATACCGTAATCAGAACATATTTTTTTTGCAATTAAATGCGGTAACTTTTAGTAATATTACATTATCTAATAAAAATATGGATTTATCCAAACAAAATTTTGTTACTTCAAATAATAGCTTATAATAGGATATTTAAATAATACCACAGCTTATAAGAGGCTTTAACACACACAAACAGTGCTCCAGAATATATTTATCACTCTCTCAACAAGTGACAATTGATAAATCTTCCAACGAAAATTAATTAAATATTTTTATTTAACAAAAAATTTAAATGAATGATTGACCATAAAATCGAAGAAAAAAATTTTTTTTGAAGTTAAAAGATGAGAATAATATGTGCAAAACGTAATTTTACATTATCCTGTTCATATTTTTAATTAATAAAAGATTTTAATAAAATGTTAGACTGTGCAATCAGTGAAAAAATTTTTAAATCTGAAAGATGAGGATAACATGCATAATGTGCGATTTTATATTTTCCTATGTAATTTCTTAATGATTAATAAATCTGAATAAAGTCTTAAGCTGAGGTAACTGAGGAATGAATACTTTTAACCTGAAATATGAATGTGTAAAAGGCAATTTTATTATATCTTAATTAATGGCAAACCTGAAAAAAGTGCAAAGGGATGCGATTGAAAAATGTTTTTAATCAAAAGGATTAGGATAGCATACATAATCATAGGATTTCACACACCCTTGTTTACATTCTTAATTAATGACATAACTTGAATAATGTAGTAAATTGTGGTCCTGATGCTCTAGGCAGAAGATACGTTTAATCGCGTAGGCTTCATAACTGGGCACTACTATTTCAGAAAACACCTCCATAAAATGGGACTGTTTCAGCAAGACCCTATCTGCAGGAAATGTCATACGCCAGAGGAAACGGCCAAGCATATCATTTACGAATGCGAGGCCCTTGCCCTCCCTAGATTAACTTCTTTAGGCATCATCCATACAAGAGAGTTACACCTAGACTCCATTAAAGGACTCGGACTTTAATAATAAAGTGGATGACCCGAGCAACTGGAACTAGGAAACATTGGGTTTGGAGTTAACAGTACAAAATGCTGATAAAAGCAGAGGTGCCCAAGGACATACAAACCCAACTCTAAGAAGAAGAGGAAGAAGAAATTGTGGTCCTTCATGGTATGTTATTTTTTACTGTCCCATTGAAAGGAATCAAAACAAACATTTCTTTTATAGAAAAAATCATAAGTAATAATGCATCCAAATTATTACCAAATTTAAAAAAAAGTCTAAAATATCAAGTGGTCAAAATGTTTACCCAAAGCCATTTCATATTTTCACTCTTTGATATTGTATTGTAAGGATATGACAGACCAACTTATGAATCATCATTTCGATTAAAGTTCTTAGATGTTGATATGATCATTTGATGCTACATACAGAATCAATACTTGTTTAAAAAGATAAGTTGGTGCCAGAATAATTTTCATCGATGCTTGCAATTAAGTGAATAGAAGACTCCTTTATCTACTGCTTTATAATTTGTAGTCAATATAATGGTTATTTTTCTAAAACTTCTTTATTCTGGTGACATTATCACAATGTCATTATGACATGATATGTCCTGAAATGAATAAAAAAATTATTGGCTTAGAATGTGACACATGACTATAAGGTTTTGTTTACTACAAACCTTTAAATTGGAGGATGTCCAAATTCCATTGCTCTAATGGTCAATCAACCATTTGCTTAAAAGGAGTGATGTACCATTTTTATTCTCTTTCAAAAACTTGATAAAAGGATGTTCAAACGTTCCTCCGAAAAATGATTATAAGCGATTCCCATGCACATTAAATTGTGATTCTCTAGAGAATCTGTAGTTGCACCATTTTTTGACTATTTTTAATTTACTGGAGTTTAATTTTTTTACCCTTTTGTATGTGCAAATAGCACGGAAATATTAAGTATGCAAGATACTGATCATTTTACTTAACTTGTTTTTATTTCTCTTAATTAGAAACAATTATTTTATCTGCCGCAAATAACAGCTTCTTGGAATTCATTATGTTAAGTTATTAATTTGTCAAGAATTAATTTTGTCAGAAAGTTCAAATTATAATTATAATTTTACAAAATGGGGAAACTATTTAGATTCATAGGCTCTTTATATTATAAAAAATAATTTGTATTATTCTTTATATTGAAGATCTAATATCCCACATACATTGATTTTAATGTAAGAATAAAATTGGTTTCGGTATGTCTATATCTGATCAGGTCAATAACAAAAATATGGCTGCTTTTATTAATTACTCGTAAGATGAAATTCATTCTTCTTTTCTTGAGCTTTTCTTTAACAGTCATCTCTAATTCATCATAAATCTCTATATTCATGCAGCTGTTTTTTAATACCTGTGGAATACTTTTCTTTTTGCACCTTACATTTGATAAATCCTATGAAATAGATACTTTTTAACAAATATACTTTGAGCAAATATACTTTGAACATAAATATATTTGTGATTTTATAATATTTTTCATTGTTAGGGTAAATATTTTATAGAAGAGTTTCATTATTCAGAAAATGTATCCATTTCTTATGCAATTTCAGTTGTTTGCTTCAATTATTATTTAAAAAGTTTTTCCTTTTTGTTTCTTTTTCATTTTTTTCATCCCAATAATATTATCAAAAATACTGCATGAGATATAAGGAAAGAATGATGGTCAGAATTAAATTATATAAACTGGTTTATTATTAATTGCTCAATTAAAACTTTTATTTTCAAAATATGTACACGCACACACATACATTATATACATATATACATACATATATATATATATATATATATATATATATATATATATATATATATATATATATATATATATATATATATATATATATATATACATATCGTAGATCAAAGTCATGATTTTTTTCTCTTGAGTTCAAATTTTGCTCCATAGCTAGAAAACATCAAATGTAATGCACATCATAAGTTCAGATATAATTAATATGTTTATTCAGTTAGTAAGCTCTTTTTCTTTAAATTTTTAAGCAAAAATTAATTATGAATGCTAATTAGATTAATGATTAAAACAATGATTATCAAAATAGTAAAATAAGCATTTTTATAAGCTTCAACGTAATATGCTTAATTTCTGGATCTACCGAAGACCACCGTGTTGAAATAATTGCATTAGTAAATTATATTTACTGCTTAAAAATATACAAGTAATGTAATAAGGTATGAAAGCTTGAAAAAGCAAATTTTAATTTAGAGTTAGTCAATATAGTCATAACTTAATATTCTTTTGAAATTTTAAAATATTGTATTTTGATTAATACTGATGAATTTAACGGTTAAAAGTATTCTTCAAAGTTTGTAGTAAATAGAGAGAAACGTTATATATTTCATTAATTTAAATTTTCTTTTTATTTGGAACAATAATAAGGAAATCAATCCTTAAAATACTCTTAATTTTTTCAGCAGATACAAAGGAAGAATTTTAAAAGTTGAGAAAACTTGGATTACACAATTCTCTCATGTTTTAATCACAATAATTATTCAAAGGGAACAATGTTATGTATTCCTTTCAAACTTCTTTATAACTGTTCAGAATACTTTTAGAATATTTGATGTATTCAAAACGACAATAAAATAAAATTTTCCAATCCTAAGAGCGACAATATCAGCAAAGTGTATAGATTGGAGATTTTTACATAGTTCAAATCAAAAGAAAAAAGCATAATCTGAGCTATTAAAAAATGAACGCTTGAAACTACATTTAGAATAAAAAAAGTTTAATATTATATTTCCTGACCTTTCAATTCTTGCTTGAAAGAGTGTTCCAAAGAATAAAAATTATATTTTATTTTTGAAAACAGTTTTACTTTTTTTTTAAAGTTTTACTTAATTTTTATAAACATTAAAAATAATAAAAAAAAACAATAAAGATCAATAACGATAACATATCCTTTTATGCAATAAAAGGCATTGGAAATAATTTCATGACAAATGTTATAGAACAATAAATATCAAATTTATTACCGTGTAACTATTGCATTTCTTTTGTGTATTGTTCTTCATCTGTACTTTTGCTACTGTACCAATATATTTGTTAAAAGTTTTTTAACCCTTCCTTAGATTTATTTAAAGTCCTTGACAAAAATTCCCATGAAAGCTCAAAGGATTTTTTCAGATCAGTAAAACTTAAATCATAAAATTAGGTTTTTAACAGTAAAATTAGAAAAAAGGTCACGTGTTAGCATGTTTGATCATAATATATTTTGAGGAGGTGAATTGATTGAAATGCTTGACAGAAACTAGCGGACGTAAAGCGCACGGTACAAAGAAATAGTATCCTGTTGTAAATTCTATAAGAAAATGTATCACATCACACGCTCAGTTTATTTTCTGTTTAACTCAGTTCATTTTCTGAGTTATTAGCTGATATAGTTAAAGTATTTGAGACCTTTCCTTATTATATCCCAAATTTTTATGCGACTATTTAGCATCAAATATCAGGTTTGACTGATATATTTCTTTTCAACTGATGTCGAGAGCCTTTATAGCGAAGTTCATCTCTTCATCATATAAACTTTTTGATTTTTAAATAAATGAAAACATTTGTCTTTGATAAAAGTATTACACTAAGAGATATTTTAATATATTTGAAACAGTTCATTTCTTGTAATACTCGTACAACTAACTACAAATTTGAATGAATTTTTTGTTTAATGGATTATTTATTTGACGAAATCATAAATTTTTTTACATAATAAAACTAAAAATATTTGAAGTCATCATAAAGTAATTACATACGATTTATTGCCATATCTCGTATATTTTTTTATGATTCTATCCTGCTTACCATATCAACAAGTAATTATTAGAGAAAAAAATATTGATACTACAAATAAACATAATTTAAATGAATATTAACATGTATTTGCATTTTTGGATCACAACAGCTAGTAAATAAATTTACATTAAAATTTTTATGACTATAGGTTTCCATTGTATGAGAGATTATTCTTTGCTTTGAATGTCTTGATCAAAGTTTAAAACATTAGGCATCACTGTTATGTTAACAGGTTTATTGAAATGCCACACACATATTAAAGGACTTTATCTAATTTATGTATTCTCCCGAAGAAGGATAGAGGTTAAGTTTCCTCTTATAGTACATCCACGCCCTGCGCCGTTTAGCAACGCTTATCCACCTGACAGCAAGTTACATAGCATGTCAAGATTCTGAAAACCAGTCATCACCGAAGAACAAGAATGAGGGATTTTATACAGTCAAGGATACCCTTCTGTCTATAACTCATTTTATGATGTGATAATTATAATAAAAATATAAAAGTAATAAAATAAATTTCTGTACCTCTCTCTCTCTCTTACTTTTTTCCAATCATAAATGTGAACAATAAATAAATGTTGTCTTTATATTCTATTATATAAATATATTTTGTATTCAATTAATGAATTTGGGGACATATAGTTTTGAAAAGCAATGATTTTAATGATAATTGGATGTTTCACCATTTGCATACCTATTCTGTCTAATGGTCAGAGAGCCTGATTGTGGATAGGGAGGTCCTGGGTTCGAATCCCAGTTCGGGCATGGATATACTTTCTCTCTCTGTCAATCCTGTCTTTGTCCTTTCTTTGTACGAAGGGGTTGTGATTGGTTGCCTACCCTATAAACGGGTCCCTATGGCATGTGTGTATTGAGGAAGTCGGACTCCACACCAAAAATATGGTTCAGTTGGAAAAGTGGAGCAGCGCACCCCATATTGTCAGCCTAGCGGGCACACGACAACAACAACAACAATCACACTTTAAATAAAAACGTCTTTATGATGCTGTTTTAAAATAATATACTCTATTCTCCAAAATTTGCTGACCGATGTCTGAGTGGTTAGCGCTTCTTACTCCTGAGCTGTGGGTCCCGGGTTCGGGCATGGATGTTACTTTCTTCCTCTGTTCTCTCTGTGTTTCTCTGTCCTTTCTTCTGTGATGATGTGTGAATGTGCCCCACCCTATTAACGGGTTTGATGTGGTATGGCGCGGGTAATGCTACTCGCCTCCGTGACTTGGTTCACAGGTGCCCGCTAAGTAACGACAAATAATTAGCAGTTTCTGGCCTTGTTGTGGCACAGAATTCGTCTCCCAAGTGCCCACCGTTGGAAAAAAATATTCTCCAAAATTTTAACTTGTAATAAAGATGATAAAAATTACAAACAAAACAGTTGGAATACTAATGTTAAATTATAAAAATTGATATCTTTAGTGATATTTGATACCATTTGTCAACTTTTAGATCATAATTTTTGGAATTATATTTGCTTGCACATGAGCTGAAACGTTATTATTACTAAGGATGGCTTTACTAATATATATTTGATTTAAATAATTATAGGAAGCAATAAACGAAAAGACCACTTTAATTTGTTTTACCCTTACTATTAGATTTAACTAAGTAAAATAAATGAAGTAATAAATGAGATAAAAAAATCAATTAACGGGTAAATAGGAATAGATGAAAAGAATGATCTTTTGATAATGAGATCGTGTCGATTTTGTTCCTTGTTGCGTTGTTAATGTTTTCTTTTTTGTGATAATTGTGTATTGACACTTGCTGTTAAAGATCATATAATATAACCAAAAGATGCTTACTTTCCTAGACTTTCCACCGTACTATTTTGAAGAAAAAATGCTCAAAGTTGCAATAAGTATAATAGAACGTCAATCGTAAAAAATTAAAACATTATATTTATGTTTCAAATTCTGCGATAAGTTTACAGATTAATTTTTTTGTAAGATCTTTCACAACAGATAGTAACATTGATTTATAAATTAAAAAGCTGGTGCTTTGTCAAGGGATACATAGTCCATATAAAGAAATGAATACACAATATTAACAATGGTATCTGATACACTTTATTACAAATTAGTTAAATTCGCTTATAAAATGAGAAGCAAACTTTCAATCAGCTACCATCTAGCAATATATGTTGTTGTTGCATGCCCCCAAAGGCCAGCAGCGCTAGACCAGGTCCATGACGTTGTACACTCTACAATAATCCAAAACCAGAAGAGGGTCGTCATCTAAGTCCTGCCTGGAGAGCCCCAGGCACTCAAGGATATGTTGCCTGCTCGGTGAAGCAGTTGGTACAGGTTTCAAAGGTTCGGGAAAATTTTAGGGTTTTAAGATGTCCAATTCGAAATCGGGCGAGAATAGTTTGTTCCTGACGACTAAAGTCGTTGGTCAGGCAGCCTCCGGGACGGGAACTTTGGTACCAGTAATGTACCGGAAGGACAATCCAAGTCATCCTGTTGTTAATTTTTTCTCTGGAGTGAATCTCCGTGAAAGTGAGAGGAGCTAAATTAACGGAGGCCTCGCCAGCAGCAATATATTTTTAGTGTTCCATCACGTAAACTTGAATCTAGAGCATTGAAGGTTCCACGCACTATATAAAATCATTATTGTAAAGCATTTCCCAATACTTGGCCATGATCAAAACCGGAAAGCTATCCATTACCTCATTTGTTTAAACTACTATCAAATGATGAAGGTGAAATGTAATTTGGTACATCTCACTTTTTATGCCACGTTATGGAAGCGGAAGGATTAAAGAACTACCAAACACTTCATGTGCATGTGCTCTTTGACTACGACGATTTTCTTTTAGGTCAAGTGTCAAATCGACTAATTTCGAGATACAACCTTTTTTTTACATCAAACCATCCTGTGGGAAAATCTTACCATCTTACGCTGTCCCAAATTATTGTCATAATGGAAAGACTATGTTTGTTTTATTTACTTAGCATTTACTATCCTTACATTAATTTGGTGTTAAAGTTTGTAGAGGATAATACAAATTAAGTGTCAATCTCCTTATGGGATTAAGGTTTGGATTCGTTTGATTTGCTTACTACCCAATAGAGGTCAATGAACTGATGATCCGTCGTGGTCGCTAAAGAGGTCTAGGGCACGTTAAATAGGTGGTTGTCGCAATGCCATTCAAGTGAACTGATATCTCTAGAATGGCAGGCCAAATATTTGAGGTTCTTCTGTTTGATTCCCGCTTTTAAATCACGAAGATTTCCACTCGGCTCCTTCCACTAATTGGTAAATCCTAACTCTGGGATAGGTACAGGTAAGTATGCTGGTGCAACATCAAAATCACGAGGGCAAATTCTTCTTCTTCTTAGAGTTGGGTTTGTTTGTCATTGGGCACCTTTGCTTTTATCAGCATTTTGTACTATTAACTCCAAACCCAATGTTTCCTAGTTCCAGTTGCTCGGGTCACCCACTTTATTAATAAAGTCAGATATAACCTTTTAATGGAGTCTAGATGTAACTCTCAAGTATGATGATGCCTAAAGAAGTTAATCTAAGGAGTGCAAGAGCCTCGCATTCGTAAATGATATGCTTGGCCGTTTCCTCTTGCGTATGACATTTCCTGCAGATAGGGTCTTGCTGAAACAGTCCTATTTTATGGAGGTGTTTTCTGAAATAGTAGTGCCCAGTTATGAAGCCTACGATTAAACGTATCTTCTGCCTAGATCATCTTAGAATTTCAGAGGCAATCCTCACTGATGATCCACAGATCATACTTTTAGCGTGGGTTTGACCAGGAGTGTTGAGCCAAGCTTCATACATCTTTGTTTTTTCCCATCTAAGAACATTGAGGGCTAATTAGATCAAAACCTACAGTTTAAAGCGGATTCCGAACCACTACAAATTGTAATGCCCAAGGCTTGAGTCGAATCCACAAGTTGTTGAACTGAAGGTCAGAACATTAACCATTCGGCTTGCTTTAGGGCTGTATTATAATCATATACTTACAAACAAATGAAAAGTTATTATGTTACTTTAATAATATGATCTCAACTCTTTCAAAATTCACTAATACTCAAAAAAGCATCAGAGAACTTTTTTTTTAATTTTTGACGTCATAATTATTATGAATTTTTAGTTTACTAAGCAGATTAGTTTAATTGAATACTTGCAAGATTTGCAAAACAAAATTATAAAATAATTGAAGAATTTATTTAGTTTTTATTTACGAAAATGAAATAATTAAATTTATTTAGTTTTTATTTAAAAGACGTTTAATGATTATTTCATGAAGTTACATGTATTGTTAATAGTATTATTAACTACCGCTTTCATTGTATTTTGTGAAATATTATTTATATTTTCCTCCAAATTGAGCTATCTAAAGTGAAAGTACAAGAATATTCAGATTAATTTATACTTTTAATAATTTCAAATATAGAAAAAGGATGCTTAACTTTGAAATTGAGAAAGCTGACAAACTAAATTTTTACAAAAATCTGTGGAATCTTGAAAATCTAGTTTTGCATTATTTTTCCAATAATAATAAATTAGAAATTTTCAATATTACGCAAAAAACCTTCTATTTACGTTTTCATCTTATTCAGCTTAAGAATATTACGTAGATCCTATATTTGATCACTGTTTAAGCATGATGTAATATATTTCCGTTTGGTTTGATTTGTTTGTCATTTAACTGTTATTATTTGCAGACAAGGGCTAATTAGACAAGGAACTATAGAGTTTAAAGAGGACTCCGAACCACTACAAACTTCTATTCCCAAGGTAGGATTCGAACCAACGAACTATTAAACTAATCATTCGTCTGTCAGGTTGGAAATATTTTTTCAGATAATATAGAAGAAAGGTCAATTAAAAAAAGTAAAAAGTCAACCAAGTGTCAATTTCACTTCGATTCTCTTTAAATTTTCAGAGATATTGCTTAAAAATTTATTTTATATTTCATCTTACATTTTTACGAATCTGAGATGGAAACTGAATAGTTAGCGTATAATTATACAGTTCATCGGTTTGTTCCCTGCTCGGATGAAGATATTGCTGGCCCGTCGAATTCATTCTTAAATTAGAGATTCTAGACCTATTATCAATTAAGATTCATTGTGAAAAAAAATTATTATAAAGCTATAAGACTTTTGATTATAAATGATTATAAAGCGATAATTGATTACTAAATTTTATTTTTTAAGTGTTAAGCAGAATTAACCTTACTTTTATTTGGTTTATTTTCTGTATTTAAAAATTATAAAAAGATTAAAAAAATTGCTGTCATCAAAATAAATCAAAACGCTTATATTTACACAATCGCCCAATTAAGACAAATCGCTTGTATTTACAAATTTCATTTTTTTCTCAAAATATTTTCAACTATTATGCAAATTTAATCAATTTTATATCACATTATTTTTTATTTTAGAAAGATAAATTTAAATAAAAATAAATTGTATAAGTATTAATAAGGATATAAGTTATTACTAATATTTTAAAAATTAGAAAACCTTTTTCTAATGCTTACTTTATTTTTTGCAATTTGAGATGATGTTTTCTGCATGATTTTTGTGACAATGCTGTGGATGATTTGAATGCTATATTCTCTGACGAGATATCATCCATAAATAGAACACATTTTAATTTCGGAAAATAAAGGTATGCAACGAGAAGTAAAATTTTAATAATGAAGTTCCATTTTAAATATACGTTAAGAGTTAGTGTCTCGAAAATATTCTGAAATTAACGTGGGGAGGGTTTGCAAATTTATGTCATTCGTTGCATGATATAGGATTACTGTAATTCATTGCTACATTTATGTATACCGAAAAAAAGTCACAAATCCAATCCTATCAATTAATAAACAATTAGAGGATGCTGTATTTTGTTTTCTGTATGGGTATTTGTTAGTGTATATGGCCATGATTTCCAGAGTTTTGCCCTTATGACGATTATATTCAGTTCATAATCTAAATAAAGTAATTCCTGTGAAGCCAATAAGTAATACTCACCTCCTAATAACTGCTTTTAGCTATAAATCTTTCTCACGAAGCGCCAAATGCATCCATTTACATCGGGGAAATTCCGTAGTAATTCAGGAATTGTAAATGAAATATGTAGTACGTTATTATGCTATGCACACCATAAGATAAACAGACACCTGTTGAATGTCATGCACTGTAATGAATTGATAATGCCTTTACTATGTAACGTGCATTAACGTTGATGAAGAAAGGGGCTTTAATAAATCAACCACTCAATGCAGATTTTAAAATTAAAAAAAATATATCATTTAAAAGAACTGTTATAAATATTTCTTTAAGGTATGAACAGAAGCTAGAAAATATTTTATACTTTATATTTAATTTTTGATTGTTAATCGATCAAATAAAGATTTAATGAGGATCGAAAGAAAAAAGATAGGAAAATTTATTGTAACTTAATTAACGAAAAACTATCAAAAAATATACGGAGAATACTTTATTTTATTGCTTAATTATTCAATGCTATTGAATGGTTATAAACATGGATTTTTTATATAAACAATATTTTTATTATTCAAATTTTTTTCAAAATATTTCAACTAGAAATATTTACTTATTTATAATTATTCGATTCGAACACATATTCTACGCATGCTATAACACACATATATATATATATATATATATATATATATATATATATATATATATATATATATATATATATATATATATATATATATATATATATATATATATATATATATATATATATATATATATATATATATATATATATATATATATATGGACAGATGGAAGGATTTTTAAATCTAACAGTGTTTGAGAAATTCAAAATTAATTAGTTTAATTATTATATATATTTAAACTATCTCTAAATTATATTTCTACTTTACTACTCTTTTAAACTATATCTAAATGATATGTAGCTTAATTAAATTTGCTTAATATAGTTCATTTACTTCACATTTAGGAATGAATATAAGGTTTAAATTTTGATAGTATCTCTAAGCAAATTAAAGAAAAAACTTTGACAGGATAAATATCAGGTTTTATCGAATTAAACTTTTAAAGATAAATCATTTATTTTCCTTTTACCTTGGAAAATGTATGCTGAATTATCCAATTTCCTTTTAGAAGGATATTAATTAATATGTAAACATCAATATATATATATATATATATATATATATATATATATATATATATATATATATATATATATATATATATATATATATATATATATATATATATATATATATATATATACAGTATATAATATATACTGTAGATAAAATTCTTTATCATATGGTATGTTCTATGATATTTAAATTAATATGACAATATATTTTATAAAAATAACTCATCACATTTTCTAGAAATCTTTGATTTATCTCCATAAATAGTTCATCGTACGATTTGCAAAAGTTTGCTCGTAATTAAAGTTTTCTTCAATGAAATAAATAACTGTAACTTCATTAACACAATTTTCAATCTTAATGAAGCTCAAGAAATGTTGCATTTTATCAAACATGTAACTTTTTTGTTTTGCTTTCATTATGTTTATGCAAGTAGATTCGAGATGAAGAGTTTCAAAAATCGTTACAGACTATTATTTAATTTCAATTCTGTAGAAATTTGAAACTTATCTCGCATGTGATTGTATCATTTGGCTAGTATTTTTTTATACAATACAATTCCACCTTTCATTACTCATGTTTGTCAATCTCATAATATTTGCTTATTAAAGAAGCTCATTAAAGAAAACGCTAAATTCTGTTAAGTTTATCCGCTGTTCTTTTAAACAAGACAACTACAGCATTTGCATTTTTGACCATAATTCATATTCGCCACTTACAATTTCAGAATTCATTCATTCATTGTCGTGTGCCAGCTAGGCTGGCAACATGGGGTGCGCTGCTCCACTTTTCTTACTGAACCATATTTTGGTGTGGAGTCCGACTTCCTCAGTACACACATGCCATAGGGACCCGTTTATAGAGTAGGCAACCATTCACACCTCATTCATACAAGGAAAGGACAAAGACAGGATAGATAGAGAGAGAAAAAGTACATCCATGCCCCGAACCGGGATTCGAACCCAGGACCTCTTTATTCGTAGTCAGGCACGCTGACCACTAAACAAGTTGGTCAGCCCGCTTTCAGAATGACTTACAATATTAAAATGTAAAAATATATAATATAACTAATCCTAATACTGAATAAATATGATAAAATTATCAAACTTATTTCCTTACAAATAGTCCTTAACAATTTTTCGATGACAGCATCATTAAAATTCGTCACATTTTTCCAATAACAAAACTCCAGGATTTGTTTATAATTAATATAATAATTTATGTCACATTAAAATTCTATATAATTTCTGAAATGCGCAATAACATTTAAGAAAAAATAAAGTAAATGGTCCTCGAACGTCAGAAAGAAAAAAGATATTCAGTGGAAAGAGTGATTTAACATTGATCGATAAATAATGGTTTAAGATCGCACGATTCTCGATATCACACTGATTTGGATCGTTTTCAACAAAACAAAAAAAAAAACGTTTTGACTGACAAACAGAGTGGTGTAGCAGGTTATAATTAGCCGTGGGTCGAGCTGTCAGAGCACCCTTACCCAACATCCATGTTCTTGAGGGAATGATTGGCACTGGGATGGGATCTTTGGCACATACTGACCGACTCTTCGCTGACATGTCTTGCCCTCAACACCTACGCCCTCCACCTTTTCCTTTGCCTTCGCCTGTCAGGTTTATCAAGAAACTGCTTCTTTTATGTTTACTTCTTTCTGTGATAGGATGCTGACTTTTATCATGATAATAGTTTATATTTTCCTTGAAACACTTCGCTATTGATGGTATTTTAGTGAGTTTGCTATTTTGTGACCTGTGGGAATTATCTTCTGTAGTATATTTTTCACGTTATATAAATTAGCATCTTGTAACAACTGAGAGAAGAAGAAAAAAATATTTATGATACATTTTTTAAAGACACTTCAGCGGGTTTCACTGTAAAAGTTTATTCGAAGTTTATTAGAGTTTAGAGTAATATGCCAAAAGAATTAAGTGAGGTTGTATCCAAAAAGCGCCATATATTATTTAAAAATGAATACAGAAAAATGTGATCAAATGTGTAATTCTCTCACGTTTGAGAATAGGATTTCTTTTTATTAATACATAATATTTATGATTCCAACCTTTGTAATAAAATCTTACTATATAAAATTTCAATTTCAAAAATATTTCTTACAGTGGAAGGATTTAGATGCATTTAATTTTTCTTAAAATTTACTTAAAATCTTTTCTTAGGTAAATGTTGAAAAACAAAATATGCTTCCTTACATCCTTATTTCTTGGATGGTATATAGTCCTAAAATTAACAAGTTAATATGTTCTCTTATATATATATATATATATATATCATATATATATATATATATATATATATATATATATATATATATATATATATATATATATATATATATATATATATATATATATATATATATATATATATATATATATATATAATATTATTTATGGGAAAAAATTGTATGCTAAGTTTATTTGATTTTTTTTAATAAGCTGATAAAAATTTCGTTTCAGTTTATTTTACCTATATCTATCTATATTCAGCTAAATTTAACCAATATAATTATAATTATTTAAATTGAGAAAATTTTATTTGCAACATATTTTTACAAAGTGCAAAAGAAATATGTTATTGCTC
This sequence comes from Latrodectus hesperus, assembly GCA_037975125.1. Classification (NCBI taxonomy): domain Eukaryota; kingdom Metazoa; phylum Arthropoda; class Arachnida; order Araneae; family Theridiidae; genus Latrodectus; species Latrodectus hesperus. The sequence continues at coordinate 96,189,758 of CM075857.1, read as the reverse complement.
ATATTTTATGAAAAACTCATTCGACATCGAAAAGTATACGTTCTTATAAAAAAAATATGCAGCTCACGATTTCTAATATGATCTCCAAATCTTATAACGATTTTTAACAAACCGATTAGAGAATAATTGCATGATATTTCAAACGAGAACTATTCTTGCAAAAATGGCATTGGTTGAAAGTAGAATGCGATTTTTTTATCACTGCCAATAAGACAATTATTTAATTGTTACAACTAGCAGAATTTAATTGATAGAGGTAAATAAATCTTCTTATCTTTTATCTGTTTTCATTTTATTCACAATTTGTTATTGTGTGTTCTTTTATTTTAAAACAAATGACTCTTCATTTGTGTATGTATTTAAGCATGGAAATTTATTTTAGCTAAATACAAATGTACATCATAAATAGCCACTAATATTGTAGCATTAAATAATTCCTTTAATGAAGCAGCAAAAATTTTATGCTTTTAATGTTGCAATGGTTAAATTTTGTATATTCACAAAGTAGGTTCTCAAATATTTATAAGCTAAAGAAATCTTTTTAATATAAGAATTCAAAAAAAAAAAAAAACGCAATTTTTTCAACTATAATTTTGCAATTGAATTTTCTGCTCACAAGCAAAGCAATAAATCAATGAATCGTATCTGTGACTCCATAATAAATGAGGCATAATTAGCCTAAACCAGAAAGGATGTTAACTATTTCAGTGAATATTTCTGCAATAAACTTTAAAAATAAACAAAATTAGATATATCTAACATATCAATATCAAAATTAAATTTTTATATGGAATTCTATTCACAAAAATATTATAAGGTTTGAATTTTCGAAAATAGTGCTTGCTCTGTGATCATAACTGGCTATTTTAATATGTATGCATATATGTATTATTTTTTTAAGATATAAATATCTGTCAGTTTGTTATCAAAACTTTAAATAATATTTCAATCTGTTTTGTATACAGTCCCTTAAATTTCAATCGAAACCGTAAACTATAATCTTTGCATTTAGTCAATTTCTTTAAAATTTGAATTTTCAATAATCGCTCTTTCTCTGTTATTACTGGATATTAATATGTGTGTGTATATATGTATTATTTTTTAAGATATATAAATATTTGTCACTTTGATACCAAAACTTCAAGTAATATTGCTTGTTTTGTATACAGTCCCTGAAAATTCAATCGAAACGATAAAATATGGATATTTCAGATTTAGTCAATTCCTTTAAAAGATTAGCCAAATGTTGTTTTAAATCAACAACAAACACTAAGAAAATTTGTTAATTAAACATCATTTTAGAAATGTAGAAAAGGGACTTTCACACATATTATACAAAAGATTTTTTTTTTAAATTAGTTAAGCGAAATTTTGCAAAACATTACCTAAGAAACTAATTAACAGAGAGTAAGCAATATTTAATATGAACTGACAACAAAATATTAGCTATTGACAATTTTCTCCTAAAATCCGTCCCGAGCATAAACATTAACTGCATGTAAAAACTTCAATACAATAATCTGTTATTACCATGTGATAACTACATGTAAGATATTTTAAATTTTTCGTAAGCACAATCACATTTTCTTCATTTATTTACTCAGTTAGAATTGATTGAATGCATTTCGCCAAATGAATAAAAACCGCGACTAAAAACCGGAAACCGGAAAAAAAGATGTTGAACCAACAATGGCAACCCGAGCGGGAAGTCGAGCATGCGCCGACAAAAGAAGACACGTGTCAATCGCGTGTGACATAGCTCAAGCTCAAGTCTGTGCCATCTGTTGCCTAGAGACAGGACACCTCGCTCCTCTAAAGGGTGGCGCAACCATGTTCATGTAAAAGTTCCAAGTGATAATTGCATGATTCATGTATTAATTTCAAACAAATTTAAACCATGATGACTCCTTTCAGTTTTTCACAGAAAATGCCTCTTGGAGCTTGAAAATATATACTAATTAAGAGCAAATAAAAAAATATTATTATTCATGATTCAGGAGACAAGAATTAGAGAAATGGATTTAATAATTTACTTCTAATTTTATAAAGTGTATATTTATTGTGTTTTTTCACGTGCTTTTATAAGCTTCAAAAGTTTGTGCTTAATCCATTATTAAAAAGTTTCAAATAGTTACTTATGCTTACTATTTATGCCAACCATATATACAAATGATAGCTGCCCAACTTGTCTAGTGGTCAGCGTGCCTGACTGCGGATAAGGAGATACTGGGTTCGAATCTCTGTATGGGCATAGATGTACTTTCTTTCTCTATCTATCCCGTCTTTGTCCTTTCCTTGTATGAATGAAGTGTAAATAGTTGCCTACCCTATAAACGGGTAAATATGTCATGTGTGTAGACCAAAGTCGTACTTTTACTTTCATGGTGCTCTGATTAAAACGAAAGACGCCTCCAATTGACTTAAATTCGCATAGCCAAGGCATAGCGAGCTTGGATTGTCCAAGTGTCATTAGTAACAACAACAAATGATAACTTAAATAAAAACTTTAAATACTAGGATGAAATCAAAACTCATCGGGACGTAGAAATAAATTAGCTTTGCAATTCCAAGAAGTATATTAGATGCCAGCCGACCAACTTGTCTAGTGGTCAGTGTGCCTGACTACGGATAAGGAAGTCCTTGGTTCGAATCCCGGTTCGGGCATGGATGTACTTTCTCACTCTATCTATCCTGTCTTTGTCCTTCCTTGTATGAATGAGGTGTGAATGGTTGCCTACCCTATAAACGGGTCCCTATGGCATGTGTGTACTGAGGAAGTCGGACTCCACACCAAAATATGGTTCAGTTGAAAATGTGGAGCAGTGCACCCCATGTTGCCAGCCTAGCTGACACACGACAATGAATGAATGAATATTATATGCCTTTATTAAAAGATAATTTATTCTAGTAATGTGATATTCATTTAAAAAATTTCAACTTAATGGTACTTAAAATCGTTTAAAAAACCTTTCTGAAAATATAATTGTTTTTTCCATGGCTAGAAACAATGTGATGTATTTAATATTAACAATACGAGGAATATAAATTTTTATTTGTGTTTGTAAAATGTTGCACCAGAAACAATTTGAAATTAAACACATGGAAAGGGGATGAATAAATATATTAAATTTAAAATATTGATCAGATGTTATATCAATCTGATATTAAAACACATAAAGAATAATATCGAGGAATCTCGTTTTGAGACAGTTTGACAATATTGTACATGAATATGCGATGAAGGAGTTTGTTTATTTATAAGTTATAATTTTCTTGAAACGCTAATCATAAGTTTTCAAGAGGAAAATGATTACTCAGACGACAGAGATGAAATCAAAGTTTTAAATGTGTTCTGTTATGTATTTGTCAAATAAAAAAAGAAACAAAGCATACATCATATTGATTAGATATTATATTGATTAGAATTTAATCTATCTTCTTGTAGTTTTTGTAAAATCTGTATTTTATTTCTATTGCTGCCACTCCAGATGACAATACATAGGTACCCGTTTATAGGTTAGGCAACCATTCACACATCATTCATACAAGGAAAGGACAAAGACAGGATAGATAGAGAGAGAAAGTACATCCAGGCCCGAACCGGGATTCGAACCCAGGACCTCATTATCCGCTGTCAGCCACCCTGACCACTAGACAAGTTGAGCGGCTACTAGATACACTAAAATGCTAATGAAAATAGAAAAAAAAATTAATATGAAAAATTCATCATGAGTTTAAAAAATAAACACAAATTTCAGTAAATATTTAAATGAACACAAAAAGTTTAGAACTTTGAATTCTAAAAATACCCCTTTTGTCATTTTTATTTTCATTATTGATTATATATATTAAATATGTATAGCTCAGAAGTATTTTTGAATTTACAAAATCGAAAAAATTGTAACATTGGGAAAAACTTAACTTGAGATGACTTGAATCAAATATTTTAATTAATTTTCTTTCACCTATTATTTCTTCATTTCTAATGCCCATAGGATATTCCCCTTATTTGATACTGCAAGGGGTGGAAATGACGGCAGTTAATATAGTGAGATGATCAAAGGGTGTGCTGTGGTGTCTTCGTAGTTTAGAAGCAAAGACCATGCAGAAGACCCACAGATTTGGCTTGCTACACCTGTAGAGGTATCATTTTACAAGGAAGACATTGCAACTATGACATATTTAACGTATCCAAGCCACCTTTATTGAAACACGAAAGCTCTTCGGTTGGGTGGGCATTCAAACTCACTACTTTCCGATTACGACAGCGTGTGCTCTAATCAACCAAGACACTTCTCTTTCAAATATGAAACACACTCATAAAATGCCCAATATGAGATTTAATTTGAGAATAATTAACGTGTCACCTTTGATATCTGCAGGTTAAAACTGAAGGCTTTACATAATTATATTGTGTTTTGCAAGAAGGAAACAATCTACTATAATTTATCTCATATATAAACAAATGAACTACTATATTTTAGAGAGCTGTATAATTTAAATTTCTGTAATTATGTTCAACAGCCAAAAATAAAATATGTGATTTGATTCACTATATAATTTCCTAAAATAAGCCTTCTTTTTTTTCTTCTTCTTAGATTTGGTTTGTATGTCATTGGGCACCTCTGCTTTTATCAGCATTTTGTACTATTAACTCCAAACCCAATGTTTCCTAGTTCCAGTTGCTCGGGTCACCCACTTTATTAATAAAGTCCGATATAACCCTTTCATGGAGTCTAGGTGTAACTCTCTAGTATGGATGATGCCTAAAGAAGTAAATCTAGGAAGGCAAGAGCGCCTCGCATTCGTAAATGATGATGCTTGGCCATTTCCTCTTGCGTATGACATTTCCTGCAGATTGGGTCTTGCTGAAACAGTCCCATTTTATGGAGGTGTTTTCTGAAATAGTAGTGCCCAGTTATGAAGCCTACAATTAAATGTATCTTCTGCCTAGAGCATCTTAGAATTTCAGAGGCAATCCTCGCTGATGATCCACAGATCATACTTTTAGCGTGGGTTTGATCAGGAGTGTTGAGCCAAGCTTCATACATCTTCCGTTTTTCCCATCTAAGAACATAGGTTTTTGCGGTCTTCAAATTGATCCCACAGAAAGGTTCTGCACCGATGGGAGCAAAAGACGATCTTTGTTTAGCAAGTTCATCAGCCTAAAATAAGCCTTAGTAGATGTATACTCATATGAGTGCCGCCCAACTTGTCTAGTGGTCAGCGTGCCTGACTGCGGATAAGGAGGTCCTGGGTTCGAATCCCGGTTCGGCCATGGATGTACTTTCTCTCTCCATCTATCCTGTCTTTGTCCTTTCTTTGTATGAATGAGTTGTGAATGCGTTGCCTACCCTATAAACGGATTCCATACGGCAATGTGTGTAGAGCAAAGTCACACTTTCACCTTTATGGTGCTCTGATTAAAACGAAAGACGCTCCCAATTGACTTAAATTCGCATAGCCAAAAGGCATAGCGAGCTTGGCTTGTCCAAGTGTTATTAGTGACAGCAACAACAACTCATATGAGTAATGTGAATATCTGTGCATCTAAACATTACAATTCTTTTTAAGGAACTGATTTTTGCATTTTGCACATTTGTATCAAAAAATATTGGTAACCTGATAACTATTATAAAACTAATTAAGAGAGTTGTGCAAAGTTTAAGGGTCAAAAAGGATTTTATCCTACATCACATTGATTTACATTTACTTATTCAATGCCTCTTGCGAGAAACTGAAGAAATAATATAAAATCTTGCCTTCGGCGTTTTATGCACAAACTCCAAGAAAAGATTTGGTCATTCAAAAGAAAGGCAAGGAAACTTACTTCAAGATTTGCATAAGAAAAGTACGCTGTCAGTCAGAAAGTACGAAGGGAAAAAAATAGGAAACCAAAGAGAAGTTAGAAAACAAATAAAACAAAAGGCCGTCAGAGAGCAGGAAAAAATTCACAAAAAAAAAAGAATTCTTCACAGAAGAAAAGCGAGAATTCAAATTTATGGGGAGAGAAAAGTTTTCGAAAACGGATTTGGAATGCCTCTTTGGATCGTTTGTCTCAGTACCGGAAAACAAAAGAAAAAAGTCGGTAAAAACAGTGGGAATTCTCTCTCCCTCGAAAATTTCCCGGAGCCAATGAGTGCAGAAATATTCTCTCTTGCGCTGCATCGAAATCCCAAATTGGGGAATCGATCCAGGAGTATGCAAATGAGCAAACCCTCATCTCTATTCCAACTTGCATACGCATTATTCAAATGCCTTAAAATGTACGAATAACATTAGTTGGAGAACTAGAGAGGGTTTTATGCTATTTTTTTAAACTTTTCTTTTTAGGTGAAATTTTTTTTTCAGATTTTTTTTTTCTTTTTATTCTCTGGAGTTTGAAATGAAGAAAAAAAATCGGTTGGGCTTTGAGATGGGGGTTAGATTACGAGGAATAAAGTTGGAAATGTATGTATGCGAAGAAACTCGGGAAAGAAAGGATTATATTTTGCTTGGTTTTTGAAGCTCTCTTTTCTCTAACGTGTTTGGTCTCCTTAAATTATTCAAAAACGCTGGCTTTACCAGACTCATTCAAAAATACTTTTTCCCCATACTCAAGTCAAGTAAAGAAATGAGAAAAAGGAGAAATCATACATATATTTTCTTTGAGATTTCAAATTAGTACTTACAGAATAATATCTAGGTTATATTTTCCTCTCACCAATATTATTTCAGTGATTATCATTAGTAACTTGAAAAATATTGAATAGATTTCTAAATGTTATTCTAGGATACTTTATAATTATTCTCTCACTATTATTTATCAAGTTCTCATTTTGATTCAAAGTAAAATGAAAAATGTATTTTAAAGATGACTAATTTTGACATTCTTAAGGAAAATATTTTTTTTAAAATTAATATTAAGAAATAATCCTACCTGAATTAGGAAAATTATAACTCAAATTTTTATATACGATTCAAATTCTGAAATCTTGAAATGTTTTAAAAATTAATATTGTCTAGTATACTGTGTGCATACAGATTTAAAATTAGAAAATAGTTTTATATAGTTTCTAGTTTTAACTCTGCATTTTTTTAGTAATTTATTGCATTTTTTATAGTAAAAATCAGAGTGTATAAACAACGACAAACAAAAATTTCCGTAATTATTCATACAACGTATGTGTTATTTAAGAAGTTCATAATAACTTGCTAATTTAATAAACAAAATATTTTATTGTTTTTAAGAAAAGCTACAAAAATAATATCAAAATAAGAGAATCATAATGAATAATTCATCAGTTAAGAATTCAATTAGAATTAAAATAGTGCTTATTATGTATTATATTAAAAAAATAAGTGTCTTTTATTTTAATTATGCGTTGAAAAAAATATTTGATGTCTATATTAATATACATTGTGTCACGGCAGATTTTTTACTCAGTGGAAGCTATACTAATCGCTACACATATGTATGCAAAAGTCAACTATATATATATATATATATATATATATATATATATATATATATATATATATATATATATATATATATATATATATATATATATATTCGAATCCCGAATATATATATATTCGGGATTCGAACTCACTACCTTCCGAAAATGAGAACGACACTCTAATCAACAATGTAATGTACGAGGGTCACAGAAGAGGTTATCGATACTTTTCAAATATTCTATTTTACTTTTTACTTTTCTTCATATATATATATATATATATATATATATATATATATATATATATATATATATATATATTTAAATCGGGATTCGAACTCACTACCTTCCGAAAATGAGAACGACACTCTAATCAACAATGTAATGTACGAGAGTCACAGAAGAGGTTATCGATACTTTTCAAATATTCTATTTTACTTTTTACTTTTCTTCATTATATATATATATATATATATATATATATATATATATATATATATATATATATATATATATAATAATGAAGAAAAGTAAAAAGTAAAATAGAATATTTGAAAAGTATCGATAACCTCTTCTGTGACCCTCGTACATTATATTGTTGATTAGAGTGTCGTTCTCATTTTCGGAAGGTAGTGAGTTCGAATCCCGATTTAACCTATCATCGTTCGTGTTCCCTATAGGCGACTGAAGCCCACTAAGTAGGTTGCGGTTGCAATATCATCCAAAAGATATGATACATTGATATGATATGCGGATGACGAGTCAAATATTGGAGATCTTCTGTTTGGCTCCTATTTCTAAATTATAAAAATTCCCATCCGGCTGCTCCCACATATCTGATAACTAACTGATGTAGTGCTGGCCCACCCGAAGGTATTCAGCAAAAGGGAGCACATTGGATAGCAATCCTGGACACCACGCAAGTGCCGAGCAGGCCACTGGCACGGAGGTCCAAAGTGACACACACCGCCCAAGGGCAAAGGTTCCTAGTCTGACTCTATTGAGACTCGTCTTCAGGAAGGGGCCAAGATCGGCCCTTATTGAAATAAGTAACATACATTCACATATCTGATAAAGCTCAACTCAAAGCTAAGTATAGGGAAGCATACTGGTAGGGCAACAATAGATTATGATAAGCAAAATATCCTCTTTATTGTTCGTAATACAGAACAAGCAATACTATTCAACAGAAAAGAAAGCTTCTTTTGGGGTAACATGACAAAAGGTTTCAAGCTGGAAAAATCTCAACCGGATTTTTTAGTCAGATATTAATTATGAATGGATTCTTATTCAGGAAATTGTGACACCACACATGATTTGGCATAAAGAGAAGTAGACTCTCAAAATAGTAAGTAGACTCTCAAAAAGAGAAGTAGACTCTCTTAGTGGTAGGACAACTCTCTTATAAGTAAAAAGTTTCCAATTCGATCCAGGCCACTGTTGAACAACGGTAGATAGATTCTGCATTGCTATCTTCTGCCTTTACGTCTGTCCATATGATTGCTTGGGAGTTTTTCCGATTTCCTCTCTTGTGACGCCTCGCTACCTAAGAAAAGTATGTCTCACTACCCCTATGAAAAGTATGTCTCGCTACCTATGAAAAGTATGTCTCGCTACCTAAGAAAAGTATGTCTCGCTACCTATGAAATACGTCTCGCTACCCATGAAAAGTATGTCTCGCTACCTATGAAATACGTCTCGCTATCTATGAAATACATCTCGCTATCTATGAAATACGTCTCGCTATCTATGAAATACGTCTTGCTATCTATGAAAAGTACGTCTCGCTATCTGAAATACGTCTTGCTATCTATGAAAAGCACGTCTCACTATCTATGAAATACATATCGCAAAAGACCTTCCTGAAGCAATTTACTCGATAGATATTAAAATGCTTTACAAATGGTCTATGTCGAGTGGTTCAGGCCTCCCCATCTCATATTTTTCAGTGCATTGGGTGTGAGAGAAGGGACATGGAATTGAGACCGGTGGTGGTGCTTGAGAGACTGACTATTTTTGGATTCATGGGGCTGGTGTGATGGTACTGTCACGCCAGTTGGGGATAAGCAACAACAACAAATGGCCTTCAGAAGTTAGGCTGTCTACTATACTGTGTCAAATATTGCATATATGCTTTCAAAATTTGTGATCCAATTTGGAAAATGACAAATTGTAAAGAAAAAAAAAGTTGTAATTATTGTTTTAATATTTCTTGCAATCTAAATTAAAAAAAGGTTTTAAAAATACTTTCAAGTTTTATTCGGAAATATCTGCCAGTTATATAAATTCTATTATAATATTAATTTAAAATTAAAACCTATGTGTTTCTTTTTGGCATTAATGATTTATTGCTTTTCCTACCAAATAACCACTTATGAATTGCTAAAATGTAGTTTAATATTAGAATTTGATTTATTGAAGTTCAGATTTTCCCAAAACGTAAACTTTGTAAAAAAGAAAAAAAAGTATACATTTTATGTTTTTCTTTAAAATTTGTAAAATAAAATAAATTCAAAAAATATATTTATCGATAATCTGAGGCTTCTCAACCTGTTCAGTGGTCAGCGTGCCTGACTTTGGATAAGGAGGTCCTGGGTTCGAATCCCGGTTTTCTCTCTTATCTTTGTCCTTTCCATGTATGAAAGCGTTATGAATGGTTGCCTACCCTATAAGCAGGATTACCATGTGTGTCCTGGGGAAGTCGGACTCCACACCAAATTACAATTCACTTGGTAAAAACGAGCAGCCAACCCATCATTGCAAACTTTAGATGCAAACAACAACAGTAATCTGAAGATTTTCTTGCACAAATTGTAAAATATAAGAATTACAATTTTTTTAAAAGAAAACTCGTTACTTATAAAACGCATTGGATTTATCAATGGTAGCATTTTAAAAGGCACTGGATATAAACTTTGAGAGTCCAATATCAAAATAAAAAATTTTATTAATTTTATTTTAAACAAAATTTAACTAAATTTTATGGCATAGTATTTTTTAATTATGATATCCTTTATATTTATTTGTTTACTGTGAACTATACAACATAAGTCTTACAATAGTGGAAATCTTATTTTGATTTTTCGGAAGAATAGCGAACAATTATTCTAAAAGCTTTCCAAGAAACTTATTCCACAAATTTCAGGAAAATTATTTAAACAATTATTTTAAAAGCTCTTTCAGAATGTCCATTTCAAACAAATAAAAAATTTAAGAACTATTAATGTATACACATCATCAGCAAAAATTATTTTGTTTGTACTTGAAAATATCAACTTTTCTTAAAGTATTTCGAAAATAAATGTCCTTTTATTTGCTGCCATGTATAAGAAGCTAATTTGAATAACTTCTAGAGAAAAAATAAAGTTCATTCATTTAAAACTTTTAAAAAAACATATCATTTCAGAAATATGTTAATCGTGAATATTTTTTATTTTTACACAAATATTAGAACATTTCTAATGCTGTTAAAACAGTATAAGCTATAGTAATAATAAAAGAATCTATTTTTTTTATCTTTCTATCTTATAAGTGAATGTTTAAACATCGGAACAATCGTTTGAATTTTAATTTAAAATTTTTTGCATCAGTTATCGCTTAATGGAACATTAAGAAAATAAAGGAACAGTCCATTGTCTGTTATTCCTTCACAAATATTTCTAGTTTATTTCTTTCCTGAACGTTGGCAATGCTATCTCAGCTTTTGTTTTCTGCTATGAATATGTTAATGGTTTCTTTTATTGCAACGTCAGGGATTTAATTGCTGTTCTTTCCGCTTCTCGGCTCCTCCTCAACAAAATTTTCTACAACGACAAAGCGCTTCATTACCGACTTCACCACGCCCTCTATCGGAGTGTTTTAATTGATTCGTATAACTGTTTTTTCTTTTTCTTTTTATTTCTTCCCTCTCTTTACTTTTTCTATCTGAATTAATTCAATTTTCCAGTTGCAGATGCGGCTCTTTTTTTAGTGCAAATAAAAGAAAATACTGTACCAGTTGCGCTGACTGTTTGCCTAAATATTTAGCTGTTGCCAAAATTAGAACAATTCATTTTAAAAGTTACGTTTACTAGCTGCAATTTGTTGAAAATATTAAGCTTTGTATCACGAATAACTTATTACTGTTTTTCATTTACATTTCTCCGTATAACACATTTTTTATTTAAAATTTGAAGACTGATATTGAATAGATTTTATTCACTAGAACTATTATTTTCCTTAGAATTTCGTTTTAAAATTTTAAAAATCAAGTTGTGTTTCTATTTCATTCAATTAATTCTTAGAAATTTATGGAGGTAAATATTTGTCGCAATGTAAGTTCATTTCCCTATAAGTGCCAAATAAGTAAATTTCAATCACAACTTTTTTTATTTATTTTTGTTTTTTTAGGAGGAAAAAGTTTATAAATAATCTAAATATTATTTTAAATATAGAAATTTTGAATCATTGGTAATTTTAGCTGAAATACATTATAGGACTGACATTCACTTTCAGTAATGTGGCATTAGTCCGGTTTTTGAATAAAATGTGAGTATACATACTTTCTAATGTTTGGAACTTAAAAGAGGCTTGCAAGCAATAATGAATGGAAAATGAGATTAAATAGCTTATTTCAATAGTTGTATGTAATGGTTTCAATAATTGTGTAACAATTTTGATACATTTTACAATAAAAGCAATTTATAAAAACAGGGGCTGTAATATATAATTCAGTCATAAATTGACTACTTTATTTAAATATATTCTCTTGTTTCAAAAAGTACAATCAAAATATATAATTAGAAATACGGAAACATATTAATTATATATTTTTAATATTTATTGGTATAATAAATGCGTATATAAACATTTATGAATGATAATCAGCCACTCAATTAAAAATTATTTAATATGCATAATTCTATTGGTAAAAAATATATGCACAGATAATTCTATGATAAAATAAAACATTAGATATGGTTATATAATTTACAATATTTGGTAATTCGTATATCATATAATTGGGTATTTTGCAATCTGTAAATTTGTGCACGAAATTCTTTTGTTTCATCCGTAAACTTTTACTAGATATTTTAAAATTGATTAAAATCATACAACCCAAAAATGACTGAAAATTTTAAAAAATAAATTATTAGAAATATACATTTTGCTAAATGAATTTGTGTAGATGATATATTTCTAATGTCAAAAAAGAATGAATTTGTTCCCACTGGATATTTCAAAAATGATATCAAGTTTCGGAAAATGGTATCCCAGTGTAGCTCTCATAAACTTATAGATTTTGTATTCGAATAGCATCATGTTTTCGCGTCAACAGGTTGAAAACATAATTTTGGTTTTTCCAATTTTCATAGTAACATGTTCATAACTTTTATGCATTTTTCCTCACTAAGCAGCATCATCTATTAGGGAACTTTATAACTAATTTTGAAAATCAAAGGTCTATCTTTCCTGTTTATCTTTGCAGTGTGTATAGTAAATCATAAGTTATTATAGTTTTCAATTTTAACTCATTTTCAAAAGTCTAACTATTTTTGAACACTATAAATGGGTGCTTAATTTAAGACTGCTAAAATACTCACACAAAGAATTGCGTTAGAAATTCAAATTTATGCAAAAGGTAGTTGCTTTTTTGTTTTATATATTGCTTTAAGTTTTTAGGACGTAGAACTAAATAAATTCTAACAGTGGTTAATTAATGGACTTTCATATTTATTAAGTTATTACATTTGCTTTTCATTAAATGCAATTTTACAGGTTTTTATTTTTGAATTGTGAAAAAAAGGATTCTTTAAAGATGAAAGATCACTTGAATTATTAAGCTGTTTTTACTCTGTTTATGAAATATATATATATATATATATATATATATATATATATATATATATATATATATATATATACTATTAGCTGTTTTTAATAATACCTGTACTGTGCAAAGCAGCACCTTTCACAAATGCTGTTTACATAATTCTTAGTTATTCAAAGGAATTTTTAAAAAGAAAGCAATAAGAAATGAAAGAATGTTTAATTTTGAATATATGAATTAAATATGAGTAACATAATTATCATTAAGAACTTAATTCAGAGATTTTAGTGAATGACTAAGAGAACATCACTTGCAAATTAATAACAGTTTTTTAAAACGCGCACATAAAATATTTAGTTTTTGTATTTTTAATGGAATAGATTTACTTTTAACAGATATGTGAAATACATTTTTTAATACAAAAATGCTTATGCCATTTCTTTAAATAATATAAAGTTCTCAAAAATTTAAAAACTTTAAAGTAATTTTAAATATATTGTTATTTAACTATATTAATTCCCAATTTTTTGAATCTCATATTAATGCTACTTTTTATAAAATCTTGTGAAATAGATGTAAATTGTTATACAATTTAATTTCTAGTATAATTCTTTCCAAATGCGTTTAAATTCAGTGTAAAATTATAAGACTAATTATGTTTACAAATTATTTATTATTTATTAGTCATTTAAAATTAAATTATTGTTTCATTTAGTTAAAATCGTACTGACGAGTAAATCAGAATTTATTGGAATTTATTTTAATGAAATTTTTTATCACAAAAATTTATACTACAGAAAAGCAATATTAGGTTTTTAAGCAAAATTTTGCTTGAAAGCTTTAGTCGTTCATAATAATAAAATCTTATTTCATATTTCATGAAGGAAATTTTCTCGATTTTAGATATTTTAAATATTTAATAAAAAAATTGGAATTACTTCCGAAAAGAAAATCACTATTACTCCAATGAAGATGCAATTTTCTTCTATACAAGGCCTTAAGTCTATGAATAATAACATGCTTGAACCTAGGTTGATAAAAATGAAATTCTTAATGCTAAATATTTTAATGAGTTATTTTATAGATTAAGTTTTGTATGAAGTTATTATAGGGTAAGTTTTAACTTAACTTTGAGATAAAATTATTAAATTTTACATTAGTTTTCTGGTAATAGAAATTTTTTCTAATGCCCGGCTGCCCTTAGGCCTTTGCCCTATTCATGGGGGATGTGATGGCATAGTAGGACACCCAGTGGGTGTGCCATCTTCGCACTGAAAGTGAAGTGATAAAGCAAGGGAAACACAAAGAGAGAACGAAATATCCATGCTTGAACCAGGATTCGAACTCGGGACCTACTGCTTTGAAGTTAGGGACGCTAACCTCTCAGCCATCGGTCGGTGGTAATAGATTATCGATTGAAATAAAAGTATGTAGTTATCAACTTTCGCATCATGCCATTTTTTTCCTTTTCATAATTAAGTGTTCATACTATTTATAATATTGCTTTCAATCTATATAATGTTTTTATTGCCATAATTACCGTAGAAATTGTTAACTGTCTTTTCATTGATTATAAATTGTTTCTCCATTGTTTGTTGAATGTGTCATCATGTTATATTTTATTTTTAACTCAGAGAAAATATTTAATGCTATTGCCTGATGTTCAACAGGGCTTAAAGCTCTTTAAAATGTTTTGCAACTTCTTGCTACTAATTTGTAAGCACAATTTTTTTGCCTTGTTAAATGCCACGATGGTGGCGCCCTCATGGACCTCGTAGAGGTGTGGAGCATACCAGGTGTTGGGGAGACGGCACCCGTTAACCTTAAGGTACAGTCCTGGATCTCCCCACACAGTTATGTATGTATGTCAGAGTGCTGGCTGCGGATAGGGAGGTCCTGGGTTCGAATCCCGGTTCAGGCATGGATGCACTTTCTCTCTCTGTCTATCCTCTCTTTATCCTTTCCTTGTATGAATGGGTTGTGAATGGTTGCCTACCCTATAAACGGGTACCTATGGCATGAGGAAGTCGGACTCCACACCAAAATAGGGTTCAGTTGGAAAAGTGGAGCAGCGCACCCCTTCATACCAGCCTAGCTGCCACAAGACAACAACAATAATAGAAAATGATATTATACCATATCGAATTTGTACAACAATTGAGATCGACGAAGAATTTTCTCCTAAATTCAACTGAAAGTATATATATATATATATATATATATATATATATATATATATATATATATAGATTTAGATTTAAAATTATGGTGGTCCAAAAGAACCTAGCACCACGACCATAGGTCTATGGTACTATACACCTCAGAAAGCCCTATTTGAAGAGACCAGTGGCTGAAGCAAAGTTCAGCAGACATTTTACTGAAAATTCCTACAACATCCTAGGTTCAATAAAGTGCTGACTGAAGCGCTTAAATCTATGTGCAGAAAAGGTTTCACATTCACATAAGATGTGTATTGAAGTTTCTTCCATATAATGACAACCTCTACAAGTGGGATCATCTGAAACTCCCATTATCGTGAGATGTCTTTTAAGGTGTCAGTGTCCTGTAAGTAGTCCCACTGCTTTCCTTAGACTGTCTCTATTGAGCTTTAATAATTATTTTTCCCTTTTGCTAGGGCACGTGCAATTTAATACCCTTGCTTGTCTTTGATCATTGGCATTGTGCCAGTTCATAAACTGTTGTTTTCTGAAGAGATCAAAGACATTCTTTCTGATCAATTCTTTTGAAATACCTAGCTCTGGTTCAGGACCAAAAAAGTCAGTTGTTGATCCAGTCCTTGCTAGCTCATCAGCTAATTCATTGCCAGGAACACCAGAGTGCCCAGGCACCCACATTAAAGAGGCGGGTATATATATATATATATATATATATATATATATATATATATATATATATATATATATATACATATATATATATATATATAATTTGATGTATCAGTTTGTTTATTTATTTACTTTTTATTTATTTAAATCTGCAAAAGTGTTGAATTTATCAGATAAGTACGAAAAAGGTTTTTCCCTTATGTTAAAGTTTCTGCAGCGTTAACTGGATCGAAACCGCTATCATGCAATGTGGACGACCATCAGAAATGAGCAAATAAAGTCACCTGCCGCCGACGACTCCCCAAAGAATCGCCGGAGTGGAATACGATTTTAATTGGAGTTACCAAAAGAGCAACTTTCCATATGCTGGTGGTAGCGACCGAAAAAAAAATGGAAGAGGGAAAAACGGGACGGCAGATGCGATGCGTGCCGCTCCAGGGGTGTAACGGAGGGGGCTGGTCAAAAGAGCAAATAGTGAGCACGAGATGATACCATCGTTCTCGCTGATGCAGACCACAAGTACTGGAGGTGGCGGCGGCTATCGATGATTTGTCGAAGAGAATACGTCATTTGCAAACTAGATAACCGTGACTCATTTCGCGTTAACTGGCGCAGATCTTCATTTGGGAGGCCGCTCTCGTTTTCCAGCGAATATTGTTTCCAAACCACTATCATACAAGTGAATGTTGTGAGGAACATCATTAAGCTAGAAGTGTAACGTTTCAAACAGGTGATTTCCTTCGAAGCTATCGTGCGAAAAATTTTATGAAATAAACTTCAGTTAAATTTAAATACGGAGAAAATATATATAAAAAAAGTTATTAATAAAAAAATATCTAATGCTTTAAATCATAATTTCTCCCAGGAAAAACCAAAATAAATTAATAATTTGATAAAATATTTTTATACTTATCTAAAATTTTAAATCTTATTATGATAAACACTTAGGCAGTAATACACCTATGTACTTCCAATTTGTGCTTACACTCCAGAAAAGTATACAAATGGATTCCTATAAGAAACATTCTTTTGTAATTTTTTTTCCAACGGCGGGCTTTTGGGTGACGAACCCTATGCCACAACAAGGCCATTAACTGCTACTCATTTGTCGTTATCCAGTGGGCACCTGTGAACCAAGTCACGGAGGCGAATAGCATACCACCACAAACCCGTTTATAGGGTGGGCCACATCAATACATCATCACTGAATAAAGGACAGAGAAAGAAAGTAACATCCATGCTCGATTAGGGATTCGAACGCGGGATCCACAGCTTTGGAGTCAGGAACCACTCAGCCATCGGTCGGCTTCTTTTGTAATATATATATATATATATATATATATATATATATATATATATATATATATATATATATATATATATATATATATATATATATATATATATATATAGGAATTTGTAAATAAATTTATCAAATTCAAAAAATCATTAAATCTGCTAAAGCTACACTTAAATTGCAATTATTTCATAAAAGACAAAAAAAAAATTCCTATAAAATAACATTTTTAACGTAATTAATCCTTAACGCATTTCCTTAATTCATGCTTCTCCTTTTATAGACAGCGTTCTTATATAAATTAATAATAATTGTTTTATATGAGTTTTTTTTATTTATAATTGTTAATAAATTTGAGGTACATTTAAATTTTAAAAATGTTCAGTTATTTCTGTTGGTTTAATTCAATTAAGCTGTAATAATTATTATGGTTTTTTATAATAACACTACATCAAACTATACAAAAATATTTGCTAAAATAGAAAGCATTATTGACTGAAAATTTCCCTATTATAGTAATAAATATTTAGCAGTATGCAAATTATAATATTTTTAATCCACATTCTGCATCATCTAAACTTGTTCAAATTATTACTAAACAAATTATAAATTTTTTATTACAATTTCAATATATCGTGTGAAATGAAAAATAGAATCCTTTTGCTAAACTTTAAAAACAATGATTTATTTAAACTCCTTAGTAACATTACAAACATATTATGTAAAAACATTATTTCGAAAAAGAAAATCGAATGAATGGAATCTAAAATAAAGAATTAAAACCATGATATTTTGTTTGTTAGTAAATCTACGTTTTAAATATAGGATGTATAACCTTAGAAAATAATGCATTTTTCAAATAAAAATTATATATTTCAGCAGTCTTTATGATTTTATATTTTTGTAAAATGCGCCATTAGAAGTCCTAAATTATATTCTATGTGTTCATTTGGTAAAATTTGAATTATATAAAAGTGTATTACTTTTTAACTAACAACAAAAATTGCATGTACAATTAAGGAAGTACGTATTTGTACAGTTAACTAAATAGTTTGAATCAATAAATATATGAATTACTTTTACCAATAAGAAATGAGTAGAAGAGGGATCTAAGGGTATTTGATGTAATTTTGATTTTGGTGTCCTTTTTTCACAAAATTTCGCTAGAAGAAAACCAATGGAGCAACATTGACTAATGCTGTTTCTAAGAAACCCAATGCAAAAGCAATATTTTATAAATAAAAATTACTTAATCTAATCTTCGGCTAATCTTCCATACCTAATCTTCGGCTCTTATATATCTATATATATTTAAATAATTCAAATGTTTTCGATTCCACTTTAAAACTTCCGAGTACTTATGAAGAAATATAGACCCGGGTAATCGAAAATTTGCTCAGAGATAGAAAAATAAAACTGAAATATTTACTTCGAATAATAAGCTAGCAGAGTCGTCGCATAATTGGCCTACTCCTCAAAATTACGGATACTCAGGGAACGTTTTGCTCATGAATACTGGAACTATTTATCAGCGGAAAACTCGAAATTCCACCTTCGCGCCAACATAAGGCCAACATCCTTCTATGATTGGATTCGAAGCTGGATAATAAAATTTGGGCAAAATAGACGAGGGCTCCACCTTGATGAAATGCTGCCGTTAGCAGATGGATGATTCTCGGGCAGGTCAATTGCTTTTCATTCGGTACGGTATGTTGAGTGATGGTCAATTGCAGGCACCCCCTGTAATGATATTCATGAAAATCCTCCGAGAATCTGGAACCAAAAGGGGTCCATAACTCTTTCGGCATCAGAATTTAAGTCGTTCTTATTTTGGAGGGCCCTCTCCAGAGCCCTTACCAAACAATAG
This sequence comes from Latrodectus hesperus, assembly GCA_037975125.1. Taxonomy (NCBI): domain Eukaryota; kingdom Metazoa; phylum Arthropoda; class Arachnida; order Araneae; family Theridiidae; genus Latrodectus; species Latrodectus hesperus. The sequence continues at coordinate 96,170,497 of CM075857.1, read as the reverse complement.
GTTGATTTTTTCTCTTTAGTCTATGGAAAATTTTCATGAGCTAAAAAAAAAAAAATTAAAACCCTTTTTTCTATATTTTCTTTTTTGTATCTATACCTTATTTTTCTTTTTGTAAAATATAGATTTGTGGTTTGTTTTAGTCAGAAGAAAATAATTTTTTCTTTGTTAATTTTTCTGAAAAAATCGTTGCACTAACTTAACTTCTTACTTACTATTAAATTAAGAAATTCTGTGATAAATTGAAAAAGACATAACTTAAAGCAGTATTTAAAAATTTTTTTTTGATTTTGAAAACTTCAAGATTTTTGAAATATTTCTTAAATTTAGATATATGTAGAATAATATGCTTTATATACTAAACATTACAGCAAAAAAAATTTTTAATATATTTAATTTTACTACTTCTTTATTACATTAAATATTATTTCATATTAAATGAACATTTAACATATTATTATATTTCATATTTTTTTTATTTATAATAGTACAAATTTGCTTAATTTTATTTTCAGTCGCATAAAAATGAGCTTAATGATCTTCTCTATTCATTCAACTTCTCCAGATATTGACATAAGACAAATAATTATTTTATGTGGGTGTAAAAAACTACGCATCTGGATGTGCAGTTATACATATTCATATATCAATATTTATATGTATGTATATATACATATGTATGTATATACGCATATGTATGTATACATACATATGTATGTATATATGTGCGTGTTAAAATGAATGTCTTTTCTACATGTATTAGATGAAGATAAGAAGAGAAACGCTCTAAAATAATTTTTCCCTTTATTATTTGATCCATAAATTTAAATATATTAAAATATGGGGGTTAGTTTTTTTTCTCCTGGACGGAGAACTAGGAATATTGCTAATAATCAAGAATTATGTAATTGTGGATTATGGAGAATTAATAAAATAATTTTACTTTATAATTTGAATAATGTTTTCTAATTTTAAGAATTAAAATTACTTTTTCATTATACATGAATTGGATACATCTTTTATGGTTATTAACGTATTAGTGGATTAACACAAATACCATTCAATATTGTAATACAGTCAATATATGCATAAAACCAAATACACTTTATTTCGAAGAACTTTTTAAACCCTAAAATATTTATTTTCCGTAGAAATATCAACATATTGTAAAGTATTCTTTTTCTGTAGGATTTAAATGAATGAAATTTTTAATATTTAAAATAGTTTTTTTTTTTTCAGATATCTTAAATATATATAGTTATTATATATTTTCTACTTACATGACATACAAAGATAGCATTGTTTATGATAGACTTAACCTAAAATAAATATTAAAAAAGGTCAAACTAATCTTCAAGTCTTGCACAGTTATACATTTAAAATACACTTAAAATACTTTTAAGGAAATAAATTGGTAATATCGATAATGACTGTTACGAATCGGGAATCAACCACGATTCCCACCCAGGGCTTTTCCCCCTGGGGTCTGAGTGACACAAAACGAAAGCAAACCACAAAATTCACCTGCGCAGAAGCTGTCAACTTTCCAGCAACACGTACGTCATGAAGGCGTAACTTACCCCCGCCCCCCCCCCGTTTTCACGTCACCGGGTCTCACCCTATTAACCTGGGCACGTGACCACTCACCTGGACACCCCAAGATGAACAGAAAACAAAGGAAGCAAAATGAGAGGGGTCACAACCCTCGCACATCAGGAACCGCATTGTAACGACGGGTGTTTAGGTTTTAGGTCTTTGTGGAACTCTAATATTACACAGAAATGTATTTGCTTTTCTCAAAGGGAGAGTCCCAATAGTGAAAGGGGGATAAAAATGGAAGGAAGCTACATGGGGCAAACTCCATGAAATACACGTATACACACCACCTACCGTCTTTTTAATGTTAGTCATTATTGCACTCTCAGCGAAATGTTGGCAGCAGTATCGGCAAATTGCAAAAAGTTTAATGTTAGTCATTTTAATTGCAGTAGATCACTGTAATTGCGTTTTATTATAAAAGAAGAAGCAATGATGGTAAAATGAAAAGAATATAAACATCGATATTAAGGATATTTTAGTGCTATTTTTTAAACTTTTATTAAAATTGACACTAAAATAAGGAACTGACATACAAATTTCTTCTCTAAAAATTTCAGAATACATTTATTTACAGTTATAATGGTAATGTATTCACCTAATATCATAGCGACCAATGTACCCAGCTTTAGTAATTTTAATTTTGCAAGAGAAGTTGCCAATTTATGTTTTGTTCCCTTCATCTGTGACAGTTACAAAATTACAGTTCTTGTAGATATATTTTAGAATTATTTAAACATCCTCTATTTATCCAATATCTAGCTCTAATGTTTTCATAAATAAGTGTAAAATAGCATCATTAAAATAAAACACTAGTGTTCCGACTCATACAAATGTAATGGAATTCTGAAATATATCAACTAATTGACACAACTCTCATCAAAACATATCACATCATAATTTTAAATCTTATTTAAATAACAAAAAATAAATACGAATACGTCATTCTTATAACGCTAGTAAGAGAACATTTTAATTTACAAATATTTAGCATATTATATATAATATATATATATATATATATATATATATATATATATATATATATATATATATATATATATATATATATATATATATATATATATATATATATATATATATATATATATATATATATATATATATATATATATATATATATATATATATATATATATATATATATATATATATATATATATATATATATATATATATATATATATATATATATATATATATATATATATATATATATATATATATATATGTGTGTGTGTATGATGTGTGTGTGTGTGTGTGTGTGTATGTATGTGTGTGTGTATGTATGTGTGTATGTGTGTAATCTACGGATGATGGTTTGTTGATTTATATTACAGTGATTGTCGATTCTTCTTCGAATGGAATCGAATATCTAATTATATCGATTTTAGATCGATAAAAGCATGCCCACGGCTATGTGTGTGTGTTGTTATACCAGCATGCTTTTCCATGTACCTAGTCCTGAGCTGGACTTTACCAGGTTAGATAGAAGCAGCCGAGTGGAGTCTTCGTAATTTTGAAGCGGAGACCAAGCAGAATACCCCCAATACCTGGCCTCACATCTCTAGAAATATCATTAACATTGGAGGATATTGCGACAACGCACAGTTTTAACATTCCCCAGTACCCATTAACGAATACGAAGGATCTTCAGTTAAATCGGGATTTGAATTCGCTACCTTCCGATGATGAGAACGACGCCTTAACCAACCAGGCCACTGCTGCGGCACGTGTGTGTGTAATTTTTATTTAAATTAATACCTAATTTTGATATTCAGCTGAAAACCAGAGTAGATCAGCTCTACTTATAATTTAGCATTTATACAAAAATGAAGCCGCCCGCCCTGTCTAGTGGTCAGAGTCCCTGACTACGGATAGGGAGGTCCTGCGTTCGAATCCCAGTTTGGGCATGGATGTACTATCTCTCTCTCATATACTATCCTGTCTTTGTCCTTTCTGTGTATGAGTGTGTTGCAAATGGTTCTGTGTATGAATGTGTTGCAATAGGGTAGGCACCCTATAAACGGGTCCCTATGGCATGTGTGTATTGAGAAAGTCGGACTCCCCACCAAAATAGGGTTCAGTTGAAAAAGTGGAGCATCGCACCCCATATTGCCAGCCTAGCTGGCACACGAAATTTTGTATATTTTAAAATAAGAACTAAAAGCGTTTCGTTAAAAAATGTTTTTAATCCTTGTTTTGCATAGTATTGTCATAGCTAATACAAAAGAAGACATTTGAAACTCAAATACAAACTGTCAAAGTCAGTGTTTACTATTAGACAAAATTTAAAGCAATATTTTGCTCAAAACTAGCTGTAAAAAAGTACAAAACTACATGGAAGACATATAATTAACACAAGAATTTTCTCAGAGAAATTTCAACACCAAGGATAAGATTCTCATGCGAAGAACAAAAGATCTCTCATGAAAGCTTTTCCCAACTGATAAATTTTTATGGGATGGAAGATTTTCCGAACGAGGTGGCAGCCTGGCGTCATTATCAATAATCTCATCAGAAGATGAAAACCCTCCTCTCTTAATGGATGTCTTGCTGGAAAACGTGCGCTCACCTTCGCTTCTGGCTATCCTCAATCCATCAAGGAGATACTTTCTAATCATTTTAAAATTGCTTCAAGGAGCGTAGATTTTTGAAAAGGTTGAAAAGTGATCCAAAATTAATAGGAAAAGTTCAGAGCGTTACGATGTCAAACTAGGTCATAAAGCACTGTCATAAATCAAGACTTCGAAGAAATTATAATTCAAGCATGAAATCACATGGATTGAGATAAGATTGTGCATTTTATTAAATTTAGAAATTATCCTATTACACACAAGATTTTAGTATGTTGCCTACTTGAAAACAAAAGTTCAAGTAAGTTTTTCATGCTTAGTTTATTGAGGAATAATTGAAATCTCCTTACTTATTCTATTTCTCAGTATATTTTAAGTTATTTATTTCACTTTCAAGGCCTGTTATTATAAAAAATTTCTATTTTTACATCGAATTATTATCCCCACATTTGAAATTTTCTTACAGTTTGGGAGAAGTATCTCTATATTATAATTCATTTCATATGCAATATAAATTCCAATAACTAATTTGAATAGACAAAATTATTAATCTAAAAATTTGTTTTTAGTCTTTCTAAATTTATAATATTTTACAAACACAATTATTATTCTGATCAGATACTTTTCCGCAAGTTTCCTTATTTAACTTAAATTTAGAAAAATGTAAAGACTAGGAAATTTAATCCTTTTTATAAAATATAATTGTAATGTTAGTCTACAGAATTTTTAATGTAATTCAACAAAATTTTACCGTTGTGTCTATTACTAGTTAGATCCTTAGCATTACAGAAAGTTTATATACATAGTTCTTAAAATTTTCACCAAAGTATTGTAAATATTTGGGTACATTGAAAATTATAGTATTTCTTTATTGAAAAAAAGGAAAAAAAACTATTCAAGTTCCATTTTAAGTAATTTATTTTGAGAGCAAGGATAATTTTTCTTTGATTCCCTCTGATTTATTATTTTAGAAGAATATTTACTTTTGTTATATGTGTTTGGCAATAAAAGTCATCTTAGTTATTTAGTATTTTAAAGGTTAGATTTTCTTGAATAATTAAACTTGTTTTGATTCTGGGTTTCCTTACTCTTTTACCACTCTTATCCAAGAAAAAAAACTTGTAAAAATTCGATACTTTCAATTAATTGATCCCAGGAAAAATTAAGAAATTTGAATTATATTTAAAAACCTATGATTCACACAGTTAAAATATTCGATAATATACTTGTAAATATAAAACCAAAAATCAAGCTGTTGTGTTTGCATTTCTTAAAAAGTGAAGATAACAGCAATAAAAATGAAAATTTAAATATCTCGTATCAGAAAATTTATAATGTCTATAGAGAATAAATGAATAATCTTGTTTTTATATATATATATATATAATAGATATTAAAAAGAAATATTTTGTGTTAACTGCATCAATTATATTATATAATATTCCCATATATATATATATATATATATATATATATATATATATATATATATATATATATATATATATATATATATATATATATATATATATATATATATATATATATTGGCCACACATTCCTTTTATTACAAATCTTTGAAAACAGGATTCAATTCAAAATCTTCACACATTAGTGGATCATTTTCAAATAGATAACACGTTATACAATGCCAATTAAGCTTTCTAATTTTAACATGTTGAGACAATAAAACTATGCTTGGAATTTAAACTACATATTTCCTTTTATTGCTCATTGATGATAATATTATGTATAAACATTGGGGGAAAAAATCGAGGATGATAAAAATCTTCACAGAGTTATCGGAGGGAATGTGTACGAGGCTCCCCGAGTCATCGAAGGAGCACGCAGATTGGTTTCCCTGGTAACGATTCAGGGACCTCCGGTGTCGAATGGCGAGTTCTATTGCAGCTGACGTCAGACGGTCGACAAGCGCGCGGACCTCAGTTCCCCCTTCCATGCCCGCAGAGGCCCGAGAGCCGCCAACCAACATCGCCGCTCGGCTCTGGTACAACTTTTATTTTTTATTTCCCCATCTCGGAGCTGTTTTATTAACCTTCTCAAGGCAGGAGATGTCGCCTCCTTCTCCATAATTGAATTTCGGACAAAAAGGAAAGAGTCCATCATTCAAATCGTCTGGGTTCCTTCTTTTTATTTTTAACCCTGGTTATCCATCCACCTTCAAAAAATGTGCATTGAAGATGCAAAGTGAAGAAGAAATAATGTCATCAGAAGTGACACAATAAACAACAATAATTGTGTCAATATTGAGGAAGTTTTGGAGTCTTCTTTTTTATTTTTCAGTCAATGTTGTCAGAACTTTAGGAACTGTCAGAGAGAAAAAAAAAAAAAGCTGCATTTCTAAGCAGAAAACACTTATCGTAAGAACCTAAAAGAATCGGCGAGCTATTAAAGGACTTAAAAGAATGTATAACTCAAAAAAGTAAAAAAAAATATTGATTAATTGAAATACCACGAAGATAGTATTGATATTTTATCTGTTTGTTTTGCTGTTTGGTAAAAGAATTTTAAAAGTGAAACCAATCTGTAAAATATAAAAAGTAGAAGGGTAGTGAAATCATTAGAAAATCTTGCTAAGTTTGATTTAAAACTGTATATGAGTTCCGATTGTTAAATTAAGAAGTAAAATCCTTCCAAAACCAAAACTCAGAACTCTTGTCTTCAGAGAACAGTCGATGTTTTACGAGAGATTATAGAAAACTCATCTTCATGGTGATGACAGCGGGTGGTAGGCGAGGTCTTCGGCCGGATCCGCACCGATCACCTCCGGCAGGATCTTTGGCTTCAGGACCGCAGGACATCAAACCTTACTGTCCACCCATGCTTTTTCGTAAGTACCACAACAATCCTAATTTTTGAAAGAAAATCAATGCTAAAAAAATTTAGTACACATCATTTTGCATGAAAAATGATGAAAATGCTGTAGTGATCTGTAAATCTAATGCTTTGATTTTTTCGGCTAGTTTTCTTCAATTTCTTTATTTAGAAATGAATTATATTCGAATGTATTATCTAATTTTACTTGTTAAAAAGCTCTTATTATTTCTTAAAGAACGTAAGGATTTGTAAAATAAAAGTAAACAAATATTAACATCTATCTGATAGTAAAATTGATTCTAAGATACACGCGTAAATGATTATATTCTTTCTTCACTCTTTAGCATATATTTCTAAATCAAAATGGTACCGTTATATTTAAAATATATATAGGTAAGTTTATTTCCTACATAGTGAAAAATTAATTAAACTTTTTTATTTTAAGTTCTACATAAGAATTCGTAAAAGTGGCTTTTCATTTTTATTACTTTGGTGTGTGTGTGTTTGTTTGACACATGCAGAATTAAATGCTTGTCTAAAATTAAATAGTTTGACTTTTATTAAGATTTTGATAATTGCAGTTTAATATAGATTTTGATTTAATGATGTCTTTATAAAGCAATTTTATCAGACGGTATATTTTTTTATCTTCTATGTATGTATATTTTAGCCCAAATTTTCTTAATAAATGTATAAAATATTATGATAAAAACTTATTTAAAGTAACTTAATTTTTATTTTTTGAAAAGTCTGTGAGTATTTAGGAGTATCTTTATGCAAAAAATATCTTATAAATGATTTGTTATATTTATTATTAGATTAGTTAGATATATTTCTAAAAAAGTAAAAAAATAAAAAAAATTTAAAAAAGAATTTTTTTCTTTGCACGGATTTTCACATAAAGAAAATAATTTGTACTTCAAATCTCATTTTTCAATAGTTGAAATAAAATTAGTTTATTTTATTTCATTATTTTATTGAATTTATGAAATTAAAAATAAAACCGAAACAGAAATATTTAATAATACGTGGGAAGAATATTCTGATGGAACTAAAATAGCCTATTTAATATTTAATTGTAAGCAATCAAAGTACAGAATATAATACATTTGGGTTATATCATTTCTTAAATAACTTTTGAGTTTCAATATAGGTTTCATAATTTGATGCTGTTATCTGATTCTCCCATATATTTTTACCAATGTAGAATATTCTTTCCAAGGCTAATGAATGCAAAAAGTAAACAATTATAAATTATTTCCTTATATAATGATATTATTATTTGAATTTGATAAATGAAATAATTAATAAACTATACTATTTAAAACATTTTTGAAAAATAGAGTTTTGTCTAAGTCTTTCAAGTTTTTCCTTTTTTTTAACAAAATTGTATGAGAAACAACGATACCAAACTGAATATGATTTTAAAATTTGCAGAGTTTGCCCACCGAAAGAAATAAGATGTTGAAGGTCCCATTTTACTGGTATGTAGGTGAATCCTGTGGTTGGATGAAATCAAACTGCAAATGTAACCATATAAGTGTAGCAATAGGCCTTCATGCTCAAGTAGAAATAGACCTTTAAGTCCACTTTTACCAAATTTAATAAATTTATCCCACTAATTTGTAAATGTTGAGTTAAAAATTGTTCTAATGAGTATCTAAGAAAATCTAGTTCCATATTACGATCTTTAATTTAATTTTATTAATATTAGAAAAATTCATTTCTGTAATAGAATATTTTTATAAACCTAACTTTTCCTTGATGAATGGAGTATATTAAGATTATTATTTTTCCAGTTGGGTTCACACACTTCTGGCCAATAATACTATATGAAGAAAAAATAAGCAAAATATTAAATTCTGAATTATACTTTTAAAATATGGTGATAATAAAAATAACTAAATTAATATGATTTCATTAGTCTTGTTATTAGATTTTTTATCAGGACTAAATCTAGTCATTATGATTCGTAATTAGATAAACTTTTCCTATGAATAAATAAAATAGCCTCAAATAATTCCTCTTTCAAAGTATCATCTTTTACGATGAGTGTTCTTAATTATTTTATTCGATATTTCTTCCAAAGTGGGCGTGTGCAAAAACTTTAAAAACTTACCTTACTATTCTCTATGTCATTAAGAATAACAATCATAGGCTTACTTTTCCAGAATATAGCATGAAAATTTATCGGTTTAAGTAGTAATTCAACACATTTCCTCTTTAAGAAATATTGCCCATTACTCCGGTCAAGAGGGATGTTAAATCACACAAGTGAAATAAATAGAATTTACACCCACTCCAGTGACTCTAACAAACTTAAATATCTTTGATAAATGAGGATTATTATTTTAAAGTACCATGTTTACAGATTAGATTAGAGTAAATTCGATATTCATAGCCTACCTTGGCTATTATTTCGTTTACTAAAACAATATCATGAAGTATAAATGTTAGTCTGAATATAAATTATATTTATGCAGTTAACAAACAGATCACAACTGCAATGAATAAAAGCAATTGAATTTGTTTGAAAAGTTGAAATATGTCGAACAAGCAAATAATAGTTCTTATCCGTTATTCGAATCCTTCCTATAACTCCTTAATACAAAGTATTCCAATAAATTATTTGAAACAAAGTTAATAAAGTTTTAATAAAGTTATTTGAAAATTTCGAGTAAAAAATATTTGATATCATGTCATGATGTAAAATATTTTTATATTCAGAAATATATATATATATATATATATATATATATATATATATATATATATATATATATATATATATATATATATATATATAATATATATATAGAATATATATATATATATATATATATATATATATATATATATATATATATTAATTAAAATGTGATCAAATGTATATGAATTGTAGAATAGTTTACAAGCAGATTTTTATGAAATTATATTCTGTCATGTTTAATTAATTATTGAATATAATTTGATAAATAAATATTCTTATAAATCTTCAAAGATAGGAAAATCAATGATAATTTGATTTCTCAGGATATTTTTTAAATAAAATTTATATTAATTTCTTAAAATTAAAGAATATAGTGAATTTGTAAAAACCAAAGTAGATTACACGTGTCTATGTTATAGTCTCAAATCAAAAACTTTCAATAGAAGAGTTAGATGGACTAATTGATTACAAGTTTATAAATAATTAGTTACTAAAATTATTCATAGCTAACGTAAAACTATAAATATTTACATGAATAATTTAAATTCAAAACTAGTTGAAAGCTACAAATTATGTTACAATAAAGATATTTTTTCTAGTAAGCTAGTTAGTTATTAATAATTACAAACTTAATCAATGATATTTTCTTTAAAAATACATTTTATGGCCATATATAACTCTATGATATAGTCTAAGACAAATACGTAATCATGCGTGAGTTTTCATCCGGTTGTATTTCTTGAAAGCTCTTGTTTTTCTGTTCCATCTTTATTTATTAATGACCTCTAAAATTATGAAGTAAAAAAGAAACAATAACTTTTTAATCTGAAAAATTCTTTCTTACATTTATAAACGTCAAATCTGCATGCCTTATTTGTCAAGGTTCCATTGTCATTTCGTATTGTAACTGAATCCAGCGACATTTTATGTTTCAGCAACGTAAAGTAAAGAATATTCTTAAAGATTCTTTTTATCTGTCATTCATCTATAAGAAGAGAAAAGATTTTAAAACATGTGTGAATAAAATTTATATCAAAAGCAATTACAAATCAAACTTCACAACAAATATACTTTTTCCCAAAATATAGCGTAAAATACTTCATCTACTTAAAGAACCGAAAAACATTTGAAAATATTGTCTGAAATCAACACGACATTCAATTAAAAAGCCAACAAAGTAACGCCTAAGAAATGCAAATTTTAAAAAAAAAATTGGCATTCATAGTAGAAAATAAGTATGCCTTACTATATTCAAATAACGTCAGCAAATAAACACAAATCAAATAAAATAATTATATCAAGTGTTTTTCACAGTAAACAAAAACTCGAAATTAACTCATTATTTTGCATATAAAATAATCCTAAAGTTAGAAAATGGCACAAATTAGATAAGAAAATTTTATTATAAGTGAATTCTTCGAGAATGCTCATTTTATGGTGTAAATTGAAAAAATGGTTTCCCTCTAATGGAATAATCAGGCTTGCCGGAAAAAAAAAAGATAAAGAGATCTAGAGCTTTTGACTTTCATAATTGTATGTATGAGTATCTAAAGTTGACAAGGAAATCTTATTTTCAGCAACCATCCCCAAGTGCGCCGGCTGCGAACAGCCCATCCTGGATAGATTTATCCTGAAAGTCCTGGAGCGGTCGTGGCACGGGAAATGCCTGAAATGCATAGATTGCCAAGCGCAGTTAGCCGATAAATGCTTTGCCCGCAATGGGCAGGTGTTCTGCAAAGATGACTTCTTCAAGTAAGTGTCTTTTTCTGAAAGTACACGGGTTAGGTGTAGTTATTTTAATAATCTGGAAACGATATATTGAATAAAATATAAATGTTGTCTAAGAAAATATATTATTTTGTTCCTGCAAAATTTGTTTTATTTTTCTGCTAAACTGAAATTTCATAATAAATTACGAAAGTCAAACCAGTTTTCGAATAATAAGACTTAATTCAATACTTTCAAAATCAATCTATTGATTTATTTTCTTTATTTCCTTGATTTGATCCTTTTTTTTAATATTTTTCTTATTAAACTTCTACGAGTTTGATTTCTTAAATATTTTAAAAATATTTTTCATTCCTTATCTATTATGTATGTATATCATATGAAATGACAAATTTTTTCTTACATTAGAATCCTTGATTTGATCCTTTTTTTTAATATTTTTCTTATTAAACTTCTACGAGTTTGATTTCTTAAATATTTTCTTACATTAGAATCCTCGCCGCTTACCTTCGGGTGGGTCGGCCTACATCTTACATTAGAATCCTCGCCGCTTACCTTCGGGTGGGTCGGCCTACATCTTACATTAGAATCCTCGCCGCTTACCTTCGGGTGGGTCGGCCTACATCTTACATTAGAATCCTTGCCGTTTACCTTCGGGTGGGTCGGCCTACATCTTACATTAGAATCCTCGCCGCTTACCTTCGGGTGGGTCGGCCTACATCTTACATTAGAATCCTTGCCGTTTACCTTCGGGTGGGTCGGCCTACATCTTACATTAGAATCCTCGCCGCTTACCTTCGGGTGGGTCGGCCTACATCTTACATTAGAATCCTCACCGCTTACCTTCGGGTGGGTCGGCCTACATCTTACATTAGAATCCTCGCCGCTTACCTTCGGGTGGGTCAGCCTACATCTTACATTAGAATCCTCGCCGCTTACCTTCGGGTGGGTCGGCCTACATCTTACATTAGAATCCTCGCCGCTTACCTCCGGGTGGGTCGGCCTACATCTTACATTAGAATCCTTGCCGTTTACCTTCGGGTGGGTCGGCCTACATCTTACATTAGAATCCTCGCCGCTTACCTTCGGGTGGGTTGGCTTACATCTTACATTAGAATCCAAATGTAAATTTTCCTAAAATCACCAAAATGTATTCAAAAATATTAAATATTTGATATTTTTTTCAAAATTTTACTAAATATTTAGCACATACTTGGATGATTTATGTGTATTACCCATTCGATTTTGAATAAAAAATATATATGCTTATATATTTTTATATAAAAAAATTATATTACCTTTTATCTCGTAACTGATAAAAATGTTTCCAAATACAATGTAGATAAAATATGTTAAAATATAGAAAAAAATTATTAGAGCAAAAAATTAATGATGACAATAATAATTTTGGAAATTTACTGTGTAGTGACGCATTCAAATTGTGAATTGTTCTGAAAATATTTCAATATATATAATTTTTATGTTGAAATTTATTTTTTATCTTTTTAAATTATGTGATTCTTAAATTTGCTTATAATTTACCAAAAGTATAATTAAATAAATAGAACATAAATGGAGTTAAAGTTATAATTTTAATTATGTCACTAAAAGCACATGTCCATTCATAAGTTTAAATTATCCAAAATGTCACTTAAATTAAGGAAATATTTAAAATTAAACATAATCATTTAACATTCTTTTTTTTCGTAATGAAAACGTACGTAACTTAGATCTGAAATTCAATAAATATTTTTACTATGTATATCCTGTAAAATGAAAATACACAGAAAATGAAAGATATCAATACGTGTTAAATTATAATACATCGAAAACAGAATAGAAAACAAAAAATAATCTTCTAATTTGATATATTTCCAATCAAACCAACAGTTATCATAAAAAAAATATCACGGAAGTAAAATAATTTCGGTAAAAAACTTAATCTGGCTTTGAATCTTACATAAAATTAAAGACACGTTTTCTTTAGAGCAGTTTTTTTCATCCAGATACTTTTATATTGAAGTGGCGTGATAATTCCTTTAAGCTATAGACGTGATTAATTCTCGCAAGAAATTAATTAGAAGAATTTTTTAAAATATGTTCAGCAAATATCGCTCTAGCTTCTATGATTATTTTTGCGAGAGAAAGACTTCTTGCAAATTTAAAAAATAAAACTTTGGCGTAGGAAAAGTTTTTTGACAGCTCCATTTTGATTAAAAGGGTTTGGAAACTAAAAAAAGGAAGAAATCAGAAATGACTTTATTTAACTAGTCTTTTTTGTGTGTGTGACTAATTTATCATATACTGATGAAGAAAAGTTAAATTACAAAATATATTGATATCATGCTCTTGTTTTAAATTGCTTAGAAGTATATCTTAATTACTCTAGCATTTTAAATTTCAAGATTATTTTCTATAGTGGTTTTTGATAACTGAATAGTATATATATTAGGATCAAATAATGCAATTTCTATACTATGTTTATATTGATAAAAATTTCTTAGCTTTTAGAAATTTTAATTTTTTATTCGGACATGAATATTTTCTGAAAGGAAATATTTATATATATATAATTTACTTTAAAATATACTCTTTCAAACATTTAATTATGATTCAAGTTTAAATTTTTTAATTTTTTTTCCAAATATTAAATGAATAACATAGTTGATAATTGTAGCTAAAATTAAAAGAAAATTTCCCACTAACCAGGACAATTCCCTTTCTTTCAATTCATAAAATATATTGAAAATTAACTATCTTTATCGAGGTTAATTTAAAATATACTTAGTTTCTTGATTATAAATAATTAAAATTTAATAAAATGGTACCAAACATCAAGAATTATTTAAAATTATAAAATAATTTATTTATATCACTTGAATCATAGTCTGCAATAGAATAAGCTCGATTTTATGTACTTTTTTTACCTCGTGTACTAAATTAAGCTTAATCCATTATTACAAATTGAAATAGTTTATGATTGATAATTTTTCCTCATTTGTTATCTTTAAATTATTATTACATAAATATCAAAAGAGAAATGTAGTGAAAGCATACATATACCTGCTCATCTGAAATGAATGCTCTGTTTGCAGGCGATTCGGAACGAAATGTGCGGGCTGTGAACAGGGTATCCCACCAACGCAGGTGGTCCGGAGGGCGCAAGACAATGTCTATCACCTGCACTGCTTCGCATGTATCCTCTGCAAACGACAACTCAACACAGGCGATGAGTTCTACCTCATGGAGGACAACAAACTCGTTTGCAAAGCGGACTACGAAGCAGCGAAAGCACGCGGTAAGGACTCTGATATGTCAGTCACACTACGTCGACCTTCGTGATGGCCTGCTTTTCATTCAGTTCGCATTTTCATTTAATTAATACTATTTAAATGTACATCACTCCAATTTCTTCAGGCCGATTGATGTTTTGGTCTCATGTGTTGTACTCATGCGCACACTCAGTTGTAGAATAAGAATTTGTGTTGTGTATGGCCACGTATTCACGAAATTAAATACTTAGGAACTAATAAAAATATCTTAAAATTTATCACCCTAATATTTTTTAATCTAATTTGCAATGCAATAAATAAAATGAAATATTCTACGTTAAATTAATATATTTTTGAAGCACATATATTTGAATTTTCCTTATTAATTTCATAACATAAATTAATATTATAAATAATTGGGGCTAAAAATTTGTCTGTAAGAAAAAAAAAATGGATTTAGACCATTTATTTATTCTGAAATAAATTCCTCGAATTTATAATTATTTAATTTATAAATTTAAGAAACATTTAAGATTAAAAGAGTTGATTATATCCGTTTTAAGAATTGGAAATAATTTCGTTTTAAAAATTGTTTTCATTTCTTAAAAAATAATAATACAAGTAATTAATTCAAACATTTATAATACTCAAAAGATTTATTTTCTCGCATTTTTTTCATGGTGAATATTTTAAGATTATTTACTTCTGAAGTGAGTGTGCACAAATATTTTCATTATTTAAAGATAAAGAAAATTATGAAAAAATTATTTCTTAAAAAGAAGTAAAATATTGATAAATTGATATTCAAAAAGAAAAAAAAAGAATTTCTTTACAACCTCCTTATAAAAGAAGAAAATTTTATTGCATGATAAATTGAATAATTATTCAACAATATATATACGAAAAGTAAAAGCAAGATTTCTGCCTTTTTATAATGTTTTCCAATAAAGGCATTAAGTTAGATTAAAATATAACTTCATATTTATATCCTTGATCCTATGATTAATTAAAATGAATGAAACCATAACTTCTTAATTGATTATATTTATAATATGTTCAAAAGTTTGTTTCAGAAGATTTCAATAAGAAACGAAAAAAATTTTTTTGCTAAAATATAAATATTTTCGTTAGTTAACTCAGTAAAGTTAATGATTAATAAATGCTCAAAACTTTCCTTTGACACTTTGACTTTTTTGATAATATTGCCTTCAACTCTTTGCTTTTTTTGTAACTAAACTTATTTTTAAAATGCAAATATTTTCATTATTTTACCCCCATATTTTAAAACTATTTGCTTAACGACTGCTGAACATAGTTCAATTGCATGTTGTGCAAAAGTAAAAAGAAGAATATTATGGTTAAATTTCTTTTTGTTGTAATCTTCTACCATATCTGTTGAAGACTATGTCAATTTACACAAAGTGACAATATGAAATATGTTCAGAAATGTTCAACACCTTAACTTTCTATCTAAAATATCGATTGTTTTTTTAGACTTTGTGGCAGACATATTACCATATATTATTCTATAGACATAATAGATTAGTGTACGTCCATAAAGAGAGGTCTGTTTTGTTTTCATTTTATTAATTATTAGCCATGTGAGTGATTTATGGTCTTACTTTACGATATAAATTATTTCCTCAGACTTTTGAGTATCAGTTCATTTTTTTGCATAAAAAACAACGAAGTAATGTAATTATAAAATATCTTTTTTAAGTAAAATTTCCTTAGATTGTATAATAAAGTGTCTTTAAGACCATGATAATTCTATGGTTGTATTTTACTTTGTAATACTTTTTCAAATTTTTACGCCTAATATTATTTTGCGTTTTGATTCTATTAATAGAAAATGTAATTAATTTTACTTATTTTATAATTGTACTTAAAACTAAATCTAAACACTATATAAAATATTTTGAAATTTTGTTAAATGTATCCCCATTTTTCCTAACTCAATTACTCATGTGGCTTAAGGTTTCTATTTAACATATCTATTACAGGCTTAGTTTAGGCATATTTTGATATTTCATTACTTATTTTATTAATATAATAATAACAGCCTTTCTTATAGTTCAATCAGTTGTGAAGTCAGGACTTTAAGGATTGTTGAATTGATACCATGAATTGAATTCTATCTATAATGAATCTTATAAAAGAAAAAATGCATATTGAATTCAGTGTTAGAATACTGAACACTATATTGAATCAATATTTCAATAATATAAAATTAAAATTTATTTGATTGTACTGTGTGTGCAACAAGAATGCGTATTGCTTGAAATCTTTTTGCTTGAGTCGAAAATAATTTAAAATGATCTTGCGCTAAGACAACGATTCGGCTTGTGACTGTCTTTAACGACTTTGCATGTTCCAGAACAGAGGGGACAACGAAGCGGCCGCGGACCACCATCACCGCCAAACAGTTAGAAACCTTGAAGACAGCCTACAACAACAGTCCAAAACCTGCCAGGCATGTCCGGGAGCAGCTCAGCCAGGACACGGGCCTGGACATGCGCGTCGTCCAGGTCTGGTTCCAGAACCGACGCGCCAAGGAGAAGAGGCTCAAGAAAGACGCGGGCAAGAGCCGGTGGGGCGAGTACTTCAGGAATGGCCACCTCAAACAAGCTGTAGCGTCCGGTAGCGGGCCCCCCACCTCTCCGGACAGCAGCATCGAGAGGGGCGGCGACGACTCGCTAGAGATTGATCTCAGGTCACATAAGGATTTCAGAGGTACTTTTTAAGACTCATTTCTTAATTGTATTATGATTCCATTATAACCTCAATAGCTCCAAAAGAGGCGAATACATTTCAATTTAAATCATCTGTTCGGGATTGTGTAATTATCCCTCTAATAATAGGAATGAAAGAAACGCGCATTATAATATTCATATTATCAGCTGAGTGCCTAAATCTTTGAATGTGTCAGGTTGCAGGAGCAGATTATTATGTCAAATTCACACGCACATCACATTCAGCTTAATCATCAAGAAGGAATAAATAAACATTACTGAGTTTATGAATTAGTTATAATTATATATATGTATATATATAATATTGCTTGATGATTATGTGTATAATTAAATAATTACGATTATAAATTTAAATGTTTAACAGTATAAATGTGATCGTATTTATAAACATCCGTTTATAAATACGATGTAATTAAAAATGGCCAAAAAACGGGAATTCTGCTTATAAAACAAGTATGAGTTGGTGAATTAAAAAGATTATCAATTGCTTAACGTACTTCTTAAACTCAAATAATTACCTGTATTAAACAATCTCTTGATAAAATTCTAAGTAAAGAATTTAATTATAAATAATGATTTTAATTTATTTTATTTATTTCATTTCCTGTTTTCATCTTAGTTATATAGATAGCGACACTGTATGAAACAAAAGTAACAATAATAAATATTTTTACTTTTTTTTTGTTACAGATTCTTTACATTTTATATATTTGTGTAAATCTATAATGAGTCCCTTAACTTTATATAATTTGTTGTCAATATAATTATCGATTATTAAAAAAATCATTTCTATGATTTGAAAAGATAAAGAAGCATTGTAAATGTTGTTTAAAATCATTAAATGTTCGTTGTACTGCAAATGTTTACAAAATGAGTAAAATAAAAATTAGGAGAGATCTATTTATTTTATGGTAATGCGAAAGGATTACTTAGGAGTGATTATAAAAATATAGAAATTAGATATCTGTAGTAATACAGTTTAATTTTAGTATATTATTTAAAAAAAACATTTGATTATTAGAGGAAACATGCTGGAATGCTTATTAAAGGTTTTAATAATAAACTTCGTAATATCAAAAAATATATAATAAAGTGTGTGTGTAAAGTAGATAGAAAAATACATTAATCAAAAAATATATTATATGCGAATATATAATTAATAATAAATATTAAAGAAAAAGTATGGTTCATTATTAAAAATTATTGTAAAAAGATAAAGCTACATTGAGGAAATGCATGCCTTTTCATTAAGAATCAAAAAGGACAATTCAAATAAAATACATTTGTATAATAATTTTTAGAATGAAGCATTTTAAAATTAAATTACCCCAAACGTCTTGAAGTACAAAATCGAACCGAAAAATAAAAAGAAACTAAATACAAAAAAACAAATGCTTAACATTAGATTTCAATTTGCTTAAGTTTAATGAAGTAATGTAACTCAAAATAATATTTAATTATCGTTTTTATTACTGGTTATACTATTTTTTTCTAATACAGATATTGAATATCAAAATAAATATTGCTAGATAATTTCCTTCATTTATCTGAATGTATTTAATTCGCAAGTATTTGACTGCATTTATTTTATAAAAAAAACTATTACTTTCTTTAATAGCTTAAAATAGAAAATAAATGTTTTTTTTTCCTAATTCTACCTGTTGATACACCCTTCAAAGCGTGGGTACAAAACGTGCATCTGTTAAACTCACAGAACTTAAATGAGGTTTCTTTCCACCCACGCTAAATATTTTCTTTTGTCCCCCTTTGGTTCTATTTTATGGCTGTTGAGGGGTTTCGAAAGTTTGCGGAAGTGGCCAAGAGAAGAATAAGGCTTCCCTTTCAAGGCTCCCTTTTCAACAAACACCGTCTGTTGTATTCATCTGTGCCTCTCTGACAAATGTTTCGGAAATATTTGTATTTATTTATAACCCCTTATTCTAAGCCATTTGTCGAAAATATATAAGGAGGATAAATCTGACTGTCCAATATTATATATTGCCATGACAAACATTCATATTTTGGTGGAAGGAAAACATTTAGGAGATGCATTTTGTTATGAAATTATTTGATAAGAGCTTGGAAAAAGTCAAATTTTTAAAAATAAATCTTAAAGACAGAAGTTTTCAAAAAATACAATCCCTGATTCAAAATGTGACAATTACATTTTAATGTTAAAGAATACACTTGTTACATTGTTTATTTACAATAAGATTATATACTGAAACTTCAAATAAGATAAAAAAAATATTTTGTAAGTAAATGTAAATTCGCCTTTCCTAGTAGAAAATTTATGACACATTTTAGGAATTTTATTCGAATAGACTTTTGCAGGAACCTTCTAAGTAGTGCGACCTAATAAAAAAAAATCTTCGCTGACATTATAATTACAATATCAGCGAATATTTTTTTTTATTATGTCACACTATTAGACATTAAATTTAAGGAATATTTTGTTAAAATTAAAAGTAATTGCAATTTATCAGTTACACTTAGAAATAATTTGATTATGTCATTCAGAGTTTAATTCATACTGTTTGATTCTTTGTCCACATAACTTAAATAATGAAAAATAAGAAACTTAATGGAAAATTCTGTTTCTAGTCTCATATCGAGTTAATTCTTGCAATACTGCTACTGATACATTTGCTTTATTTTGATATAGATCGTGCACAAAAACGTAGGCAATATTTTAAAAATTATTTGTTTATTGAAAATAGATAATGAATTAAAAACATTTTTCTATCTTTACTTAATTTTTAAGACTCTTTTCGCATTAAATATTTCTCATTAGATTATATAAAAATTAAATATCAAAGGCAATTCAATTTTGAAAAAATAATAAATGTTGATCCTGTGAACATACAGTCTTCTCTGAAATAAAAAAGAGGAAGCTCACTTCATAGTAATGAATTTCATTCTCATGATTGCCAACATAACTAGTGTTACACACCATGGAAGTGAATGGAAGAAGGTGTAGAAATCTTGATGTATTTCAGTTCATGCTTCTCTATATGTGACCAAAGTTAATTGATCTACCTATGGTATTTTATTTCAGACTAATAACTCTCGAATCAATAATACAAAGAAGGAATAGAAATTAATTCATAAGAAAAACACTAAAAAAATTATGTGCAGTGTCTGGATACACATTTTCTTTTGAAACATAGACGTAGGTCAAAAAATATTCGAGAAGAACAAGATACAAAATCTTATAAAAATAACATTGAATTCGTTATATACCTGAGGTTCGGGTGTTAAAATCTATACTTATTGTGCTTTCTTCTATGTTGGTTTGGAGTATGTAAATAAATATTTCATCATAAAACTTTTACAGCAGAATTTCAAACATGCAAAGAATTTCAAACATTTCACCAATTATATTAAACGAAAGAAGTTATAATCTTGAATCCGAAAAAAATTTCGAATGCTTTAATATAACTGTCTCTAAATATAAAATATGTGTGTGAAATTTCGGTGAGAAGATAGTTTTCTGAACCAATAAATAAGGGATATGTTAACTCGCTAGAGTCGTATTTTGTATTTCATATGGTTTATAATAAAAACTGGCATCTAAATTATTTTGAAATACAACCTTGAAAGAATAGAGAAGGTTAGTAATAGTAATGGGGCGCTCAAGTCCTATCCATTCAATCAAATAGGATCATGGTCGACAATTCCTAAATTTCTCATCAACAAAAATGTGCCAATGCTGAGAGATATTTAAGGTAGCTTATTGCCATAGAGGTTGCCCTGGACTCCCTGAATTCACTTCCACATGGAGCTGAGATTTGGGTTTTGTCTGAGAGTAAAAGTGCAATACAGCATTTGGCCAAATAGCAACAAGTGAGAGACAGGACTGGGGTTTCAATACTTCAAATGTTAAAACGGATGTCCGTATCGCATCATATTCACCTACAATGGATTCCTTCCCACATGGATCTCGAGGGGAATGAGATTGTGGACACTTTGGCCAAAGCTGGTGTGTCTGAGAACGGTGTGCCGTCGGCACCTCTCACATTTCAGGAGATTCATTCAAAGATTAAACACGAGAATAAAACCACTTGGATTGTTCCTCCTGAGCATCATTGGTACCGCTGCGCGCGTCCAGGTGCTTCCTTAGTTACTGGTTTTAATAGACAAGAACAAACGGTTATAGCCCGTTTCAGAAGTGGCCATCTTAATAACTCGAAATTCATCGAGGGTACGAAGAAATTCGAAATTTGCTCCAAGTGCTTAAATGAACAGGCCTCTCCTGAACATATTCTTCAATGCCTTGGTCTCTCCGGGAGAGATCTGATGGAGAATCCACTTATGGTACTGGACTTTTTAAAGGTGTACGCGCTCATGGACCTGGTCTAGCACTGCTGACCTCGGGAGCATGCAACAACAACAACAACGATATTTAGCGTTTTTCATTTGTTGTTAAATGGAGATGGATTTTATTAAAATCATTTCATTGATAATTTTTTTCAATATAAAATAGAAAGGTACATTTTTATGATACTTAAAAAAATTATGTATTCAAAATATTATTAGAAATATAAATTTCCTTTACTACACACTATTTAAAAATGGGCTCATTCAAGGTACATAAATTTAAAGTCGATCATGGTAATATGGAATACAAGTCCTAGGAAAACTCTGGTCAATAATTCAGGTCTTCCTCTTTGCCACGAGAAAATCTCAGTAGAAATTTATCTCAAAAAATATTTTTATATTAAATTACTTCCGAGATTTCATGAAAATTCCACAGAATTTCATGGCTCACAAACTATGATAATACGGATAATCAGCGAAAATACAGTAAAAAGATGGGGAAATTTTTATTTAATTAATATTTTTCAATTAATAATTTTAAAAATATTAGTTTATTAATTTTTTAATGATATTTAATTAATAATGATCTGAAAAACAATGAGTAAACAAAATCTATCTATATCCAAGACAGGATATTCTCTCTTGTTATTTTATAAAAGATTTTGTAAAATAAATTGAAGTTGATTTAGATTTTGAACATAATTTAATAATCTATACTGTTTTATAAAAATAACTAATCAAAATTTTGAAAATTAAAAATGATCTTCAATAAGTACTTTCTTGTGTTTGTAATATTTGCTTCAAGGCCTCAACATCAAGTTCATTACGAAGTTCTCAATTCACAACAAAAACTACCACAACTTACACATTTTATAAGTTGATTTCTAGGGATTTGAAAGGAAGATTTAAAATAAATTCACCCCTTTAAGACATTTCCTTCCTTACGATTTCCTTCCTGAAATACAGTTGCTGAGAAAGGGAAATGTGATTGCCAAACTTGATGCTTTAGCAAATCTGAGATTTGTCTATGATAAAAACTAGAAGCAAAAATCAAGTTCAGTTCTTGATTTTTTATTTCTAATGATTCAAGAGATTTTTTTTTCTCTCCATTAATCAAAATAAAGAGAACAGAAATGGATATAGGATTTGAAAAAAAATTAAATAAAGAGTACGGGGCTATTACAATACACTCATATTTTAACATTAAATACAATTATGTTTACTTCATCATTAAAAAAAGAAATCTGCTTTACAATTTGACTTTTTGATGTGAGAAGTTAAATGTAATCTTTATTTTTGATTCGCATCTCAAGAGCTCGCCTCAATTTTATTTGTGGTATAGCTTGCAGAGGAAATTTGGACTAGATTTTGTATCTTGATTTTATTGCTAGTTTTAATGCAAAATATAATCCTAGTTCTTAGTTCTTTTGAAAATAAAGTGAATGTATTTCATTTATTTAATACTTGACTATAAGACTGAATCGTTTTATGGCAACATGTTTGAACTTGGTTTACAGTACAAGTTTTGGTTTCGGAACTGCCAATAGTCACACGTAAAATGTGTGACCACATTAAAAATGAAAAAAAAGAGATGCAAAAAACTTTTAAGTTTTGTGTATGAAGTATAAAATAAAATTATTTACAAAAACTTCTTTTCATTTCAATTAAATAAATGCTTTGTAGTACATAGTCTTTTTTTTAAGGCAGTGAAAAGCGATCTCCATTAATGTGATGATGATGGAAAAAATGACTAAGTTAGATCATAAAGAGTAATGAATGCTGTAAGATTATAACTTCAGATAAGATTAAACCATATTCTAGTGGCTGTGTATCAAGAGGAGGGTGATTTTAATGCTTGGTCCAGCCGAAATTCATCGTTTGGTGAAGACCAAAAAATATTGAAGTTTCCTTGTTCTAATGAACTCCACTGTTAAAGGTTAAAATTGTTTTCTCTCAGAAGAAAATCATTGACCTGATCAGAATTTTGTGGTGGATGACAGAGTTTAACCAATTTGGTCAGATAAACTATGCACGCCAAAATGAATGTAATAAGCCAACATACCTTATTTTGTTTTGAATTTTATTAAATTCTTAGAAATTCCAATGACATAAATTTATTTAAGTTTAATAGTTGTGTGTTACGAGTAATTAAATATATAGAAGATTTTATAAGTTCCGTAGGCATTCTATGGGGTTTTGATTATTTCATAATCATTTCGATTGCAACATACACATTGTAACAATTATTATTTTCAATACTCGATATTTTCTAACATCTTAATTTACAATGAAAAGTATAATATTATTTAATCTATACTATTGCTTTTAAAAAATTTACTTGTTAAATTTATGAGTTTTTCTATTGAGCAATATTACGTCAAATGATAGAATGGGCTCTTATAAAAGTTCACTTAGCATCCTTACAAATGAGTAAAGTTCTACTCGATTTTAAACTTATTTTGTTCTTAATTATAAATGATATCATTTTCTGATTTTTTTTAATATTGGAAATAATCATGTGAATGAAAACTTTCTCCAAAGAACTTAAGCGAAAATAAATATAATTACTTTTTTCCTTGCAAATTTATGATTAGATTTTTTTATTCGTATTTTAAGGCTATTTATAAAATATAAAAATACTGATATAATTAAATGTAGTGTTTTTTATACTTTACTAAATTTATATTCACAAAATATATTAGTTTTAGAAGCAAATATATGAATGTTTTTTAAATAATCAACATTATTTCTACAATTGTTCAAACTTTTCAGGCTTACTAAGAAATTTATTCATATTATATGATGGTTTATAAAATAATGTGTGTATGTGTGTGTATACTATTAAATTAAACTTACCATAGAAAAAAATAACTGTGATTATAATATATACCAAAGTATATTTATATTTTCTCCTCCAACGTAATTAATTGAGGAAAACATGCAAGTTATATTCAAAAGCATTAAACTATGAAAAAAATTTTTCAATAAAGGACTTGTGTAGTTATTTATTGCTAATATTTTTCATGTATCGGTTTTTATTCTAGTATGATGTTTAATATTTCAACAGTTCATCAAATGAATACACGTTTATTCACTTCGTTTCAGATGACGACCTTCGAGACACTTTTGGCACACCCATGGGTAACTCTCAACTGGGCGAAACTGACTCTTCCATGAGGCCCTCGCCACCTCCTCCCAATGGGATCAGCTACCTGGGTCCCGGAGGACATGCTTATCCTGGGCCGGGGACACCTCCTTACCTGGCCGGCAGTCATAGCCCTTACCCACCCTCCTACTACGGGGATGCCTACCACCAGAATGGACACCTTACGGCAGGGCTGCCACCTCCACGAGGGATCCTTGGTGTTCCACCCCAGCCTACAGATCTGAGCGGGGGCGGACGGAACTTAGCTTTCCCCGAATTCCCACCGAGTCCGGCGTCTTGGCTCGACGAGGTGGAAGGAGGTGGGGGTGGAGTGCCACCCTCTTCTGCCCAGTATTGAAGCAGGGTTAATTGAAAGGGTTAATTGGCTTGCTAGCACCGGATGTCTTCTGGTCGAGGATGAGAAGAAAAAGCTCTGCGGACGTGGTTTCCTACAAGAAGGCCTAGTCACACGGCCTTTTAATGCAAAAGTCAACTAAAGAGCGTGGAATTCGTTCTTGAGGCGTGGAAAATAGATTTAAAAGAGGAGGCTAGGCAGCATAAAATTTACACAATAATATATTTTAAATGTTTCTAAACTAATAGTTTATTATGAATTGTAATGCTTTGTGTAAAAATATAATGAAAAATGCTTATCAGTTATTTCTGAAGTTTATAAAATTGACATGAAAAATAAATTTTCCTTTCTTTAAAGTAATTTATAAAACTAAGCAAAATTGTGCGATTTATTTAATATGAGTAATAAATTCTATATAAAATGAAAATATTTTTATAATTAGAAAATTACGCAAAAGTACCGAATGAGAAATGTTAAAAGTTGTAAGCAATAATGCATATTTTACTGTGTAAAGTATTTGTCAGAGTAATTGTATGAATTTAAAATTAACAAATCAATTACACACTGTAATTAATATCACAGTAATTGTTAATATTTTATTATATATATTATTATATAATGATATAATAAAACATTTTAAAATTTTATTATTTTACTGGCTTAAATAAAAAATTAAAGCAAGAAAATAAATTTATACATAGTATAAATCATTTTATAAATATGCATAAATAAAAAACCAATTTCAAATTTACTAAACGTGTTGAATTTATAGAGTAAATAGAGAAATAAAAATTGATTTAAAAACTGCTTAATACATTTATTTTTAACAAACTAAATTCTCTAAAACATTCGAATGGAATTATAGAACACTTTTCGATGCAATTTTTTAATTAGTTTTTGAAATTTAAAAAAAAGTTTAATTTTCCAGCTAATATATTTGCTTGATTAAGCAAAATCGCTTAAGAGTGGGTAGAGAGAAATTTAATAATTTTAACATAAATTTTTACTGGCGGATCGTAAAATTCGATATGAATAGAAGGTAAATCTGAAATATATTCGAATCTGAAACTTTAAAAATTCTTCAATTTTTAAGAGTATTTAAATTTTAAGTTTTTAAATCTTTTGATCAAAAATAATCAGAAGTATAAATAGCATAGAACAACTATTTTATATTAAAATTAAAAGTTTATTTTTAATTAAGTATTCCTGATCTTGTAAAGAAAAAGCATAAGAATCTAGATGAAAAGACCATTAAACATCATGATAAAAAATTACAGAATTTAGAATATGAATTCCAGTTAATTATTTTATGATATGAGTAACTTGATTTCAGATGCAAATAGAGATAAAGAAGTGAGAACTTTTTGTGTGCGCCCAAGTTTTGCTTACTTAATCCTATTAGAATCATTAAATAATTCAAGAATTAATTCTGAAATCAAATATTATAGAATTCATAGCAAATATCAATTTTCTAAATACTTAAATCAAAATCAAGAATTGTCATGATTATTAAAATGATTTCATTTTTACACAATTTAACATTAATATATTATATATAGAACACCATTACAAATATTTTTGTACTTATTTGAAATTATAAGTAATAATAGAAGTCATTTTTTTTAAATCAATATGAGAACGAATAATATAATACAACATTCATTTTTTACAAATGCTACAAAATTTAAAGGACTGCATCAAAATTCTTAGTGAATTGTTATTTGACTGTTTATATATTCATTGAATTGAAACTATACTTTATGAAAATTTCAAATAATAAACTAAAACTGTGCATGGAAATGGGAAATTTGAGCAATTAACATTATATAATAATATTTGAACTTATTATTTTTAACTACCTGCATTATATTATGTATTTTTCTTAGTTGAGAGTAGTTTTGAACTTTAGGCAAAATATGCCCTATAGGAATAAATGTAAATATTTTTTACAGTCATCTTAATACTTCAATTTATTTCTTCTTCTGAGGTTGGTTATCAGAAGCTTTGACAAGGATATTTAGCGACGTATTACGTTTTTCATTCTGTTTGTATTGCTCAAATGCCTTCTTTTCTAAGAATGTTCGGTTTTTACTTTTCAGCGGAGCCAGTTTTCCGAAAGATTTAAATAAACTCTGTAATTCTTGAAGTATTAGCAACTTTACAGGCAAAGCGATATTTTTCTTAAAATAAAATTAAAACTGCAGTGATTAAAGGAATAAATTTTTAAAAAGAAAAAAAAATAGCATTTTAATTTACTATCTAAAATGTCGTAGTACAATTCACCCCACTTTCGTTTAAATAAGAAACATCAAAATCTATTCTTGCAACGCAAAGAAAAACAGTTTAGAAAAAATCCGAATCACTGTAGGGATTTTGGTAACTAATTTTTAAAAATTTATATATATATGCATAAATTAAAGTTTCGATATTATATTATGCGATCTGAGCATTAAATTGATTTTAAATAAAATTTATTCATGTAACAATTTATTCAATATTTTTAGATAGTAATAATGCTATTTTTCATGAAACTTTCAAATAAAATTCTTCATCATTTTCCAAAATTTGATTAAAAAAAGATTAAAAGAAATACTCTTAAGATTCGAGTTTTTAAATTTTTGAGTGTTTTTAAAGTTTCATGCATTCGTATGTCGTACCTCTATTTTTATATCATTTAGAAGGAAACCACTCCGCATGAACCTAAATTTCATATCGAGAGAAAGTCCTTTCAACGTGTACGAGGTGAATATCGATGGATATAGCACAGTAATATTTTAGAAAGAAAAAAAAAGGTTTTTGACATGAGGATTTTAGGATCGAAACCTCATGATCAAAAAGAAAAAATGTAAGTTTTAACCTGTATAAAGAAAACTCCAGAACATTTATCGTCAGAGAGACCTTAATGTTATATTTATTTTGTTTCATGTACAGCATAACACGAAAAATGGAGAGCTTCATATTTCCGTTGTGGCCAGAGATTGCATAAATTGTATGTGGATATAGACATCTTTTAAGAATGGGTCAGAGCCAGTAATTGCAAGACTTTGAAAGAAAGAATTTTTTGCCTCTGATTAGTAATCTGAGTAAATCATTGGTGTAATTGATAATTCATTTTGATTAATAAGATTATACATACATACAAGAAATTTGTAAAGAATTCCGCTAAAGTAACTTTTTGATATTATAAATTCCTTAAGTATACAGAAAATGATTTGAAAAAAAAACGTTGTGTTAAAATGTTTTGCTTGTTGAAATATTCAAGTGATTGGGAAAATTACTTCCTAAATAAATAGTTTGTAAATTGTATTGCATTTTTTTATATTGTTAATGAAGTATTAATTACTAAAAGATGGAAAATAATCAGCAAAACCAAAATGGAAATGTGAATAAAATTCTTTCTTCCAATGAATGCATGACTATTATGATTTCATTGTAATCATCATCATTTTTCTATCACCTGGGCACAATAAACTAGTCAATTGTATTCTTGTTGTGTTTTCTTCATATTTACACACTATCTATTTTAAGTCAATCACATAATTTGTGATAAATGACAACTAAGTTGTCTTAGTTATGCAAATCAAATAATAAAATTTAAATATTAATTTAGTCAGCTTGTAAATGATATCCGTATAAATACTAAAGCCATATGATATTCTCTTTGACAGAAGAAATTATCCAGTTATGATAAAATAAATTTATGGAGAAATTTTGTAACATTTTTTAAAAAACATTATTTTTAAATCTTTTGTTAAAATATAGTTAACTTTAAAAATTGATATATTTTTACTGCTAATTTTGTTTAAAATTTATTAGTTATTTACCTAAAAATACTTTTGAATAAATAAATAAAATTACATTAATTTATTTTAAAATGAAAAACAATTTTTATTATTTGTACAAAATAATAGAAAAACGAATAAAAGTATTTATATAATGTTGTTTATACTGAAGTAGTCTGAGAGGAAGCAATATAATTCCCATAAAAAAGAAAAAAATGACAACATACTAAAAGCACGTTTATCAGTTAGATTGAATTTCAATTGGCAATAAATACTTTACGAAATTGTGATTGTTATTAAAATGCATCCAGATCTTAAAATGCGACATTTAATTTCAAACTTGTGTCAAAATCAAATATTTTTTTTAAATAAATTGAGATAAAATAATAGAATTTTGAAAAAAAATTTATAAAGGTCTCAAAACAGTTTCATAGATTAAATGAATTTTTAACAAATAGTTAATGTGTTTGAAAATATTTATGAAAATATTTCGTTCAAAATAGCTGATATCACACTTATGATAAAACCTATCGAAAGTCATGTGTTTTAAGTAATCAAGCATAACAATTTATGCAGAACTATTCTTTTAAAAATGTACGCAGGACATTACCTTTTTGATGAAAATATTTGTCGATTGCTAACTCTTTCTCTGTATATATATATATATATATATATATATATATATATATATATATATATATATATATATATATATATATATATATATATATATATATATATATATATATCATGAGAATGATAGAATGATATATATATTGTTAAGTAAGCATGTAAGCATATTTTCATTTAAAATACTTCGAATTCCAATTGAAAATAGATAAATAAAATTTATTATAGAGAATATTTTACAAACTGTGGTGTCTATACACACAATCTCCAAAACTTCATTTTTTTACTATCTGCTATAAAATTTGATGAATTGAAATATGAAAATTGGATAAAATGTCATGCATCATTATACTACGCACAACTTTAGACATTTTAGCATGAAATGCTGTGATTTAGAGTCATGATATACCAATTTGGTTTTAAGAGACATAGAACAAGTGGAGATATGCTTCATGACTAACAAGCATTAATTTTTAAATTGAATAACTCCCTCATAAAAAAAATTCCTTCTAAATGAATAAAACGTAAGAAAGGAATCAATTTTATTTTTCCAAAATGTATAACTTTGGAATTCTATAAAAACTTTATAATGTAAATAAGCTATTCAATAATTCCTTCTAAAACAATACTTCAGTACTACAATCACAAACTAAATCATGAAAAAAGTCTAAAATATAAATGTAGCTACATTTTGTAACTTATTTAGTATAATATATTTCAGTTTTTTATAAAAGGAACAATATATGTCTATCAATTGTAGCTTACGAAAAAAAGCTTGCTTAAAAACATCTCGTAAGTAATTTTATGAAAGTTTCAGTGATTTCTCAAACAATATTTCGGTAGAACAATGGTGGAATTAACCTTTCTTAACTGTGTTATTAAACTAAAATATTTTTCCAGACCTCATTGTTGTGATTATTTTATTTGAATCAACATAATATAAACCATATGCATTGACAAGAGCCACAAAAGCTGCATAGAATATATGACGCATAAATTTAAAATGGATATGTTTCATATTAGAAGATATACATTAAATTGTCAGTAAAAGATTAAATAAACAAAAACTTTTTTAAAAAAAACTAAGCATGCAAATTATGAATTCCTCCTGTCTTTAGATACCACTTGTAAATGTTAAAATATAATTAAAAAATAATTCGATGTAATAATGAAAGTTTATTACCCCACAAATGAAATTCTAATTCAGTTAAATATATACGTCAATATATACTTTAATTATAATTACATGATATATTTTGAGATTTATCTTTTTAAAAGGGAATAAAAAATGAAAAATACTACTAATAATCAAGATAAAGATAAATCAACCAGCTATTTCAGAAAAATTTGTGATTTACTTTTATCTCGAATGAAATAAACTCTTTATAAATTATGTGATTAAAAATAGGAATTTGCATGAACCTTATCAGAATACCAATATATCAAAATAAATTATTATATATTGTTCTTCAATTAACCAATTAATAAAACTATACTAATTAACAAATACCCTTATAACATCATTTTGAAATTTCTAAAATGTACCAGTACTCATGACATCTGATATTTTCTAAAAGTATCCTAACTATGTAATGGAATGAGAATACCTTAAATACTGAATGAATATATTTTATTTTACTAAAACATGCCAAATTCCATTGACAACTATTTCAAAATATTTTACAACTCATTAGATTTAGCAGGTATTTTTATTTTTGGTATCGTTCCACTGGAGGTAACATATGTTGGTACGCCTTCATTGTTCATAACTTTCTTTACAAGCACTTTAAGAACTTTTATATTCTTGTCCCCTTTCTCTAATCCTGTACTTGGGCGAGGAAGTACATTTATGCATTCAACATGTTTTAATCTTTTATGCTTTAACTGATGCCTTAATTTAATTTTCGTTTTTTTCTGCCTAAAACAATTTGCATCGGTAGATAATTTTTCTTCCTGTTGAGCAATACTTTCTTGCCTCTGCGGGATAGGTTTCAATTTCAACTTTCCTTTGTTGATGTAAAACCCTTCAAGTTCAGGCTGCATACCTGGAGGATAAGAATCACTTAAAAGCTCTGAATTATCTATGTAAGTGTCTTCCACGTAATCATCATGAGGAGAAGGAGATCCAAGAGGTCTGTAGTTTTCTAAACCATAGAATTCAATATTTTCTTTTCCTTTCAAACTTTCAACAATTGTTTTATAGTTAACTATACTATAATAGTTATCAGTTGGTTTCTTTAATTGTACATTTAACCGTAAGGTATCTTTTTTCGTTTGATAACTAAGAACAAAAGAAGACGTTATTTATAAAATATTAAAAGAATCGAATGATGAAGATTTTATCAATAATTATTTGGATAAAAATTAATTTAACCAGAAATATTATTATCAAGAAAATAGATCATAATTAAACATTAAATTGATATTAAAAACATTTCTCTTCATGAAAAATTTTTTTCATATGTTGTCATAATTTTATGAATAAGTACTTTGAGTGAAAGTATTCACAAAAATTATATATTTCTCAGTTAGAAAATTTATCTTAATTACAAATTCTACTAAATGCTTTGTAAGCTGATATGTTTTAAGTAAATATTGAAGAAATGTGATCTTTGGAAAATAATATAATTATTTCTTAAAATCTTAACATTAGATGTTTCTTCAAATAAAAATTAATAACTGTTTTCTTAATATAGAAAATATTATTTTTTATGTAAAATTTTATTTTGCAGTAAGCAAATTATTTTATATCGAATAAATTTGAAAAATGTTTTAGTTTAAGTTTTTTACTAGCAAAAAATGTCTTGAAATACCTCATAAGTAAAGTGCAAGATGAATAAAATCGCATTTTTTAAAATTATTATAAAGTGTAAATATAATTTAGGATAAATATACACTCCAACTTAACTTGCACAAAATAATGATTTTATTAACTTACTTATAATTTTATTATCAATTTAATCACTCCAAATTTATATTTTACAAAAAATAAAATAATGATTTATTATAAATACAAACACTTACACAGATATAATAGATTTAGATATGAACAGAACTGATTGGGGTGAACAAAATTCTCACGTCTAGTGATTTACTCATATGTATTTACATTTTCTTATTCACATGAAGTTTAGTTTTATAGTTTTCCTATTCCATTTGTGTGTGTGTGGTGAGAACTTGGAGAAAAGTATAGCATAGTTCATAAATACTATATCGTGACTTAATATTACTGTAAATATAATTTTATACAAATCATCTCACGTCAAAAACGACTTGAAAATAAGAAACGATACATGCAGATATGAAGGGATGCATCATATCTTTTAATTATTTTAAGATTATATTGCAATTAAACTCATCTAATATTTCCACTCAATAATAATAAAATTACAACGA
This sequence comes from Latrodectus hesperus, assembly GCA_037975125.1. Classification (NCBI taxonomy): domain Eukaryota; kingdom Metazoa; phylum Arthropoda; class Arachnida; order Araneae; family Theridiidae; genus Latrodectus; species Latrodectus hesperus. The sequence goes on along the minus strand of CM075857.1, from coordinate 96,137,378 downwards.
TTTTTCTAAGGATCCATAGTATCATTGTAAAAGACAATATCGATTGAATTAAAAATAAGAAATAAATCATCGTTTTAAATGTAAAACTATTGTTTTAAATTAAAATAAGCGAAACAGGAATAATAAAGACAACAAAAAACAGTAATAATAGTAGAAACAATAAAGATTTTCAGTTTACTATAACTTCAAATTCGAAGTGTCATAAATGAAAAACCTTTATTATAAGAGCACCTAAATCTTGTTAGAGGAAAAAGGAAGAGGAAAAATATACTATATAATATGTTCAATAATATTATTTGTATATATTGTACATCAATATGTAAATAATATTCATATTACAATATTATTGAATTTTGTGTGAGAATCAAACACAGTGTCAAGTAAAATGTATTCTAGTATTGTATCATATCTATATTTTGCAAATAAATTTATAAAGAAACTAAAAATAGAATTTCGAAGAGATTTTATTTTTAAGCACTTATTTTATTAAAATTATCGATACAGCTATCATGTTAACCATTTGTGGTGATATCGATTGTGATGACTTTTTCCAAACTTTCCTGGCTTCTAATTGTCGTGGAATTACAGAGGAATTTATGTCTTTTTTTTCCAACATTTTTTTACATTTTTGCATATTGCTTTTTTTGGCAACAAAATACCTGTGTGAGGAACCCATATTCTTTGAAAAGACAATGAACAGTGAATTTGATTTAGGAGTCACAGAGCAGTTTTATTCAAACTTTTCGGAAGAGAAATTTCAATTATGTTACTTTCAGATGGTCGGTGCAACATTTCCCAGATCAGATAATGATTGTCCCGAGTGCATGAGGTGTTTACACCTGATGATAATCAACAAAGGCTTGTGTTCTCCTCAGTCACTTCACCTCTTTTGACTTTTACTTGTGGGAACTGTTAAAAGGAAGAATATACAAAACAAATCCACACATGCAATTAAAGAAGTCAAAATCAGGATTCAGGATGCCATCAATGGCATCACAACACAAGAACTAACAAGAGTACATATGAATCTTCTCAATCGTGCTCATATATGTGGGGAGGGGGGGGTACTTTCAACATCTACAGTGAGAAAGGGAGTAATTATATTTAATGCATCACCTTTTATTTTATGCGTAAACTTTATGAGCCTATTTTACGTGTCGCACTCTGTACATAATTTTATTCCATTATAATTTGTGAGGGACAAAAATGAATATTTTTTAAAGTAATTGGTTTTTGACAGGCATCAAAATATTGTTCAAAAGTTCTGCTTTTATGAAAAATATGAATAGAAATAATGTATTTTTAAAATTAAAATATGTGTGTTTAAAATTTGACAATAGTTATGATGAATATACATGATTATTTAACTTTTTCAATATATCATTAAGATAAAATTCTACATTTGCTCAAAGTTTGGCAACAGCTGTAAAAGATGTCAGTGATCATGCTATTCGAAAATTAATGTACTTAATAATATGTAATTCGGAAGGGGAATATTTTCATTGTTTAAACATTAACTCAAGAAATTTTTATTTTTAAAACATGTATAAAAATGTTTTAAAAAATATTAAAAGCTAAAAAAATAAGGTTTATTACAATCTTCTAAGGATTATTGTTTTTTGGTGACGGGGATCAGACTTGTGAAAATAGAATCCAACTAATTGTTTAAGAATTCATTGGTGACAAAATTGCATATTGCAAATTTATCATATATTAAAAAGTTTTAAAAATATTTTTTATTGATTTCTTCATGCCTCTAATGTATTTAAATCAAATCAGTTTTCAAAAGTTAAATCATTGCAATATTTCAGACTAAACCCATAATAACTTTTCAGAACTTTAATTTTTAAATCAAGCGTTAAGTTTAAATTTTTACATTTAAAATTTGGAATTTATAAATACAAAAATAGTTATTAATGGTAAAATGTTTAGTAAAAACTGTTTGATTTGCTTAAATAAAAAACATTTCAATTCCCAACACTTTTTCCCTTAAACTCATTCATTTAAATGGAAGACTAATTTTTCCCTATATTTTAAATATAAATAATTCAAAGCGATGTAATTAATAATATCTCTTATATTTTCATAAAACTTTGTTCTGTATTTGGTACTTAGCTATTTTTCATCTTTTGATTTTAATATTAAAAATTATATCAAATAATTTTTCCAAACAATTCTCTTCTTAAAAAAATATTTAATAAAACTTGTTTAGTTATAAAATAATAAACAAAAACTTTTTATCTTAATCAATAATGATTTTTAATAAGTGAGAACATACAATTTATTACAGTTAGAATTTTTCATACCTTACTCTTCCTGTTTCCAAATAGAATACCATTTTTCATTAAGTAAAAATATGGTTTACTTAAAAAGTTCTATAAAATGTATGATATATTTACACTTTTACACACATATGTCATCAACAAAAAGAATGGAACGTATTATTCTTCCAAACGATATTTGGATTCATCGCTACATTGTAACTGATTGATGCCACAAAGTATTTCTTAAATTTTCTCCAAAAAAATGCTAAAAAATAATTTTATTTTTATAAATATAAAATCGATTTTTTAATTATTTATTTATCTGATCTTAAATATTGTCCAAACTATTGCGGCCATAAGTTAAAATAGTAAGTAAATATTAATCCGTAAGTAAATGCGAAAAATCGATAAAGAAAAACAAATTAGTACTGTATTTCTTTTCTTTCAGCCTTTATATTTGATAACAAAAGAAGCCTCCAATAATACTGCGCATCAGATAAAATTTCAGTTACATAAATAATTAAAAATGAAATCTTAGAGAATATAAAAAATTTTATTCGGGGGGATTAACGACACACCAAAATACTGAATTCTTAAAAATGTGATAGTTACATCAATAAGAATTTCATGATGTCCTAATTTTTAGTTATTCAATATAAGTTGTCAACAATTTTATAAATTGAACCCATTACTTTATTTTCTAGCTCTAATGTATTTCTATTAGATATTCTATTCGAATACATTTTCGATATAGATTATGATTAAATTTAATCTCTTTTCTATGAAACTGACTCATGACTTTGATAACTGTCTCTATCCCAATGTGAGGACTCTTTTGATTGTTTTCCTTCCAGTAATTTTTTTAGCTGAAAAATGTTTTAAGAAATACTTCTAGAAGCATTTAAATCGATTGATTATATTTGAAAAAGAGAAGCAAATTTTATAAAGATAGTAAAGTTTACTGAAATTCAAAGTCAAATTCAAAGTGTACATTGGTCTGAGAATCTCATTAAAATGCTTATGATGAAATCGCAAAATGTAATTCCAAACTAACAGGTATTTAGAAAAATATGTAATAAATTCATATGGCTCAAACGCTTTGAATAAAGATTTTAAACTTCGCAGAAGTCTGTAACTATAAAAATAAGGTCAAATGCATGGGAATTTGTTGTGGAATTTTCGGGAAGTTTTACTCTAGGCTGTCACACCACTGAAGAAAGTTTTGTTCCACTCACTAGTTATAATATTTCTGGAACACTTTAGTTCATGATCCAAATTCTCATTTTATTTGAAATCAGAAATACAAGTTAAATTTAAAAATAAGAACTTTGAATATAGAACATAATTTTGATTATTTAACATTTATAGCGTATTATTTTTAATATTTGTCATTTATGTATAAAATATGCATTTTTAATTTGTAAACTATGAAGCTTTCATATAAGCTGTTAATAAAAATGCTAAATATTTAGTTCATAAAGAAACATAACCATGCAGTATGCAAACCTTACCTGCTATAATAATTAAGGATATTTCCAAAATAAAATTATTTCTGGCACAGATGCCGTATAATCCAGGATGCCAAATTCTGAAACTGGTGATTTTTTGGCAGATTTTCTTATGTATCTGGCAATCTGGTTTTTGTTACTTCATAGATATAAAGACCTATAAAAATTATGCTGAAAATTCTATTTTGGCAAACCTAGTATTTACATCATTACGTACGTCACAATACGTTATCTTGGCAACATTTCTTCATCGCCAAAAAAATTCAGAATTGGGCATCCTGGATTATATGGCATCTCTGTGCCTTATTTCTAAAGACCAAGTTAGACAAAGCATGCAATGCTTACAAAACTTCAAGAAAATTATTCTAAAAACTTATTAAGTTTAATAAGCATTTGCATCGAAAAAATTCAATAAGGAAAACAATTTGTTTTATTGATGTATATTTATAAAATTTTCAAAATTATAATAATTCCAAAATTTTCAAAATGTAAAATTTAGTATAGAATAACATTTGAAAACTCTTTCTACAAATAAACATATTGTTTCTTGAGTTAGAATTTTTCATTTCATTCTCATGAGTTTTTCTCAATCGTGAGTTTGTTATGCCTTAAATAATACGTTAAAAAGTACCTTTTTTAGAAAACACGACAAATTGGCGAGTTGAACTTTGGTTTCAATATAACTAAAAAATACGAAACTTTTTCAACTGTTTCGTTGTTAAATTGACTTAAGACGAGAGCAAGAAAAAAATTGAAAACACATGCAATTGGTTTGTGGTATCCATGAAGTCAGATAACGGTTCATGTACGTCACGCATAATTAACTATGACATCGTGTTGAGATGGTGTCGTAAATTCGATTTCTTGACGAATTTGCTGTCAGGTTTCAAATTTGAGCGTCAGGAAGCAAGGCGAAGTTCACCATCGAATATCTAAGTATATTGGTGGAATTCATTTGGTTAACAAAACAATTTCTTACATAAAGACCAAAGCATCGGTTTGAGAAGCCATTTTTGATTGATTCAAGTCATTAATAGGTTGACAATAGAACAGAAGAAAAAGCAAAATGAAAAAGACAAGACAAAACATCCACTTTATGATTAGTTTAAATCGGCAAGAACGATATAGTATTTTAAAACTTCATTAATTAATAGAATTTTAGGCTCAGTTGCTGTGTAATCCAGCATGACCAATTCTGAGTTTGATGATTTGGTGTAAGTGCGATATCCCCCAAATGATTTCGTGCCAAATCTAGCGTCCTTTGTTATGATTATAGTGTTGACAATGAGATTTTGTTTTGATTATAGTGGTGCCAAATTGAGTTTTTGCTACTTTTCAGATTTTTCTGTTGCCAGATTTGGTTTTTCTCGTGTTTTACATCATTTTTGCGTCATATATATGGTTCTTTTCAGTGGCAACAGCATTTGAAGTTTTCGTTTTACTTTCAATTCGAACTTTTTGTTCTGACAAAACCAAAATGGTATACTAAATTTTTGACGAGTTTTGTGAAAAACTCAATCTTACTCAATGCGAGCTATAGGCCTATGAGCATAAAGCTCCAAAATTGTCTCTGTCATTTTACTACTACTACTACTTTTTGTTCTACGTTTGCTCTTGTGTTTCGTTGTCGCCAGGGTCGTAAACTGTTCTTTTTTCCAATTTTTTGTTTATTTATTATTTATATGTTTTTATTTTGTTTATTTATCATATATTTTTCTTACATATTTTTTAAATTTATTTTTGTTTATTTATTATAATCTTTTTCTTATATATTTTTGTTAATTATTATTATATATTTCTTATATATTTTTCCATAATATCACTAAGCATATTCGACATGTGAGCTTGATGTCATATCAAGTCCATTATTGTTATTTACTTATCACTTTTACCGATTGTTTTGAAGGGAAGGCAAATCCAACAAAAAAAGATCTTATTCATTTTCCAGTAATAATTTTTTAGATTTTTATACTGTTGTGTGATTTAAAATTTTTTAAAATGCGTATTTTTGGAACTTTGGCAAAATTCCTGCGTTAAAAAACATGTGCTTAACTTGGCGACGAAAAAGTCGTAATGGTCGCCAATGGGGAGGGGTGATATCCTTCTAAATCCGGTGATTTTTTAGTTGGATTTTCGGATCATATTTACTGTACATACACCCTTGGCACGTTTTTTGGTGCCAAATTTGGCGAACATTTTTACTGGAAACCCGGAAAACTTGTATTTTGGCAACCCTATTTGTCATTGATTTCTCATGAATATTTACCGATTTAAATTCATTATTATAAAATTTAATCAAAAAATTTTATGGATAGTTTAACATATCAATTTCATTTTTTTACCATTGGTTTGAAATCTATAAATCTGAATTTTTTGTTAATTTTGTAAAATTAATTGAGCATATTGTTAGATACCAACAATGTATGAAATATTTTTCAATATTTCAGCCATTTTCCTCCCGCCGTTTTCCCAATCGGAAATTCAGCATACGGTCACCTTTGGCGACTTTTTGGAAACTTCGCCAAGAGTGACCGTACCGTTATTTTTACCGGATTTTCTGATTTATCTGGAAATCTGGTTTTTATTACGTCATATAGATGAAGATCTAAAAGAATTATATAGAAAATTCTATTTTGGTAACCCTAGCATTTACGTCATCTTGGCAACACTCCTTCGTCGAAAGAAAAATTCAGAATTTGGCATGCTGGGTTATACGGCAGCTGTACTGAATTCTTAATAACTGCAATATTTGTAAACAATCTCTTTCAAATCTTAAAACTAATGTCTTGCTTACGATAACATTTTTTTATTTATTTATTTATTTTTTTTAATTTATGTTGGTGTTCTATTATAAGCATTATTAACCAAATATTAACTATTTTATTAACAGAGTGCTTAAATTAAAAGAAGCCTCGTATCTTATAGAACGAATAGACACATAAACCTCTTTTATTTTGGCCACCCTATATAGCACGGAGTGCTTAAATTTGTATTTATTTAGTGTATCATGTTTCTCAATGATACTTAAATGCGTAAAATAATTATTACAGAGAGTGCCGATTACTTATAGGTACCTCGTTGATGGCTATACTTTAGTTAGAAGGAATAAACATCAATACCATAAACTTAATCCTTATCAATAATTGATGCAGGTTCATTATATAGTATTTGTGAATGTAAGTTTTATAAGAAATACACAAATCAGAGTAACCAGTAATATACGTAAAATAATCTGTACTAAGGCAAAATAAATTCAAAATAAAGTCACAAAATAGTTTTCCCTAAGAAAACCTACGATAAGTTATATGTGTTACAGGAATTTCATAATCATCTTAAGAAATCAGAAAACCAATTACCGTGAACTAACACTACCAATCGTTTTTGGAAATAATCAATTATTAAGAAAAATGTGTCAAATTATTTATTTGAATTTGAACTGTAATGCTTCAAATTTATCTTTAAATGAACTGTGTATACTTAATCAATAAAAGATAAAAGAAAATATATCTTATGGTATTTTATTCCTCATTATAAGATTTTAGTTTGAAAAAGGAAACAATATGTTAAAAGATCATGTTTTATTGTTTATGGAATATAAAAAGAAAAAAAAAAGTCTAAAACAAGAGTCATATTAGAAAGTGTGATATTATGAAGTGTTTTTCCTCTTGCTAACACTCTTGCGTTTTGAAAATTTATAAAAAAAATTAAAGGTGAAATTCCCGAATTTAAATTTGGTGAACTTAAATTTCAATGGATGTGTAGCATTCTTTCTTCCATGAAAAAAAATGGATTAATAAAAATCAATTATCACAAAAGCTATGATGCAATATATTTTACCATACTTTATAATGAATGTGTACTTAACGAAGAATTTCCACTTTTCCGCACTTCAAGGGGTGAAGGTGATGACTCCTTATATAGTACGGTACCCAGTGGGTGTGCCATCGCAGCCCCTTTAGAAGTAGGGACCAAGCAGAAAACACACACATTTGGCATGCTACTCCCAAATGTATCATTTCCCATAGAGGACATTGTGACCACGACAAATTTAACATGTCCCAACCACTGTTTGCGAATACGACGCATATTTGATTGTGTTGGGATTCGAACTCACTTCTTTTTGACAACCAGAATAAACGCTGGAACCAACCCGGCCACATGCTCTTAGATGGAAAAAACGGAAGATGTATGAAGCTTGGCTCAACACTCCTGGTCAAACCCACGCTAAAAGTATGATCTGTGGATCATCAGCGAGGATTGCCTCTGAAATTCTAAGATGCTCTAGGCAGAAGATACGTTTAATCGTAGGCTTCATAACTGGGCACTACTATTTCAGAAAACACCTCCATAAAATGGGACTGTTTCAGCAAGACCCTATCTGCAGGAAATGTCATACGCAAGAAGAAACGGCCAAGCATATCATTTACGAATGCGAGGCTCTTGCCCTCCCTAGATTAACTTCTTCAGGCATCATCCATACTAGAGAGTTACACCTAGACCCCATTAAAGGGTTATCGGACTTTATTAATGAAGTGGGTGACTCGAGCAACTGGAACTAGGAAACATTGGAATTGGAGTTAATAGTACAAAATGCTGTTAAAAGCAGAAGTGCCCAATGACATACAAACCCAATTCTAAGAAGAAGAAGAAGAACCCTGCCACAGCAAATTACTGGAAAGTGAACTTAATTTCCTTAAAAATGTGTCTATAGTCGGAATATTGTACTCTCACATACATACTGTTATTTTGTGTATATGATACTACCTCCATCCCTCCAATTAATTTTGGCAGAAAGACACAAAACTCATATCACGAGCCTTAAGATTTCAAGAAGTTTTTTGAGTTATATCCGTCACAGGAGAACTTAAAAAATATGGTAAAGTGTTAAGACATATTTTGTCAGTTTAAGAAGTTTTCTCAAAAAAATGAATGGAGTAATGGGAAATTGAAAAATGAAAAAAATGTAGACTATGCGCATCAAACATAGAATAAATATTCTCTTTCCCAATCCCCTTACCCCTACCGTACAATGTTCTACCGTAAATTACTTTTGAAATTAATTCGCAGTGGAACGTAATTAATCTTTTTTCTTATCTTTCAAAAGAAGCACAAAAAAATAACAAAAGTTTCTGCAAATTTAAACGAAGGAAACAAAAAATTGGAAAGATGTACGAAAAAAAAAAAAATTAATTTTTTTAGTCTCATTCTCTCTCTGGTAAAAACAGCAAATGAACACATCAGAATACGAAAGGGGGAAAAAAAAGATTAATTATTCTTTCTTTTTAGGTTTCCACAAGACCCTCGGAATTACATTTTCTTTCTCTTTTTCGCTTCCTATGTTCAAACTATAAAAGTGGGGGAGGTCGGGCTACGGGGGGGGGAGGAGGAGCGAAGAAAAAACATGCATGTGTTAGGGGTGGTGAATGAATGACTGATGCGGTGAAAAAAATGCATCGAAATAAATTATGAGAGGAAGGAGATAGAAAAAAAACGACAAATGAGTTCACATCCAGATATTCATTAACATCGTATTCACTCATTATGTTTTTAAGATGTGACCCTCCCCTGAGCAATAGAACATACGAGGCAAGATGAAACACATCGAAAAAGCGAGTTTTTTCTTCATTTTTAGTATTTTTTTACTAGAAACGCTCCATACAGTAGTCTTCCCCTCCCTGTGTGAAGTAATAATTTTCTTATTAGAACATCAGCAAACAAGGGGAGGGATAAAGAAGAATGCCTCAACACAAAAGCAGAAAATTAGAATATTTTAACAAAGAATTATTCTTGCGGTTATATTTGGGTTGACTACTGAAGAATATTTAATTGGACTTGTTTTCATGTCATAATTACAGTAACATCAAAAAAGAATTTTTTTAAAAAAAGAAAAAAAAAACTTATTGTGCGTGATTGCATTAGAAATTCATTTAGGATGTAAAAAAAAATTGGGTTATAAAAGTTTAAGCTGAAGTAATAAATATCAATTAAACATAGACAGCAAATCTTATTTTAATATTTTCTACAACATAAATCTAATCATCGCGATTTCTTAAAAACTAACCGACTGTTGCCACTAAATGTAAATATTTAATTATGTTTATTGAAAATAATATTGTTCACTGAATCTGTGGAGAAAAGTAATGAATTTTAAAACGAGCCAAGAAAGCAAAGCAAAAAACAATGAGTTGAGCTTGTAAAATCACATACTTCATCCTTTGGATGAATGAATATTAATATTTAATTGAAATTTCTTTTGTCTTGTAAGGTGCTTCGGAAGACTACTTGATTTGAATAAGGTGTTGGAAGTGCTGGTAAATCAAGAGAAGACAAGTAATTCTTTAGATAACACAATGGTTGTGGGTGAATTGATTTGTTCTAAGATTTCCATTTCAGAAATATCGTTTTATACCTCAGAATTATCAACAGAGAATGTCTGAGCTGTTATAATGTATTTTGTCGTAGACTTTTTAGGGTGGTAGATGCAGATTACTAAAATCACCGATAAATATCTTAATACTATCACCCAGAATAAATGGCCACAAGTAGAATAACAATGTAATTTTGTCAGTTGGATTTGTGAAGTTCATAAAAATCACCTCAATTTCATGAACATTTAGAATCCAGATTAAAGGGAGGTGAACATGTTTTTCTTCAAAACCTGGCGTAGGTCACTTGTTCCATATGATTTTATTTGGACAAAATCCATATTAATAAGGTGGTTCACCGCATCACAAGGTTATATAAAATGCAATAAAGCGAAAAAAAGAAGAAAAGAAACAATAAAATGGCTTTAAAAAAACAAAGAACAATTAAAACTTAATAGAAAACAGTTAGCAGTTTTTATTCGTATCATTTTGTGAACGGTAATTCAACAACAAAAAAACCTTTGTATATACTTATGATTAAAAATATTTCAATAATTAGTTCTTTATTTTTATAGATGAATAATTTTGCAATGAATATTTGATTTTTTTTTCAAAATATGCAAGAGATTAAGAGATTAATTAGAGAAAAAAATTTATTAGGTCTATCGGAAAGTTCTGTCCGTTTTAGAATCAAACAAAGGAATGCATTTTTTCATACTTTGGATAAACTTTATTGAATAATATAATTGCCATCATTATTTACGACTTCTTGTCAGCGTGATGGCAATTTGTATATCCCATTTTTAAAAAACTGTCTTATCGATAGAGGCCAAAAATTGAACCAGTGCTTGTCTGATATCTTCTTCGTTCTTGAATTGTTTGCCCTGCAAGAAATTTTGAAAGGACAGAAACAAGTGATAATCAGATGGTGCTAGGTCCGGAGAGTATGGTAGATGCGACAGAATTCCCCAGTCTAGCTCTGCGACTTTCTGACGAGTCCCCAAAACAGCATGTGGCCTGGCATTGTCATGAAGCAGTATGATGTCCTTCCTATTGAACATCGCCGGCCTCTTTTCTTGCAGTGCTGTTTTTAATTTATCCAATTGCTGACAGTACCTCTCCGAATTTAGCCTTTCGTTTGGTTTCAACAGCTCAAAATGTATTGGTCCTCGAATGTCCCACCATATACACAACATTCTCTTGTTCCGGCTCAACTTCGGTTTAGAGGTAGAGAGGGCAGGTTTTCCGGGTTCACAATATGCCCTTTTCCTTATGATGTTTTCATAGGTAATCCACTTTTCATTCCCAGTTATGATCCGGTCCAAGAAGTTTTCGATTTTGTTGCGTGCAAGCAGAGATGTGCATATGATGATTCGATCATTCAAATTCTTCTCACTTAACTTGTGTGGCACCCATCTCGAATGCTTCCACACAAACCCTAGTTTCCGAATATGGTCAGAAATGGTTTGTTGAGCTGAATACTTGTTGAAACTGATTGTAACCGAAGCGGACAGAACTTTCCGGTAGACCTAATAATTTTAAATGTTTCGTTATATACAAGGGATTATATAAAGAACCATTTTGAAGAAAAGAAAAAAAAAGAATTGTATTCAAAGGAAATCAAATTAAGAGATAAATAGGAGAAAATCAAAGCAAGAGTCTATAACTGTTGGTAATTCAGAAGAATTCTTGCATTCCAGTAGAGTTTAGTGACATCCTCATTTTCCTGGACTTCCTGTTTAAACCTTTACACATTAGGAAGTGGTTAGAATTCAAGACGCCTGCATTATAAATTGGACATGCTTTGGATGACAATATTCTTGCGTGGAACTAATAATTAATAAGGCGTGTGTTAAATTACTAAATTTAATCAATTCATTATTTCACAAGGTTTGCTTTTGATTACTACAAGACAATCGATTACCATTCTTTTACTTTGTAGGAATCAAGTATTTCGAAACAGGCAACTCATAACTCAAAACAATCCAGTTGATTCTGATAACATAATGTTCTCTTAGATATGAATCAGTACAATCTTTGTTAAATTCATTGGTTAATTATAGATTCGATTGCCTGCATGATATCTGTCTCATAGTTCAGAATAAGAAAAGGCTGTAAAATTGACATATTTTCTTTAAGATGAACCCATTTACATTTAAACACAATTTTAAAATGTCATAAAGATTACAAAAATAGTTTTAATTCTTCATATTTTAACATTATTTCAGATATTGAAAGACACTACTTTTGAAACTTCTAACCATGAGATTATCAAATTAATTTTGATCTGGAGTTAAATTATAAAATCAAATTTCTTGGTTCACAAATAAAATCATTAATCTCTCAATTTTTTCTCAATATTTACAGTGCCTTTGCTTATTAGATAGCACGCTATAAATTAGCTTGGAATCAAATGGTATATTTTTTCTTTATGATTAATATCATTTAAGTAATAATTTTCTTCTTGAGTAAAACAATTTGAGATCATTTTCCTGCCATATCGTTTTTTAAAATTAAAATGCTATGTAAAAGATTTTAAATAATTATGAATAAGAAGCATTCTAAGCGTACCATTCAAAATAAATTTGTAGCACAGTGATCATTGATAAGCGAGACTTAAAGCAGAAATGGAAATACGCTGCTCAAACAATTAAAGGATGATTGTAATTCTTTTATAAAATAACGACATAAGCAGTTATTTTCGCAGAAACGGAAAAAAGTCACAAATGCAAGTTTTTCTCATTTTCAAACTGTGCAATACACAAATTTAAAATTTGACATTTTAGACTACGTTTTAGTAACAGCGAATGAGATTTGACTTTCAACTTTTTGCAAAACAAAGCGGGAATAAAAAAAAAGATCGACAATGTCGATTCGACATTCAGTGGGCGTTATTGTTTCAATGAGTGCGATGTCTCAACGAAGTCATTTAACTGAAGCAGTGGCTTGGAGAGTTTTTGGTCGATTAGAGAAAGGCCAAACACAATCCGAAATACCAAAAGCTATTGAAATTTCACAATGTGTGAGATTTCCAGGATCTAGAACCATTTTCTGAAGACTGGAAATGTTGGCCGAAGATAAGGCCAAGGTCGTAGACGTGCAACAATGTCCAATGAAAACCGTTATTTAAATCTAACAGTTAGGAGAAAGAAATATGAGTACCACTCTTCTTCAACCATACTTTTGCTCGGCAACTGGTGCCACAGTTTTAACAAAAATTACCCAAAATACGCCTTCACACTCGTTTTTCTCTTTATCCTGATAATAGGCGTATCATCATCTGGAGGGGATGTGGCACTAGACATAATCCTTCATTCATGCACAAAAGTGAAAGATTTGGGGGTAGAGCAGTGAAGATCTATGTTGGCATCTCTATTGAAGGGTGCACCCATCTCCATATCATTAGAAATGGAGCTCTACCTGTCACCGATATAGGTATGAGGTCCTCAGACCTGCAATGCAGTCTTTTACACTGCAGTAAATGGAGATGACTTCACGTTGATAGACGAAAACTGCACAGGCCCCCTCTGGACATGAGAGCATGTTTGGGACATTCTAAGTAGACACATTGATGAACTCTACCACCCCTACAAACTCTCAAAGAACTGAGAAAAGCTCTTCTGGAGGAGTGGCACAGAATACCCAAACCCTTCATTAATAGCCACATTGACTCGGTGCCCCTAAGGTGTTCAATGTTGCAAACAATCCGGGGAGCCATACACCCAACAAAAAAATTACTTTCTTTGAAGAAAACATTTTTTAAAATTTGTTTTCCTATGTGTGAAAATTGTATTTTTTCTTTTTGTACCCAAAGGCTCACTATAACGAATATTTTTCCCATAAAACATAATGCGTCTGTCAATAACCACATAATTTTCCAGGTGCAAGATCAACCCACAACCTCAATATACTTTGTTTTGAGCGGGATATTTTTCTCTATATAAAAGTTACATTAAATGCCATTGAATATATTAGCATATTGTGTGCCATAGATAAAAACTCAAAGATACATAAAAGCAGACAATCTTGTCTTGTACATATCTGAGCTAGCAGCGCCCTTATGATACAACCGGCTATTGGAGTATAAAGTCATAGGTTTAATCTCAGCTTCTGTGTTGAGCAATGAGATGAATATTGAATTTCTATTTTCTACTTGCACATATATTGGATATACATGAATTTTCCAGGTTTTCTGAATTATAACATTACTATCAATGAAAAATCTTCCCGGAAAAAAATACAAGGTGAATAACAATGTGACATTCGGTTGGTAAGATTATCTGCAAAGTGGCGAGGAAACACAAATTCATCATAATTCAGTAGAAGAGTTGTGCTATATGCAGTCAGAGCATACAGATTTTAATCCTAATTATTGTTGAACAGGAAATAGATGTTTCTTTTCCACATGGCTTTCTATCATGGCAGGTGCCTAGAAAATTTCTGAGATGTGTTTCATTACAACACACTAATAAAATGCAACTCTTTAAATATAAAGTTTATATGTTAGGTTTTCTAAGAACATAGCACGCGAAGGATGTTCAAATGCCTATCGAATGTTGTTCCATCAGCTTTGTAGTGACAAAACATATTATTATCAAACATTAATTATAATCAAGAATTATAATTTTAATAAATGATTTCATCATCAAAATTCGTATTGATTTATTTACATTTAACTCCTGATATTCATAAATAAAAAAATTATATTTATTTTAATATATATATATATATCAGTAAGACCCCGCTTAACGCGGGGGATACGTTCCATCAAAGTAGAGCGTAATGCGAAACAGCGCTAAACGAGGCTATCTTTACATGTAAATATTGGGGTTAGGGGAAGATGGCTAGGAAATTGGTTAGGTATTAAATTTAAAAAGTATGTTTTTTTAATAAAAATAAAACCAAACATTTATTTCTTA
The DNA here is from genome assembly GCA_037975125.1 of Latrodectus hesperus. NCBI lineage: Eukaryota > Metazoa > Arthropoda > Arachnida > Araneae > Theridiidae > Latrodectus > Latrodectus hesperus. The sequence goes on along the minus strand of CM075857.1, from coordinate 96,122,322 downwards.
AAGCCCAAATTAATACCACATTATTATTTCTTGCAAAAATAAAAACAAAATATAAATAACAAAACGAATATTCTTAAAAAAAAAAACAAATAAAATTCTATGTCAGTCATATTTAGTTAGCCTTCCGCGTTTTCAGTGTTCTACCTTTTTGTGACAAAAGCATCTAATGTTGTTTGCCTTTTTCTTTTGCGTTGTTCTCTTAAAAGTTCTTCATAAACGGATAGAGCATCTCTAACACCACGCCTTACTTTTGAGCTCCTGTCAAAATTCGGATCATTTTCAATGAATTGATCCATTATTTCAGTTATGGTAGACAAACTCCTTTTTACAAACGCCTTCAAAAGTTCTTTTTGCTCTTCTTCTGAATCACTGCTGTCAACATTTTTGTTTTCTTCTTGTTCAGTTAATTCCTTGAGCTCATCATTAGAAAGACTAGCCGCTGCTTCTTGAATTATTTCTTCGACATCTTCCACATTTACCCCTTCAAAACCGGTTTGCTTCGTTAATTTCACTATCTCTTCCACTATTTCATCCACATCGACAGAGTGTCCAACGTCATCGCTCTAACTTAAAACCGGCCAAATATTCTTCCATACTCCTTTCAAAGATCTTTCTGTTACCTCATTCCAAGAAAGGCCTATGTTTTCTACAGCATCCACGATGTTGTAGTTTTTCCAAAATTCTCATATGGACTGGTTCTCTTCTCCGTCTGTTTTTTCAAACATTTGCTTAAAGGTTCACCGCAAATAATAAGCCTTAAAATTTGATATAACGCCTTGGTCCATTGGTTGAATCAAGGCAGTTGTGTTAGGCGGCAAGAAAACCACTTCGACTGGAATGCATGTTGTTAAGTCTGATAAATTTGTTGGGTGGCTTGGAGCATTATCAATTAACAGAAGTGCTTTTTGTTCAAGTTTTTTAATTTCGCAATAACGTTTAACAGACGGGCAGAAATGTTCAGTGAACAAATCCTGGAAAATTTTCGCAGTTATCCATGATTTTTTTTATTAGACTCCCAAATTACAGGTAAAGTTGATTTAGATATGTCTTTCATCGCTCTTGGGTTTTTGGAATGGTAAATTAGTAATGGTTTGAATTTAAAATTTCCGCTTGCGTTAACACCTAGTAGAAGGGTTAAGCGATCTTTTGCAGCTTTAAATCTTGGTGCCCGTTTCTCTTCATAGGATAGAAATGTTCGTTTCGGCATTCTTTCCAAAACAAGCCTGTTTCATCAACACTAAAAACCAATTCTGGAGGATAGTTTCCTTCTTCAATTATTTTTTTTTTTTTTAATATCGCTGGAAATTCAGCCGCCGCTTTTGTATCACCACTTGTTGCTTCTCCTGTAATCTTTATGTTGTGAAGGTTATTTCGATGTTTAAATCTATTAAACCATCCTCGACTAGCAATGAAATTTTCACTTGTGTCAATTGTCTCAGCCTGAATGTAATTAAAAATTCTTCTAGCTTTTTCCATTATGATAGATTGGCTTAATGGCATATTGCGGTCAATTTCGTCGTCAATCCATATAGACAGTCGTTTTTCCATTTCCTCTATGATATTATTTCTAGAACGGGTAATTCCAGTTGCAGAGCTTGACGTAGTTGTAGTTGCCAATGACAGTATTTTTCTTTATTCTTCATGATGGTCCTCATTGTTGAAGTTGGCAAATTCAATGAAGCACTAATTAGAGTTTGACGTTCACCAGAATCTAATCTTCTAATCACTTCCATTTTAGTTTTGAGTGAAATGCTTTTTCTGGTTGCTTTCTTTTCTTTTTCATTATCACCCATAGTAAAAACTAAAGATCAAAATATTTGACACTGTAATATAGTATTAAATATGTAAATTAATACCTACTTACAATGATGTCAACAAATGTTTCCAATAATAAAAATATGTCTGTACAATACCGCACCAAACAAGAAACACAAGTACACTCTTTCGGATATGTATTTGAAACCTATCGCTGCATAATATTTCGGGGAATCCCCGTATGCTGCGAGCGATTTCGTGGAATCCCCGGGTTGAAATAAAAGAGCGCTAAAGCCGAAACAGCGTTAAGCGGGGTCTTACTGAATATATATATATATATATATATATATATATATATATATATATATATAATTTATATTATTACTAAAGATATTTTATTAGTCAATGTAAAATAATTTGTGTAATTTAATGAGATATAACATAAAGTATTTTAGGAAACCAAAAATTAAATATAGTGATTAGAAAGAGACTAGAACTTTAGTCTATTGTCCTTCCATGTAGACAAATCTTTCACAACAATATCATTTGTCTTATTTATTTAATTCTTATTTTTTATTGCAACCTTCAGCAATTTGTCAACTAATCTTTATTCATAAAAAAGAATAAATATTGTATAATTTCTAAAACTTCTATCTATTGAAGTAGCAGCAATACTTGATGACAATGAAATCCCAGATAAAAATAGTATTTTGAGTTAATTCGAATAAATTAAAATCATGATCATAATTTTGGAATTCTTTCCACACTGTTGCATATTATGAAGAGTACATCTCCTTGAAAAGAAAATCATATTTTTCTTAATTTTATAAGGGAATTTTGGCAATATTTTGAATTTCCTTTTCATCCAACAACATATGTCGACATTCAGGCCTTCGAGTCATCAATTCATTGTTCGATTTTTATTTTGGACACAGATTTTTGAAATTGTTCGCCTCTCCAGTCTGATTAGGTCTTTACAGTGAAAAATCATAGTAGGGGGAAAAAGGTGAAATGCTTTTATTTACGTTGTAAGATAGAAACGTTTTATTGCATTCCTTCAACAGTTAACATATCCCTATCATTGCATGTAATAAATAGATGAGTTACATCTGAAAAATCATTTGGTAATTTTATTTTACATCTACAGTGAATTTTTTAAATCAACAACTTAACTATTTGGTTAACAAAAGTATTTTATTTCTTATACACTAATTTCAAAATACTAATCAAATATTGGAAAATCGATTTAAATGTGTGTGTGGACTAAAATTGATTAAATTTTGATATCTGAATGCGTTACAAGCTATTTCAAGTAGTTTTTTCAACAGAGTAGTAGTCATTGATTTACGTAAATAGCAATCAAATTAAAATAATGTACTCAAGAGAAATGACTATCAAATAAACGATAGTTTATAAGAAAATTTCGAGACAAAAAGTGCTAAATATTAGTTCATTATCACCATTTGGTAACATACTTGCGTTATAGAGGCATTAACAGTGTAGAAATAAGGTAACGACAGTATGATTTGGCAAGATGGTTAAGAAAGATTCCCTATTTAAAGTCTGTTGTGAAATCGATTTATTAATGATTGTTCATCTTTCGAAAACCTCTACCAAAAGTAACATAAGTATTCTAATTTAGATTACTGATAGTTAATACATAACAATAAGATTACAACTGTATGTGAGTTTAGATCTGAGGCACAAAGGTTGCGTGAAAGTTTGCATATGAAAGACAGAGAAATTGCACACATAACTTATCAGCTGCCACTAGAGGGAGAACTTGAATTGAATATGTAATAAAGTGGATAGAAAATAAGTGAGGATCTGTTGTTCTTTGTTGAATATCAAATTATCTAGCGCTTCTCAACGTATAACTCTCAATATTTTCTTTCAAATTTATAGCTATAAGATTCATATCGAATACATATTGGTCTCATGAAAAGAGAATTACTTTTAAATTGCGCAAAAACTGTAGGTGATGCAACAGTAGACGCTCGTTTTTATGGAACTGTAATTTACAAACACTCACAATTTTACGAACTACTTACCAGTCCTAAACAGGAACCCACAGATGCAATAAATTCGATTCCCATTTTCGAACAAAATCTTTATTTACGAACTGGCTTTTATGTATTTTATGTTTGTGTGTTTATCCTTTTATCATGATTCTTTTCTCTTTTATTTATTTATTTATTTATGCTTTTTTTATGATTGAGAAATATGAAGAATTACTCTTATTATAACATAATTGTAGAAGTATTAATTAATCAGTTTAATGAATAAAAAGTTGTTTCCATTCTAAAATCGTAATAACAAGAAAATATTTCTTAAAATTCTAGCATGATTTACGTCAGTAGACTCTGAGCTATTAATAAGAGTGTCAAGTATCATTAACGAGGATTTTTTAAGCAGTCCCTATGGAATTTAATTCGATTAACCTAACTTATGACTTTGCCTCCATTTGGGTGAAATGAATAGTTTCAATTGAAAACATCGTACAGTACTTTTGGAAGGAACGATCGTGTTTTGAACGTGGTGAAATTGACATTCTATGTACAAAATTCTTGTGAAAATAAGCTTGGCAAGATATTGCAGAAAAGATATCTGTTGTTGTGTCCAATCCTTCAGGATCTAGCGGCAGCTAGATCAAATTCATGATTCCATGCACCCCAGCAAAGTCAAGCACCAGGAGAGGGCTGTTGCGAACATCCTCTAAAGTGAGCCCCAAGCAATCGAGAATATGATGCGGGGAAGCCGGCAGCAGATGGCACTTGGGACACGTTGGAAAGACTTTACGGCTGGATTCAAAGGACATGCATTTTAGGTGCCCACTGAAAAGTCTTGTGATAGCCAAAAGATATCTAAATCATTTTAACCTATATGCATTATTAAATAAATTATTATGACTAAAGGAAGACAAATGTATCTGAAGGCTTAAGAAAAATTATCGAAGATCATGGATGAATAACTAAAGAAACCTACTACTCCTCAAAATTTCCCTGCACAACTTTTTAAATTTGAATTCAGATACAATTTGATCACAAGAATAATTAGATGGTTAACTGGTTCAGAACATAATAAATGAAAATGAAAAAAAAAAAACTTTCACTTATTAAATAGGAAGAAAATTATTCAATGATGCGACCATCTCTAAACAAATACAGGGTGATTATAAAAAACTTTGCCAACATCTGCACTTCTAGCGTCCATTCTATTTAACCGATCAAGATGATATTTCAAATATAGTTCTTTTGAGATATGCGCTCGAGATTCTGTGAATGGCAACACAGTGGCCCTCGCGGTTACAGTTATAGTGACAGAAACTCGAAATTTTCGAATGGCAACGTCTACTTTTTACCATCGCAAAATGTTCAGCACATGCGAAAACCCTAAATAGCGTTGAAACGGTACCGATATGTCTAAAAACGGACGTGTTCTGCAAACACAAAAAAGAGTTCTGAAAACCGGCCAATAAAACACGATCTGGGCGCACGCAATAAATTTGCATGTGACAGAGTCAAGAAACCAATCACAGAACGCCGGTCGCCAGATATTCAGCGTAGGAAACCTATAAAATACCAAGCGGGTATGCGAAGTCGTCATTCGGGAACTCGCACATGCCGACGATATGAGTCTTCCTAGGAAAGTTCGCGGTGAATTGATCAAACTCTATTACCAAAATGGGATGAACGCTGCGGAAGCCTTGCATGTGTATCGCCGCAATCATCGACAACGACGCGGCCCATGTACTCTGCAAGCTCTGCGTGATTTAGTGCGGAAATTCGAAGATACAGGCTGCACCTGTGACAAACAGCGCTCCGGACGGCCAACTGTTTCTGAGGACGTTGTCATGGAAGTGCACCATACAGTGACTGCAGGACACACAGAAACCGCAAGAGGCATAGCGCGCGTGTTGGATATTCCGAACTCAACGGTCCGCAAGCTCTTGCGCTCGGTACTTCACATGTTTCCCTATCGGTTCCAGCGCGTCCAGATGTTGGAGCCGGGTGACCCACAACAACGTCTGGACTTCGCAAATGCATTTTTGTTACGATATGATGCGGATAACGACTGGCCACTTCGCATACTATGGACGGACGAGGCGCATTTCACCTTAAATGGCAGCATTAACACAAAGAATTGTGTGCACTGGGGAGAGACGAATCCTCATGCTGTGGCGCCAGGACCATTATTTGACGCCAAAGTGACTGCGTGGTGCGGCATTACAGCTACATTTGTTCTGGGCCCGTTCTTCTTTGAGGAAACGACCCCGACTGGCCCTGCAACATGTTCTGTAACGGGCCCTCGGTATGCAGCCATGCTGAAAAATTATGTCTTACCGGAGTTGCGTCGGCTGAATGCACTCAATGACATTGTTTGGATGCAAGATGGCGCACCTCCACATATAGCGAGGTCAGTTAAAAGGCTCCTGGATCAGCATTTTGGTGATCGCATCATCTCACGCTATTATCCTTTTCCGTGGTCTGCGCGATCCCCAGATCTGACGCCTATGGATTTCTGGTTTTGGGGCTATCTCAAATCCAGAGTTTATCTGTGCAATCCTCAAACATTGTCGGACTTAAAGGATTCTATACGGCGTGAGATTGGAAACATCCCTCGTGCCATGTTGCGTGCAGCGACATTGTCCACCGTCTCCCGCATGCAATGCGTAATTGCCTGTGATGGCACTCATGTGGAAAATGTTTGAAATTAATAAAGATTTTTTTTTCTCTATGTGTTCTCATCATTGAGCAGTGTCTTGTCTCTGTCGTATGCATTATTCCTCCGTGCGCCTTGAAGAACTGTTTGTATGTGTATAACACGTCGGTTTTCGGACATATCGGTACCGTTTCAACGCTATTTAGGGTTTTCGCATGTGCTGAACATTTTGCGATGGTAAAAAGTAGGCGTTGCCATTCGAAAATTTCGAGTTTCTGTCACTATAACTGTAACCGCGAGGGCCACTGTGTTGCCATTCACAGAATCTCGAGCGCATATCTCAAAAGAACTATATTTGAAGTATCATCTTGATCGGTTAAATAGAATGGACGCTAGAAGTGCAGATGTTGGCAAAGTTTTTTTATAATCACCATGTAGATGAATGGCTAACAATGAGCTTTTTGAGAAACAGTGAAATGATTTTTTGCATCGCAAAAAATATTTTTAGAAATGTAGTTTTGAATCAAAAAAAGTGATTTTAACAGATTTTTCTTCAAAAAATTAAAGAAATGCTTTTAATTATGAATTTGATTTTGCATAATTTTAAATTATGCATATTAAATATTTTTTCTAATAATACTTTATTTATAAAAAGAGCAGTATGATTAAAAAGAATTTTAAAAACTGTTATTTTTAAATTTTATGAGCTTTCAATTTTAAGAAGTATTTTACAAGTTTAATGCATGTTCCTAAACACGTGTATCTCTCAACAATATCTGTATAAAAAAATCCCACACAACCACAAATATCTAAAAGATATCCAAATCACACAAGTCCAATTCACATCCAGATATCTATCACATCTACAATAGATCAATGAGATATACAAAATTCAAATGTCTATGGATATCCTAAATTTGGATGTCCTTTAGATATCGTAAAATAATATCATTTAGACATTAACATTTGGATATTGCAGAGATATCTCATGGATATCTAAAATTCTTGCAAACAGGTTATCCAAATCTCGTAAGGGCTTGATATCTGACAGACGTCAGAAATCTAGATATCTACACTTTGGATATTTGTCAAGTAGTCGATTGATTGATTGATTTGTTTGTCGCTCAACGGTCATTTTTTGCACACGAGGGTGTCAAGTAGTCGATGTCAACTGTACATTCATAGAAAGTTGTACTTTCATAAACTAAGTTAATAAATTCTGAACCCCAGTATTAATACATAAATCAGTACTAGAAAATGCCATATTTGGTTCCATTATTAATCAGCGATATCTTCATTTTTCAAACAGACCTCACAATGACTTACATGATCCAATATCATGAAAAATATATTATGTATGTGAACATGACATAATAAATAGCGCACTTCTGACTTTGAGTATGTGTAGGACTTTCTCAAGAGGCGTATTTTTGACAAACCGCCTATAATTCCCAAACCCTATATGGGCAAGGAACTACTTTGTATGATAAGAGAAAATAGTTACTAATGCAGTTCATTGGCAATATTATAAGCTGTATGCGACATGATTAAGGGGCTCCTATATTGCTTCCTCCTCAATAATGTATCGACTATTTAGAAATGTTTTTAAATTCAAGTCAAAAACTCGATATTTTAAAGTGTTTATTATCTCAAAAACAAAAGGAAATGATATATATTTGCATTTTTGGTTATAAATGCCAGAATAAATATTATAATTAAGTTTCGTACATCTCGCTAAGATACTTCTTAAGGGTTTGTGTTCATTGCTTAACTTCTGAATAAAAGTCATCAAAATTTGTTTGATTTCCTTATAATACAGATTATTTGATCCCTTATTTTTTCTGATACATAAAATAAAATTTTCTTCAAGAACTCAAATAGTTTTTTAAGTGAACAAAGCATTGTAATATTAAACTCACAAAAGACTAAGAAAAACACATTTTAATTTCATGGAATAATGAAAATATTGAGATTTCCCATCAGTGCAAGGTAGAAACGACAGAAGTGTTAGACATTTTGTATAATTATTTGATATAATGTATAAAATTTAAGTTGCAATTAATATTAGAAGCTGTTCTCTTGTCTGCAATTGAAGTTCAACACTTTTAGACTGTTTACTTGAATGTGTAACATAAATATTAATTTAAGTTGAAGTAAAAACTATTCTAAATCACTATCATAATTAAACATTTTCAAAATTGATATTCTTTCCCCAATATAACAACTATATTATGCATACATATATTTGGAGTATTTCTTCTTGATCTACAATAGACTAAGTCTAAAAACTTTCTTAGAAAAATAGGCAAAGTAAATATTTAACACAATTAAAATTCGGCTATAAATAATTGGAAGCAAAAGATAGCATATTTTTTATTTCTCAGAAAGAAAGCAAACTTTTCAAAATATTAATCAGGTCTTTTAGCTGCAAATTTTAAAAGTTTAGCTTGTTTCTCACTTTAGAGTAAGTTTTTCCACACGATAACAAATTTAACAGAAACTGCAATTTAAATAATGTTCCAAACAACTACAAACATCAATCCAAGATGTGGCATTTGAAATTAAGAAACATTTTCAAAGTTTCATGTATATAGGAACTTCCAAAGTTTACTGACATTAACATTTATTTCTTAAGGAAACAAGAAATTCAGGTTTAATAACAAAGCTTATGTCGAAATTAAAATATAAAACGAATATTCTAATAATGCTTCTTACATAATTTAATTAGTAAAACACTTTTCAAACTAAATAAACTTTCTGCAGTGAGTGCTTGAGTCATAAACTATCTAAAAGTACTATACAAAAAGTTTATATAATTTAAAATTTTAAGAAGTTTATTATTATTATTATACATACAATTCATTCTATTTATTATTTTAAATTATAATCATAACTTTTAAGATTCTGTGGAATAATTTAATACACACACAGCATGTTAAAAAAAATACTTTATTATATACAACATAAATATCACAAAAAAAGAATCTGTTTTAAACCAGCATTATTAAATCTTTGGAATAATTTAATAAGATTTACAGTTTATACAAAACTTTGTACAATGTGATAGTTAACTTTAAATACAACAAAAATATTATAGCTCATTTATGGCAACTTCATTTGTATAATGCAAAGTTCATATGCCTTTCAACATAAAAGCTCGAAATCTCATAAGTTCATTAAATAATTACCCTGAAATTAAATCATAACTCTCTTTCAGTGGAAAATTCTACATCTGATAAAGATTCTAACATACTACGTTTTGACGCAGAATAGTCTTCTGTATCATCATCCTGTAAAATAAAATTTAAAAATTATTATACTTCCAAGAAAGATATCAATTTTTATTTCGAGCTTACGTTATTTATTTGTTACCATGCAAATAAATTATTTTCATATAGGTAAGGAAGTTATTTTCCATTTTAAAAACATAACTTCATTTAAAAGAATTAGTTTCAATTAAAAAAAAACAATATAATTGGCAATTTGTTGATTTCATCTACCAATGAAAATAGGGAAAGTTTATAAATCAAATTAAAGAAATATATATATTTAAAAGTTCTTGTATACTTGAACAAAGCAATGATGCTTTGAGTAAGAAAACTCTTATAAATAAAAGAGTTTAATTTATCACAGTAAAATTCAGGCCCAAATTTAAACAGCAACACTAATCACATAGAAAGGCAAATGAGTTAGGAAAACTAGATTTTATTTTTATTTAAATCACAATTTTCTAAATAAAGCAGTAAAAATTATTGGAAAAAAATATTCAATTTTTTCACTTTTTCATTTTTGCTATTTTTCTTTTAATTATTAAAATAATGACTGAAGTACAGTACAAATCTTAAAAAAAGAAGCCAGACAAAATGGGAAGACATTAATACTTATAGAATTATCTTTATAGAGAGAAATAAAGGAAACTAGCAAACAGCATGCTGTAAATTTTGATTGTTAGTAAATAATATTTCTAAGCTAAGCAATAAAGAGTATATTAACAGTTATAGCTGTCTAACATTACTGTACATTTGAAATTACTCTTTTCTTGCAGTTTATTGATAAATTAGAACTTATTCGAAATATACAAAAGAAAGATGTAATCAGAAATTATTGAAATATAATTCCTTAAAATTGTCAGTTACACATTTAAATATTTTCCATTTTCTCCATCAGAAAATATGAAAAAATATATCTTCCAATTCTAAAACAATTTAATGGTAATTTTTTTAAATTGTATTCTATAGCTATTTTTCCTTATTACCCTTTCAATGCAATATTGTAAACAAAAATTTTATTTAATAAAATAAAGCACTTTTGTTTTAAAAAAAGAATATTTCTTCTTTATCCAAAATTTATATCATATGAATATTATAAAAGCAGCATAAAAAGATGTTTGCTTCTTTCAAAACTTTTGTTATTGTTGTTACTTGACACTTGGACAAGCCAAACTCGCTCGACTGCTGTACAAATCTAGTCAGTAAGGTGTCTTTCATTTAACCACAGCACCACGAAGGTGAAAGTATGACTTTTCTCTAAGCACTCTTCTGATAGATACCACCATCAGAGGATCCACTTCCTCAATTTTGACATTGTTCTGGAGGGGAAAGAAATTTTCTCTAAACCATTACATCCATGGTAACTGCTCAATGACTGACCACAGGACTTTTGATTCCACAGATTTAATGAGCACATATATCACATGTACTTGGTAGGTCTTTAGCAGCATTGGGAATTGAAACCATAACTTGATGTCATGCTGCATTGTATCAACAGTGAGAATTTTATAAAATCTTCAGGTAAATTATGAAATTTAGTGAAATAATTGGTTATATTGATTAAAATTTTTAAAATCAAGTTAAAGTTTCAAAAATAAATGAAACCATTTTTGTTAGTCACATCCCATGAAAATAAACAAATTAACTTATGAATTTTCATACTAAGAAGATTAATATTAAATACATTAATAGATTTATTTATGATTTTGAAATTTTTTTATCAGATCTAAAACAGAAAGAAAATTTTTTTACAATTCAACATATCAAAATATTCAGCATCAGCTTATCTATGAAATGAACTGGATTAAACAATAATTTTAAGTAATGAAGATTAAAGGATTAGGTTATTTTTCCACAATAATAAACTATCAGCTGCTGTTTTGTAACTGAATATATGTTATAATATGAATAGCGTTATAGCCAACGATATAAATTCTGTAACTAATGAAGTGCATACAATATATGATCAAAAACATAGCTATTTCGTTGTTAATTAATAATTTAATGCAATTGTTAGTTTTGCTATTATGCTGTAGATATTTTTTATTTGAACTCAAAAGATGGAATTTAATAAAATAATTTTTCCCCTCAATACTCATATAAAACTGTTTCATCACAAAACTTTACTTAACCATTATAATAAGAACTTTTTTTAACAGATTTTTTTCTTATTTTATGAACTGCCTTTGAAAGTTAATTGCTTAAAGTACTTTATTAAATTCACTCAAATTACTATTAAACATTAAACTACTTTAAAAGTGAATTCTGATAAGTTTACTTTATCAGTATCTCCTAGGAAGCTTGGCTCAGGCTCAGAATTATAACCACCAACAAAATCTTCATCTCCATCAGATACTATTAATTGAGAAAAATAATTAAAGAACTTTATATTAAAAAGCAAATATAAAAAGAAAATTTTTAATTATTAACATTATTCTTAAAAAGAAATAATGACAAAAGTAAAAAGATTATTCATTATTTTAAATAAATTTAATGATTACACAATTAAAATCAAAATCCTAAGATAATTAAAGATATGGATTTTATACTAACTAGCAAAACAGTAAAATAACTTTTTTCAGGGAACACAGTAAACAAGAAAAATATATTATTCCAATCACATATTGTGTTTTTTTTCATTTTTCATTTAATGTTAAAAATTAAATTTTTACCTTTGATTTATATACATAATAAAGGGTATTTTTCAAACAATAATATTATGAAAGGTTTATATTTTAAGAAAATTTATCAGTAATATAAAATAATAGAAATATAATTTAATAAAATAAAATTATTTGAAATTACTTTGAATATGAAAGAATATTTTGAAGAGATCATGATTAAATAATCTTTATCAATGTATTAATAACCATTGGATGCAATCAAGATATTAACAACCAATGATTCAACTTGATTTTAAACTTAACTATGAAATTTTAATAAAGTTTAAAATATAGAAATATATTTGGTTTTTTTATTAAAATTTCAAATTTTATTTTAATAAGAAAAATTGAAGCATGTAAAACCATTAATAATATTTTAATATGGTGTTCCATTTAACTACTACATATGAAGAGACAATAAATTAATCTTTATTCATAATGCATCAAAATATTTTTTTAAAAAAAATAACTGTAAAAATATAAATTATTCATTTAAAACTTGATGAAAGCTTACTGAATTCTAAAAACTGTAATACATACCATCATATACTTTATATTTTGGTTTTTTTATTTTACACACCATTTCAGCAAGATCAGTAAAAGAGGCATTCCTTAAATTTTTCTGGGGAAAAATAAAAACATCTATTAATATAATACTATAAGCAAAAGAGAATGTTATTTGCTTAATAGAATATATATATGTGATGAATATTTTCCAAATTTTAAATTGTTTGGTTAACATGGAAAAATTAATTAAATACATTAATTATATTAAAAAAATAATTTTTAAGTACTTTAAATATAAGAAATTTGGCATAATTCTTTTAACACAGAAAAAGGAATTAAATATTTTAATTACATTAATATTTTAGAAATATTTTAATTATAAATGTGTTACTATAATATAAAAAAGTTAAACATTTTAGAAAATTAAAAAAAATATTTCAATGAAAAAGAAAATATCAATATTAAAATATTTTAAGAAATATATATTTATCAATCTAATATTGGAACTTTAGCATTATAATATCATTTAAAATGAGAAATTAGCTTAAATATGACAGAATACATTACTTTTACTAACAATATCAAATATGATAGACTTATGATTAAAACATAACTACAGCATATTCTATTTTGAAAATTCATAAAGTCTAATACCTGGTGATAATTTTTATTAATCTCATTTTGAAGTAAATTATGAAGTGATTTGTGACCCATTTTCATTGTTGGGAAAAGTGTTTTTCCATAATTATATCCAACATCCTATAAATATATATATAAAATAATGTATTTTTAGTAACTAGTAAAAGAATTGAAGCATAAAATATAAGTTAATAAGCATATATTATAAATGCAATTCAATTTCAAAAACTATTTTAAAAACATAAATAAAATCCTTATAGAGTTTATTTAAATTTAATTATTCTTATTTTTAGCAGGAGGATAAAAAAATCTAATAATTCTTATGGCTAATGTTAAGATCATATTAATTACAATTAAAATAGTGCACATATAAAAACGAATTTTTAAATTTCTCTAAAAAAGACTTCCATAATCCTTAATGTTCTTTACTATTTTTAAGTACAGAGTGGTGACCTTCATTTACAATGAAACATTAAAAACAAATTCCATACCTAAAAAACTAATAGTAAATGTTTGTGTGTTTTGATTTTAATGGTCATTTTTGCACATAATGATTAATTAGACTGGGACCAACAGTTTAAAATGAATTCTAATCCACTACAAACATCCAATCCTGAAGTGGAATTTAAACCCACTAATTACTGAACCAAAATAAAACTTTGAACTTTAACATTAATTCCAAATGTAAATTAAAAAATAATACACACTAGTAAATAATTTGTATAAAATGAATTTTAAATATGAATGCAATGATAATAGCTATTATGCCTGATAAATTATACCTCACTATAAGATTATATTTGCAGTAACTGTTAAACTGCATAATTTACTATCTTATGTGGGAATAAAGTCATTTAAAGCTCATGAAGAATTCTTTGGAATTTATTTCCTTTTATCTATATTTTATTAAACTTGAAAATCTAATTTTGATATTTTTATCTACAATTATAATTAAAAAATATTCTAATGATTTCAAAACAAACTCATACCACTATTTCATCAAAACTACCAAACTGTAATGTCTTATAATTGTCAATAGGAGGCCTTATGTATGTGCAATAATCACTCCGTTTCAGTTGATCTAATTGCTTGACACAACTGACATATGCTAAACGAGACTGAATCTCTTGAAGACTAGGAACCTGAAAAACCAAGCATTGAAACTTTAGTATCCATTGTAATTAACTACCTAACTAAAACACCCGGTTAAACTGTAATATACAATACTTTTGATTAAATAATTTATATGGCTGTATATAATTCAGACAGTATTATTTTATTCTCAAAGAAATTCCATTTTAAATTGAAAGAAAAGTATAAAAATAAATTCAATAAAAAGATTAAGCAAATTGTTAAAGTGTTGAAGCAAATAGTTAACTTGCATTTATACTTCATTTCATAATTCATTTTAAAATAGTCAAAATTTTTGGTTTATACTATTAGACTTTTTATATTAATCAAAGTTACAACCAGAAAATCTCAAAGTATTCTATTAACTTTTAATTGTTCCAAGTTATTTTCATTTTATATTTTAATTTTCAATAACATTTATCTTAATAAGCAAAATATTTTGACTACATTTTAAGTTACACTTCTTATAATTATAAGCAACCATATTATTTAAAACATTTACATCAAAGCAATCATTAAAATATAATAAGTTGGTTATTTTGTTTCATTTTAATTTATACATTTCATCACTATTAGATTAGTATGGAATAGTGAGATAGTAATCACACTAATCCAGACATATTGTAAAATATTCCACAATCAATGAACTTTGATTTTCAAACAAGACATTTTTAATTTCCATTTGAAGACTATAAAATATAAGTAAAATGTAGCATTCAAATTAGAGATAAAATTTATAAACATTGATATTAATTGTTCAAGCCACTTAAAACTAATCTTGCATGCATATATATATATATATATATATATATATATATATATATATATATATATATATATATATATATATATATATATATATATATATATATATTCATTTAATATAGATTATTGATAATAAAGATAATAAATGGTTACCTCAAACTCAAATCAGCCAAACTTTATTAAAATATGAATTATTAAATGATATTCTACTCAAATAATTATAGACTATAGGATTTTAAGAAGTCACTAGTTTAAAAATTTATCAATGCAAAACTAAATATATTTAAAAAATTTTAATGAAATTCATGACAAAAAAATGTACCATTATTTTATTGAAATTTTGAAAAATAATAAGCAGTATCAGAACCATTATGTTTCTGCTATAAATACAATAACAATATATTACTTACTTTAATAGGTTCAGACCAAGGATTCCATTTCTTCCAAAGTAACCACCATCCACTTAATGTGTCACCATAGTTTGTAAGATCAATATCATCTTGGCTTCCTACATCGATTGCAAGAATAGTTTCTGCTCCCATTTCACGCATAACATCAGCTAAAAATATACATTCAAGCACGAGAAATAAATTTCATAATAAATTTATTCTGATACATAAGCAAAAATAAATAAATATAAAACTTGAAATAAAGATAATAACTTTAATAGTTCATTAACACTTAAACATAGGTTACTTTTAACAGTTAAGGAATAAACAATATAATAATGTGCATCGTATATTTAATTGGAATGTATATATTAAAATTCTTATAAAATTACCATTTTAACTCAATTTTTTAACTACAATGTTACTTGCAATTAGATTTTTAATTAAAAAATAACTATCATTACGATTAAATAGAATTTAAGGAAATAAAAATAAAAATCATGGATTAATATTTTTTATTTGTTCCTTTTTCCATTGTATATAGATAGCACTTTAACAAAACATACAACAGTTTAATACAATTTCTGTCCTAATAAATAAAAATAAGCATGCTTAGCAATTTATTTTTTAACAATGATATTGAGTGACTAATAAAATGCACATTAAAGAACATGTATGTGAAATATTAGTATTACAGTTTTCAGAACATGAGTTAAAAAATACGATAAAAAGATGGTCCTGATGTTTCTTATTTGATAATTTGGGACACATTTATTCAATCAACATTATTAATTTTGCTAATTTACATACATAATG
Source organism: Latrodectus hesperus (assembly GCA_037975125.1). NCBI lineage: Eukaryota > Metazoa > Arthropoda > Arachnida > Araneae > Theridiidae > Latrodectus > Latrodectus hesperus. Next base: position 96,105,726 of record CM075857.1, on the reverse strand, counting down.
AAAACAGTATTTAAAATTTATTAAATAAAATAGTATTTTGAAAAATTTATCAAATTATTTCATAAATAAAGCATAATTTCATTAATCTAGATTGCATTATTCTGGAAATTGATTAATTTTAAATTTGTATTTTATCATAAAATACAAACAAAGCACTAACCAACTTCCATGGAATTTCAAATTTAACTTTGAAAAAAAAACATTCCATGAATTGCATTTATTTTATATAAAAATTTCCAAGTTAAAAATATAAGTCAATCTAGAAAATAAAATAATTTATTTAAAATATCCAACACCCGATCTCAGTTTTTCAACCATCAGTCTCTGTCGGGCAACACAATAAAATCTTGAAGCAAACAAAAAGTCATCTTTCTCAAAATTCCCAGCTGCAATGTCAAAACGTCCAGGGCAAGTAAAGAAATGGTCGCCAATCATATCGCCAAGTACACATACAGGGCAAATCGGAGAGTCTCTTTATGTGGACTTGTCTCTGTCAAACCTAAACAGAGAGAGTGCTTTTGCAGATAATCATGTCTAGTCCTAAGGCGAAAATTTGCCACAACTACATATCTGCGGAGGTTACACGGAATAAGCTTTGTTACCAAAGAAGTTCATATTTTTCCTCTTGTGAACACATTATAAACATTTTCACAACAGAAAGTAAAATTTCACTTACTAAACATTTTTTTAAATTTTAACAGTATGGTACTCTATAAGTAAACAAAGTGAAAAGAACTTGTTCTCAAGATATTTCAAACAAATCAAGATTAACTCACAGCACAAAATTCAGAAAATAACTTTTATTACTCAACATTATGATTATATATATATATATATATATATATATATATATATATATATATATATATATATAAACATAGTACAGATAATACACATTCTTGATATCTGATATTTCCTGTATACAACATACTACATCCAGTGCACACTAAACACAAAAAATGTAAGTAAAGATTTTCTTGAAAGCAAAAATATAATGGTTCACTTACAAACTTTCTAAGCTACTAAACAAATTTTTTATTCTTGCTATTCTGTAAGTTATTTAATACTACAATAACAGTTATATCATTGACTATAATAATCTTGTCCCTTGATGGCTTTAATAACAGGCAATTCAGTTTCATTTAATATCTTATGATATAATTAGGAATTATGACTGGTAATGAATCTTAAGCTAAATTATAAAATTATCTATAAAGTCATTAAGAGCAATAGATTTTCTCAAGTAGAATTCATGTAGTGTGACATTCAGTTTTAAATGAAAACGTCTTCAAAAGGAAAATTATAAATAACAAATATAAATTTCAAATTATACAAAGCCTAATCACAGGCAATTGAGCATCATATTTTATTATCAAATACACTACTAAGAAATTTGATATCTTTCCCACAATATATTCCAATGAATTCCACAGCCTAGGTTTAAAGTTTTCTCCTCATAAAATTAATTTGAGTTTTTTTTCCATTTTAAATCAAATTGTTGCACCAATTTTATCAAAGTGTTATTGATCTATGTTGAAATCAACATAGATTCTACCAAATTTTAGATAGTGGTATGAAATTGGTGCTACAGAAGTAAATGCTATCAAGATGGAAAATGTGTTATTTTCATTTATTTATTCTTTATTCACATAGATTGAAATTTCCAGATTACAATTATTTCTACTTACAGCTATTTAGAAATTGGTAGATTTAAAGAATATTTCACACAAAGAATCAGAATGATAAAGTTGTTGTAAGACTGCTGATTTTAAATGTGAATTTAAAGGGAGCTTCAATTATACCAATTGTTTAATTGGTTAAGCTTAATCAATATCAAAAACTCATAATTTTGAGCCATGAACAAGTAATGAGAGCAATACTTGAGCTGATATTTTCCTCCCATCCTATACCAGAAGGATATCAGACCATATAAACATTCAATTTTCATTGAAATTCCATTAGTAATCCTAAAGGAGTAGATGGTTACCTTTCAAAACATATACCATCACAAGCAGTAATAATAGATTTTGATGAACAAATGGAGACCAAACTCATACCATTATAATGTTTGTAATTTAATTACTAATTGTAAAAAAAATTAACATCATATGTTTAACCAAGATTAGATAGGCCTCACTATAATGGATTCTGACAATCAAATAGATATTTATATGAAACCAGGGAAAAAACTTTAAAGCTCCATAAACTAATAAATTTTGCATGGTCACTAGCTAAATATAAACTAAGAACTTCTTAATAAAAAATTATTCATTATTGCATTCTTTGTTCTAACACATATATGCTAAGGGTACTTTTCCATTAAACCTCCGCTTTTGATAATCGCCATAATGGGAAAGAAAAAATTATTCTCATAAATATTCCATTGGCATATTGTTTAAACATGTTTACATTTTCAGAAATTAATAAAAAAATACACACACTTTATAAAATAAGCAATAATTATTTATTGATAAAACTAATTTAAGCGGCAATATTTATTTCTGACAGAAAATGTTTAGCAATCACATCATTGATCGATTGTGTAGGTATAATGTAATAGTACCTTTTTTTTAAACAAGACAAAAGTAAATTTTGCTGTATTTAGTTTCTTTTTTTGTCCTTGGTGATTTATAACTGTAATGCTTTTTTTAGCCAACAAATTTATCACCAAGTAATACTTTGCACCCACTAGATTTAGCTTTGTTCAGCCTTTAGCTTGTTTACCATTGTTTATCACTTTTTGGCAAATTTTTGCACAAAAAAAATTTTGAGACAGTAAAATCATCGAATCTACATTAGATTATTTTTGTGTCTCCGTAAAAAACAAGCAATTTCTTAAAGATCAAAACCAGGAGTATAATGGAAAAATACCATTCTAAGTTATAAAATTATAAATGAACAATTTCTAAGATGCATCTGTTTTTAGCCTATAATTAAAATGTTGAATAATTACTTTTACAGCCAGAGTTGTTAACATAATAAAATTCAAATCAATCACCGAAAATATTTTGTAGCCAATTTGTTAAATCACATTCTTTATTAAATCAACACAGAAGAATAGTCATTGAAATTAATATTTCATGTTATAAATATATTAGTTCTCATAAACTGTATTTTAAAAGTATAAAGCAAAACCAAAAGTTCTTTGTGTACATATATCTTTAATGGTGAGATTTTTTTTTTAATTAAATAATTTTTTTAGTGTTGAGGTATTATTTTTTGGGATAGTAATTATTTTTTAAATTTTTATTGTAATGAAAGTTTTGCACACAAATGAGCTACCAATAAATACAAACAACTACTTTTTTAAAGATACAAACTAATTTATAATTATGAATGATGTTTAACAATGTTACTGTAAGTAAGAAATTTTTTAACTCAATGAAAGTTAGTGTTTTGCAAATGACTTTAAACTTATTTTAAGACTTGTGATATGGTGAACTGAAAAGAAGTTTTCTCAGAGAACAGTGCAAGTTCTTGCTATTTTCTCAATTTGAGTGCTTGTAGTGATTTAAAACAATGCTCTAATAAATTAACAAATACCTGGTACATTATTCACATAGCACCCATCAACAAGAAGATGGCCATCTTTAGGATCACAAAGAGGAGGTAACAGCATTGTGACAGTCATACTGGACCGAACATACCGCCAAAGACAGCCTGCCAGTACATATAAGGTAACAGGAAATAAAAAATCTTATAATTATAAATTAAAAACACTAACCTGGAAGGTTATTCACGTATCCTCCATCGAGGAGTAAGTGCCCATCCAGGGGGTCACACATAGGAGGCATATAACCGGAGAGGGACATACTTGATCGTATGTAGCGCCACAGTGACCCTGTAAATCACAGAAAGCGCTAAAAAATCACTGGCTGAAGATTATTGGTTCATAAATAGTTTAATAGGTTAACCGAGATTTTTAAAACTGAATACTTATGAAAGAAAAATATTTTTAAATATTCCATGAAATCATTTATTAAATTAAACCTTAAAGTTTAAGAGAAAATAACTGAATAAAAATTTAAAAGGTATTAAATTCTAAAATAAAATAATGAGGCTAAATAAGGAAAATAAAAACGTTTAATAAGAAACCTCATGCTAAAAGCCTACAACAGAGAGTGCTTCATACCAAGAAGAAATAGAACAGCCCAATCGATACCAGAATGAAATAAAGATGAAAAATGGGTATTTCATTGCAATACTATTTTATCAATGTAATAAATATAAGTATTAGAAATTTATTTTTAATTGTAATAACCTTAAAAGAAGCTAAATTTACTCATATTATCTCTAAAGTAGGTAAAAAAAGATGGAATTCAACAAATAAAGAGAATATATATATATATATATATATATATATATATATATATATATATATATATATATATATATATATATAACCATTGTTAATATATTATTACTCACTAAGATAAAAAAATTAGGTTACATAAAAATTAACTATGAAATAATGATTTCAAGAGAGTATTAAGTAACACTTTTTTTTTTTTTTTAACTGAACTAATATCTTCTAAAATTAGAAAAATTATAGTTGTCTCTCATTAAAATTTCTTTTATATTTCTATAGTTAATTTTCTACAAGATTGATTGTTCCTAAGTTATTTGTAAAATTTAAACTAAACTGGTACAAAATATATAAATGAAAAGATGCTTTTAAATTAAACTTGAAGGAGAATAAAAATGTATAATCAATGCTAAAAAAATGTATAATTTAATTTTCATATTCAATATAAAATGTTTATTAAGAAAAGCATTACAAATTGCATATGAAAAGTAAATATTTTAAATTTTTCACAAGAATATGTTTATTAAGAAAAGCATTACATGTGAAGAATTTAAAATATTCATTCTAGATGTATTTGCAATCTAATCTTTAAAAATTATTCATATAACTCATTTTTTTCCCAACAAAATTACAGTAAATGACAATTTGAATTGCAGCTTCTATTTATTTGATTTAAAGAGAAATGATAACATTTGGCACACACACACAAAATCTGTTATTAATTTATCTGAAGAAGTATTATATGTTAAAATCTAGATTATTTATTTTGGAAACAATGTTTGCATCATAAAAATGAATTCTAATCAAACCTAATTTTTTCGAAATTATAAATGAAGGATCTTGAAAGAATTCTTTTCATTTGTTGAATTTTTCATCATGATTCATCAAAAACATTATGATTAGAAATAAAACTTTTTTTTTTAATTTCCTCTTATGCTTAAAAATATTTTGTTGTTGCACTATGGCCACTAGTTAAATAAGAGTGCTTATTTAAACAGCCTCTAAATTTTAAAATGGACTCAAACCCTCTAGAAATATCCATCCTGAGGGGAATATTGAGCTTAAGAACAGCTGAACTGATACCAGAGCACAAAATGTCTATTTTTATCTTGGACTCAAACATAATGATAAGAATACATCAAAATTATTTATAAAGAAGCAGCCTATTTCTAGAAACAAAATAAAAATAAATACAAAGTCATAACTTTAATAGTTAATCATTTAAAAATAATTATATATAATCCATTTTCTTCTAACGTTTCCTGGAAGCATACAGATATATGGACAAATGGTCATGTTAATTCTCTCCTAAATGGCATCATTATGTATAATTTATATTTTTTATTTTAGATAATTCTTTAAAAGTAGAAGTTAAGGAATATTGATTTACCTCATCAAGTAGAACTGTTCATTACATTACAAACAATGATTTTTGGAAAAATTCATAGTTTTCATAAGCAAATGTATACAAGGCTTGACTTAGTATAATTACGATCTGTGACAAAACATTTTTGGGATCCACCTCTGTTTCACAACATCAAATTTTCGATTTAATTTGGCAAATAATTCTATTCAATTGACAATGTAAAATAAATTTTCTATTTGATTTGGGGCCGAGACAACTGCATATGCCCCTACCTTAGTCATGCTCTGACTGTATATTAACATGGATAACTCAATGTTTGATTTAATTAATAAAATCATGCAAAATCTTATAGATACAGGGATATTCAATAACTTAAAAATAATAATTAATGCATGAATATTCAATATAACATGTTTAAAACAGCACTTATATAATATTTATAGATATCATAAAAATTTTGTTTCATTAGATTATAATAGTAGAACAAAGACGATTAACTGTTTTATCCATTGCTTCAAAAATTTTCATATACAAAGCAAAATAATTATAGAATTTGGATTATTTTGCCACGAAAACATGCTTTTATAGCTTAATCAAAAAGAATTAAATTCAATAATTCAATTTATATTATAAAGTCAGATAGACACAATATTCAGCTACACATAAGAAATAACACAATGTCAGAGAATAAATTATAAAATTAATAAACTAAATAGTTAGATTTTGATGTTAACTTATATTTTAAATGTTTTCTTTTATATTAAATAAGATGAACTAATTTGTAATTCTGTTTTGAATTATCCATTTAAAATAAGCAACAATGAAGAGTAAAAAAAATACGGTCAAAATAGGAAAATTCAATACATGTTAAAATTTTCAAAAAATTTTGCTTCCATATTGTTTCAAAAAGTGATTAAAATGGGGCAGAAATTAAAATATTTGAAAAAATCCAAACTTCTTGCAATAATACAGTATTCCAACTCCAATTTTTATTTAGTTAATACACTAAAAAATTTGTTTCTAAATGAGTGGTTCCTTATTTAGAGGTACATAACTAAATGAGTGGAGAACATGAAAATGATGTAAGCAGTGACAAAATAATTCAGATATTAAAGAGTTAAATAAAAACAAAAAATCTAAATCTAAAAATATTTGCAAATTAACAGATATTCAGATAAAAGACAAATGACCGATATTTACGAAATGAGAAAGGGAATAAATAAGAGTACAATTCCAATTATTAACAAATGGCAGTAAGACAAATTTTTGCACAAGAAATATAAATAGAAATTTATGAGTAAGTACTAACAAAAAAATTTCAAATCATTGAAGTACTAATAAAATGATTCAAAATAACTATTTTAGTTAGATTAACATTTTATCACAGTAATAGCAATTTTATAATTATCTTAAAAGTATGATTGCTTGTCTTTTACATTCTAATATTCCAGCACATCAAATGGGATTGAAAAACAATTATGTTCAACATCAGTTTTAAGTATTTTAATGTAGATATTATAAACATGCTGTTCGATAGCTTTTACTTTCAAATTAATTTTTGATGCATTTGAAAATATTAAAAGATATTTTCAAAGCACAACATTTAACTGGTAGCAATAATAGGTGTATTGTTTCTCTAAAACGAATTCATGCTGAAATTAATGAACAGAACTATGATATTGGCCCTGAAGATTATGAATGAAGAACTGATAAATATTGACATAAGCCTTTTAAAATAAATTGCACTAGAAAAGAAGGAATAGCAGAGTCATCAATATGAATAAGATTTAAAAGAAATTCGCAATCTAGAATACAATGATGCACAAACATTTCTCTTGTATCTAAAATTAAGAATAAAATTAATTTAATTTTGTGAATTAATTTAAAATTCTTCAAATGGAACAAAATTATAAAGCAAATGCTATAATGGCACACATACAATAGCATATCCATTTATCAAGTTTCCTTTAGGGTTGAAAAGCTAATCAATAAATTATCTGATAATTTAAAAGACCCTAATTTTTTTTAACCAGCCAGATATAAAAAGAAGATGCATCTTTACATAGGTGAATTCATTTTATACAAATAAACTGCTTAAAACAATTAAAGGAAAGCACAAGAAAAACACAAGTTGTGCCTATGAAGAAAACAAAAAAACATTTCCTTAAAAGAAAATCCTTTTTAGTTGGAGATATGGTTCTTCCAGATGGCTATCAATATTGAATACCTTTGAGGCATTGGGTTAATGAAGCTATCAATGAAGGACTGGAGTATTCTATACCCACTGCTCTAGAAGAGCTCTTTCCAGTTCTTGGAAACTTTATTGGGGTAGAAAGTGTCCAGCAACTAGCCTGCCTAGAATGTCCCAAGCATGCTTTATTGGGTTCAAGTCTGGGAAACATGCTGACCATTCTATTCACGATTCCTTTCTTCAAAAGGAAATCATTCATAAAGTTAACATGATGTGGCCAGTAATTGTCCTTTGACCTCACATCCCTCTATTTTCCCGAAAATGTTATTCAATTTCCTTTTAATTTACCATCATATTGAATTTTGCTTCAAATATCATTCACAAATTAAAATTTGATCACAAATTAATGCTTCAAACTGAATCATTAATTCAAACTTGACAATGTAACATATTCTTAGATTTTCTAAGCAGTCATAAAAAATATTAAATATTAATATTGAAAGTCTTTTGTTTATCATATATATGAAAAATTTGAAACTGATAAACATTTTGAATTAATAATTTTAAATTAACTTTTAGAGCATAATAAGTATTATATTCCCTGGTCATTAATAATTTTCATTATAACTACACTTTTCCATTAAAGAGGAACTTAATCAGCATTATTTCATAATTTTTCATAATTTCAAATAAGTTTTTAGAATAAAATTGTCTCTTTTCCTAATATCATACATCTGTTAAAATCGTTAAACTTCCTTCAATTTGACTGTTAATATATGATTATTTTTCTTTACAAAATCTATATTAAATATAAAGTCCTGTTCTTCAGACATAGAAAGCAATTTTTTCATCTTCAATGCTTGTGTAATATAATTGTTATCCTGAATTAACATTAGACTTTCATATAAAATTTTTATGTATGTAGAAATTCCTTTTACTGTGTTAAGACCTTTAAACAAACTTAAAGGTGATAGTTTCTTTACCGAATTTTGTAGCTTTAACATTATTTCAATAAGAATAGTATTAATATTACTGGAGAAGTATTCTTGTATCATTTGAGATTTTATTTTCAAATGAAAATGATCAATTTAATTAAGTATTTTATTTGATTAACCAGTTTTCAGTTTTGAAAACATACAATTTTTAAATATCATTCAGTTTCTTAACCACTTTAAAACTTTAGATATTAAATAAACTATTTTTGGATGTAAATAAGTGAAGATGGAATAAGACATTTTTAATCACCATGATTTAGGACATGTGAAATCTTTATCTATATTGAATTTTTTTAAAAGTATTTTAGAATCTGATGCTTTTCTGAGAGCTATTTTTCTAATTGTTTGCATTGTATTTTAAACTTTTACTGCACAAAATTAAAAATACTCAATTCCACTTGTTCAATAACCAGTAAATTTTAACTCTTATACAAAGTAAAAATCCAAATTTTAGGAATTATTTATTTGCAAATACTATGCTTGCAAATAAAAGCTTATTTTAGGGTATTATACCTATAAATATCATATGCAATTATACTACCTATTTTATCCACAAATCAAACATTCAATTCTTTACAAAACAAAGTACTTCTGAATAAAAATTAATTAGTTTGTTAACAAAAATTGTTTAATTTTATGAACTAGAAATAAAAAAATACACATTATTTAAACTAAACAGTTAAACTTAGTCTACTGACAAATATAAGCCAGTCTATTGCAAGCAATATTTTGAATTTCTGTATTTAACTCCATTTCTGATATACCTTATTTTTCACATATAACATTTCTTTTATAATTTAATCAAATAAAACATACACAAACTGCTTATGTGCCTGATATTCTATAGACTTATACATTTAACCACTTATGCATTTTACTCTGCTTATATATTATTTTACTATTCTACAATTAATAAATTTACACTTGTATTTGAAAAATTTAATAATAATTGAGAATACATAAGATATGAAGACTAACATTTTAATTCATATGATATTCTGAAATATTTTAAACATCTTTATATTTATTTTGCTTTATTGTTATTGTCTTAAATGATACCATTCTAATCATATGAAGACAAATGTGAATCTAATTTCATCAATTTGGCATCTGTAAGTATTATATTTTCTGAAAAACACCCCCTTTAATTTCTATTAAATTTACATATCAATGTTCAATTCTCATACTTTAATATTAGAAATAAGATTCACATTTTGTCATAAAAATGTTAAAAGTCTTATAAGTACATACAGTTGTAAAAATTATTATTTTGATACACAATAATTAAACTTTAAGCAGTGCAAATAAGAAAAATATTAAAAATGGAACTACCTATAATTTTTTAAACATAATTTTACAGCATTTGAAAATTCTTATTTCATTGCCAGTTTTTATGGTATATACAGAATGTAGTTTTGACATTGATTATTTGAAATTTTGCACATAACTGAGGAATTATTGTACTTAACATTATAATTCAAAACACTTTCCTAGATTATAGATTACTGAATTATGTATCAATTGATAATTCATAGAGAAAGAACCTTCAGCCAGTGAAAGGAAGCATAGGGGTCTACTTTATGTATGTGGAAAAGACAATATAAATAATAAAAAGAAATTGCAAATCAAAATGTTTAACAACTTCATATATAATGTTAAAGTTTTGTTTTTATCATAATTAAAAATTTAATTTTCTGAAGGAAAATGTTTTCAAAAGGTATTACGTATTTTAAAATGTCATTTTCTGATTTCTATGTTACCAGTTCAAGGAGAACTTTTCTTACAACTTAGAAAAAAAATCAAATTTGACTAATTTTAATGTATATATGCAATAATTAATCATATCAATTAAGAGACATTTCTAAAACAATCAAAATAGTGAAAAGCATATTTCAAAATAAAATACTAAAAGATCAAAATTAATAAAATAAGTATTTTTTAGATTAAAAATCTTGCGCTAAACTTAGAATAGAACAGCTCTTTGAAATTTATCTATTGAGAAAAAAAAATTTAGATATTTCATGTTTCAAAAAATTTTATTTATTGAGTCCCTAAGAAAGCTTTTAAAAAAAGATTTTTCATTAAAGTAAATAAATAATAAACAACATGCACCACATAAAGTTCTATAATTTTCCTCAATATATCATACAAGTAATAACCAGCTAATGAATGAACTAATTGAACTACTATCGAATCAAACATATTTTTATAGAATTATGTTAAGAAAAGACAATTAGAATTAATAGTAGAATTACTTCAATTAGCTTACTTAAATCTTTACATTTTTTGATAAATAAGAATTAGAATGTTGCAGAAATTGAAATATAAATTAAAAATAAAGTTAAATTTAAAATAACCGAAAATTGCCTTTTTCTTACACAAATTATGATTGTTACATTTTTAGGTATTCAATTATAATATAGTTCAAAATCTCACAAAACGATTAAAATTATATAGAAAACTTATGATTTAAAATCTATATTTAACTAAGAATTATTTAAAACTCTCAGAATTCTAACAAAGTCAACATACTTTACTCCAGTTTGTTAAAATCAAGCAAAAAGAAATTCATGCAAAATCACAAAAAGCAAGCAAACACACTGTCAATCACAATAATTCACCTTAAATAACAATTATTTTAATAAGCACAAGCTTTGGCAAGCAATCATTACAAATGCATCAAGCTTTCACAATGTCTACTGCAGCATGTCATAAGTAGAAAAATACTTAACTAATGCAAATACCATTTTATTAAAAATTATATTTTACAGTGATTATATATATTGAATAAACAAAAAAAATTATATTAGAAATAATGTAGTTTACAGTAAAAAAAGGTTATTTTAATGTTTAATTTGTAATATTCAAGAAATAATAACAGTAGAAAATTCGTTTCATTTACAAATGTGACGATTTTTACAAAAGAAGACTTTCAATCAATGTATTACCTATTTATGTGTTTTGAACGATTTCGAAAGATATGTGAATATGTGCAGTTCAAAGTTGTTTCTTTATAATTGTATGGTCAGAGACCATTTTATTAATATGTACCACTTTTTGCTTTGTTTCAATCACACACACACAAAACCAATCAACAATCAAACACGATAGTACCACAACAAATGCTGTAAAAATTTATTGAAAGAAAACAAGTTATTTAATGATGTAATGTAGTTCCAGTATGATGCAATTTACCAGGATTATACCAATATAGATCATATGAAATCGTTTGTGCATGAGATTTTCATTGATAGGTGAATTATTTGGTAAATCAAAGATATGACAGGAATCTTCTCAAATTTTTATAATGGTAAAGTGAAGGCTGTGTTTAATAAGCACAATTTTATTAACGTATAATTTGTTTGTACTATCAAAAATTCAATAAAATAAAATGAATGTTTTTTATAATATATAGCTTGTTATTAAAATGCTTTCTGCTAAATTATATTTTTTAATACTATATGTTAACAATTACTTTTGTTATCATTTATTTTTGACACTAACATGTGAAATATTATCAAACTCTAATGATAAGTAATTCTAAATCAATTTAATGTTCCTTATATCTGAAAGTTTCTTGCATTGATTGATTGCACATAACCAACTATTTTTAATTACCATACATTTTTAAAATAATCCACAATAGATGAAGTAGAAGTTTTCCATATTGAAGACTGAAAGATTTGATTGGAAAATTAAAAAATGTATCAAATAGGAATCTTCCACACTCAAGACTCTAGTTGTTTGTGCTTTAATTTTCATTTATATTCATAAACAATTTTTTTTATAAAATTTTGAAAACTTTAATTTGCCCATTATAACAAATTTCCAGTTAATTCTCAAAATCAGTATAATCATTTTGATATTGAATTTGATTATCACACAAAAAAATTATCAAATGTTTGAAATCATATACTTGTTTTTTAAACATAATAAATTCATGCAAATGGTATTTTCCTTAAAAAATTACTCCATTTTTTTATAGTTTTATAATGTTATTTCCAACAGGTATCTTTTTATAATCCTGAAAAAAATTAGAGCTTAATATTCTGGCTGTAGATAATGAAACTCTTAAGTTTTTCTAATTTAAAAGCTCAAATTCTTTTCAGACCTGTACACTTGATAAAAGGCCAATAATGGAAATGGAACTGCAGTAATTCTTTGATATACTTCTGACATAAATATTACTTGGTACAAAAGTAAAAAAATTAATAATACATAGGATGTATAATCTCAAATGTATTTTAAGAATTTCATCATTTTATAGGTTATTAGAATATTGTATGCAATGGGATATCACTTATAAGCATTATTTCTTTTAGAGAGGAATAAAGAATTGAAATTCTTTTATTCTTCCCCATATGAAATCACTCAAATACTAATTAACATCGTCAGAATGACTGAAGAACAAATTGCACCAGTATCAATCATTTATAATGATTTGTCTTTATTCCCCAGTTATGCCTCTTTCATAAAAAGTTTGATACACTGCACATAAACAAGCACTGCAATATCAAATGCTGTTTTCTCTAAGAAACTTTATCAATATACAATGACACACAAATCAGTCATGAGAACAGCAGTTGTGCGGCTGATAACATACAGTGAAGCAATTGGTAGCATACATTGTTGTATTACCTAGCAGAATACTTTCAGATACAGAGCATTCTAATTTTAAACTATCTCTTCTCCAAAAATCTCAAAATTCATAGGAGTCATAAAAATTTAAATGGTAAATTTTATAACAATGATTTTATCTTAATGATTTTCACCCTTCATAATTTTAAACATATGTTTTTGCATGCATATTCATACATCTTAAGAGAATACATTTTAGTACTTAAAACTACCATTATACAATGTGGCATCAAATTGTTATTCTTATATCTCTACATACTCAATCTGGTATATAATTTTAATATCAGTTTTAAAAACACACAAATATTCTTTTGTTGCCCTGATATTTTAAATAAGCATGCAGGAGTCACCCATGGGTACACTTTATATTTAGTACTATGATAGAAAATATATAAAGTAGTTGAAATATAATTTCAGTTAAAATAATTACAAGACAAACACAAGTCAGAGAGATAGATATTATTTTATTGAAATTTAAGTCTGGAGTCACACAAAATAAATTGCAATATTACTTGTCAAAAATGTTGGATATGATCACTATGTTGTAAATGTATCAAAGAAGTTTGGCTGTTAAATGAAATGATAGCCCAGATTTTAATGTTTTGTTGAGGACATCCATGGAATACAATAGTAAAGACAGTAGTCCCCTTTGCCTTGAACATCTTTATATACATTTGTTGGATTAATTAGGACAAAAAATAGAAAAGGGTCTTGTCCTTTAAGGAGTTTTATAAACTGAATAAATTCTTAGTCAGTTTAACTCTAAGATATCAGTGTTCAACATATTCATAATTAAATGTAATACTGTGTAAGCACAAAATATAAACAGAGCTATTCTGTACTAAGAATCACATTGGATACATATAAGGCCACACAAATGGTAACATAACCTTTATATTAAACAGCTGGTGATAAATCAAGTGCTCTGAGAACTGTTTTGTTTTCCTATTCTGCCATAACTTTAATTTCCCTGCAATTTTAACAACACTTATACAAATCAATATTGTTCCACTATATTGAACACCATTTAATCACTGCAATATAGAGATCCATATGTTAAAGGATTGTCCACTCTCTATGTCCAGATTTTTTTTATTTAATCAATCTTCCTCAATCTAACATTATAAATTTCTATGCATTCTGCCGTATGATCAAATTGAGAATTAATGTTTCAGTGAGGCATTATTATGGTCAATAAAGAATATCTGTAATCAAAATACAAGAAAAATTTTAAGATTAAGAATAGTTTTTTTACATGCCCCAACAATGTGCCGATGAGATCTGCTAAATCTCAAATTATTCATTCATTAGACATTATATTTTAATCAATTGCTAATTTGATTTTAAAAGTCTTTATATACAAAGATGAATTTTTTGATGTGCCAATTTTTTTATAAAGTGTATAACCATAAATTAAAAATATTTTATCTTTTCATTAATGTGAACTGAGGTAACAATTAACAAAATGAAAATAAAAGGGTTTTTCAGAAAAATATTCTAATAAAATGTAGATTTCAAAAAGTTTCATTAGAATAATAACACTAATGTTTAATTCCTTACTTCATTTTTGTTAAATATAAAAGAAAATTTACTTTCCTATACATTAAAAAGTTTATGACAAAGTGTGTTTTTAATAATGAATTTTATATTAAAGCATAATAATTATTAAATAAACTAATGATAGATATTACATATATTTAATTCTACATAAAAAGTATTTGATTTTTTGACAAATTTTAAGATAACTTATTTAAAGAGATGATTTTTAACAAGAATTCATTAATTTAATTTTTAAATAATTGAAATGTTAAGCTAGTTATAGGTTACATTTATTACACTAGTTATATTGACAGTAAACATGGAAATAAATTATATATATATTACTTAAATGAGAAATTTTTGATTAAGTTTTAATTAAAATTCTTGCAACAAATCTATTATAAAGTAACAATTTTGTTGCAAAATTGTTAATTATAGTATTTTAAAATAAGAAAATGCCAAATTTGTTAATGATGATTAAAATAATAAATCTATTGAAGTTACAAAATCCTAAATAATGAAAGAGTTTTCAGTAGTAAATTACATGAAGCAATAAAGAAAAGAAATACACAATATATTACAATACACACATATTTATGAAAAAATAACACAAACCATAAGCTAACAAAAATATGCATAGAAAAATTATTAATATGCATTAGTTATTTTATTCTATGCAAAAAAATTAATTCAAATAATGAATGCAATATATTTGGCAAAAGACAAGCAACAAGCAGCAGCTAAAATAGATTTAAGAATGCATATTCTAGCCTATTAAAATGCTTTGCATACAATAAGCTTAGATTACATAACATAAATGAAGAGCTTGTTTTAAGAAAATACAAAAATTAAAATTTAGAAAAAACATGTACCATGTGTATGAACTCTCATTGTACTATCAGTTATATCCGTTGTCACAGTAAAATATGGTAACCAGAGATCTTCTATTTGTCTTTCCCCAAATACTTCATGAATTGTTTTATTAAACCAAGAACCTGAAATAGACAAATTAAAATTGTTTTTACACAATGACTGTTGAAACAAAAACAAGAACTTTGTCAAGTCTTAAAATAAATGTACAATTTATGTTAATAATAAATCATAATATACTATACATAATAAAAATACTAAATGTTTACCAATAAAATATATGTTTAAGGAAAATTTTTTCTTATCATTATCATTATAAATGATAGAGGAAATTATTATTATAGGTGAGAATAAGGAAATAGGAATAAGGAATTATAGATAAGAATATTGTTTTCTGTAAAACTCTAAGCTGAATAATTTAGATTCCTAAATAATTTAGATAGTAATTTCCTCTATCATTTATAACAATAGAGGAAATTATTATTATAGGTGAGAATAAGGAAATAGGAATAAGGAATTATAGATGAGAATATTGTTTTCTGTAAAACTCTAAACTGAATAATTTAGATTCAAATATAAAAATTTCAAACATTCATAATTAAATTTTTTTATAAATTCAAAATTTATAAATGATTATCAACCATAAGCTTCCCACATGAAGTCCAGTTATATTTATGAGATTTATTATACAAGTCTCTTTTTTTTTTGTTACATTTAACTCATTCCCTGCACTTCAGATTTGTCAATTAATGATGTAAATTAGTTCATTTTTTTTCAATTTTCAATTACATGAGATTTTGCGAACAAAATCTATAAATTAAATTTATCATTATCTTATTTGACTTCTCCTAATTTTACGCAGGGAAATTTTACATATAAAGCCTTGGATCAAATATTTTAAATATATTAGTGACAGTTATACCTATGAATCAAAAATATTTCTATATTTTATAGTTTTGTTAACAAGTTAACATAATAAATATCAGTTAACTATTACAGAAATTAGAATAGTTAAGACTCTAGTTGATTTCTAAATTGAGAAGCTAATTCTGTTATCTATTCTAAACCAAGAATAAACCTAATTTAAAAGTTCTAATAATAGCTTAAGAGCACTTTCTTATGATAATATACTAAAAATGTAATAGAAATGGCAATTCAAACTCAATTTACCATCTAAAATAAATCTAAAGAATGTTTAATGAAAAAATGAATACAAGTCAATGCCACAAATGCAACTAAAAATGAAATTTGTAAAATTAACTAATCAAAATAAAGAATTTTAAACACAAACTATTATTTATTCCAATTATTATTCTTTGAAAAATACTAGAATCTAAATTCTTAATGTTAGTTTAATGAAGTATACGATACACAATGTGAATGGAATTTTAAGGAATCTTTTGAGAAGTAGACATTTTTAAAGCAAAATTATATAAAAATTGATGAAAGTGACAAGGCATTTTAACTGATCATTAATTAGAGGAATACAAAAATATGTATTTAATATTGAAATCCAAAAAATTAAGAAAAATGATCATCATAATTTGATAAAGGTGACAGTCGAGAAATAGGATCAGTTTCATTGAAAATTGAAAGATGACTTTAAGCAACAATCATTTGCTAACATAAGTTTTAACAGCAAATGTTTAAAATATTTTACTTAAAATATAATTTTTGAAAATCATTAATAAAAATACGCAATAATCATAATAAACCTAAAATTAATAAAATGCGTAAAATATCTGAAAATTTTAAGATTTTTCAAGGTTAAATAAACAACGTTTAATATAGTGCTTTTGTAACTTTGCTAATTAACTATATTATATTTATAAGTAATCCTTTATATACCTGTGAACATTGCAGTTGCTGGGTAAGTCAAATCTAAAATTTGACGCCAATATGAATTCATTTTCTATAAAAAAAATAAGAATTATACACAAAACAAGTCTCCCTTGTGAAAATCATTAAAAAAAATAATTATTACAACATTTTCATAACATCTTTAACATAATTCTAAGAAAAAATGAATGCACATAGATAAAAAATAAACATATAGTAACTTGAGACTTCTAAAATTCCTCACATACCAAAGACTTATGAAAATGTATTAGAATGTAAATAACTTGCTGGCATTGAAAAGTTTTTAGCATTGTCACAAATTAGTAAACTAACTTTGAAATTCTAAGCAAATATTAAGCAATGGTAATAAATAGTCAAATATTTAATCATAATTCATTATAACAATAAAATTTTAGAAAAAAACAAATTTTATGAAATTAGCATTTTATATATTCTTATGGTTTTTAAGGAGTTCATTTAGTCATGATTTTTATATAATCAAAGAACTATCACAACTTCACAACAATTTAATAATGATTATTAAATATTTCAATAAAAATTGTAACTTTTGTTATCAGAATTTATGAATAAAGAATTAAAAAAAAATCTAAGATACACCATCCTTTAAAAAATAAAATTAATTTTTATATTAGTTTTTCTATATACATTAATTATTAATTATTTCATGATAAATTATAATGCATATAGCATTACTTTGGGTTATTCTCCAAATTTTTAATTTCCATCTACATTGGATAATATATAGTGCAGAATTATTAAATATATAACAATGTAGTAGAATTATTACATGTATAACAATACATTAGAATTATTAAATGAAAATAAAATTTAAAGAATGAAAAAATTTTACGAGCAAAAAAAAAGCTCTAATTACTTGAGACCATTCTCTTGCTTTCTGAGTCATACTCGTGATATCATTTTCTTGGCACCACAAAGCACCCATAAAAGCACCTATACTTACACCACCAACCAGATCAATAGGTATGCCAGCTTCTCGAAGAGCCTTAATTGTCCCAACATGTGCAGCACCTCTAAAATTTCAAATATATCATTGATGCATTGTTTTAAATATTTTAAAAACATTTCTCTTTTTAACTAGTATAGAATAGTTTTTGAATGTCAGCACTAAAACTTTATGAAATGTATGCATAATAAATTTAAAAACTTAAGCTTTTACTTAATGGTAAGAAAAATGCAGGAAAGTTAACATATACAGAAAAAATTTTATGCAATATTTTATTTATTTTATTTGGCTTTAAATATCAGAAGTTTGCAATAAAATTATAAATATAAATAAATTATTGAAAAATTTGGTGGGCTGATCAAAATAAAAACACATATCATTAAATTTTATAAAGTGAAAAATTATTTGCTTCCTAATTTGCTACTATAGTTTAATATTACGTTAATTTGAAATTCATATTGTTAAAACAATTTTTTATTAATTAGTTTAAATTTTGAGATAACTTTGATTTATTCACATATATTTTACCTTGCCCCACCACCACCAAGCACAAGTCCAAATGAAGTACCTGTCAGGAATCTAGCAAGTCTTGCAAAATCAGAATGGATATTTGGTGGACTGACAAACAATTTGCTATACATATCAATCTGAAACATATTCAACATAGTTAATATAACATTACTACTATTTGAAAAAATGTTTTTTCATTTAAATATTTGATTGATATTTGAACAAATTCAATTCACAGTCACTCATAATTTATTCTCAAACAAATAGAAAAACTTACAATCTAACAGTGAAATCAAAAAAGTAAATTATGTAAAAGTAACTCAGTTCATTCTATTAAAAAACTCAACTTTGAAACTTTTATTTAGAAAATATTTTTATTACTTATAGCTAAATATTTTTAATATTTAAATCAAATAAAACAAAATCAAATGATATTTTGAATTCATAATGTAATATCTTGTAAAGGAATTCATCACTGATCCTCAAATAAAATTTATGTGTAGTAAAGAACTCATTATTATTTCATTGCATCAACATAAAATTTTCAGGATGAAATAAATTTAAGATCAAAATTTAAAGACAATTTTTATGCTAAGTGCTTAAAACTTTTGGCTCATAACTATTATAAAATTTGCTTTGAAATGCATTAAATGAAATAAGTGTAAAGAATAAAATCTTTTAAGTTATTTCGAAAACTGAAATTGTTAAACTAAATGAATACTTTTACAGGAAACTTAAAAGTCAAACAAAATTAATGAAATAGAATTATGATAGAAATTACCAGACGAGAAGGAGATTTCTTAGTAAACATCCTTTTTGGGCATCGAATATGGTAATGTGAAGAACACCAAGACCTCATATTCAGCCATTCAACTGTATTACGAGGCTTAATTCTATCATCTCGATGAAGCAGAACTAATTCTTTTTGTGTTCTCACAGCAAAATGCTCTAATTCTTTTTCCATCTACATCAAATTACAAAAATAATTTATTTTGTTATTATAGGACAAGGTAGACAAGGTTTTAAATCTAAATATAAATAAAATTTTCATTATAGTTGTCCACCAAATTTTTGTCTGGGGTTGAATTTAAAATGGTTGAATGGAAGAGTGAAATTTTTATCAAGATTTAGATACCTGGCTAACTTAAAATAACAGCCATGTTTCATTTTATAGAATTGATTTCAATTGTAATTAATTAAAAACGTAATTAGGACTGATTTTAAATCCCCATGCTATTGCTTACATCAAGAAATGTAACATTAAGTTTCAAGAAATAAGCATGTTTTTCTTTCCTCCTTTTAAAGGAGTCATCTATGTGTAATTGTTAGGAATGAATATGATCACAAATTATTTCAAAAAAAATATTTATTGTGTTATTACTGTAATTTTAATTATTGAAAGAGCAGTTTTGCCCTTTGCAACAAACGAGCTTTCACATTTCTCTATACATCCTCAATTAGAAATGCATTTGAACATAAATAATGGATCTCAGCTTCAATATTTAATAACTTTGAAATAAAAGAGAGCTTTTAAAGAATAGTGCACCTCATTCAATTTGTTTTCAGCTAATCTATTTGTGAAATTTATGGAAATCATTTAGTGATACTGTTAAATAAGTTGTTTCAAAAGGTATACACTTTTATATGTTAAATTGAAAAACTTCAAGGCTTCACACTTAAGCTAAAACTTCAACCACAATTTTTTAAATTGTTTTGGAATTTTACAGTAAAAAGAGTTAATTTAAATTCATCTTCTGTTTTTACTGTAGTCAAATTAATGTTTATCTTTTTAGTTCATAACTAGATTAGATTGTAATATATATACTTTCAAGTGTTAACCTCCAGTTCCCACATTTAAACCAAAATTTAATTAGAGGTTATTTTCTTAAATTCATTGGATTTTTTATATTATAAAAGATTATATTATAAAAAATATAAGTTATTTTTTATAAAAAATAAAAGAGTTACACATTAACATTTATTAAAGAGATAAAATCCCTGAAATCAAAGTAATTGTTTTTCCCTGGCAAAATATAAACTAAGTAAATATGAGTGAGTCAGGTATGAAACATTAATTTACAGAAATAAGCGGAATTAAAATGATATTAATGGAAACAACAAAGTGTGCAGATTCAGCAAGTCAAATAATACAGTATTTCTTTTGCGACCATAAAAAGATTAAATGCTTTAATTTGGTTAGCTTATCACTCAAGTCATTTTATGCACACAATGGCTAAATTTGGTTTGTTGCTCAGCATTTATTTTTTGTACATACAGGTTAATTACAGCAGAAGGATTAAATGAGTCTAATATATTTACAACTGTTTTGATTTTATAAATCTGATAGAAAAAACATTTTACGTCAACGTTTTATTATCCCTTTAAAAATCATCTAGTTAAAACATTTAATTCTTGAAAATAAATTTTATACAAAAAAAGTTATCACAAGAAAATAAATAAAAATTAATTAAGTTTAAACATTAGAATGAAAAGATTGTATAGTGGCTTCTAGAATCAATAGGATATTTATTTTACAAGTAAACATTTTTTATCATATGGCTAGTTTGAACCTATTTTGACAAAATATCTAAAATATTTTGATAACAAAACTAAATACAATATTTTGATTTGAGTCAACAATGAAATATAATGAGTAATTAAGTTAATCTAATGCCTACTTAAAAGCTCGCATGATTTTCTACAATTGAGTTTTAACAAATTGCAGGAATGTGTTTCCTAACATATTTTTTCTTTAATAAATTTCCTCAAAATTGATAAAATATCCTTTGAGAGTACATAATTTTATACAACAGTAGATGCTTGCTTCTATGAATCACTAATCTATAACATTGACATTTTTATGAATCAGACGCTAATCCCTAGTTCGTAAAAAAACCGGATAGTATATACAATAATTTTTAACTCCCATTTACAAATTAACATTTTGAAAAATCTCTTTATTGTGAACTTTTGTTTTTGACAAAGTTTTCTTCTCTATTTCATAATTTTTTATGATCTGATATTTTTTTAATTTTTTGTTTCATTTTCTTTTCATACAATGCTTGAGAACTTGATTCAATTTTGAACAATGAAGTGACATGTGCAAGCTTCAAGAAATTGTGGGAACAATGGTTGAAGCCACACAGATATCAAACATTTGATAGAAAAGAACTATGGTGCTGAATTTAACTTCTATGCTACCCATAAATAAGAACACAGAGAAAGAGGGAAAAATTCTTTGCTCTTTCCCATACTTTAGAACATAAAAAAGGGAGGAAAATCTTTAAATGTTTGAACTATCTTGTTCTGTAGCTGGTTCCATATCATTTGAACAACTTAATATATGAAATTTCATTTGCATGAGAGAGACTATGCCAATTCTATTAAGAATTTATCGCAGTTTAAGAAATAAATGTTTAACCAAGAACAATCACTTGACAATTTTAAGAACACTGAGAAAAATCCTTGAAAAAAGGAAACAGTAACAGTTAAAGTGTCCCTGTTGAAAATATCGTAGAGAGGGAAAACATCTTAAATTGGAAAACGCATTGCTTGCTTGGTTGAGAAAAATGAGTTTGGTTTGTTTGTCGCTCAACGGTAATTTTTGCACACGAGGGCTAATTAGACCGGGACTTACGGTTTAAAGTGGATTCCGAACCACTACAAACATCCATGCCCAAGGTGGGATTCGAA
This sequence comes from Latrodectus hesperus, assembly GCA_037975125.1. Taxonomy (NCBI): domain Eukaryota; kingdom Metazoa; phylum Arthropoda; class Arachnida; order Araneae; family Theridiidae; genus Latrodectus; species Latrodectus hesperus. Next base: position 96,082,794 of record CM075857.1, on the reverse strand, counting down.
CCCACGAACTGTTGAACTGAAGGCAAGAGCGCTAACCATTCGGCTGCCAGCTCGGCTGAGAAAAATGAGAGGAATGAACATTTTTGCTGATGAAAATGTCATTAAAGAAGAATCTAACAACATTGCTATGAAGCTGAACATAAAAGATTTCTAAGTGTCAGGCAGTTAGCTTCAAATATTTAAACCCAGACACAGTTTGAGCTTTAGAAAATTGAGTGAAGAAGAAATCAATAAAATGAAAATATTGTTTTTAAGTATTCATCTTATTTTGCATGTGTTTCTTATAGTGCATTGTAAATAATTCTTTGTGATAGTATTTTATTTATAATAGAAATATATGGCAAAAAACCCGATCTTAATAATCAAATGCATTATTTTTCTACCTTACAAATTATTGTTTTATCGGTCCCTATGAGTTTGTAAAAGTAAAAGTCTACTGTACATATGACTCTAACCCATTGAGGAAAAGGTAAATAAGCAATCTTTGACGAAATAAACAAAACAATAATTATTTGATTGAATAAGTAACATCTAATTGAAAGAGTAAAAGTTGGAAAATGTGCAAGAAAGTAAAAAGTATGAAAATTTATTTATATGTGACAGATTATGAATGTTAAAATATACATTCAAAGATTCATGTTAAAATTAAGAACAAGAGCATATTATTATAACTCTCAAATTTTGCCCATACCTTTTTATAAAATTAGAATGTTACAAAATGAAATCTGATTTTGGCTGAATAATTTATTTTTGAATATTTTCTTTTCCTAATCTTAATTCATAGAAGTTTAGTAATTTTTCTTTCTTGTTCTTATTTGCTTCATTTTAGAATGTATGAATTTTTGTATGATTTTTTGTACGAGTTTTTGTATGAATTTTTGTATGCATGAATCTATATATCATTTTGGAAATACCAATTGAATTAATCCACTAAGTGGAAATGAACTCGAAAACATTAAATATGAGAAATATTATAATTAAATTTTTAGTGATATGCACATATCAGGCCAATTTCATCAGTGGAAATTAAATTGAAAAGCAAAATATTGTATAATTTTTCCACAGGGTAAAGAAACTTTATTCAAAGGGCAGAAAACAAATGAAAGAAAAGAAATACCATTAAAATTCAATTCATACGTCAAAATAAATGTTTAAAATTCAATTTATGTGCTTTAAAATTTAAAAATCTTTACTATTTGCAGAATGTACTTTAAATTGAGTAAAAATTTCTAAAATAAAGTAGTCTTTAAAGAGTTAACAAAAGTCTCAGTATAATTAGTTTAAAAAAATATTGAATTTCCACAAACATATTAAAAAATTTCTTTCAAGCATCAGAATTTAAGGTTGAAAAAAATTATAAATTTTGCAAAATAATTTAAAATAAAAAAATAACCATAAATTATAAAACTTATCAAAAAATTAAAGAAACAGAATTTAATTTGCACCCTCTTGACTTTTTAATGTCCCCTAACATCCATTTGTATTACATGCAACAAAAATTTTAACAAAATGCAATAAAAATTTGCAGCATAGTCAAAAATATCAATATTTCCCATCATCAAATTTTACAAAATTAATATAAACTTAAAATAAAAATAAGCATAATTTATAAAGTTTGTTTTGAAAATTAAAATAAGGAAACAAATATAAATTTCATTAAAAATACCTCTCCAACAGCTGGCTCACAATCTGCTAAAGCAACAATGATAATACAGTCAGCTTGCCTTATACATCGTTGTGTCCATGTAGAGAAATAAGAGTCGCACTGATATAAAACAATTTTATGTTGGTCTTCTTGTTGACCAAGCCAATTACAAAGTCTGTATTCATTAGCACTAAAAATGGAAAAATTAAAAAAGAATAGTAAAAAAAGTTTGGAACCATCATTTGTAAATATATTTAGATTAAATAAATGGGTTTCTCTCAAAAACATACTATAAAACTTGATCAGAATTTATGAAAGGAAAAAGAAACGCATATTCATTCTTAAAACTTTAAAAATATAAAATCGCTTAAATTGGAAACAATGATGATAAATTTTCAAATGTGTAGAGAAATCTGACAACAAAATGCACACAAAAGTATTGTCTTCAAAGTTACTACTGACATACAAATTTAAAAATGTAAAGACAATTCTAAAACAAGAATTTAAACCAAATATTTCAATTTAGTAAGTAAATACTAGTAGTAACATAAAAATGAATAAATCAATTTAATCGTTAAATTTCTAAACTTACAATTCCATACATAAGAAAATTATAAAAAGTAATTACATTGATTAATGTTAAAATCACTGTTTTTAGAGTTGAAGAGTCAAGAATTGATAAAACCAATCAGTCAGCAAAACACCTAATAAAAACGTTCACTATATAGAATAGAAATTATTAAATAGTTTAAATCAATTATTTACGAAAATATGAATAAAATTTTGTTCTATTACAGATAACAAATGTTTCAAAGAGATATATGTATTGCATATTAAAGAGAGCTAATTCAACTATAACTTATGGCTTAAAGTGGATCCCAAACACTTTAAGCATCCTTATATAAGTAAACACTCAACTCAAAAATTTCTGAATTAGAGACAACAGTGTAAACTATTCAGCCACCCAATCTCTAGTTTAGAAAATGGAGGGCAAAGGGAATAAACTTGACTTTAGCAAATACAAAAGATTTTTAATTCAAAAGTTCTTGATATGTAAACCAGTTTTATGAATAATTTACAGTCTAAATAATATAAGAAATACTTTATGTTACTTAAAAACCATGTCAAAATAAGCTATTAAGCAACAAGTTTCTGTTATAATTATCCTATAATAAAATGTTTGAAATGAAGATCAAATACTTCACTAAGTGATGCAATAAAGTTTCAAGTAAGGCATATCTATATCAAAATTGCGTTGCTACATAATTTTTTAATGAAAAACATAAAATCGATTCAATAAATTAATTTATGATATTACATAAATGCAGCAAAACATAAGATAGTAATAGACTAAGCTAATATGTGTGAGTGTAATTATATGAAATGTTTACCTTAGGAGAGCAGTTGGCCCAAGTGTTTTCATCACAATATCTGAAGTAAGCCTTAAAGTAGGACCTGAAGTAAATATAATTAATCATTACAATCTTTTTAAACATAAATTTAATATCAAATCAAAATAAAATATTATTACTCTCTGCATAGAAATAACAATATAACTTTAATTTTTATTTATAAATATATAAAAAACTGTTTACATAAATTATCAATGCCAATTATCAATATCTCTGAAATTTGGACTAAGAATTGGATTAATTTATAACCCTTTATTTACTTTATGTACTATAAATATTCTGATATTTATAATGCATAAAATAATGATTGGTTGGTGAGTATGATTCCTGGGGGAATCATAGTCACTAAATATTGAAGTAAAGGCCACAAAATAATCATTCAACAAACATAGCACCAAAAGTTGCAAACAGCTTATTAAGCCAATAAAAATAATAAATTAGCTAAATTAATGAATTGTTCCACTTAGTTCCTGAGGATACCTGCAGAACGATAGGAAATTCCCATTTGTTAGTATTTTGAAGAATTGGTATTAAATTGTATAAAAAGAGATTTTAAATTGAATTTTTAATCCAAACATTAAAATAAGTTAAAATAACACATTTAAACATAAACATTAAAATAAGTTAGTAACATACAAATTTATTTCATCACATTTTTACAGAATAAATTAATTTTAAGTACTAAATGCTTAGTTAAGGCATGAAATATCTAGGCTATATTTTCACTTTTGTTAAGATGCAGAGAAAAATCCTTTTTCTGGTAAGGCTCCATTAGTATCTCCAAATTAAATACACCTTTTTTTAAATAATAATATTTTACTTCATATTAGATACAATAAAAGCTTAATTTGAATCATTCAACCAAATTACAAGTAATGAACTTTTAATTAAAATGAACTATTACTTTAAAAAGCTTTCATTTTGATTTTATTCTTTATTGTTTAATAGGAATTGTTTATTGTTTAATAGGAATGAAAATTGACTGAAAATGTTATGAAATCTATTTCCTCAATTAAAAGCTACTTTAGAAAACAGTCGTATGTTAGACACATTTATAATTTCAAATTCTAGGAATATTTTTAATGCAAGCAAATTTTCAAAATACAAAATATATTACAAGATTATTTTTATCAAAATAATATTTTTCATGTATTTAAATGAAGAAATAAAAATGATTTATCCCTACTACTATAAAAATGGTGAAAAAATAACATGTAGATCATGTTTTCGGTGAAAAACACACAACATTTTCAATTTTGAATTGGAAATGTTAATTACATAGAATAAATAAATTTGCTTAGTTCATATCACATAAAAAAACATTAGGAATTACTTCCAAAAAAAAATACTAGTAATTTTTTGAATGAATATTTATAAATCAATTTAATGACAGAAAATATTGAATTTATAAGAATTGCCAAACAATGTGATATGAAATGAATGTTTGCAATACCATTTATGCATTAACACAAAAATAAATGAAAAATCCATTATAAAATTAGAGTATGAAAATTTGTGCTTATATGTTTCATGAATTGATACAAGAATGTAGAAATAATATTCAATAAGACAGAAACATAATTTTATTATTTTATGACTCTTATTAAAATTAAACTCAAATTCATTTCAAATACTCAGAAAACAGTTAATGGCTATAAAATACACATCTTACCAATAGCTGTAAGGGCATGATTAAGTTCCATAGTAAAAGCAGTTAAAGGAACTTCATCCATTGCAGCAAGAATAGCTACAGTTGCAAAATTTGATCCAGTTGGTCTAGAATCCATTGTCACTGCTTTGTCACCTGTTTAAAGCAGTGATTAAGTATAAAATCTATATAAAAATTAGATGCTTCTTACAAACACAAAAATATACAATTTGATTCATTTAACTTAAACAATAGTGTGAAAATTTGACAAAAATAGGAATGAAACTGACAAAAATAGGATTAAATGACAAATAGTATTGAAAAATTCAAACAATATTATAATTTAATAATTTGCTTTTTTCTAAAATGTTATTTATATCAAGTAAGGTTATGTTGGAGCAACTAAAGCTACCAACTATATCTTTAATTAGTTTGCAGTTTATTTATTTTGTAGCTAAGTTATTTCAATTTGCATCTAAAAAAAGGAAATAAATAAAAGAACTCATTTTTATTTATAAAAAACATACACTAAAAATACTTACATAGTGATTAAAACAGATTGTAATGAAAACTTGTGTTTAATTTGTAATGAAATTAAATACTTATACATTTCTATGAACTTGAAGCAAAAGATGAATGTCGATTTATATAATAGGATTATAATTAGTTAATTTCAAATCAATTAAAGTTATACTTAAATTGATATAAAGTATATTAATTACTTCAATCATCTTTTAAACATGTGAAATCAAAGAATTCAAAAATAACTCACTGGCATATGGTAATCTTTTCTGTAATGAACCAAGAATACGATTTCCTAATAAATGTATAAACCTAGTAACAACCTATAAAGAAATTATAAAAATGCAATTAAAATTTCAATTTCATGTGCATTACATGGGAAATATATACTTGGTTACATAATGAATTGTAAATAAACAAAATAATAATAAAAAGTATAATTGTAAAAAGTTTTTTTAATACATCTATATGAATATGACATTATTTTAACTTCAAGTTTAAGAAGTAAATATAATGTACAATTTTTAAAAAATCTATTACAATTACTATATAAATTCAACAACTTAAAACTAACTTTTTCGTGGTACATTTCTTTAAGAATAATTTTTAAAAAATTAAAAATTTAACAATTTCTGCATGCTTACATACATTATTTAACTACATTACTTCTTTCACAAAGCTTTTCAATACAAATAAGCTCTATAGTGAAAATTTGCAATTTAGTTAATATCACTCAAACTATGAGCTGTGATAATTTCCCATGTATCTTTTAAAATTAATAACTTGCTCTACCTTTTTTAAAAACTAAATATAAAGTGGTAAAAGCTCAATAGATATGAGATTCTTTACTATCATAAGGAAAAAAACAGCAATATTCTTTCCAAATAATCAGTTCTCATATCTACCACATTTTAATAGTATCTATCGCACAAAACATTTTAGCAGAACAAATTCTATAAACTAATATATGCACAGTAAAATGTTTAAAATAAAAAAACAATGGGTGAGGTGCATATTAATGCATGATATTTGATGTGTTTTTAAACGTTAATGTGTGTTAAGCTACAACTTCTAACATCATACATACTTGTATTTTTCATACTTTTATAAAATCAAAATATTAATTTTTCTTTTGATTTTAGAAAAAGATATGAATTTCACTGATAGACAGCCAAATAGTAATTCTTTAAGTTAAGAAGATACTTGAGCATATATTTAAAACAACTTATAAAACATCTTAGTACAAGTAAGCACAAGAAAAATCTTTTTTTTTTTCCTTATGCTTTTATGAGAGTTGTTTACAGTAATGTACCTGCCAGTAAATGATAATTAATTAAAATAGTATAAAAAATTAGCTCAAAAATTTAATAAGAGAAGGCTACAACTTCTTCTAGAGAATCTTCATCTGAGACATTTATTCCATATTCTTCTGTACTTTAGAGTGCACAAAATTAGTATGCAGACTAGAAGGATGTTAAAATATACAGAAAAATTCATGATATTTAAATTAAAAAGGAAGAAATCTTACATTAATATATGAAAATATTAAAGTGATAAATATTACTTTCACAGGTTTCAGTAATTCAATAAAATTAAAAGATTAACAAAAACCACATTTTGTATATATATTTTCATAAGTACTAAAACATACAACTAATTCATTTTGTTTAATTTAAATTAAAAGTTTTATGACAAATAAAAAAATTTAAAATCTTTTACATAAAGAAACAAAGATATATACCTCTGGATATTTTATTTTGATGGCATTTAAAAGACCTTCTGGTAGTTTTGCCAACTCAGAATTTCTGAAACAGAAAAAGTAAAATTATTTTTAAAAAAATCTTCTAAAAAAATATCACATTGAAGAGAAACAATAAATATATACCTTACTGCCATAACAGTTGTAGATCTTTTAGATGATGTTAATACTTCGACCTATAAAATAAACAAATTCATGAGGAAAATAACACTGCGCACAAAGCAAATCATTGAAAGAAAAACAGGCTCAAACTCAACTAAAATTTTAAAACTTTATCGCAATCAAATTGTATGTGTATAATTTTTTCATTAAAAATTTTCAGCTTCAAACAATAATTTATTAGCTTTTGATTGCCAAAGATATTTTAAATAAATTAAGTTCATGAATGATTAAAATATAATTTTAAATAAAAAATTTTATAAAAGGAAATAAACTGAATTTAATACTTCTCACAAAATATAAATATCATTAAAATTTTTATTAAATGCTAATTTTTCAAAAGATTTCATATTTCAGTCAGTTTTGAAATATTATATAAGCATTGTTTAAGGTACAGTTATAGAGGCAGTCTTTATTGATTTTCTTAAATAAATGTGTAACATATGTATTAATTTTTTCAGAAATGTAATATTTTGTTTAAATATTTATTACCTCATTTTTGAACTACTTAGGAAAAGAAATTAAAATACTAATACTATAATAAAGAAAATTTAAAATTGTTGTTGATTGGTTTATCATTCTACAGACTCTTTAAACAAAACCTAAATTTAAGTTTTAAACAACAACAAAAACGCTCTAAATGGCAGATGAAATTTTCATTTGCAAATAGCAAATTTATATATTGTTAATATAAAAAGTTCATCATGCAGTTAATATAATAATATATCATGCTATTTAAATTAATGTTTAATTACATGATTACTTTATTTAGTGATAGTAAAGCACATGCACAGTATACTTACAACTAAATATTTTTCTTGTTTGCAATCATTTATTCATTACGGTATTACTTAAATCTATGATTTATATATTAAAATAAATGGCAATAATGATAAACAATATACAAATCAATTTCTTTAAAAACTTGTTTTTTTAAAAAAAAATTCAATACATTTGATATAAGGAAAACCTCTACTTGAAGCATCTGACATCACACATTTTTAAATTTTTTACCTAAAATTAGGAATTTTCTCATTAAATCAATTTTATTTTAAAAGGACTTTAAATAAGCAGTTTTAAACAAATGGAGAATAAATTCATTTATGGTCACATTACTGCAAAAGTAACATGGTTAATATAAAAATACCAATTAGATATTTACAATGCCTACAAGACTTCCTCTTCCATAAGTACTATTCTTTAATTTTGATATCCACACTGATGATATGAACATATGGTTAAAGTAAAAATGCTAACTGAATATTTACAATGCCAACAAGATCTCCTCTTCCATATTCACCAACTAATTCTTTTTTTCCATCAGGACCTCTAAGGACTGACCTCAATCGTCCACTTAAGACAATATATGTGCTATCAGATATATCATCTTGCCTGGAAGAAAATTAAAAATCGACAATCATAAAATTGCTATAACATATTGACTTTATTTCAGCCGCTACCCTTAACAAAAACAATTTATAGACTTAAGAACATTTTTTGTAAAATATACGTAACAGATTTCAATATACAAATTTATATAATTTGATAATATATTTTCTATTATAACTATATTTATTATAATGATAATATATTTTTCTGTTTTATGATATTTATAAATATAATAAATATACTGTAATAATTTTCATTGAGTTAGTAAAACATTTTAATGAAAAATATTAAATATTTTACTAATTCAATAAAAATGTATAATTATTATCATCATAAAAAATACATATGATTAAATTAACTTATAAAGGTACAATATTTTTTCATGTAATACTGAGTATGCATATTAAAATAATAACATAAGGGTCATTTCTGGAAAATGTTCTGCATTTGAAACCAGATGAAGAAAAATACTAGATTATTCATTATACAAAAATTAATTATACACATTATTTACCCTATATTTACAATACATCACATCAAATTTTCTGAATAAAAAAGTCTTAATTTATCCAATGGAATTTAAATTAAGTCTTAATTCATAGAATCAAAAATGATTGTGTTAATACATACATTGGCATGTTTAACAGACAGTATTTATTATTCCTCTATCTACATAATATATAGTGTTAATTCAAAAGTCAGATGTGCCACTTATTCAAAAATAAAAGAAATATAGATGTATTTAAAATTAATAATTGGCAGAAATTGACAGCAGAAAATAATCTATTTAACCAAATATTTTGATTGAGAAATACAAATTACAAATTTAAATTTTCCACTTCAAGATCAAAAACTACAGGTACAGGCACAAAATAGTTAGCTGCTTGAACAAAATGTGCTATTTATATATTTCATCTATAAAAAATTAAACAATATTTGCTACCACTTACTTAACAATAATTTTCATTTCTCTTAACTTCATATAAATGTATTTAAGTCAGTAATAACTGTTTTCTGTCCCATTGAATTATTTATGAAAATGTACCATGCAAATTACTTGAAAATTTGTCTAAAGGATAATAATAAATTTCTAAATAGCAGTACAAATCTATTAACTGAAAAACCCTATTTACTTTTTAATAATATATTACACTTTTCTAAAATCAAACTATATAATTCATTAACGAACACATAACAATTTTGCGTACCTATAAACAGCCCGACCAGATTCAACATTAATCCAATCAAGGGCAAAATCAATTTGTCTGACAAATGGTGAGAGGCGCTTGATTACACTTTGAGCCAAGTGCAACACTGCAAGAGGTTTCTGTCTTAAAATTCTGAAAAGCAAAACAAATTTGTTAATTACAAAAGGAAAAAGAAACTTACATTGATTTGAATTAGTTAACACTGAAAATGTTAATAAACATGCTCATACTCATAAGTATTTTGCTTGGACAAAATTCCAACTTGAGTATAATGCCTAGTACGAATTGTAAATAGAGATGGCTCTCCAGACAGAACAGCTAAAGCACCCATTATTTCCCCACTATGTACAATGAACAGAAAATTCTACAAAAGTAGAAAAATATTTTTAATTCATAAAGGTTGATCTTATAATTCAGAAAAATTCAATATTTTAACCATATAAAGCCAGTACCTCTTCTTTCTTATCAGCTGCTTTTTGAGAAACACTCAAGGATCCAGATATTACATAAAGTAAAGCAACATCTTCAACAGTCTCTTCCCTTATAATATAAGTGTTAGCTGAAAGCTCTTTGACAGTAACATAATCTTTAATAGATGTATCATCCTAAAATGTACAATGAATTACAAATTTTAAATTTTTACACAAAACCAAATTCAGAAGTAATTTGCTTACTATTTAAAATATAGAAAATATAAAAATTCAAAGAGCCATAACTGAAAATCTAATTTCAAATGAAGTACAAGTATCAATTTTTATTCATTTTAATAAATAATTACAATCACATACAGTGCAAACATGGAAGATAACACTAATACACAATTACATCTGAAAAAATTTAAAACCTGCCAGATTTTTTAGCATTGAAAAATGAATACCTTATATAACATATTTTTATTATTTTTAAAACAATACATTACTTTCAAGAAAACAAAAATCCACGTATAAAATTTAATGCATTTTACAAAATAGAATTTTTATATTTTCATGTAGATCATAGAAATCAAGAAATAATATAAAATCTCATCAACAGACGAATAACTAGTCATCCATTATATATCACTTAAAACACTTTATGAATAACTGGTCATGCAAATTCATTTTAATATTTTGCAATTAATTTTTTTAGTATGTCTGTTTTCTCTGTTAGATTATAAAGATAATGTAAAAGTAAATTGAATATTATCGCAATAAAATAAATGTGATATTTACTGTTCACTTGATAATTTTGAGCTAAAAATATATTTTTTTATAAAAATATAAAAGATATAAGTTTCATATTAATTTATATAATATTTAAAAATATAACATATGAAAGCATATAAATTTAAAGAATATATTTGCTCAGTATATTATAATTAAATATATTTTTGATTTACATACTATACTTAAATAATTTTTACATTCATAAGAATCAGTATATCAAATACTAGAAAAATATTAAGAATAAATTATTTCAATCAGTAAAAAAAAAAAAAAAAAAAAATCAAAACCATTATGTTTAAAATATTCCCAGCATTTACACAAGTATCTTAATTATAATGTACAAATTATTGCATTATAAGATACCAAATTTACAATTGCAAAAGACATAAATAATATAAGCCGATAGAAAATTTATATAAAAATTCATTATAATTATTAAATTGTTAATATTAAATGGAATAATTATGACAAAACCAGAAAAATTTATAACTATTTTTGAAAATCAAATTTATAATAATTATTAATTAATTTTTAGAGCAAAAAATCAGTTTAAAATTATTAAAGAAATTCAATTTAAAAGTGAATTTTCTAAACATATTCATAACAATAAAAAATTTTCATCTTTATGAACTCCACCAAAGAGTAATTAAGATATTTTAAAAATGATTTCATAACTATTTTGCTTTAAAAACATAAGGCAATCAATGTTTTAAAATTATTTTTCAGAGGCAAGATTCATATTTAGTAACTAACCGTGAAATAGAACTTTACTTACATCTAAACCCAATTGCTGGATAAATCCTTGAACAGCAAGTGCATGTAAATCTTCTTCTACTCCTGGTATTATTCCTTGTTCAGGTGGAAAATAAAAGCTAGCTTTTCTTTTTCGTGGTTTTTTATTTTCAACAGAGTCACTTTCAGAAACCTACATAAAATTATTCTGCATTCAAATATCTATTTCTATAACTCACACAAGATCATTTACAATTATATTATTAAGCAATTTACATCTTGAATGAAAAATCTACACTAATTTTACTTTTAACAGTAAAAACAAAATTTTAATTAAAAAATTATCAGGCTAATTTTAAAATAAACTTACAAAAATAAATTCTTTCAGACACACATTAATGTTTACAGAGAAATGTAGGAATTATCTTGCAATGATTTAAACTATGACATCTCTTTGTAAACTTTACAAAGTTGTGGAAATGATACTGTCAACTATTATAAAGCAATATTTATTATGGTTAAAAATATAAATATATCTCATAATAAATATTGCATTTCAACTATAATAAATAATAAAGCAACTTCTTACTCTAAATATACTCTAAATACACTTACATTTTGACCCGGGGAATGAGCATTATTTTCAAATGTATCAGCAGCATACTGCAAATTTGAAGAGTTGCTATCTATAAAATACATATGACATCATATTTAATAAATTAGACGTTTTTGAAACTAATTATGTTAATTTAATAATGATATGTTAATTTTTTAAACTACAATGATTTGAAAATTAAAGTTTTATTTTTTATTTTATATTTAAAACTAATTTAATTTTAAAATAGTTATTCCAGATAAAAAGAAAACATTAAAAGATTTGGCGTATAAAAAGCAAAGTATTATTACAAATTATAACAAATACTTAATGACACACATTTGAATTTTCCTATGCCAAATTCACATAAAAAAATTCAATTAAATCGGAACTTCCTTTACATCTCAAGAAAGGTGACAGTAGAAAGTATCAAATTGTATTGATACAATTAAAATTCACAAAATTTACTAATAACAATTAAAAATAACAATTAAAATTCCAAAATTTAAATTTAAAAACTTAAATATTTCTTACAAAAGATATTTCTGCAAATATTAATAATGTTAGAAATTTAAAAAATAAATAAAACAATATAGCAGTAAAATTATATCAAAAGTATATTTAAAAGTGGAGTAAAAGTAATTATCAATCAAAAACATAAAAATAATAAATTATTAAAAACACGAATTTTTAATAATGTAATTTGATATTTTTCAAATACATTATCTAAGTAACAAACATCTTTTTTAAAATTTGAGCAAAATTTTCAGAATTTTATAAAGGAATTTAATTTTTTTGCTATAATTGTAAAAACTTTGGTTTGTGCAAAAATTTTCATGTTTTTTAAAAGTTACATGTGTGATGAGTAACCTGTAACACAATACATAAAAACAGATTTGTATATCAGCATGATCATTTTATAAATAAAATAAATATATCACAACAGAAATAAAAATATTGAGTTGAAATTTTAAGGAATAAGGACCAGCAAATATTTAGTTTAAATTAGTATTCCTAAACAATAATACATATATAATGAAATACCTAAAAAATATCAAAAATAAAGAAAGATTATAGTTTTGAGCACAAAATGCAGAGGAAAAAATTGTGGTAATAAAAAGAACATTAAATTTACCAGAATGAGAAGGAGTATGATCAAAATTTTGCATATCTGTATTATAATTTGGATTCAAAGATGTACTTGTGCGACGAGATATTGATCGTGATGGACTAGATTTGGGAGAATTCACTGTATTCCTCCTTGTTAACATTGAAGACTAGACAGAAGAAAAAATTGTGAATAATAAACTATCAATGCAAAGACAGAAGAAATATAGCAGTGCATTACTTATATTCGAAAATTGCAAATAAATATTTTTAATACTCATAAAATAACACAAATATAAAAAATTTAACAATTGTAGAAAAATTCCTCAGCATTTTTTTAACATTTGTATCCAAAAATATAACAATATAATCATGAATCATATGCAGTTCAAATTGAAATACATCACTTTCAATTCTTAGTTTAGTTGTAATGATTTATAAGATAATTTATCAAATATTTTAATGAATCCACACACATTTGATATTTTCTTAATAAATGATAATTTTATTCAATAAGATCATCATAAATCTCAGTCATTAAAGACATTTCAATTAAAATTTTACATTATAAATAACATATTTTAAGAGCTACATATTAAAACCTATGGCATGTTATTGGTTATTGTTCTAAAATTTACAACACCAATGCAAAAAAACGATTTTTAACTCAAAAATTTGAATTCCTTAAATCATAAAAAATGTGTTTTCAAATAAACTGCAATACAAAACAAATAAAAAGAATTATAATTAATCGCTCACTGATTTAATTAGTTGCTCTGTTAATCCCAAATAATTGTGCAAAGCTGTAAATGTTACTCTTTGCAATCGAACCATGATTATTTGTGAAACACGGACTAGAGATTCTGGATTCTTTTCAAGTAAGCTTTTAAATGCTTCAACTTTTAACCTATATGGGATAAAATATATAAAAATAGAATGTTTTTCAGTAATATCAAACACAAACAAATGAAAATAAAAATACTAGACTGAATGTGAGTGCATGGGATAAAATTCTGCAAATGTTTAATTACAAATAAAATATATCATGTGATTTATATTTTTAAGAAATTATTATGCAACAATATTATACGTATATACAAACAATATTAAATTGATATAACATATCACTAGTCAAAAATAATTCAGCAAAAATAATACATGTAAAATTAGTAAATACAAGAACAGAAAAAAAGTAATTTTATCAATACTTAATGCAACATTTCACAATGACAACTTCAAGAAAATAATCACATATCATCAGTGGAACTCCACTCCATTTTATTTTTGCTTCAATACAGTATAAACGAGAAACTAGTGAAAATAAATTAATCCCAATAAATTATCCAATAATAATAAAATTATGCATACCAGGTGTAAGGTACAAAAAACAAACAGTTAAGATACAGGTTGCTGTCATCACCATATGTTATCTTTTAAAATTTGAGAAGGGATCCAAGATTTTCATGGTTTTGTGCAAATGAAATTAATTAAAAAATATTGACATTTAGTGGGAATTTTGAGGAAATACAACTTATAACTGATTCGATTTGATCCAATTTTGAATTTCAATTTGGTTCTACATTCTATTCGATTTGGAGGCCCTCCTGTGATGTGGAGACCTGCTCCATACACACCTGCTTCAGTTGAGCTTGTAGTGTGAAAAATAAAATTTGAAGACTTGATTTATGAAGTAGAAAAAACTCTGTGAAAGTAGGAGAAACAATATTGATACCAGAGTAAAAATTTAAAATATTATATTAAACATAAGGATACTTTACCAAATAATTTTATATCAATGAAAAAAACTAGTCAATGTTTTTTAACAGTGCTCGAGTCCACATATTCGCACGAAAAATTGCTTTCTTCAATGAATTGCTTTATTCTGATATAGACTTGACAAGGAATTATTGAGAAATGCATTAAATTAATGAATATGAAATATAAACCTATATATTATAAAAACCATCTGTAAAATAAACAACAGCATATTTCTCATTAAATATTTTATTTATACTCAATTCTGTTTACATATATATATTGTATGTATCTTTTACTACACCTTGTTCATTCAAACACTTATTGCCAGTTGAATCACCCACTAAAGAATTTTAAGACCAATTGAATTTTAAAGATGTTTAGCTTTAAAAATGCTCAGAGTTAAAAACTTTTTAACTTTCTGGTGCAAATGAGCATTATCAACCCACAAGCTAGTACTAAAAAATATGAACAAAATTTGACTCATGTCTCATAAAGATTCACCATCTGTGCACTAAGATTATTTGAAAAAAATCAAGAGTTCCAGAAAAATGTTCATTATGCATGATAGAAACATTGATTGTTGATACAAAACAATCAATACTACTTAATACTTAATACATAACAAAAATTTAAAAAAAACTATTAATGAATTTAAATTAGTGCCAAACTTTAATGACAGTTCTAACCATGCCACAAGAATCAAAGTAAAGAATCAAAAACAAAGAGCAACAGTAAATAAGTTGAAGACTAATACAATAATATTTCTAATATTAAAATAAAATTAAATAAGTCAAATAATTTATCATCCCAAAGAGATAAGCATAATTATGAGAGGTGTCAGTCAATTCCAAATAATTTACTAGTATATAATCAATTATATGCTTTGTTCTTCGTAACGTGAAAATGAATTTAGTCATTTAAATAGAAAGTATGTTTAACAATGAATATGTATTCTTTTTAAATGCTGTCATGCTAATATATGGAAACCCTAATAAGTGCTTAAATTCCTACAGAATATCCTCTATGTTATTCATATATTGTAACCCTGAGAATATTTGTAAATTATATAGGAAATTCTGAGATTTAAAGGAGAACAATGCTTAATGTTACTTATTATTTTTAGTTTAAAATTATTTTTAACAAGGAATTGAACAGAATAACTGAAAGAAATAATTGAATATAAATTATAATTTTATAATAATAAATTATAATTTTTATAATAAAAGGCTTTTAAAAACATTAATTTTTTTTTAATATACCTTAAGACAATACAGTCTTCTAAAGCACGAGCAGAAACTGTCTTATAAGGAGCAATAGAACCCTGCAATAGATTTTATGATGAAATGGTTAGAACTTTAAAAAAATATGCATTTAATTAAATAATTTTATAGGTATAGAATTAAATGTATCAACAGCATAAAAATATCTATTTATATAATCAAAAATAGTAAGCATTCTACATCAGCACTTTAATTGCAAATTAAATTAATTTTTTATTATATGAAAAATTTATTTATTTAGCTATAAGTTAATGTTGTATGCAAAAAAATTATAAAATTATGTTCAATAATCTAACAGTTAATTTTATTAGGATGACTTAATAAATATTCGAGACAAAGTCCACTGAAACGAAATGTAAAAAAAATCAGAGCTAAATAATAAAGCTTGTAGTTTAATATAAGGAAATAATGAAAAGATTTTGCAAAATAAATTTATCATATATTAAAATAACATTTTTTCAATTAAGATTAATTGTATAAAAACAAATTAAAACTTAATATGATGAATAATGTACCTACAGTCAAAGCATCCATAACACTTAATAAGCTAGTAATATTTTCTCCTGGAGTAACTTCCTTCAGAACTAGTTCACTACCATCCTAAAAATATTATGTAATAAAAATACAAATAAAAACATTTTGTACATATTATTTTAACAATGCTATTATCAAAAGTATATAAGTTTGTACACAAAAACATACTATGAATCTCAAGTATAGTAATAAATACATCAAAAAGTCAATTATTATTAATAATCATAAAGTACCATCAAAATTTGTTAAATTGGACTAAATACTTAATATAAATTACAAAAAAATGATAATTAAGAACTTCTTTTCTCACTACTTTTTATTAATGCACATCAACAATGATCACAAAATCTATGTGAAATTATAAATTTATTTGCATTTATCACTACAAACAATATTTTTTATAATATGGATAAAAATTAAGTCAAGCATTAATGAAAGTTGTTTAGTTAAATCTTTTGATAAATGAAGATTTTTTAATCTCTAGATTAGTAGTGAACATAGCAACAATACTAATAATTAGGTAAAACTTAAATACATGTAAAGAGATGACAGTGTACATTTGAAAGCAGGCATTAGAAAAGTTATCTATTGTTATTTCAAAGACTATTTTCAAAGTATACACAAACTAGAAATTTAAAATTCTTTTAAATAAAAACAATTTAAATTTAATGAATGCAAACTATTCTTGTTAAAATTTTTTTTATGGTTTTAGCAGCCATCTTTTAAATGTCAATTAAAGACAGCAATTATCTTGGAAAAATATTTTTGGCTAAATTACATTCTTACAAAATAAATCAATGAAACAACTTTAACATATTAAAAAAGCAAATTTAAAAATCAAAAATAGTCAGTAACACATAATTAACTCAGTTTTTGGTACAATTTATAAAATTTTATAGAAATTATAAGCAAGAAAAAGTTTCAGGACTTTTTAAATTGCATATAAAAATTTTACACTATATTGATCTATTAGGTCGAGTCATTTATAACCTCCAATGGAACTAGACATGATCTACATTTTTGTATCTACTACAGTAAATGACTGGAACAAACAATTTTTTTATTAACATACAAAGTTTCCATCAGTCTGTTAAAAACTGTTTGGTGTGATACAGATTTCATTAAGCTATTTCTATAATTCTTAAAATAAAGAATGATTAATCTCATACAGTTAAAACTTAACTGTTAAATTCCTTTTCAGAGAAAACTTTAAAAAACATATACATGGCGGAATACATACTAAATTTTGAGAATAACCTTTTAAAGTCATTATTGGATCATATTAAGTGTCATTTAAGAAATATGTCATATCATAATAAACTATTTGCCCTTATCTGAAGAAATTGAAGAAAAGCGACAAATTAGGTATACGAGTATCACAAATTTTCCGTGTTTTCCTGTATATAATCTGCAGTGGCGTATTATCTGCAAGCCCCTTTTCTCAAGCAAAAGAAAAAAACTTATCATAATCAGTGGCAATTTTTCCTACGAATAGTCGAAAATTTATACTGCTGATAATTTGGTGCCAAATAAAATAAAATATACACATTATGATTAAAAATATAATAAATTCTACAGGAAAAAATATTTATAATGATAAAGAACTGTTTGAATCCACCTCAACACAAAGTGCGATTAACTGAGATGAAAGCACAATATTGATCAATATCAGAGAAGATTCTAGTAAAAATCTATTTTTAGATTTTAATAATTTTTAAAATGAAGTTAGACACATTTTAAAAATTAACTATATTTGTTTCATTAATAGTTAAATGAAAGAAATGGATTATTTTCTAACTGCACATGGAATACATTTTTTCTTTTGTACCACGCAAGCTTTGTTTTTTTATCTTACATTACACATTTGTCAACATCTTTTTCATTTGCCTACCCTATAGGTTTCAGTTTAAAATTTGGTCTGTAACGTAATAATTTTCACTTCCTTATGGCAATATATGAATTTGAATGTTTTCAGAGTGAAACAGTTCAGGTCCAGACAGAATGCGAAATGACTTTAACAAATTGCAGCTTTAATATTGTTCATAGGAATTAAATTTGCTCTTGAACGTAATTGGACAATGCTGATTATAGTTAAAATAAGTCAACCAAGTATTGGCGCCATCTGTTATTTATTTTATGAAACATAAATGGTATTTCTAGCAAAACTTATTTATAAGCTTTTCTGATGAAAAATATTTTTTTACAGATTATTCGCGGCGGGCGTATAATATGCACATCAAAACTCGGAAATTTTTTAAAACATAATCCTTGGATTACATACAGGAAAATACAGTAAATAGAATAAAAGAGAATGCATGTCAATAGTCACATATCCACTATTGTGGGTAAAAATGAGCCTTCTTAAGATTGCATGGTGAAAGACAATAAAAAATAGGCTGTCTCAGAAAATGCTTTTATTTTCTGAATGGAAAAGCCTTTAATTACAAAAGGCAAATATGTAAACTGTTGGAAATTTCATTCAGCTTAATTTGGATACATTTTATATGGAAGGAATTGGTATGATTCCAGGAATATGGTAAAAGTCAAATATATTAGCGATGGATATATAATGAATTAATGTAGTTTTGATGTTTAATGAATTAAAAATAAATGTTATAAAAGAGGAAGTTCTTTATGACTTGAGTTAAAGATATGCTTATAATATAGATGAAGTTGAAAATAACATTTTTTCAAATTTTATTTAGTATAATAAAAGTTTAAAACTTGGAAAGCACTCACATTTTCTGTGACATACACAATAAGTTTTCCACTTTGTACAACATAAATGCTATCATCTGGTTCTCCAATTGAAAACAGTAAATTGCCAGCATTAAGATGCAGAGTTTCAATATGTTTACAAAGTTCAAGAAATAATGGTTTCTCAAATGATCCAAATACTCTTTAATCAAAAAGAAATATATTAAAATGTATATCAGACAACAATCAAGATTCATAAATATTTTAAATGTTTTCTATTTAATTTACTTCAACAAGATCCATAAAAGCAGGAATATAAAACTGACTTCATTAAGAAATCAGTAAAAATATAATGAAAAAATTATAATTATTAAAGAATTTTTTCAAATGGATTTTAAAGATTAAATTCTAAATACAAAATCATGTTATTACAATTTAAAACAAAAATAAATATAAACATAATAGTGAAATGTTATTACATAATTAAAGTTTTTTTTAAATTTTATTTCAATTACAACTGTGTTTATATCCAAAGCCTTATTTACCATTATTCTAAGCACATTATATATGCTTATCTTAATTTTTCACAAGCAAATATATGTACCTTATACTTTTCAACATGTACATAACATCTGGTGGCAATCTTTGTTCTGACTGTTCTGAAATAGCTTCTTCTAAAAATGCCTGAGAGGGTTCCATAACTTTTAATGTCAATGGTTGCTCTCCTTTCAGTGGCAAAATTCTAAAATTTGGAACAAAAATCATAAGTATTAAAATAGTTTGGTAAGTTAACTTAATTATAAAGACATTTCTTATTTTACTTTGGTTTTAAATAAGAAAATAATAGAGGATTAAAATTACAGTGAAGATTTTTACTATGCAGAAAAGTATGCATAAAACATTAAAAAAAAATTGCTCTAAGAATTAAAAAAATTTTATAATTTTTTTAATATAATCTCAATTAAGGAATAAGCTTTAGCAAATTACATACATATTATATCTCAAAAATGTACAAACAAACAACTATGACCTACAAACGTATTTTCATGAAACTAAAACAATTTTTCATAACTGGAAGGAATTGATAGCAGATCTAAAAAAATGAATCCAATGTTCTACCAGTGATTTATACATCTGCAAGAAGTCACTTCAAATTATATATAAAAATATTCTTTAAATGACTTAATAAATTAACAAAACAGTCTACATATGTTTATATTAGAAAATTAATTACCACCTTCTTATCAAAGCATGTTAAGTAGCATGGCATCTATCACTTCACTTATAAAATAATTATCAAGGTAATAAAGCAAACATAAAAATCATATCTGTGCAATTTTATGAACTGTACTAAATTCTATTGCGATCATGCTTTTTCACAGTTTAGGATATGTAGCAAATTCTGGAGGGAATTAATATTTAGAAATCAGAACTTTCTTTGATTTTATGGAAACACTAGCACTACGATGACTAGCCAATAACTAGGATAGTGTTTAATTAGAATAGTGTTTAACTAGGATAGTGTTTAACACATGATTCATATTTTATAATACATATATAACTCTTCTGAAATTAATGCAATATTTTATTCACATAGAAAAAATTATAAGTTAATATCAGCAGAATCACAAATGTTAAAAATAATGTCATTAGTTATCTTTAGATGGAAGAGATTATGAAAGCTCTCATATAAAATAATAAGTATGTTAAAAATAAATGTTGATAAAAAATATCTTAAAATTCATAGTTTTTTATACATACTTTCGTGCTAATTTCAATACTAATTGACGTTTTTTAATTCGGGATCTGTTACCAGATTGACCTTGAGTAGAAAGTGATTGTACCTAAAAAATAAAAATACCTTCTTTTTTATAATATTTAAATGTAAGCAATTCATTAAGCATAATCAAAAACGAAATTCATTACAGTACTGCACAAAACATTAAGTTGCTAGATTATGAACAACAATAATCTTGAATTACATTCTTCATATTACTAAAATCCCCAATGTGGCATTATCAATACATGGAAAATGGAAATGATTGTAGCTCAATCTTGATATATATATACATATGATCATCTGGTATTTACTTATTAAGTCAACACTTTTAAGAATTCAGTAAGATGAATAAATTTATGTTAAATGCTTTACTGATTAACTTAGTAAATAAATCAATTAAATTTTTATTGCAAAATAAGTCAATATAATGATATTCTTATTAACATAATTAGTATGATATGAATCTTGTTTCATTTACATTAACTTCATAACATGATTTACATTTAAATAATTACAAAAAAATATTAATAATAGCACACATTTTTATTAACTAAATCCAACAAAAACAATATTTTGAATAAAATGCTTAAATGAATAAATTAATATTTACTTTTTTGTAAAAAGAAATTCTAAAGCAATTTTAAGTAATAGATTGTACTGCATTCGATAACAAAGACACTTAAATCCACATAAAGAAAACATGAACTGCTTTGCTTAAATATTTTATAAATTTAATATTACAAATTAATTACTTAACACATCATCAATAATTTTTATTTTAGCACAAACTGTTTTAGCATAAAATTATTGCTTTATTTTCAGTGATAAATATTATTAGAAAAATTTACACAAAACACTTTAAATCTCATTCTTTATTACTTAAAATATCTTTAATTTATGAAACTGGTAAACAATACTATGGAAGTAATAAAGTTAAAATTGTATCTTAGCATCAAATAATTATTTTTATTTTTTATAATTTTGGTAAATAAATTAAGGAGCTGTGCATGTTTGGTACAATTTCCAATTTTCCCAACAAGCACTGAACAGTTATCTAGTTAACCTAAAGTATGTCACTATTGTGCAGTATCCACTTAACAAATACCAATTGTACATGAGCTTCAACTTTGCAATTGCAAGCTATTTTCAATTACAAACATGAAAATTTCAAATATTTTATTATAATTATTTATTACAAAAGTATTAAAATGCTAATAACTAGAAACTTATTTCGCAAAGATTATACAATAAAAAAGTAATATAAACTAAGTATCACAGTCTACAATGCATGCCAATCAGGCAATAAAACTAAATCAGTATCATAAATAAAATGCCTTTTTATAAAAACTCAAATTTTAATTAGCTGAGCTACAGTACCCAACTTAAAAAAAAAAAAGACAGTGTAGCACAGTCTAGGTTTGATTTAAACCGAGCAATAAAATTAAATTTGTAATGTAAATAAAATGCATTTTTATGAAAACTCAAATTTTAATTAACAAGCAGTGGTGCCCACCTTGAAAAAAAATTACTGTAGTACAATCTAGCTCCAATTTAAAAAAGGTATAAAAAATTTATCTAAAATGTAAGCAAACATTCTTATAAAAACTAGACTTTCAAATTAATTAACATTACCATATTCAATTATATGAAATATTTATAAACAATACTTAACATGTAATATAAAATATTACATACAACAGCAACATTAATTATAAACATAAAATCAAAAAATATATGCATTAAATCAGCCGTTTCAAAAGCTTGAACTTTAATCAAAACTACATAAATTACTAATCAAATGCTTCAAGGGTTACTAAGCAGATAAAACAGATTTTGTGCCTGCGCAGTATCAAAATATACTATCAAACAAAAGTTACATTATACAAATACATTCAAATGCAGTAAGCCAATTTGGTTCATTTTATCACCACATACTTTATTGTAGTATTCAGCCTACAGTGATTCATGTTAAGTTTTTCCTAACTACAGCATAAGTTATTAATATAGGATTTTTAACTTGAATAAAAAATGAATTTTACTAATTTGCTTGCAATTTCCAAAAAACAAGAGGATTTGGTACTTACGTATAATCTCGTTGACAATATCTGTGAAAAAATTCATGCTGTTTAATAATTCAATTTAGCACCATATAAATTATAAATAGAGTTTTTACTTATTTGTTACATTGAAGACATAAGTAAATTCTGCTTTTTCTTCAGATTTAAAAAAAAATTGGAAAATTATATGACATACATTTATGGCAAGAAATGTCGACAGGATAATGTGCAAGTACCCATGATTTGAATTATTGTATTACATAAAAGAACCATTTTAACAGAATAAATAATGAAGCAAAACAAAACAGCTTGAATTATCCATAGAAATTAAACATAATCAGAGCAGTTGTAATAACCCTTTTTCCAATTATGATTAATTCTGATAAAAACATTCATATCTTGCTCAATGATGTAGCTTATTATTTTCTCCTTTATGCTGCTTTAGCTAACAAAATAATTCTGAGAAATCTACCAAATAAAAATGTTGCAGATATTTTACTCAGAAATTTAATGCTATTTGTTGAAACAATAAAAAACCTAAATTAATGCATTTTATTACAAGTTGTTATATAAATATATTATTTAAGAGCATATTTTTTGAGGAAAGCAAATTAGTATTAAAAATAATATTAGATTAGAAAACAAAAAATTAGCAAATAAATATTACCTTTCGAAGCATTTTTCTACCATAAAACATGACTTTGTCTCTTTTTCGAAACCGTGGGCGAGAAGGTCCCATCATTTTTGCTCTCACAGTTTCAACTATTATAAAAAAATTCAAACATGCCACTGTTAATAGTTTTCACAATCAAATAAAAATGAAAATGTACATCAAATTCCAAAAAAAAAATAATTTATGCAATTTTTAAACATATTTAACTGTAAAAAAATTACTATATATTAACACTTAAAATGTATGCATAAAAGTCTGAAATTAGCATTTCAAATAAATGACTTAAGAACATTACAAACAATTAAAGAAGGCATTTTATAACTGAACAGATATGGATATCACAAGATTAAGTATAAAAATATTGCATTGTCTGTAAGTAAAAATAAAACTTAAAATACTCATTAGTAGACAAAGTCAAAGACAGATAGTTATTCTTAAAATTCTAAATATTTATTGTTTAATAAAAAAAATATTCATTTTTATTTTTAAAAAAATGATTTCTGAGGATTTTAATATGAGAAGAAAGATATAATTAATTGATGATTTGACATTCAACAATCACTTTTTGCACACAAAGCTAATTAGATTGGGATCTATAAAATGCAGATATCCTAGCTCAGAGTAGGAACAGAATTTATGGAATGTTGAACAGAAGGTCAGAGCACTAACCCTTCTGCAGCCAACTTGGCAATTATCAGCATGTGTAACTAATTAATTTGATGTGGAATGACCAAATTTATACTTTACAATCATACTATATATAAGCATGCAATAAGACATTGAAAATTTAAATATCAAAATACAATATTAATAGTCTATAAAATCTATGAATAGATATTACACTGAAAAACTTTCTTAAATAGAGAATACTAAATGGAATTGTCAAGATTTAAATTTAAAATATTCAAAATATTTAGAAGTGTCTAAGTATTTATAAAATTCTTAAAGATATATTTTTCGTCCATCATATAATAAATTGCAAGGATAGGCAAAGAAAATATTCAATGGTCCTAAGGTTCATCAATCAAAGATTAATTTAATTTTGACTCATGACAACAGTTTAAATTAACCCACCCTGTAAAAATCCTTTAGAATTATATCTATATATACATATATATATATATATATATATATATATATATATATATATATATATATATATATGTAGATATGGAAAGGAAAATTTTGCAATAAATACAAGAATTTTAGACCAAATAATCACCTTTTGGTTTCCATTTTCTTGATGTGTAAGCTGCTAAGATCACAACAAATATCAAAATAACTAGCAGTGTAGACTATAGGAAATATAAACAAATATTATTAAAAAGTTTCTAATGTAAATGAATTAAATTAACAAAACATATAGCTATACAAAGAAATATTATATTTTTATATTATATTATATTATATTATATTATATTATATTATATTATATATATATATATATATATATATATATATATATATATATATATATATATATATATATATATATATATATATGAATCTTGGAAACCACACTCAATACTTAGTTTCAAAAATCTGTTATTCAAGGAAAAAATATCCAAATTTAAAATTTTTTTAGTTTGTAAAAATTTATTCTTATTTGCTTGTTCTCATTGTCACTTCTTATGTGTTTGTATTAAAGACACTGATTTAAATAAACTGTTTTTATGCAAAAAATTAAAGTACTTTTTTATTAATTGATTTAAACAATAACAGAACCTTAAAGTTACCTGTCATGAGTGAACATAACACATACAAATTGCATAACTGTCCTTGAAGTGAATTTGCTCATTTTAACAACAAAATTCTTTTAACAAAGGACAGACTGCCATTCTTTCTTAATTTAATCAAATAATGTATTGTTCCATTCTTTGAAAATAAATTAAAACATTTACTTAAGTATGGAATTCTACATACCTATTTCAATTTTAGAAGGAAAATTTTAGGAATAATTTGATAATATCAGAAATAATGACAGCAATTTTGAAAGTTTTACCTTTTTATTGAATGAAATGAGAAACCATAAATTTATTTTTTAATCAAAAAGCTGATCTACGTTGGTTTATTATTTATCAGAAAAAATAATTTATTACAAATCAATATTTAAAAACTAATGCTTAGAAAATACATAATATTGCAAACTAATATTTAAAAGTATGTAGAAATGTAATTTTGCTTGCAGAAAGAAAACCTACTCATACATAATTTGTTAATTGCTTCACCTATATACAGGTGTTTATAATACAAGACCTAAATATTCTTTTGTAAACCAGAAAGCTTTAATACTTTGTTTATCAGAATAGCCAAAAAATGTACCTAAATTTTCAAATCAAAGGCTCAATTAACTTACTAATAAACAAGTTTACTTTTCCACTAATGCTTTGTAGTTTGACAATGTAAAAATATATTGTCCAGAAACTACATTTTTTTTAAATTATGACAATTTTCAAGAAAAGGGTGAAGAATATTAATCACATTTTTGGGAAAAGGTTTTTAGTATCCAGTTAATGAAAATATCTGATTTTCACATGTTGTTAAATAATAAGTATTCAGTATTAGTAAATTTGCATAGTTTATCTTTAAAATAAAGGTGTAAAATATTTATGTACATAATGCTCATAATTAGTTGAAAAAAAAGTTCAAAAACACGGTATGTAGGAATTAAATAATCAAAATCATCGCACTACATCTAATTTTATGTTTCCAATACATAAACGAAAATTAATGACATAAAAATTAATAAATACTGTAAGTAATAATATAATAAAACAAGACAATAATGTAGTATTACAGGTACTCGGTCCCACAAATATCACTCAGAAAAAAATGGCAAATTACAAGGAACAAACAAAAAACTAATTTATCTTAAATTCATCGCTTGCATTAGTGGAATATAACATTATACAATATTTATCTTCTATGTTGGTATATAATTTTCTGTAACAGTACCAAAAGCTCAAAGCTTAATTATTTAAAAATTGGTACAAGGTTAAATTATGCATAAAATACAGTTGTGAAGAATATGAATAATAGCAGGAATTTTAATTATTAACTTAATAAAACATTTACTTATAGAAGAAATTAAATAATTTTGTCCTTGAAATAACTTCTATTAAATTTTTATTATATAATAAATTTGATACTGTCAGTTTAACTACACCATATAAAAGCAAAGTAAAATTAAAAAGGAAACAAAGATTCTTTGTCAGTCATAAAATTGTCATAATTGGTTAAGTTTATGCTTGTCAAGAGGCTTAAATTGAGAATTATAAGCACATTCTTCATTGTTACAATGTATAATTATTAAATTTTTAAATATTATTTTATAATTTATAATTTTTTTAATATTGTTTGAGCCAAAATCCTATAAATAAAATTTCAAAATCAAATGTTTACAATGTTGATATAAAATTAAAGAAATTTTAATCATGATATTTTTAATTTTAATATTATTTTTAAAATAAAAATTTTTATTTTTCATCTAAAGGTAAAACTTCTTCCGTAAAAAAATAAATAAATAAATAAAAATAAAATATATAAAATTCATAACTTTTAACTGTCAATTAAATATTAAAGATATTACATTGTTAGATTACAATGGAATTTTGTTTAAATATATTATTTAAGTTAATATTTTTTAATTAAACATAAGATTGCAGGAGCAATTAAATACATTTTATTCTATAAAATTATTTTATGATAAAAATTAGAGGCTAATTTTATAAAATAATCTTCAAAATATGTGTTTGAAAAAAGTAAATAAGTTTTTAAGCCATGTATAATATAAAGAATGAATGAAATTATCTTTAATATGCAAACCAAGAATACAGATCAGCTCACATTACTTATAATATAAAATGATTAAATGTCCTATACTAAATAGGACTGTTCAATGTTCAAGCAACTAAAATCAATTAACAATTAGTTCATGTTAATGAGAATTTTTTAGAAACAATACAATTAGCCAAAAATAGCTTTATAAGAATTTTCTTTACAAATGTAATGAAAATTTAAATAGTCTCATTTTACGGACATTGATTCCTATATGTAAATTAGCTTTATAAAATTTCTCTATGAAACTATATGAATATTTTATATCATAACAAGCTTTTAACATTAAATATATACAATTTGTAGTGCTAATAACTGTCTTGTGTAGTGCAAATGAACAAATTTTTCATGTGAGAGTATAAGATTTAGAATACAGGAATGAAATGATTTAGCACAAAAAACACTGAAATCCATTCTGCAAATTAAAAGAAAAGTTTTTTACCAGTAAAAAATACTTGCAGTAGCAACAAAAATAATATAAGGAGTAAGAAAATACGAGACAATTATTTTTATTTCCGTCACTTATTGGAATATAAAAGTATTTATTGTAACATTATCTAAATATTTACATGCATATAATTTTTTCTACTCTCAGTATGTTTACATCCAAATAATTGTTCAATATTGGTATGTAAATAAAATGTCCAAAATTACTCACAAGCACATTCATAATTATGATGTGAAGAAGAAAAAGATTAACTATTTGAAATCCAATATTTTTTGTAGTCTAAGTTTTGAAATTTTCAAATTAATATTTGATCATTTTATGTATAATTCAAATTAAAAAATCATATTGTTTATATTTTCAAACAAAAATAATAGCACAATATTTTCGCTTAAAAATATCTAGAAATTTCAAGTTAATTGCATTTTCTATAAGAGATTTGATTTTAGTATGACGAAAAAAAATGAAAATTTTAAACACTGCAACAACAAAAGCTTCTGAGCAATAAAATAAACAGCGAAATACTTCAGGCTTTAATGAATGCTATTATTTCAAGATAATCTAACAAAGCAAACAGCATATTTTTATAGAACGCATTTCTTACGTAAAGCATACGAAGTTAACTCAAATGATAAAAAATAGTTGTAAACACTTACAAATGACGGAGTAAAAATATCATTGGCAGAGATAGAAACATTTAATGTTAAATTTAAATAATCTAAAAGTTGGTAAGGATAATCTAAAAGGTAATCCATATTTGTTATCTATTATTGTCCTTCATTATAAACTCTAGTGAACAACAGTTCGTCATTCATTCTACAAATCATATGCTAAACAAAAACCGATCTGCTAAAAATTGTTTTCCAACACTATCGTTGCCAACTTTAGTAATGAAAATTGTTTCTTAAATGACTTATGAAGAATAATATTTGGCGGCCAAAATAGAGAAACGAAAACAATTTAGTATAATTATATTCAGTTGATCTATAATTATTTTGAATTATTTTAAGACAAACTTGAAGAATTAAATCATATTCTGAAAGTGGTAGAAAGCCGTACATAATCCGTTACAAGTATGTTCGCTATCCGAATTGTTCATTAACCGATCATCGATTTAGAATAGATTTTTTTGTGAAATAGATTAATTCTTTCTGGAGAGAGAATATTAATCAATCCTTTTCATTTTTTTGTTTTTGGGGCATTAAAGAACATGTGCAATGTCGATTGTTTTTTTTTCTCTTTTATAAGATTTTTCGGAAGTGAAATGATTCAAGGGAGATGTAAAACGAATTTTGGTTCGTTAGATTTGGCAACTCAGCACATCATGCTCCGAGAGCCGAGAAGTGTTTGTTAAAATTAGTTTTAGTTCGTTTCCCAAATATATGTTCGTTGTCCGATTTTTTCGCAGTTCGAACTGTTCGTTAACCGATCACCCACTGTATTCATATGGTTATCTTTTCAAAAATATTCGAATTAGTAGTATTAAAATGGAGAATAAAAAATAATGATAGATTATGATTTTAAAATTGAAAAATATTGATTTTTGAGCTATATGGAAATTAATAGTTTTCTTCTCAAACTAATATTTCATTACATCCAAATTTCATTACTTTTTGTAGTGAATTAAGTATTAAAGTTAAATTACATTTTTTAATTACATAAAAAGAATAATGTTAAAATATATTAAGTTGTGTATTTTAATAATTTTGCATCAAAACATAATAAGATTGCACGAACAATTAAATACATTTTACTCCATAAAATTATTTTCTGATAATAATTAGGGGCTTATTTTAGTAAAAAGTTAAGGAAGATACTTTGGAAAGAAGTGAATAAAAAAGCTTTATTAAGTCCTATATAATATTGAAAAAAATTAAAACTAAGCAGAAAGTGCTAGTACTCCCTTATAAAAAGTATTGAAAAAAATATTTTTGCCTAGTAATTTTTTTTATATAAAATTTACCATTCGAAGACAATTTGTTTTTTGAAAAGACAATATTACAAAATTCGAAGAATATTTTTTTCATGCCGAGAAAGATTAATAGAAAATGCAATTGATGATGTAACTTCTTTAAAGTGAAAATCTGTAATGATCATACATTTTCACTGTAGTGATATTGTATAGTCTCAATAGCATCGTTAGTTTTAAAACATGTAGCGGAAATTCTTGCTGAATGTCTGTGTTATTTTCAGACTAAATTTTGCTCAAGTAAAAATAATCATTCGATTTAATTTGGCAAACGTATCCATCATTTACAATAATCTAACAATGAGAATCAAAGCAAATTTCGCAAATGTCATCTTCCCATTTTTTTTGTTATATTAAAAGAAATTTTAATAAATTGAAAGGAATTCGTGAATATAAAATATAGAGGTAAAGCTTAAAGACGTTTCCAATAACTCTCTTCCCATTTTGTCATATACATATGCATAAATCTCAATTAACGGCACATACACTACTGCTTTCATGGGTGATTCATAATATTTATTCCAATTGTTGTATCGAAGTAATAGAAAGAATTGTTCAATATCCAATAAATTTTTGTCAATAATTTAAACATCGATGAGTATTGAAAACTGGTTCACTAATAAATGATATTTCGGAAAATTATTAACTCAAATTGTGAATTGTATTCTAATCAGGTATTAAAAGTTTTAAAATTTTTTAATTTAAAATTTTGCTGTACGTTATACATCAGTAAACTATGTACCAAAATAACATTTCTGGTAAGAGCTGATCGAAGTTCTCCCAAATGCAGCAAAATAAAATTAGCATGGAAAATTTAAAATCTGAATTTTGGTGTGTAGTCTAGACACGCAGAAAAAATCGATAGAAATTGTTTTATAATACTTCATTTTTTTATAGCAGAGAGAGAAATTTTTTTAAATGATGTTAGATTACGTGATATGTGTGAATCATCCCATACACAAATTAATTCTACAAAAAACCTATGTCATTTAAAAAATATTTCAAATGGAAGTAAAAAACAACGGCAAATAATCTCTGGTTTTCCTCAATAACTTATTTAACACTATAACAAATTATGTAAATCTTTGCTTATTAAAATCAAAATTCAGATTTTGGTTAGTTGATTTGTCCATTGTTTCATAGCAATTTTTTTTTTTCATTTTGGTTACTTATGCAAAAAGATTGCAAATTTCTTCACTATTTTAAAATAAGATTAATTGATGAGATCGATATCTGAGCTGGCACTCACTTTTTTAATATCAGATTTAAAGTGGATAGAAATTAGTATGGAAGATTAGCATGTATAAACATACTCACCACAAATTTAGTGGGTTATGTTTCGAACTCACTGTCTTCCGGACACCAAATTAACTATTTTTTTTGTGCTACAAAAGTACTTGTTTAATTCATGGCCAAAACTGTTCATTGGTTCCTAGACAAAAATTGGCTTTTTTTCTTTAAAAGTGTTTGATGAAACAAATGATACACACATAATTAAAAAATTTTACCATCATATTCAACATCGCCCAATCGACGACAATTTGGAGAGAAACCAAGGGTCTCCTTAAAGTATAGACCATACGTAAATGTTACATGAAAGATGAGGTTTCCATATTATATCAGTCTAAAATATAGTAACATAAATATCAAATTTTAATGATAATCATTCTTTGCAATTTTGAGATGGCATTCATATTGAATCAAATTTACTGTAGTAGTGTCTTCAATAAATTGATTGTTGTAGAAAAAATTATGTGTTTAGAAATATAAAAATTGTGTGTGTTGTGTGTAATATTCATTTTTCGTAACCTGTACTGAGTACTATTTTATAGTATATATATATATATATATATATATGTATGATATATATGAATTATATCATATATATAGTATATCCATAATGCATACTAGTATGACTTCATAGTGACTATACGTGCTATAGATGTCATGGTTGGTCTTCAAATTCTTGATTCATTATAAAATTATTCCTGTAATATTGAAATTTATTTTTGAGAATCGGCCTCTTTAACAATGCCTCGTAATAACAAGTTCACCAAGACAATATAATAGATTGGACAAAAAGGAATCCATTATTTTTTCGGTAGATGGCTGTAGTGATCGATATCTCGTAAAGTATGGATCAGACAATTTCAAATTTATGCTCTTTGTCAAGGTGACATTTCAGACTAAAAATATTTTTTTTTCTGTTTTTTGTTTGGTCTATTCAGTTGCGAATTACAGGGTGTTAAAAATGTATGTCAACAAAGAGAAAATTCGGTTCATTTTACAGTTTTTCTTTGATAAAGGCGAAAAGGCAAGCCAGGCGGCTAAAATTATGCATGATGTTTATGGTGACGATATTGTAACAGCTATTCACGTGCAATTTCTGTTTCGCTGATTCCGTTCAGGTATTTTTGATATTAAAGATGCACCTCGCACTGGCAGGCCCGTCGTCGAAAATGTCGATAAAATCACAGACATAATCGAAGTTGTCCGGCATGGGCATGATAGTAGTAGTAGCATCGCAAAAGAGCTAAAGATCAACCATAAACCAGTTTTGAACCACTTGCGCAAAGTTGGATTAAAAAAGAATCTCGATATTTGGGTGTCACACCAATTAACACCAAAAAACATAATAGATCAAATTTCCATCTGTGAAAGCCTTGGCCAAATAGAATGAAATCAATCCATTTCTTAAACGGACAGTGACTGGATATGAGAAATGGGACTCATACGACAATATTGTGCGAAAACGATCGCTGTCAAAGGGCAGTGAAAGTAACTCAAATGGTGGCCAAACCAGGACTAACGACCAGGAAGGTTTTACTGTGTACTTAGTGGGACTGGTAAGGAATAATTTATTATGAGTTGCTTTTGTATGACCAAACACTAAACTCAGATTTCTACTGTCAACAGCTGGACCTTTTGAAAGTAGCGATTGACCAGAAACGTCCAGAATTGGCTAACAGAAGAGGTGTTGTGCTCCATCAGGACAACGTCAGGCCACACACATCTGTAGTAACTCACCAGAAACTATGGGAGCTTGGTTGGGAAGTCTTAATGCATCCATCATATTGTTCGGATCTGTCACTAAGCGATTACCACCTTTTCCCGCACTGCAAAACTTCTTTAGTGATAAGAAATTGGGATTAAAAGTAGATTGTGAAAATTTTTATTACTAGAGTTTTTTGCCAATAAGGTCCAAGATTTCTACGAGAGAGGCGTTATAATGGCAACAAACTGTACAAAAAAAATGGTGCATATTTGACCCAAATCGGTAAATCGGAAACATGTTAAATAAAGTCTTGAATATTCCTTTACTCAATACATATATATATATATGTATACATATACATATACTATATATATATATATATATATATATATATATATATATATATATATATATATATATATATTGAGTAAAGAAAAAAAACGGGCTAAATTAAAATTATAATACAATGTGTAATGAATCTAGAATGTTTATAACACGATATGTCTAGCTAGACTCAATTCCTGTTTTTAATAGTTCACCGAACCTTATCGAAAGGAATTTACAGATATCTTATCAATCAGCTCCATAAATCTTCTTATCGCTTACATTAAACTCATGATTAGAACGGCTCGCCAATAAGAAAGTCAAAGAGGGTTACATGCCCGGACAAAATGGCTGTTTTTCAATTTTTCTTCGCAATTATTCTGTTGGTAACAGGATCGCATTGTGCGGATTACGTCGAAGATTATTTCGATCAACACATAGATCATTTCAATTTTGAAATTTACGGTAACAGAACCTTCAAACAACGCTATCTTTACAACGGTGAGTTTTTGTTTTCGTTTACTAAACATATTCCTTCAATCTTTAATCGTGTAATCTTCTTAAAATAAAATGAAAAATTCTTCATATAGAATAGAATTTTAATAAATAAAATTCGTGTATATATATATATATAATGCAAGGTTAGATAAGAACTGAAAAGCACAAAATATATAAAAACATTTATGCTTTGCAATATATTTAGCGCAAAGGCTTAGCTGCCTTTGCGCTAAATTAAATAGTATATAATTAGCTAAATTAAATAGCTAAATAGTATTACTAAGATATAGTTAATAGTATATTTTATAAAATACAATAAAAAATGCCAAATGGATGTAAAATGTAAAATTTTTTTATTCTGGCTTGATACTTTGGTTTGAACTTTTGGTATGGCTTTGGGGTGTACTGGCTTCTCCCTTTAAGACTATGTCTTGGGTCATTGCAGAAAAGCCATAATTTGTGCCAATGTGGTCAATACCCCCTGACGAAGCTGGCCATATTGGTACTTCATTCCATCTTATATCTATCTTTCTTTGATATTTTCTTTGAAATTTTTCCAAGTATTTTCAATGTATTGTTTTCCATTTAGCATTTTTCATTGTATTTTATAAAATATACTATGAACTATATATATATATATATATATATATACTTAATTTAGATACCTGGTGGGACAGAAACACCGGTCCGATTTTCTTTTATGCTGGAAATGAAGGCGACGTTTTGGGATTTTGGCAAAATACTGGATTTATGTTTAAAATTGCACCTCAATTTAAAGCACTTGTTGTTTTCGTGGAGCATGTAAGAATTCATTTATATTGTTTTATATTCTTTAATATTAGATCTTTAAATTTTTTCTTGTTTTATGTGAATGTTTTATGCGTTTTTTTTAGTTTATTTTAGATTTTTTAACATATTTATATATAAACATAGAAATTTTTTGAAGTTTCATAAGAAAAAAAAATTGCTTAATGTGTGTGTATGTGAGTGAAATCTATCAATAATTATAACACACTAGTATTTACTTGTATTTCTGTATTATCAAAAGTATATTGCTAAAATTATAAGATGAAATGAATTCTACTATAAAGTGATGACCAAGTTTTATTCGTTAACTACGGTTAACTGCAATATTCTTCTATTTAAAATTAGATATCCAGTGTTATTATAAGTAATTACCTTTTGTTTAATAGCATTAAAAAGTGTTAATAGTAGTAAAAAAATTAATAACTTAAATAAATAGTACACATTATAAACATAAATATTTAAGATAGTTAATTTGGTATACTTAAATTGGTGAAAGTAAATTCTTGTTTCTCGTATTATCGTTATATCCTTTTTTTTCTTCTATAATCAGTTTAGATATATATTTATATTATTTTTAGTAAATAAGCTTAAATATTACTTTAATACAAGGTATGATTTTAATTAATTAAATGATTCAAAATATTTCTTCCAAAAGTTTTAAGCAACTATAATATTTCTAAGTGTTTATTTAATGAATATTGCATCTGGTAAAGCTTTAATATAATATCAATGTGTGTATAATATCTCAAATTATAATTTTCTCTTTCCATTCAATCTAGTTTAGTATATAAAATCTGTAAGAAAAAAATTTCATTTATTTAACCAATTCACAAAGTCATATGAGAAAAATATATAAACTTAATTTTTAATTTAAACATTGCTAAGATTCTTCTGATTTATATATTTTATTTATTTTTGATTATGCAATATTGTGTGAATAAACAAAATTTAGTTGATTTCTTATTAAATAAGACTAAACAATTAAAGCTGTTTTATTGAAAATCGCTTTCTGTTTAAAAAGGTTATATGTGTTCTTTATTGTAAGCGAGAAACTACTTATTTATAAAATAATTTAATGTTATTGCTTATTTGTTTTTAACTAGATGTATATCATGAATCCCCTATTTCTCCGGTTGTGTTCGTATATCACAATTATTAGCATACCAGGATGAAACATTATATTGGCACTTTATTTCAAGTTTAATTTTATTGTACATGCAGGAATACCTCAAGATTAATGTGAAAATTAATGTATGCACTCATTATTTGCATATGAAGGCATGCAGTTTAAGAATGAGCTCTACCTACGGACATTCACCTCCGAAGTGGGAATCGAACTTGCAAGCTGTTGAGCCGAAAGCCAGAGAGATATTCATTCATCTGCAAGCTAAACAAGTTTAAGTCAAAAAAAATTTAATTCAAGTTTACATTTTTATTTTCATAACTATAGTTACTAATAAAAGGTGTGGGTTAGGTTATATTTTTTTTCGATACATTACCAGCAGCTAATTTTTAAAACAAGAAGCTGATAAATATAGCAATAACTTTGCAGTGTTAACCATTGTCAGTTGAACCGCAGTTCGCCTGCATCGCTATGTATGTCAGTTGACGAGACCAATACTAAGAAAAAATCCTTCGCTTCTGGTCATACTAGTAGCTAACTATTAGATCTAATGAAAATTTGGTACCTATAGGTATCTCTGCACAATTTTAGTCTGGAATAAATGTCGAGTACACTACTTTATAGAGAAGCGAACTATAATTTCCATACTGGTATACAGCAGCCTCTAACAAAAAATAAGTTATAAAAGTAAAGAAACATGAAAAAAAAATCTTAAATTGAACTTAAGCGTAAGCTTTTAATTTTGTCCAAATAAGGAAATATTTACATATTTTTGATTTCAATATTTTAAGTTCATAATAATTTTGCATTGCATTATTATTTCCCATTATGCAATACAGTCAACCCTCCTATAACGCGGTGAGTGCGTACCGCGTTATATGGAAACCGCGCTATTAGAAACTCGGATAACCGTACAAACCAGGCTAATTCGTAGCGCGTTCTATGGAAACAGTCTACCGCGTTATATGGAAACCGCGCTATAAGAAACTCGGATAACCGTACAAACCAGGCTAATTCGTAGCGCGTTCTATGGAAACAGTCTACCGCGTTATATGGAAACCGCGCTATAAGAAACTCGGATAACCATACAAACCAGGCTAATTCTTAGAGCGTTCTATGGAAACTGTCTACCCCGTTGTATGGAAACCTCGCTATAAGAAACTAGGAATTAGTACAAATCACATCAGTCGTACCGCTATATGGAGACCAATGTATACAAAAGACAAGATAAATTATAAATTATTTTTATTGAATTGAAGAGTTCATATAAGGAAAGGATAAAAAAGGAAACAAAAACTAAACTAAAAAACACTTTTCCAACAAAAACAAAAAAGACTTTTGTAAAATTATGTTATCTTTCAACACTCATCCTCGCTGTCAGATATGAGTCGCCTACCTCGCCTTCTTTTAATGGGCAAAATGTCTTTCTCACTTGGTTCATCTTCACATTGGTTTTCGATGGTAGCTTTTTCTTCTAACTCCACTAAAACCTCTCTCTATGGAGCTAAGCAATTTCTTAACTCTCTTTTAAACTTTGCGCTGCGAAATAAAGTTTTAATTCTTAAGCCAAATTTAGCCATTTTTTCTCATCTTGTAAATCGAGATTTGGCACCCATTCGTTTCTCTTATTTTCGTTTACCAATGCATTTGGGGTGGGCGCATCAATTAACTTTATCAGTTCTTCCCCATCTAAAGTTTTTTCCCCGAGCACTAGTTCTCTTACATCCTGATGGCTTACTTCATCAAATTCTTCATCGCTTAAACGAGAAGCAATGTCTATTATTTCTGTAACTGGGAGTGAAAATGTAGAATCATCTTGTATTGCTTGAATCATTTGAGGTAAAAGAGGGGTTTCCAACACGCATTAAGCGTTGATGGTTTAATTTCCGCGTAAGCCGATGACACGGTTCTGATACAATCTGTTTTTTTACAGTTTGTTTTACAATTACATTATTGTGAAATGTTGTCCAATTATAAACCCCAAATTAAGTAGCAAAAAGCTAAGCGAATGGACAATTCAGACAAAATTTTAGAAAGAATTGGTAACCAACAAGACGTACTGTGAAAGAGCTCTGAGACGACTGACACTGATGCCGTAAACGGCTATGAAATAAGCTTGAATGTTTACATAAACATATCCAGTTAAAACTATTCATTGGGGTGCAAGGAAAGAACTGATGGGACGTTGTTGGACGGAAACCGCGCAGTAGAGTACCGCGTTATAGGAGGGTTGACTGTATAATGATTAAAAAACTGATTATGTGTAAGAGACATAAGGCAATACTTAAATTTATTGATAAAAAAGGTTTACGTATAAGAAGCCAATGCTTACTCATGGTTCAGAAACCTGGGCCATGACAAAAGGGCATGAAAATCGACTGGATGCCTTTAAAAGAAAAGTTTTGAGGAAAATTATGGGTGCAGTGAACGCCAATGGTACTTAGAAGCACAGATTCAACAGCGAGTTGTATAAGAAGTATAGAGAGGCAGATATTATCAACTACATAAGAATCAACCGAATGAAATTTGCCGGAAACCTGTGTTGAATAAATCCTAACTCTTCAACATCAAAAGTTTTTCACTCTAAACCAATCGGCACCAGAGCAAGAGGGAGGCCCAAATTCAGTTGGATCGACTACGTCGACGAAGATTTTGGAATTATAAAGGTCAAAAACTGGCGGTGTGTTTCCAAAGCAATATCAATGGAAGAAGATTCTGAAGAAAGCCTTGACCCACAAAGGGCTGTCAAGTCAATAAAAAAGAAGATAAAAAAGATTTATAGAAAGAAAAAATAGTTGCAATTTACTTTTTATGAAAGAGTGCTTTTTTTAAAAAAAAGAGAGTAAATTTTATAAAAATAAATAACATTCTACGCATGAGAAAAAGTGACTGCAAAATTTTGGTGATCATCAAAAATAAATTCCAGAGAATATTTGGAAATTTAAATTTAATTTGAATTTATTTGTAATTACATAAATGCGACATTATATACAATATTTCCTTAATTCATCAATGTTTTCCCTTGCATACCATCTTTTCTATTTACAGAGATATTATGGGAAATCCCTACCATTCGGACCAGACAGTTTCCAGCCCAAAAACATTGGCTTCTTGAGTGTCCAACAGGCACTCGCTGATTACGCTTTCTTTCTAAAGGATTACAAGAAAAAATTGAACGTAGAGCACTGTCCAGTTGTGGCATTCGGTGGCAGGTTGGTAGATTTGCTTGTTCCTTAAATTTATGACTCTCACACAAATTTAACCCAAACATTACAGATTGTGTATTCGTAGACATAATAAAACTCTTCAACTTTTTTTTCACATTTATTAATCGTGTCTTACCTTCGACATGATGCATGTTTAAAAGATCTCTTGTGAATTATTTTGAAGCTATGTATTTTGGATGAGATATTGAGACTGTGTAAATTTACGTTAAGCTGTGTTAATATAGGCTTACTATAATTTATATAAATAGATATTTGTCGGCCGCCCAACTTGTCTAGTGGTCAGTGTTCCTGACTGCGGATAAAGAGGTCCTGGGTTTGAATCCCGGTCAGGGTATGGATGTACTTTCCCTCGCTATCTATCCTGTCTTTGTCCCTTCCTTGTATAAATGAGGTGTGAATGGTTGCCTAACCTATAAACGAGTTCCTACGGCATGTGTGTACTGAAGAAGTCGGACTCCACACCAAATATGGTTCAGTTGGAAAAGTGGAGCAGCGCACCCCATATTGCCAGTCTAGCTGGCACACGACAACAACAACAATAGATATTTGCGTGTTACACTAAGTTACACGTGGTGAGATATAACGAGTAACTTCGTGTTTACTTTCGAAAGCAAAAAACAATCAAGATAAATTTTTTAAGGTTTGGTT
Source organism: Latrodectus hesperus (assembly GCA_037975125.1). Taxonomy (NCBI): domain Eukaryota; kingdom Metazoa; phylum Arthropoda; class Arachnida; order Araneae; family Theridiidae; genus Latrodectus; species Latrodectus hesperus. The sequence continues at coordinate 96,042,761 of CM075857.1, read as the reverse complement.
TTTCGCTCAACTATATCATTTCTTACACACGAGGTCTATATTAGACTAGGCTCTAAGATTTAAATTGGATTTCAAACCCCTACGAGCATCCATGTTCAAGGTGAGATCCGAACCAACGAACTATTGATTTGCAGCAAGAGCGCTAACCATTCAGGCTGTCAATTGGGCGAAAGTTAGTTTTAAAGAAACTAGCTTATTATCCACTAGCATTTATATATTTATCTCTTTGGTAGTGCTCTTTTGGAGTTCGTTGAAAAAATAGGTTAAAAAATACATATGTGGAGAATAAATACCTAGTATAACTAGATTTCGTTAGAGCTAAGATTTGCATAATATTAAAAATAACTAACAGCAGTTATTGTTGTTTAACTATGTTTGCTCATTAGACATTTAACCTCGTTGGGACAAGTTATGAATAATAAATACCATCTAATATATAATTCATATATAAGTCTTTGAATTATATATACCGAAATGCCACCAACAAAAGAAATTGCTATTAAAGTGGTGTCAAATTATTGCAACTCTGCTAATCACTAAATTAATCACTGTGTTCAAGCAAAATGTTGTTATAAATTTAGTTGCATAATAGTTACAAGCTTTGACACTGCTTAAAGAAATAATATTGTAATAAGATATCATAATGTTCACCTTATAAATTGTCTCTTTGGAGAACTTTTTATAGAGAGTGTGCCATATTTTTGCTTGTCGCAGGAAAAGAAACCCCATAAAACTTCCTAGCATCAAATCTGATAGATGCGCATGCAGAAGATAGAAGCACAACATCTATTTGCCTTTGTTCATCAGTAACTGGTATCGAACCTGGAACCTTTCGTTCTAAAGAGTGATATAATGATCATAGTTTTAAAATTTTACTGAGAAATGTAGAAGTTTTTTTGAATCAATAAAGGACTGAAAATGTATGTCATGAAATAGATTAAGTTTTGCTCTGATTAGTAGCTAAATCGATTCACTTTAAGAAAAACGAAATTTACGTCTTCGTAAATTACCGATGGTCAAATCAGAAGGTTTCTAAACTAAAAGAATATCCGCAACGAGAAATCGTAAATTTCTGCTAAGACATAAAATTTCCGCAGAGATTTTAACGAAAAATTTGCAAAAATATTTAAAAAATTGAAAAATTCTATTTACATTTCTGAAAGAATCTAACATAATGATATACATAGTTTAACGCATTTCAAATAATACGGGCAATAATTACAGATTCCATTATTAAAATTAAAGCAAAAACACATATTTTTAAGAATAATTTAGTTCTTAATCTATGCTGAAATTATAATATGTTGAAAATACCAGGCTATTGTGCCTAAAACTTTATGAGCTTTATTAAATATGAAAAAAGTTTAGGTATGCTTGTACAAATTGTTTTTCTAAATATAAATAATTTTATACATAAATTCCATTTTTATACACAATCTTATGCTACTGTTTCATGTCTTATTTTAAGTAGGAATCTCCATTATTATATTTCAGTATTACGTATAAAATACATTAAGCTCTGTATGGATACCGATTTGTACTGTAAAAACATTAAAACTTTTGAATATATACATAAATTACAGTTAACTGTAACTTCATAAAGCATGCATATTTATTAATATCATTTATTTAAAAATATTTAAAAATAACTTTATTTCTTTTAGTTATGGAGGAATGTTGGCAGCATATATGCGATTTAAGTATCCAAACATCATAATAGGAGCTATAGCAGCGAGTGCACCAATATATCAAGTGTCCGGATTAACACCAGGGGACGCCTTCTTTCAATCTGTTTCAAAAGTTTGTTTCACATTGCATACTTCTCTTCTTTTGCATTAATTATATAAAAACTTTCTCTCACGTTATCATCTATTTTCATTTAAAATTACAATCTAAAAATTATTGATAACCATATTCAACAAAAAAGACTTTTGCATTATACACGTCCGTATAAAAACTTCGGTACTTTTCTATTTCACCGGCGCAGGCGATAAAGTCGCCAAAAATGATACATCCGGGGCTAGAGGGAATATCTCAGCTGGTAACCTTTTACTGCTACGTTTCCAAAACATGTGACGGATTTTTACTGTCAACGACTTTATTTCGACTTTTTATTTATTTATTTATTTTTTTCCATTTTATAATTTTATGCTATGTTGCTATATATACAAATTTAATAATTTCATAAAATCTCTCTAGAAAAAATCCGATTTTAAAAATGTATCTCAAAAATTAATAATCGTAACAAATTCACATAAAAAATATTTAAAAAAAATAATAAGATTTTGAAGTATGCATCACCCGATAAACTGTAATCTAATATAATAAGTAAATAAATTGAGGCTCTGGCACCCATCATTCAACGCATAGTGTGAACACGGGAACAACAATTAAATAAATAAATTTAAAAATTTTTATGTAAAACAACATTATTTAATAATTTTTATGTGTATACTGTGTGTTGTCGCCAATTGGCGACTTAATTTTCTCTTGGCGAGATTTGCGCCTGCGAAATGGAAAAGTACCAAAACTTCTTATTTCTAATGATATTATTTGATGAGGAGAAATGATCAAGTATATATCATTAAATAATATATCAATGAATCAATCAAACTTAGCGTCAATTAATTTTCGGAAGAAAGATCACATAAGACAAATATAAAGGAAGTAATAAAACTTCTTAAATAATCATAAAACTCATTTAAATTTTAGGTAAAAATGGTACTAAAAATATTTTTAGGTATTTACATATTGGCTTTAACTTAGCCAATTTTGCACCAAGTTAAATTAGCGCAACGAGAGTCAAGCCGAGATATAAAAACAAATGAAATGCAATAGCAAGAAAAAAATCTTGCTCACGCATTTTATTTGAAAAATAGGCACAGGTGCCGTATAATCCAGGATGCCAAATTCTGATACTGGCGATTTTTTGGCGGATTTTCTTATGTATCTAACAACCTCACTTTTATTATGTCATACATATAAAGACCCACAAGAATTATGCAGAAAATTTTATTTTGGTAACCCTAGTATTTACGTCATCGCGCACGTCACGTCATCTTCCTCGCCAAAAAAATTCGAATTTGGAATCATGGAGGCACCTGTGCCGAAAAATAATTACTAATAGTACCGTAATTAACAATAAAATAGACATCGGTGATGCTAATACGTAAGTAACATTTTTAATTTCAATACCATTTTGAATAATTTACAATAATTTAAGTATTTCAAAATTTGGATGCAGGTTACTTTGGCGCTGATTACAAATAATATTTTGACAAATTTACTGGTAACAATATAGTAAACAAGGGTTCTAAAGTATGATATTATGTAATTATGCTTAATTTATTGTCCACATAAATATGTAAATTACTAAGTTAAGTCAAAGTTACGTATACTACTAAATAATGGAATAGTATATACACACATTTTTCTGTGCATAATGCACAGAATATTTTACGTTTTGAAAGCTTTATTCCTCATGGATTTTTTCAATAATTATAATTTTCTTTTGAAATTTAAAAATAATCTACTATAATGCATCAATTATTCAGCTAATAAAATTTATTAGCGGAATAATTTGATGTATTTGTATTAATATTTGCATACAATAAATGCATCGTAATGAATTATTTATTACTTTGATTAAAATTTCATTATAGTTTCTATGATTTCATTTTAATATAATCATCATAATAATTATAATTAACATGGCTTAGATATGCTGTGTTGCTTAAAAACAAATGGTAAGACAGTATTGCATAATTATAACATTATAAACAAAAAAATATTAGGTTCAGTGTAGAAACGGGTACCCCTTGGTTTGGCAAAATATATGGTGATAAAATTATATTTCTTATAACCCTGGTATTTTCAGAGCTTTAATTATTGTAGTTTTAGGGTTGCCATTTTGTTATTCACATTTTGGCGCCTATTTTGGTGTCAAAAAAATCGTCAGTAAACTTTTACCAAAATATTTCAATGAATTTTTGCCTTTTGTATTTATTTACATAGAATTAAATTGAAAATAGCAAAAAAAATCTTATTTAGGGAACATAGCAAAGTATAAAATTTCATTTTGTAAATTTAAATGTATTTATTAATTAGTGCAACATTTAATTTTTATAATAATGCTAAAATAAAATTTGCAAAAGGAAAGTAAATTGTGTTGTAAATGTTTACTTTGAAATAAGCAACTGTTTTCATAAAACAATTTTTTTTCAAGGTGTAGGAAAAAATGGAAAAGTTATGTAGATTATTTTATTGCAGTAATATCGTTCTTAATGTTTTTATTTTTAAATCCAGTATAATAATAATTTTATTTTATAAATTTGAAATTTTCTGCTGTGATTAAAATTTTATTTCTGTAGGATTTTCGCGATGCTGGGTGCGAAAAGCAAGTTCGCTCAGCTTTTTCTCAAGTACAGAAGTGGGCTGCAATGGGACAAACAGGTAAGTGCACACAAAAACACGTTATCTTCAGTCTATTTTTTAACAATGATTACATTTATTGCAAATTCTCAAAAATTTAAAAAAAAAATGTTTTTTAGTAAAATTTTCTTTAAATCAATACAACAAAATTCATTGTGTTAATAAGTTTTTAACGTATAGTTCGTTTAATTTTTTTTCATAAGATTCTTAAAGAAAAAAAGAGAGAGGGGAGGGAGAATTTAATTTAAAAAAATTCCATCATCATGCACACATGAAAAAATGAATTTTTAAATGAAAGTATTTGTATATATCTTACATTAATATTTTATTTATGTTAGATATTTACAAATCTTTATTTTATTGTATTTTTTCATATACAGGGTGATCTTTTTTAAAATGACAGTGTTTGGAGCGCTCTGTAGCTCGATCTAATAGCCGATATGGCACCAAACTTGGTATTTAGACTGATCAAAACACAAGGAAAAAAGATTTCGTAAAATAATTTTTTAGTTCCAAAATTCATCGCTAGGTCATTTTATGGCGCTTTACAATGTATAAAATGAGAGAACAGAAAAATACTAATACATACAATCGTATAGTTAAATTATTAATGTTTATTTACTACATTAACTTCCCCGGTGAGGAATTAAACCACATTCAATGTGTGCACCTTTTTCAGAAATAACACTGAGCATTCTGTGCACAGCGCTCTCCTCAGCCGAACGTAGCCTATCACGAGGAATATTCCGCACTGTTTTTGTAATGTTGTCCTTTAGAATAGACAAATTTGCTACTCCACCAACAGAAACGCACGTTCCGGTAACATGAGAGGCATTGGATGCTGGAGCTCGTTTATTTCAGTTGAGATTATTTGTCGGAGTTTTCTATTATACTTGCTTTTATAGCCCTATTACTGGCACTGTCATCGAACAACATTTGCATTTTTCTTTGATACCCGTGTTTTATACTAATTACTTTTTATTATAAACTACAGCAGCGCTACAAAATGCCCAAACGGCGACTTTAGGAACTAACTTTTTTTTTACGGAATCTTTTTTCCCATGTTTTGATTAGTCTAAGTACTAAGCTTGGTGTCTTTTCGGCTATTAGATCGCGCTACAGGACGCTCCAAACACCGTCACTTTAAAAAAGATCACCCTGTATATAATATATGAATTTGATATATATAACATTATATGAATATGCATATATCTAACATTATATTATTCGGATTTAATTACATTATTTAGAATTTCCTATTGAATTTCAATCCATTATATACGTGAGAGAAAATTATTATAAAGAATTCTCTCTATTTTACTTTCAATAAATTAGAATATAAATATTCTTTGATAAATCAGCAAAAAGTCTGCTTTTTAGAAATTTTATATGTGATTTAAAAAATTCAATGGATGCTTGCATATATTCAAATTTAACACACTTTCTGGCATTCTCATTTCCTCTCGCCACTAATTCTTTTTCCTAAATTTTTACATATTTACTACAAAAGTATTCATTTTGAAAATTTTTAAATATATTACAAAAGAAGCCTTTCTAGAAACCTTTCTGAAAAGATAATTTGAAAAATTTTATCTGGATAAAATTATTCTATTTCACAAAAGAAGCAAAGTATTCGCATAATTCAATTTAGTAGAATAAATTTTAATAATTTTCTCTTCAAAAATTATTTACAAATTTTTTTTTATGAAAACTATTGTTTATATAATATATGAGTGAAAAAGATATTTATCAAAATATTTTCCATTTTATAATATATAATAATGATTTTCTATACAGATAGAAAAACTTCAAACGAAGTAAATAAAGTCAACATGCTTTTAATTGAGTCTAGTCTAATATGTTATAGAATTATAAGCGATACATTTTTTTTCGTTTCATGATAATTGGAAACTTAATCTAGGGATATTTATTGGCTGATTTTCTTGTGGGTAAGGTGAACACCAGAAAATAAAGGACTTAGACTCAAGTGAAAATTTTATTTTTTATAGATGTTAACATTTCTTATATGAAAAACTTATCTCAATAGCTTTTATTATGATCCGAAATTAATAATTACTGAATTATGTTCTTCAATGTAAAACTAATACATTGTAAGTAAATATTTTGATAGTATTCCGGCGAAAATCTTACTTGTAAGACATTTTTGTCGCCAACATATGGAATACAAATTAATTAGTATCCATTAAATGTTATGTAAAAATAATATATGACAGTTACAAGTCTAAAATAATTCGGTGAACTTTAAAATTATGTTGATAAAATATGTGCTTTGTAACATTTTGTTTTTTCAGTTAACAGAACCATTTGTCAACTTGATCACAAATCCTTGAGAAATAAAATGATACCCATATTTTAAAAATATACCCATATATTAAAAAAAAAAGTTACATTCTCAAATGCAACATGTAATTATTTACAAATATTTACTAATTAAGATATCAATCTGATACTTGTGAGATGAAATAACAATGAGAGAGAAATAATGTACCTATATAAGTTGAGAATTCCGAGATGATTTTAAAATATAGGGAAAATATCTGCTATTCTCTTTTTCTTTCATTTAGAAAACATACATTTTATAAATTAGGATGTTAATAAATTTAATTAAAACAATACTATATTATATTAATTAAAATTAAATCTTGTTATTTTTAAAACTATATTTAATTTACTTGCAATTCCATCATCATCTTTATGAAAATTATGATATGAATTATTGTGTCAATATACATCACTCTCTCTCTCTCTTAGTTAATTTTTGACAACAAAATAACACTTTATTCTCTTTTCAACTAAAACAATCGATGCTTAGAGCATTTGCGCTGAAAAAAGTTTGACTAACAGTACTTTCATATAAAGAAATCATATATATAATTTATTTTTCACGACAAATTTTGTAATACAATTATTTTTTATATTCACATGATCTAACACTAACAGAATATTTTTAAGAAACAAGTTATATAGTTCATGTTAACATGGAAATATAGTCAAACATATGTTTTTCTTGACACAAATATCTAATTCTAAATCGATCGTTAAAATATGTTATGAGAATAGATTTGCATTAAAAGTATTTAAACTTTCTTTGTTCTATGACAAGTGTCAACGCTCCAAGAAATTGGATTTCGTTGACTTGAGATGTATAGTCTTTCAGGATAAATGCTTTTCCCAACTAAAGCTCGAATGACAGTTGCAGATGAATCTGGCGACGTCGAGAATAGTGTGGGCATCCTGTTTTTCTGTATCATATCCCATAAAAATGCACTCATTTCTGATATAATTAAAGCACAGAGCCAGACAAATACAATTTTTTGTTTCGTTGTATTATCATTTTCTTGCTTGGATTTACTTTGGAACTTGGATTTACTTTTCAAAAAGGTTTTGCCAGACCAAACGTGAACTGTCTTCGAATTTGGAATGATTGAGCAGGATACCATACAAAGACAACTGGAACGCCTTGAAATGTTCAAGATTTAACCCGACAGTTGGAGATAATTTGTCTAGAAATTCCACCAACTATCTTATTGAAACTTTATAATCTATGTTACCCCAGATAAATATATGATCCTTGCTTCTAGACCAATAAGAAATTTATGCTTTATTGACCATTTTGGTAGCTGTTAAATTCTGAAATAAATTATTGAATTGTTTTGAAGTTTTAACTGCTTACTTACTTTTCTCTCAATATGTTTTCTTTACAATTTTTATTGCAACCAGAGCATATTTTACTTTTTGTTATACAGAGGATAAATAAGATGATTTGAATATTGACGAATCATTCGATATTATTTATAATTCTATAAATGGAAAAAAAACGAATACATAATTACTTAACTTCAGATAACACTTTATTTAAAAGCCCGGTGGCTTAGTGGCAGCGTTTCACGCTCCCAAGACATAGATCCTCAGTTCGATCCTCGGGTTGGTCAAGGTTGACTCAGCCTTTTATCCACTCAGTGGGTCGATTAACTGAGTACCAAGCATGCTCGGGAACTAAACACTGGGGGTCTTACATTAGGCTGACCACCGAAGTGGGACATATGCTTCGCACCCCAGGGCCCTCGGTCATGAAAACAATTATGGGCACTGTAGGCCTTGGCCCACATGGGCTATCGTGCCATGGAGTTTAGTTTTAACACTTTATTTATAACTCTTGCACAATATATTTCTCAAAGACGTATGATAAAAAAACAATTTGATATTATTTCTCTTTGAAAGGAATTAATGTTAGAATACCACATTCTTTCTTACAGGATACCAACAAATTTCTCAAGCTTTCCATCTCTGCAAACCATTGGCAAATAGTCAAGATTATGATCATTTCTTGCGATTCATTCGAAATGCCTTTGTTTCTGCTGCTATGATGGATTATCCTTATCCAGCTTCATTCATGGGTAATTTCCCAGCTTTTCCAGTTAAGGTATAGTCAACATTTTATATAATATTCCTCAAAATATCATTTATATTGTAAAAGAAATTTATCAAACTTCTCGTTATGCGACTTAGTTTATTTAAGTACTTTAAAGGAGTGTTTATAAATAAAACAAGAACTTTTTCGAATTTTACGAAGGAAGTAAGTATTTATTCGATTTATTTAAATGATAAAAATAAGGATTTTTTTATAAATTTCTTATATAGAGAGAAGTAAAGTAACCAGCTTGCTAGTTGCTTCGGATTGATGAGTTAAATTTTCTCAGTACAAATTTAGTCTTAAAAAGTTTTGTGAATATCTGATCCACCTCAAATCTTGCACCTTCTCACGAAATCAATAAAAAAAGCAATGCATGAAGCTAATTTTAATTAAAATTTTTATTTAAAGAAAGAATAAATGTTAACTGAAAAACATATATTTAAATAAAGGTAAATATTTTATTTATAAATATTTTAAGAATGAACTTTTACAATTGGTTACAAAACTTGTAGAGAAACATTTTTAACATTAGAGACCAAATGCCAATTAGGCAGTAATAAAGGAGACCACATAAAGAATGGATATATCTATAAATATGATTTTTTTATGAAACTATTATAGTTTTTGTACATTTTTAACAATTTATTGCATTAAAGAAATGCTAGAAAAATTAAGTCATTATTATTTGACTAAAAAGTTACAATATACAATGTCTTTGTTTTCACACAAGAGTAATACAATTTTTTAAAATTACCGTCTAGGGCTATTTTAAAAAATTGCTATATGCAAAGGAATTATGAATTTTTAACTTCTCTGAAATATAAAAATTTATCTGTTTTCTGAAATGTAATTTTCTTTTAGAGTTAAAATTAGTGTTACAAATTTACATGTGACATATATTTAATTCTGTAATTGTTATCATTAACTGATAACAGATCATAAAAAAATGTTTGTATGGTTATTTTGTAAATTTTTAAGAAAATATCTTAAAAAAATTCGTAAATATTAGTCAGCTTTTGGATTATATATAGTGCTCTCTCATATCATCATAAAATAATATTAGTGCTCACATATCACCATAACATAATATTAGTGCTCTCATATCATCATAACATAATATTAGTGGCTCTCATGTCATCATAACATAATATTAGGGCTCTCATGTCATCATATCATAATATTATTGCTCTCATATCATCATAACATAATATTAGTACTCTCATATCATCATAACATAATATTAGTGCTCTCATATCATCATAACATAATAGTGCTCTCATGTCATCATAACATAATATTAGTGTTTTCATATCATCATAACATAATGTTAGTGCTCTCATGTCATCATAACATAATATTAGTTCTCTCATGTCATCATAACATAATATTAGTGCTCTCATGTCATCATAACATAATAGTGCTCTCATGTCATCATAACATAATATTAGTGCCCTCATATCATCATAACATAATATTAGTGCTCTCATGTCATCATAACATAATAGTGCTCTCTTATCATCATAACATAATATTAGTACTCTCATATCATCATTACATAATATTAGTGCTCTCATATCATCATAACATAATATTAGTGGTCTTATGTCATCATAACATAATAGTGCTCTCATGTCATCATAACATAATATTAGTGTTCTCATATCATCATAACATAATATTAGTGCTCTCATGTCATCATAACATAATAGTGCTCTCTTATCATCATAACATAATATTAGTACTCTCATATCATCATAACATAATATTAGTGCTCTCATATCATCATAACATAATATTAGTGGTCTTATGTCATCATAACATAATAGTGCTCTCATGTCATCATAACATAATATTAGTGTTCTCATATCATCATAACATAATATTAGTGCTCTCATGTCATCATAACATAATAGTGCTCTCTTATCATCATAACATAATATTAGTACTCTCATATCATCATAACATAATATTAGTGCTCTCATATCATCATAACATAATATTAGTGGTCTCATGTCATCATAACATAATAGTGCTCTCATGTCATCATAACATAATATTAGTGTTCTCATATCATCATAACATAATATTAGTGCTCTCATGTCATCATAACATAATAGTGCTCTCATGTCATCATAACATAATAGTGCTCTCATGTCATCATAACATAATATTAGTGTTTTCACATCATCATAACATAATATTAGTGTTCTCATATCATCATAACATAATATTAGTGTTCTCATGTCATCATAACATAATATTAGTGCTCTCATGTCATCATAACATAATATTAGTGCTCTGATATCATCATAACATAATATTAGTGCTCTCATGTCATCATAACATAATATTAGTGCTCTCATATCATCATAACATAATATTAGTGCTCTCATGTCATCATAACATAATATTAGTGCTCTCATATCATCATAACATAATATTAGTGCTCTCATGTCATCATAACATAATAGTGCTCTCATATCATCATAACATAATGGTGCTCTTATGTCATCATAACATAATATTAGTGTTCTCATATCATCATAACATAATATTGGTGTTCTCATGTCATCATAACATAACATTAGTGCTCTCATATCATCATAACATAATATTAGTGCTCTCATATCATCATAACATAATATTTAGTGCTCTCATGTTAATCAAAATTACTTGAAGTGTTCTACACTCCAGCTGGGCAAGGTCGAGTCAGCCTTTCATCCCTGCAGTGGGTTGATAAAACTGAGTACCGGTCATGCTTAGGAGCTAAACACTGGGGATTTTGTGTTAGGCTGACCACCTAACCGAGACATATGCTTCACACCCAGGGCCCTTGGTTATGTAAAATTGGACACTTTAGGTGTTGGCCTCCATAAGGGCTGTAGTGCCACTGAGTTTAATAATTTAGTAGCAGTATGGAAGTATTTTATATCATAAACATATCATGACATTTTTTGATATGAAGATTGTCTTTCGTAACAAAAATTTATTGACAAAAAATTAGGAAGAAAAATATATTTATTTCTTTTACAGGGATTTGTAAATAATTTTGAAGATATTTTTCTTCATAAATTCGATTTTTATTCTTGATCTTTTTTGTATGGAAATGATACAAAACTGGTCTTTAACCTCTGGAATGCTCTTAAATATATTAAAAATAAAGAATTTCAAATTATGATACGTTTTTTGATCATGATTTAGTAAAGAAATTATTGATAATAGCCACATTTGCAATGATTAATAATATTTGCAGATAACTTATTTGAAATTTTAAACATTTTGGAAAAGGTGCTAAAAACATGATTTGAATATTTCTTATTACATAGGTTTTCATTCTAATTTTGTGAGCCAACAAAATTTTCGATTTCCCATGCTCACCTCAAATTAAGCATATGCTTTGTTAACAATAAATAATTAAATGAGAGGAGATTTTTAATGCCTGATGATCTGTCACGAAGTCCACTTGCCTCATCCCAATGTCGCATGGGCCACATTTTAAATCATCTTGAAGAAGACTTCTATAATCAGAAGTGAAAAATTTCCCTGAAGTTTTAAAAAATTTTCTTGTTACAAAGCATGGCACAGCTGCCGTATGCCAAATTTTGAACGTTTTGGACGACGAAGGAATGTTGCCTAAGGTAACGACGTATTGTCTGACGTCTCGCGATGACGTAAATACCATGAAAAAATAGAATTTATTTTTTTCATAATTCTTATAGGTCTCCATCTCTATGACGCAATAAAAACCTGGTTGTCAAATAAACAAAAATATCCGCCAAAAAATCAACAAACTCAGAATTTGACATGCTGGATCATATGGCATCTGTGCCTAAAACATATATGATTATAATATATTCATTACTATTATAATATATTCATTACTTTTTGCATTTTAATAGGTTATGTGCTCTTTGACGATGAATGCAACCAGACCAGCTGATGGTTTGTACAGAGCAATATCTGTTTACTATAATGCATCTGATCCTCCTCAAAGCTGTTATGATATATACAAAGAATATGTTTATTGTGCTGATCCTACTGGCTGTGGAATGGGATCCACTTCTGCATACGCCTGGGACTACCAAGTAAGCGAGTGACATCATCATATTACTTTGCATTCAATGCAATTTTAATTTTTTTTATTTTCATGCTATAAATAACCTTTTGTGATCCTTGAAGGCATGCACAGAAATGAACTTGGAAGGGGGTACTGATGGAACCAATGATATATTTCCAGTTTTGCCTTTCAATTCCTCAATGAGAGACAATTACTGTCAGAAAAGATGGAATGTTCTTCCAAGAAGAAACTGGTTGGATGTAATTTTGTGGGGAGCGGGTAATATTTTTGCAAATGAAATCTCTGCTCAACATTCATTCAGTATCTACTTTGCTAGAAGAATATGTAATGAGCTTACTATTATACATTTCTTAACTTACCATTCGCATTAAGCTCCTGAGTTTAAAAATAATATTTGGATTAATTAAATTATAACTCATTCTGTACTATCAACAAATAAGCTAATATTACCAGGAATTACCATTACAATATTCACAAATAAAAATTATTTAACAGTTCATTTTTATTAAAAAAAATATGTCCTATTTGAAAAATTTAAAAAGCATTTTTAATTGGTACGGTGAAATGCTATTTTAATAATGCATTAATAATACTGCTTAATAGCATTTTTAATGATTTTTAGGATTATTATCTTTTGTTAAACTAATCCTCAAATTGAATAATGAGTAAAAGGTATTAAAACATATGTATTAGTATGTTTTATGTATTATATTACTTGTGTAAAATTAACTTATGAGTTATTTGAAAAAATAAATCTCAAAATTATGAAATACAAAACCCAAGCTCTAATGTAAAAATATGAAATTTTTTAAAAATCTTTGCTCAAATATCTTTTTTGAAATTAATATGTACCATTCATATTTTATGTCTACTTTTAATAATTTCAGATATTTCATCTTCATCAAACATTGTATTCAGCAATGGTAATCTTGATCCCTGGGCTCAAGGAGGGGTAAGAATTGGTTATTCATGTATATATAAATATTGTATAATTATATTAAAAAAATTAGCAATTTCTTAATTTGAAATATGATATCCAATTGTACTGAATACAATCATCATGCAGCAAGACACCAATAAATACGAATTGGTTGAGCAGATGCTATCACACTCATTGATAATGCGTTTTCGTTTCCTCATACGATAGTTGAGTCTATTGATTTAATGTTCATGGACGATATGCATGGATGTTCATGGATTCATTTAAGTATACTTACAATTGGGGATTTTTCAAATATTATATTCTTTCAATTTGCTTAGTATTGTTATAAATGCAAACATCTGCTTAATTTGTTGTATCTCTCATTTTACAGCTATATTCTTTCTTCATAACTTGAATTTTTTTAAACAGAGGTTTTTATTAGTAGTGATTTTACATTAGAAAAATCAAGGTAGATTTTCTAGTTATAGACACAAAACTTGAATTACTATACTATTTAATTAAACAGATATGAATTTTCGGCACCTTCGTTCCTATTTTGTTAGTATCATGTCTAGACTTCACATTTTGGAGAAAAATTGGTAAACCTCTCCGAAAAATGAATAATAATTCATATAGAATTCAGAATGGTTTTCTCTGAATGGTAAGATTGATTATTTCTGGTATTCCTGGTAGTTTTTAATACTCTTGGAGATGCTTAATCATACTTTTCTGTGTTTTTTACTTCATAAACTTCTTCAACAAAGATAGTGAAGATGCACCAACTTACCCATTTAGATTTTCTGAGAGTTTCGAAATACTTATTCTTGTTGGCGACACTAAAGTCGTCAAGACATTTTTTGATTCTTTTGCATAGAATTCTGTATGTAAACTATTTAAATTTGTGCATTTACTTCAACTGTGAATATTTTACTCATTTTGAGTATACTTAGAACTGTGTGATTTTTTTCGAATGTTATATTCTTTCAACTGTTTTATTATTGCTATAAATGCAAACACATCTGATATTAATCAGATATTTGCGCTTGTAGCAACAAATCATTGTTAGACTATTTTATAGCTATACTCTTTCTTCATAACTTGCATGATTTTTTAAATCAGAGGTTTTTATTTTTAACCAGTATGAAGCTAAAAATTACGAGATTTAGATAAAGAAAAGACATCAAAATGTATTATGATAAAACGATATTGTAACTATAACATCAATTTGTTAAAATTATAATCACACTACATGGTATTGATTATTCAATATTTTTAATTTCCAAGATTTTTTCTATTGCAGCTATTTTCTGCGATTAACTTAAAATTTTTTCTTTCTTAAGAATGTCCTTTGTGTTTATAACGATCTATAGAAATGCTAGTAAATCTTTATAACATTGCACACTGAACATATGACCACCTGTTTATGATTTATATTTATTGCTTAATTAAATAATTTTAGGTGTTAAGTAATCTCTCAGATTCATTGGTTGCATTCGTTATCAATGGAGGAGCTCATCATCTGGATCTCAGGTAATAAGAATATTATCTTTTGTTTAACTTATTTCATTTGGTATTTGTTTTTTAAAAAAAGTTTAATTGTACTAAAAATTGTATGATTTACTTAAAATTAGTAGAAATGTGTATTGCATCATTTCCACAAATTAAGACAGTGAAAATTAAATGAAACTTTGTTCAGTAGATAGTTATTAAAATTTATTAAAATAATAAATTGAAAAATATGAAAATATTAAACATACGCCTTATATGCAAAGCTTAAATATCGGTATTAAAGTCCTTTTGAAGCTATCCAACAAGATACTTTTCCCATAGTGAATTCCTAGTAAAATTAACTACTGAATTTTAATATAATACAAGGGTCACTCTGAAATTTTTGAGATACAACTAGGTTTTTTAAGTTATACTTACAAAATTTTAGGTGTGTTCAAAGCAGTCTCCTCCAACATCAATGCACTTTTGTAGACGAATTTTCCACAGATTAAATGCCTCAAGCCATTCATTTCTTCAAATAGATGATAAAAATGCATTTATAGCCACATCAATCTCTTCTTCTGAATGAAAACGACGTCCACGTAAGTTCTTTTTTAGATTAAATAATAACCAAAAGTCGCACATAGCTAGATTAGGTGAATACGGCGGATGCTCGATCACTTTAATTTGTTTTTGTTTAAGAAACTCAACTGTTAATCCGGCTGTATGTGAAGATGCATTGTCATGGTGAAGCATTAGTCCCCTAACATTCAGTTCTTGCAGACATTTCTGGAAGACATTGAGTGGTATACCAGTTTGCTGTTACTGTCTTTTGTCCTTCCAGCTTGATGGCTTTGACCAATCCCGTACTTCTGAAGAAAATGGCATACATCACTTTTTTCAGTGCGCGTTGTTTTTTCACCATTGTCGGCGTGGGATCCTCTTCGAAAGACTCATACTTTGCTTTCTTGACGTGTTGGAACGTCAAAAAACGGTATGTACGTTTCACCACCTGCTTACAATTTTAGAAATGATGCGGTGGCCACCATCATTCTGCATATTAAGAGTTTCTTTACTGATTCTGACACGCTCTTCTTTTTGATGCTCAGTTAGATTATGGGGAACCCAACGGCAAACTACTTTTTTCATATGTAATTCTTCATGAATGATTTTGTGTATGGCTGCGGATCCAATGTTAAGTTCCTTCTGTATCATTTGATAGGTACAGCGATTATCATCCATTAACATTTTTCGTAAGGCAGACACATTATCCGGAATTTCTGCTGACGGCGGCCTTCCTGTGTGTTCTTCATCCTGAAGAAAATTGCGACCTCTTCTAAATTCTCTAAACCATCTGAATAGAGATGTACGAGCTGGAGATTCATCACAAAATGCTAATTGTAACCGTTGAACGCATTCTTCTTGATTTAATCCTGCTTTGAAATCGTAGAAAATCATAGCGCGAAAATGTTCTCGCGTCAACTCCATTTTCTCTTCTGTTTAAAATTTATTCCACGCTAAACAAGTTGAAGTAAGTCAGTAAAAAATCGTCTTATGTGTTAAAATACTTTGTACTTTCAAATTAAACCGTTATTTTTATTTTGTAAATTCTCGTCTGCGCGTATCTCAAAAATTTCACAGTAACCTTCGTATAACAAACATGTGTGCGTGCAAAATTCAGCAACAGGTGTTATTTTTGTGGCTATAACTCCCAAAGAAATCATCTGAGAGACATGAGATTCAAAAGTGAGAGACAACATTTTGCATAGCTATAACGAAGGCATCGTTGCACAAAAACGAATACAATGCATTCAATGTGGAACCAAGAAAAATAGGATTTATTGAAATCATAGAATAATTACACATGATTGCCTCTCCAAGAGAAGGACAGATGTTTCATAATACGATGTATGCCCTTCCTTTTAATCCAGTCGTTGCTTAATGATTAGTCCAGTCTTCAAATGCTGTCCTTCACAATGTATTTTTTTTATATATATTTTACGTAAAAATACCGAAACATCATTTTTATTGGCAATGGACCCTTTAAAATATCTACAATTTATATTTTCTCGCTGATAATTAGTACTAAGCTCGAATAGACCTGTCTGATCAGTTGAGTAAAACGTACTAAATAACCTTATTTACCTTTTAGTGCTATTTTGCAAAGCATAGATTTCATATACTAATATCTCAAAAAGAATAGTTGAGGACCGACAAGTCAACTAATATATCAATCAATCTGAAGCTATTAAAAATGTCGGTGGCTTTATATTAATTGTGTTAGCTTCACATTTATTCACTTTAAAAAAAGATTTAACTAAAAGTTAAATTAAATCATTGAAGAAGAACAATGGTTGATAAACATTAAACACAAACAAGTTAAACACTAGATTATTTTAATTTAGTTTTTAGTAATCATCGAGTATTTGTGAATTTTCAAAAAAATTAGTTTTATTTTTAAGAAACACACTATGTATAAACTCGTTAATTCTTTTGTTTCGTTTTCAGAGGTGACAATGATATGGATCCTCCTTCTGTAAGAGCTGCCAGGGATTTTGAAACCAGAAACATTCAAAATTGGTTGCAAGAATTTTATGTGAAGAAACCGTTTAACCATTTGTAAAAAATAACAACGGGAGTAATATTTTTTATGTAAATTTGTAAAAGAAAAATAACTGTTGTATGAGATTTGTACTGTTAAAAATAATTTAGAAAAATATTGTTATAAAAGTTGATTAATTTACCATGAACTTCGATTGTATAAATTCTGTGACATTTTTACCGCTAACTTATGTTTTTTTTCTTTTTAATATTAATCTGAATGTTAGTAAATTTAGGATTGGAATAATAAAATGTTGCTTTTATAAATCCTGTTTTCATTTCCCTATTTAAATTGAAATTCAGTACCATACAGAACAATATCAATTAACATCGTAGAGATATTCGATGGATTACCAGCAACCAACTTCTATTTTTTCAACAGCATTTTACTGGTGTATACTTTTATGTATAAAAAAACTTTAAGTTATTTAAAGAAAGGATTATTTTTTATACAAAATTTATTTTTTTATAAAAAAATAACCGGGAATACAATGTTTTTTACGTTTCCTAAATTTCCATATAGATATTAGGTAAATTTTTACTCTCATGTCCGTTTCAATGACAAAATACCTCAATTCCTAATGAAATTTTAGAAAATGCACTCAAATTGAATTCTTTTAAAATTGATAGTCAATTATCTAACGTTGAGTTATATGACATTAGATTTAGATTAGATTTAAAATAGGGACGTTCCAAAAGAACCTAGCACCGCGACCATAGGTCTATTGTACTATACCCCTCAGAAAGCCCTATTCGAAGAGACCAGTGGCAGAAAAAGTTTCACATTCACATAAGCTGTGTATTGAAGTTTCTTCCATATAACGACAACCTCTACAAGTGGGATCATCTGAAACTCCCATTATGGTGAGAATATGACATTAAGAAACGTCATATGCTGAAATTTATTTAAAAGGATAATATAAAAAAGAGATAAGAGATGTTTAAAAAATTGCCTAGTTAAATAATTTATTTATCAAAAGTATTAAATTTAATTGCGTCGGTGTAATTTCTTATCTTGGTAATAAAATGGTATAATATTGTCATATGAATGAATATATACACCCACCCACACACGCATATATATATATATATATATATATATATATATATATATATATATATATATATATATATATATATATATATATATATATATATATATATATATATAGCTGACCCAGCCACGCGTTGCAGTGGCTGAGTTTTTATAATACATTGAATCAATTTTTTACTAATTTTTGGGTACAATCAAATTAATATTTTCTAAAAAAATTTAAAATAGTTTCATTCATATGAGATTAAAACGTTGCGTAAAAATTTAAAAGTAATAGGTAAAGTATCGAAATTTTGAAATTAAGCACCAACCAACATATACTTTTTGAATTTACATTTTATTCATCTTATATTAAATTATAGTTTGTAATCAGTGACTTACTTACAAAATATACCATATAAATTAAAAACATCTAAAAATAAATTGTTATCAATGAGGTAGATAACATTGACATCGAACTATTATTTTTTCAATTATTAAAACTAAAAATTTTTTCCGTGGCATTATATTGAAATAAAAAAAATTAAAAGAATTTATCATTTGAATAAATAAATTATATCAAAATGTACTGCTGAATAAATTAATAATTATCAAATTATAAAATAATAATAAAAAAAATAAAAGGCTATCAAGAAATACTTACATGTTTTCGAGGTGGTATGAAAATTAGTAGAAAAAAACAGTAATAAATAAAATTTAATAAATAAAATTTTTTATTTTATTTTGAAAAATTATATTAATTAAAATTTTTAATAAATAAAAATAAAATTTTTAATATTTTACTATTTATAATATTAAAAATATTCAAACTGAACACTGCACAATAATAACACAATACAAAGTATAATTATGAAAATGATTAACGAAAAATTGTTGTAGTATGATTATACATCATGAAAATATATGTAAATTCTAAATTTAACCACGCGCTTGCACGCGCACGTTAATTTTCTCGAAGATGGTATAATCTAGAAAATAAACACGTCGCCATCTGACGAATACCTGTGCAACTTAGATGCTAAACCGCCATCTATTAGGAACTTACATAACTAACCAATAAATAAACACTAATGTCGTATAATAAATATTGAGATCAATAATTAAGAGATAAAAAGTATTCTATCTTTTAAGTTGGACCATATTATAAATGGTTACAAAATTTTATCAAAATCCGTTCTGTAGTTTCGGAGTTTATCGGGAACATACATCGTGACACGAAATTTTTATATATATACAAGCTGACCCAGCCACGCGTTGCAGTGGCTGAGTTTTTATAATACATTGAATCAATTTTTTACTAATTCTTGGGTACAATCAAATTAATATTTTCTAAAAAAATTTAAAATAGGTTCATTCATATGAGATTGAAAATAAAACGTTTCGCAAAATTTTAAAAGTAATAGGTAAAGTATCGAAATTTTGAAATTAAGCACAAACCAACATACACTTTCTGAATTTACATTTTATTTATCTTATATTAAATTATAGTTTGTAATCAACCAGTGACTTAATAACAAAATATACTATATAAATTAAAAACATCTAAAAATAAATTGTTATAAATGAGGTAGATAACATTGACATCGAACTATTATTTTTTTCAATTTTAAATTATATTAAAATTAAAAATTCTTTCCGCGGCATTATACTGAAATTTAAAAAAATTAAAAGAATTTATCATTTGAATAAATAAATTAGATCAAAATGTACTGCTAAATAAATTAATAATTATCAAATTATAAAATAAAAATAATAAAAGGCCATCAAGAAATACTTACATGTTTTCGAAGTGGTAGGAAAATTAGTAGAGAAAAACAGTAATAAATAAAATTTCATTTTACTATTTATAATATTAAAAATATTCAAACTGAACACTGCACAATAATAACACTATACAAAGTATAATTATGAAAATGATTCACGAAAAATTGTTATAGTATGATTATTCATCATGAAAATACATGTAAATTCTATATTTAACCACGCGCTTGCGCGCGCACGTTAATTTTCTCGAAGATTGTATAATCCAGAAAAATAAACACTTCGACATCTGCCGAATACCTGTGCAACTTAGATGCTAAACCGCCATCTATTAGGAACTTACAGAACTAACCAATAAATAAAGACTAATGTCGTATAATAAATATTGAGATCAATAATTAAGAAATAAAAACTACTCTATCTTTTAAGTTGGACCATATTATAAATGGTTACAAAATTTTATCAAAATCCGTTCAGTAGTTTCAGAGTTTATCGGGAACATACATCGTGACACGAAATTTTTATATATATAGACAAGCTGACCCAGCCACGCGTTGCAGTGGCTGAGTTTTTATAATACATTGAATCAATTTTTTACTAATTATTGGGTACAATCAAATTAATATTTTCTAAAAAAATTTAAAATAGGTTCATTCATATGAGATTAAAACGTTTCGCAAAAATTTAAAAGTAATAGGTAAAGTATCGAAATTTTGAAATTAAGCACCAACCAACATATACTTTTTGAATTTACATTTTATTCATCTTATATTAAATTATAGTTTGTAATCAGTGACTTACTTACAAAATATACTATATAAATTAAAAACATCTAAAAATAAATTGTTATCAATGAGGTAGATAACATTGACATCGAACTATTATTTTTTCAATTTTCAATTATTAAAATTAAAAAATTTTTCCGCGGCATTATACTGAAATAAAAAAAATTAAAAGAATTTATCATTTGAATAAATAAATTATATCAAAATGTACTGCTGAATAAATTAATAATTATCAAATTATAAAATAAAAATAAAAAAAATAAAAGGCTATCAAGAAATACTTACATGTTTTCGAGGTGGTATGAAAATTAGTAGAAAAAAACAGTAATAAATAAAATTTAATAAATAAAATTTTTTATTTTATTTTGAAAAAATATATTAATTAAAATTTTTAATAAATAAAAATAAAATTTTTAATATTTTACTATTTATAATATTAAAAATATTCAAACTGAACACTGCACAATAATAACACAATACAAAGTATAATTATGAAAATGATTCACGAAAAATTGTTGTAGTATGATTATACATCATGAAAATATATGTAAATTCTAAATTTAACCACGCGCTTGCACGCGCACGTTAATTTTCTCGAAGATGGTATAATCTAGAAAATAAACACGTCGCCATCTGACGAATACCTGTGCAACTTAGATGCTAAACCGCCATCTATTAGGAACTTACATAACTAACCAATAAATAAACACTAATGTCGTATAATAAATATTGAGATCAATAATTAAGAGATAAAAGCTATTCTATCTTTTAAGTTGGACCATATTATAAATGGTTACAAAATTTTATCAAAATCCGTTCAGTAGTTTCGGAGTTTATCGGGAACATACATCGTGACACGAAATTATATATATATATATATATATATATATATATATATATATATATATATATATATATATATATATATATATATGTAATCGGAAACGGTGTAGAGGAGAGCTATATCCAGCGCCGGTGTTTCCTCATAACTCTTCCACCAAAAAGAAGTCGGATGACGTAACAGCGCTAAGCTTTGGGAAAGCGGGACCTCGCCGTTGAGAGAGAGAGAGAGGACGTTGGAGATAAAAAGACGAACACGTTGATAAAGACGATTATTTAAGATGTCCAATTGTTATTTCCTCAATTTTTGTTAATCTCACATTTAACCTAAATTTGTAATTAAATTTTCTATTTGTGCCACAATTAATTAAATTCAGTGCGTTAAATATTAAATGTTTCTGTTTCTACTTTACTTAATCTCTATACTCCCTCATTACATATATATATATATATATATATATATATATATATATATATATATATATATATATATATATATATATATATATATATATATGAAATAAAAACTGCTTTTGTAGGATAATTAGCATAATATTTTTATTAAAAAGTTCATATATACTTTAAATGTGTGTTCATTGTACATATGAATCTATGGTATTTTTAGTTTGTGTGAAACTGGATAGTTATATTAAGTGATAAAATACGGCTTTTGATTCTGCAAAGGAGAATGTTGTTTTATGGCATTTGAAAATCCAAACCAGAAAGTACCCACTCCGATAAAGGTTTATACAGAGAGTAGAAATCCACCATCTCTTTGCTTTTGTTCAACAAGTGTTGTGAGCGAACCAGTATTGATGGATATAGAAGTTAATGTTTTCCCCAAAATATAAAGATATAGTTAGTGCGTGTGTTTCCAATATTTCATTACTTTTGAAATTCTAATAAAGGAAAGTTATACGAAAATTATCCTTCCGTATAAATCAGGATAAAAAATCTCGTTAATTCAGTATTATGTGTAAAATAATCACAGAGACAAGATTTTGTAAATATTTTTGCTTCGTGATTTGGTTTTAGATGAAGAATCAGCTTAGTTATTCAGTTATATTTTCCATTATAAAACGAAAATTGTTGAATATATAAGCATATCATCTCTATCTCTTTTCAATAGTTCCTTCATTCGGGTTGAATAAGACTATCAAAATCTTTCGACAAGAATCAATTTTCAGTCGATACATATTTTGCAACCTTCTTCCATGTTTGGAGATCTGCCAAAACTTTCTAAGAATATTTTTCTAATACTCCTAGCTGCTATAAAAAATAAAGTTATAAGAGAGTATATTTTATCATAAATTAAATTCTCCAAAACTGAATTGTATTACAATCGCTATATTTTGATAGCATAAGAAACATATTTTTATTTGTACAAAGTGGAGACAAAAAATTTTGTGTTTAACGGAATTACACTGCAGAAAAAGAAATCCCACTTGAAAAAACTTAATAATAGATTTTAGAGTCTATATATCATAATAAGAATTATCAGGAAATAATTCATCAAGTTACGCATAAAACATAACATCTTTAGGATAATAATTTTCTCATTATGTCATACTTGGTGTTTATATCATGCATTTTGAATAAAAACTACACGTATTTACTTCTTTAGATTTTAACAGTTTCAATTTGATTTGCTAGTAGTTTAAAAATATATTTTCTTAAGCAAAACTATTATAATAGTTACTTAAATGAATTAAATAACTTGGATATCAAATTATTATCATCTAATGATGTAACAATACATCTATTTAAACGAGCATCATCCATATGTAAAATAATAAGTGCTTAGTTATATAAAACAGTTGAAAATTATAATTTGCTAAAATTTTAAAAAGTTTATCTTCTATTGTTTCTGTGAAAGATTAATATCATTGATTTTCATATCTGCTGAGAGATAATGGTTTTCAGTGAAAAACGCGTATTTAGTTGCGGAGAAAAATCGTGATTTCAAAAGATAAAGATTTTTACTATTTGTATTTTTTATTCAAAATACTATTTGAGAAAACGCAGTGTGATCTCACGAATAGATCAGCTAAAAATAAATCGAATAAAGTGTAAAATGCTTGAAAATTTTCTTTAGTTATAAAGTTATTAATTAATGAAGTTATTAGCTATTAATTAATGAAGTCGGATCTCCTTTCATGAACGTTCCAATGTAACTGAGATCAAATGATTATCGGAAAAAAAGATGAAGAATATTTCCCTGAAGAAAACCAAAACAATACTTTTTTAATAATCGAAAGAAATAATGTCATTATATAAAAACAAGTTTTAAGGTAGAATAGTGAAAGAAAGAAAGACCTGATCCTGCAAATTAAAGGTTATTTATATATAAAGAGAAATTTTAAAAGAGATAAAGAACCACTCTCCTTCGTTCTTGAAGCTAGCAAAGTTCCTGAATGGAGTGCATTGGGGCATAAGAAACTTTACAATGGGTTCATACCAGCCTTACTCTTAACTTGAATTAATTTCAAACGCTATAATCAAAATTTCCATACAAAGCACAGCATTTGTTTTAAGTTAGTTCGAGACCAATATCTCATTAGAAGTTTTATTCCATTCCAAAACGTTGTTTTCAATTCAAACTCATTCAAATATTTGTGGGAAATACTAAGGACTTTATTTATATAGACGTCATCTTTAAAAAACGTTGCTCAAATATATCAAAATTAAATTAAAAATTGATTCGTTATTAATCAGATGAATTAAATATTTCTTATCAGCTTTCCTTACTATAAAATAAATAATATTTCATATTTTAATTTATTATTATAACAATTATATTTATTATAATATTACAAACAAATCTCTTTGCTTATTTATAACATAACAATATTTAGAAGGATAAAATTATGTTGAAAATTACAGTTAGTTGAAATATCTGAATATATTTATTTTTTCATCCAAAACCAAACTTAAAAGTTTAAATAAATGTGAATATTTTTATTAATATGTTCTATATTAATTAATTGCAATTAATCAATGAAGACCACTTTTATTCAATTAAGGAAATTTTTCTCCGATTTAATTATACATTATTTTATCCTTTTAGTTGTACCAATATCTACTTCAATATTGAAAATTTATATTTCTTAAAACACAATCTGTTTAAAAAATAAAATAAAAAGCTAGAAACAGCCAATGAATTTCCTGCATCCATTTCATGAAAACGCTGTTTATTGAATGATAATTTCATTTTCACTTTCAAAACTAAGCAAACTTTGAACAACTTTTATCTTTCTCTTCACTGCTTGTTTCTCGAGCACATTTCAAAATTGTAATATCCAATAAAAGAAACAGGCAACGCATTAGAGGCTCGTGACTTTTAATTAAAGAAAGAAATTTCAATATCAAAATCCGAGCATAATCAGTAATATAGGAAAAACCCTGACTTTGGTTAATCACTGCTCACAACAGTAAGATAACTCTTTGTATAAAAGCTTTCTGAAGACCCTTCACTGTGAAACACCTCACAGTCTTATCAAACAAACTCGAGACGTATCGATGATAATCGTTATCTTCTCATAAGACTAACAGAATCGTCTCTGGAATTAGAATAGCAAACAGGATTACCTGCCTATCGACGATGGCTGCCTTTTACGTCTTCCTCGTGGTTCTTTTGTTCGCAACTGGATCTCAAGGTGCAGATTATGTAGAAGGATATTTTGACCAACACATAGATCACTTCAATTTTGAGCTTTATGGTAACAGGACTTATAAGCAACGATATCTGTTCAATGGTAAGCTCAATACTAAGTCAAATGTTCAATACTTCTTCATCTTATGCGCATTTTTTTTTTTAAATTTTAAATGATTTTTCGGATCAGATTTACTGTACGGTCACCCTTGGCGCGTTTTATTTTGGCGCTAAATTTGGCGAACATTTTTACTGGAAACCCGGCAAACTAGTATTTTGGCAACCCTATTTGTCATTAATTTCTCATGAATATTTACCGATTTAAATTCATTATTATAAAATTTAATCAAAAAATGTTATGGATAGATTTTTCCATAATATCACCAAGCATATTCGACATGTGAGCTTGACGTGATATCAAGTAAGTCCATTATTGTTATTTACTTATCACTTTTACCGATTGTTTTGAAGAAAAGGCAAACCCAACAAAAAAAGATCTTATTCATTTTCCAGTAATAATTTTTTAGATTTTTATACTGTTATGTGATTTAAAATTTTCTAAAATGCGTATTTTTGGAACTTTGGCAAAATTCCTGCGTTAAAAAACATGTGCTTAACTTGGCGACGAAAAAAGTCGCAATAGTCGCCAGTGGATGGGGGAAGATATCTTACTAGTTCCGGTGATTTTTTAGTTGGATTTTCGAATCATATTTACTGTACGGTCACCCTTGGCACGTTTTTTTTGGTGCCAAATTCTGCGAACATTTTTACTGGAAACCCGGCAAACTAGTATTTTGGCAACCCTATTTGTCATTAATTTCTCATGAATATTTATCGATTTAAATTCATTATTATAAAATTTAATCAAAAAATGTTATGGATAGTTTAACATATCAACTTTATTGTTTTACCATTGATGTTTAAAATCTATAAATCTGCGTTTTTGTTAATTTTGTAAAATTAGTTGAGCATATTGTTAGATACCAACAATGTATGAAATATTATGTCAGCTATTTCAGCCATTTGTCATTACTCCAGCCATTTTACCCGATCGGAAATTCGTCATACTTGGCGACTTTTTGAAAATTTCGCCAAGGGTGACCGTACGATAAATTTTTACCGATTTTTCCTTTTATTTTAGTTATAAAAGCGTAAAAAGAATCCCAATTAATTGAAATGTATTTGTTTATTGCAGATACTTGGTGGGATAGAGGAAGAGGTCCGATTTTTTTCTATGCTGGCAATGAAGGGGACATTACAGCCTTTTGGAATAACTCGGGATTTATATTTAAAATTGCGCCCCAATTCAAGGCACTAGTTATTTTTGGAGAACATGTAAGAACTGCATTTCGTATTTCATGAAATTATAAATTTACTGCATCGAATGTATAGTTTAATGAGTCAGCAAAATTCGTTAACCAAAAGAATAATTAGTATTGAGAAAACTTTACAATGTGTATAACTATAACAAATATGTGTGTTTAGATACCAAATTTTACTATAAATTAATATTTAATAAGGTTATTTTAAATAATTATTACAAATATCTCACTTGTTCTTTTGAATAACGTAAGTGGTTATTTTAAATAAATTCAATATTAATCATGAAATTAAATGAATAAGCTCTATCGTAAATCTAATGTTAATAATAATTAAAATAATGTTGAAAATACATTGAAGATTTATTATAATAATTAGAGACCAATATATAAAATTTCAAACACATTGAGTAATAATTTTTAATTATCAATAGCTATTTTAAATTTTTTGGAAAATATGGTTTAACTTGGCATATGAATATAATTATGCACCTCGAATTAGAAGATCCCGGGTTTGATTCCAGCCACCGTTGAACAACGAAAAATAGTTGTTGCGCTTCGGCTTTCTCCATGCAGGTCTGTCAGTATGAATGTTTGATAACGTGAAGCAGATAGTCTAACAACCATAAGTCGTTGTAAGTCATTTGAAAATTCAACATGTGTTGCTTATCGGCTCATCATTGATAGGTGAACATATTTTTTGTGTCCTAAGGGAAGTAGCGCTGAACTCTCCCAAGCATCAACCTCAGTGGATAAGCATACAGAAAGCACAAAAAACATCACACAACTTCCATTAGTCAACTGTGACTGGGAACGACCCAGAAACATACCATTCACTCTGAAGAGGTGGTTCTATCATTAGGTTATGTTAAGTTATATATGAGCAAGTGCTTTTGATTTTTCCAGGTTTTATCCCTTGAGACACTTGAATATGGTCCACTATCTGTGAAAGGTCACTTCTGAAAACAAAGACTGGGTGGAAGTTTAGGTGCTTTACACCAACTTAAGGCTATTAGACGGTTTTTTTAAGTGACATCAAAACGTTTTGGAAATGACTTTGTATTCATATTCAAGGATTAGAGTTCTGTGTTGTGTAAGCCGTGGTGCAGTTGCAAATTAAGCAATGCTGTAACAATTCACAACAAGAATAATAGTGTTAGAGACGAATTATATTTCTTCTTTCTGTCATTATCCTTAATCCCTTATTGCAATTAATGATTTGAAATATCAATCATAGCTGTGGAATTAAGGAACAGATGGACATTAAACCTTATGCTGAAGAGTCTATCAATTTTTTCTCAGTTTATTTCTTATAAGCAAAATAACAGCGCTAATAAGGTGTTCGGGTTACTCAATAGTCTTGTATTAGTAACCAAGAAAATTAGGCCTATATCCCATACATGGATTTTTATAAACGAAAATATAATGACTTCAAAATCATAACATGATTTTTATTAGAAAGTTGTTCCTGACACTTTTTAGTAGCTCTAATTAAAAATTAATTTGAGTACGTTGAAGCCCTAAAAATGTGAAATAAGGTTGCATAAGTGTTGGTTGAAAATAGTTTTATGAAATTTTTATAATATATAGTTTTGCATTTCAAATAGGCACTTTTTGTATATAATTCCTCAGACTTACCATTTTATTTATGGTGTTGAAATTAACATAATAAATTTAACTATAGTGTTATACGTAATATATATAGGTTTAGATTTTAAATTAAATTAAAGAAATCAGGCATTTTTATTACAGTAACTTGCGCCAGTTACTAAAATGTAAATGAGGGTATTTATTTTATAAAAAAAATTTCATTTATCCTTATAGTGAAATATAATTCATAACGTTATTCAGATTTCTTTCTTTTTTTTTTTTTTTTTTTGTAATAATATTGGACTTTAAAGAAAAATGTGTATAAATCTGAAAATCGTTTTCCTGATGAATTTCAAGATTTTTATACATAATATTAGTATGTAAATTAAAAGTTTGATATAATTATTATGATAAAATGCTACGTTTATAATTTAAACTCTTTAATAATTTTGTTCTATTTTGAGAATTTAATTTTAATGAAATAAACAATACAAGGTTTATTTTATTTTATGATTAAAATCAAACTAATAACAAATAATTTTATAATGTCATAAACTTCATATAAAATGTAATTTATAATAATTCCTGATTTCTCGTTATTATTTCCCTGAAGTCTATAATTTACGAAATTGAAAATTTCGTAAAGTTTCTCGTATTAAGTTGAAGAAGTTTTAACGGATATCGTGTAAATTTTGTTATTCAAAAAGTATCAATTTAATTATTTATTTTTCTCCATTTTGAAAACTAGATTTATAATTCTTTCTAGTTCCTAAAATAATCTATTAAAAATATCAAGAAAAGATAATTTTATAGAACATATAAAATATTCTCTGTTATTTTTAAAATTTATATGATTGACATAAAATCTAGGTTTCTTTTATCCTATACTTCGTTTTTCTTTAGCGGTATTATGGAAAATCTCTTCCTTTTGGAGAAGGCAGTTTTGAACCAGAGACCCTCGGCCTTTTAAGCATCCAGCAGGCCCTTGCTGATTATGCCTTCCTCTTGAAGGGATTGAAGAAACAACTGAATGCAGAGGGTTGTCCTGTTATAGCTTTTGGCGGAAGGTTAGTAATCGTTGCAATTCTTGAATTTCAGCAAATAAATGCCTTCACGCACATATTAAATTTAGAACTTGAAACATTCCCGTGAAAATGTCTGTCAATTTTTGATGAATATTCCAAAAAGTACTTAATGGTCAAAATATTAAAGATGATGTTTTATTTACAGAAAATAATTTTTATACTCAAGATAACCTCATTTGTACCATATTTTCATTTTAATAGTGACTGAAATTTCTGAAGGGAAATGATTAAATTATTTGAAGTTTGATAAGAAATACTGTGATTAAGACAAATGCTTTAGACTATTAAAATTGAATTTCGCAAATAATATACAATATTTGCAGTCTCAGTACTTTTAAATTATATTTTCTTCAATCAGATTCCATGTCCAATAATTTATTCACAACAATATTTACAATATGAAAATTTGGTATATTGTATGAATGTTATACTACTTATCAATTTAACCATTTGGAAAATGCGTTGCTTCACATTTTTATGTTTAATTTATACAAGGCTTAATCATTTCCTTTCCTTTTCATGTAGCTAATGAATGTCTTTTACTTTCGAGCTCTGTGAGAAGTAACTTGATTGAAGAAGTTTATTCAAATTATTAATAGCATAAATAATGTAAGCATTTATTTGATAACACTTTGTTGTTGCACCAGCTTACTTCCCTGCATATAGTCCAGAGTTTGGCCCTACCCCTTAATTGGAGCAGATAAGCTGGGCTCTTCGTAATTTAGAAGCAGGGGTGAAGCAAAAGACCTCTTAAAGAATTTCCTGGAAGTGTCATTCCACTATGTGGAAATGACGACCACGACTCGTTTAATGTGCCCCAACCGCATTTAGTGAACGCGACAGATCTTCGGTTAATCTGGATGACTTTGGGATAGTGAAAAAGGCCCGTAATCCAACATGGAAGAGCAGCTTTTAAGAACATGGCGCATAATAGCTGCTGAAAGAATAGTTAATTCACTCCTAATTTGTATAAGTCTTAAAATCTCAGTGACATGATGGTGGTGGTGGTAGAACTAATCCCCATCTGGTCTAGTGGAACTAGACCAGATCCATGAGATCAAAGACAGCCAAAAAGTCCAAAAGCAGATGTGGACTTTTCACAGCCTCCTCACGAGAAAACCCCAAGCACTTCAAGATGTGTTGCGGGCAAAATGGTGCATTGTCGCACTTGGGGCATGTTGGGTATTTTCTTTCACCGTCCTCGAAGATCATACACTTCAAGTGGCCAGTAGAAAGTCGAGACAGTGTCGTCTGATGTAATCTGGAGCCCTCAAATGTTGTGGCGGCTCCAGGTTGTCTTTGGAAGTACCAAAGATGAGCAGGAGGGTCAGCCCAGGTTTTAGAAGTAAGTTGTTTGACATGACAGTCCATGGGCCAAGAGCCCAAATCTGTTTCCTTGGCAGAGGACAACTGGGATGCGAATCATAGATGAGATTTAGGTAGTCAGCCAAACACGAATCCTCTGTGCTTAATTCCTAAGCATGCTTGGGACTCAATTTTATCAATCCATTGAAAGGCTTAGTCGACCTTGCCCAACCCAAAGATCGAAACTTGGACATGTGCCATGAAAGTACGAAGAGTTACCACTGCTCCACCAGGTATATAATTTGAATAAACTTGTTTGTAAAAAAACGCTTGACACAAATTCCTACTCTTTCTTGTACTATTATTCCTTAAAATATTTGCTCGTCACATTTTCTTAAAATACACCAAGTACATTCTCAAATATCATTAAAATTTAATATGTAACTTTAATCACAATAATAAGGAAACTCGTTAGATATTTATTTTATATATGTCTTAATTAATTTATGATTGCATTTTTTCTTATCAGTTATGGTGGTGTATTAGCAACATACTTGCGGTTTAAATATCCAAACATAGTAACTGGGGCAATAGCAGCTAGTGCACCTATTTATCAAACGTCAGGAAATATTCCTGGTGATATTTTCTTTCAAGCTGTTTCAAAGGTTTGCTTTAGTCCGTTATCTTTTTAATTTGTATTATAATTTTGATTATATTACTTGTGTATTTTTTATCTCTCTATAATTTAATTATCCATCGTTATGAAAGTACCTGGTTACTTACATGTTTATTAAAAAAAACAGTGTATAATATAATATATATATGCATAAAGTAGCATCAGAAAATTTAAATCAAAAGTTATAGTTGTTAAATTTTTCAATGCACACAAAGCTCAGGAACAAAAGGAATTCAAAATTAACTAAAGGGTTTCAATAAAGTAAGATAAATATAGTTCGAATTAAATAAAAAGGAAGGTATTTTTACAGACACAAATTTATATAAAGCAAATTTAACAAATTTTAAATAAATTTCTTCTAAAATCAGTCTCTCTCTGTTATATTTATATATAACATAAATAATCTATGTAATTTTCAATAACGAATGTCTATCTTAATTTTATATTTTAGAAAATTTTATATTTCTTGCATTTTGTAAAATGATAGTAGAAAACTACTTTTTTAAAATTTTTGATATTCTTGAAAAAATTAATTAATCAACAGTTTATGGAGGAAATTGATCAATAATTATTTCAAGAAATAAATAGATTAATAATTTATTTTTATTAAAGTATTCCTGTAATGAAGTTAAAAGTAATATAAATATAGATATAAAATGATTTATAAATAATTTGAATAATTATTTGAATAATAATTTGAAGAATTTATAAATAATTTGATGGCTATGTTGAATTTTTCATATCTATGTAAATTGGAAAATCAATTTTAATGAATAATTCAGATATATCTCTTTAAATGCAAAATAAAAAAATTAGTATTGCTTGATTTTTACCTGAATAATACTTGTATATTGTAAGATTTTTGAAATAGTCAAGGATAAAGCTAATAAATGAAATATGTAAAAATTGTTTCAAAATGTATTGAAACAATTTTTACATATTTCATTTATTAGCTTTATCCTTAAAATGTCATTTTTAAAAATACACATTTCTATCCGGTTAAATTAGGGGATTATATTGCACATATGAATTATTTATAAATCCTTTGTTTTTCATTTAAAATTTTATTTAAAAAATATTTTTATTTAAAGTATAAAAGAATCTGATTTAAAAATGTTTTTTGTTTTAGATAAAAAGAAAAAAGTTTTCTTTAAAACAAAAGCTAATGGTTGGGTTTCGAAGCATTTTATAATTGGAAACATTTTTGAAAATAACATCAAGATTTAAAAATAATATGTAAGTTATAAAGAAGTCACACAATAAGAATTTGAATTATGTTCAAGTAAAAACAATGCTTGATATTTTCTTTAAAAAAGTATTTCATAAATTGCAATACATAATTCCTTTATTTAATGTGCAATTTTCTCAAAGTTTTCTCAAATTCTTAAGTACTTCAATTTATCAAAATATATTCTTTAAATACAGAACCATTTCTCAGACTATTGCAAAATCTTACATTGGGAGAAACTTTTTGCTCACAAAATTCTTTTCCTTCGTGGCTCTTTGTATTACACAGAATGGAAATAATATTACAATGGTTTTTACAACATTTTGGTTATTATTATTTATTCATTTAAAAACAACATAAAAAGAGAAGTAAATAATACACTAATAAGTAAGACAAATACTATAATAAGATCAAAATGTTTGCAAAATAGGTTTAAAATGTATTTAAAAAATGTTTTTTTTTTCAAGAAAGTTATTTTATTAACCACAATATTACAATTGATAAGTTCATTTCTTTCATATCTATGTGTGTGTGAATGAATTTAAAATAAAAATTTAAAGGTATGCTTTCTATTGATATTCAAAATGTATTAATTTCATAACATATTTAGTTTCTTATTGATTAACAGGTTGCATTAGATAGCAATATTCACGAATATGTAGGGAATTAAAAGCATTTTATTTTTAAAATTTCTTCTGCTTAAAGGTTGTGGGTTTTGCAAACGTTGACAAATCCAAAGTTTAAATACTTGTTTTGATGTTTCATAAATATTATACTGTTATTAATATAGAATTTTGTTACAAATATTACTTATCTTTTGTATTTGTCTTTGTATTGTAACTTGCATTTGTCTTAAAATACCTCATACAGATCTGAAATACTTAGATTTTGGGCCAAAATGGCGCAATTTAGGCGTATTCTATGTTAAAAACGGCATTTCTAGTGATTTGGCGTTCTGGCAACCTTTACTCGTTGCATTAGCTGAATTGGAGCTGTGTAATTGTGATTTCTACAACTGGGATTTCCTGTATCATGTTCAAATTGCCACGAATAAAAGTCTTGAGATTTTTAAAAGCTTGTTTTACCGACTCTCCATCTACATAAACCCCGAAAAAAGCGGTACAAACTTTGTCTTCAATTATTTAATTGTTTTGAAACATGAAAAGTTAATGAATCTGAAAACATAACGTCATAAACGATCAAATCATACAGAATATCTGTTGTTGCTTATGACACTTGGACAAGCCAAGCTCGCTATGCCTTTGGCTGTGAGAATTAAGTCAAAAGGAGCGTCTTTCGTTTGGATCAGAGCACCACGAAGGTGAAAGTACGTCTTTGCTCTTTTTAAGGTGCCTCGTCATTTTGAGCCGCGGTCAGGTGACGAGACCACACCTTTGAACGTCACAGATTAACGTAGACAAGTCCCCAACCCGCGGAGTTCCAGCAACCCAGTGAAGGAGAGTACACCGTGGTCACCCTCCCAACCACTGCCCGCGGCAAATGATGCTTCACTTTGCTGAGCTTACGGGAAGTGGCGTGAAGCTACTGAGCCACTGGAGCTCGGCAAAATATCTAACTTAACTAATAATATCTAACTTAATAGGCACTACGGCAAATGTATATTATTGCACTAAATTTAAAAATTTTTAAAAATAGACACCTTTTAAGTATAATTTCCTTTCTCTATAATTCGGCGAATGAAGATAAATATTCATAATTGTAAAGATATTTTTATTCCTTCATTTTCGTTTAAATACTTAAAACATTTTTCGTACAAGGAAATATTCACCAATATCAGTTTATAGGGTTTGAAAATTGTGTAAAAATCTATCTTTGATCAATGATTTTTTATAAGAGAGGAAATTTCTTCATTTAAATACATTTACCATTGAAAATACATCTTTGTGATTTAAAATTTTTGAAAAACTCTGTGTGACAACTTTACTTCTAATTGTTATAATATACGTACACAAGAATCACATATTTCATGTGAATCTTGTGTGCGCATATATGCGTGCACTCAAAAGTATCACAAGCATTTATTTTTATTTAATTTTTAAAAAAATCATTAATAAATTTGTATTTTTTAGTATCTTATTGGATTTTTCTATTTTAGGATTTTCATGATGCTGGGTGTGAAAAACAGGTTCGATCTGCATTTTCTCAAATAAAAAAGTGGGCTGCTATGGGCCAAACTGGTGAGCGTAAATAAGATTATTTCAGATTTAAATATATTTACAGATTTTATTGAAACTTATACATTTATTTTTAAATAAAATAAACATATCTATAAAATTAATTTGGTGCAATTCATATCATTGTGAATAATATGTGAAAATTACTAAATGAACATTAATAGACATTCTTTTCTATTTCCACGAACTAATTTATCATTTCAACATTATTTTAATTTCTTTCATATAGGTCATAAGCTCAAAAAATGTATTCCTTACAGAGTGAGGAAAAATTACTAAATTTTATAATTGCAGAATATTTTAACAGGTTACTTTGTTTGAATTTATTTTAATGAAAGAACTTCGGGAAAAAAACCTTGCAAATCTTAATGAATACCATATTATCTTTAAAGAGATATAATCCTGAGACTGAATTTCTGATAAATGATGTCAGTTATATAGAGTTTTATTCATAAAAAACAAAATATCTGAAATATAAGACATGTTACATTAATTAACCGAGGCAAAAATACTTTATATAAAATTTACAAAATAATTCAATGATGCAAAATTACGAATGGTACATTCAGAATATAAACTCTCATATTCTTTGAAAGAATGTCAATCATTAAAAAAAGTTTAAAAAAATTTGTCAGCAGGAAAAGTGTACTTTTTTTATTTATTTTCTTCGTACATTTATTCTTTCAACCACTAAAATTAGACACAAATGTCTTATCTATGCTACCAAATTCTGGTTTTTGTGAATTTTCATATTTATCTGGCAACCTGGTTTTGATTATGTCATAGATATGAAGTCCTATAAGAATTATGCAGAAAGTTATATTTCGGTAACCCTAGTATTACCTCATCTTGGCAACATTTCTTCATCACCAAAAAAAATTCAGAATTTATCATCTTAGATTATAAGGCATAAGGTTCCTAAGAATATTTTTTAAACTTGGTATTCAATCTTAAGGCTGCAATTGAAAATATAATAAAAAATATCAGCTGATAATATATATATATATATATTGATCTGATTTTTTTATATGTAAGCCAGAGGTTTGATTTAATATATTTGTCACTCTATCTTTATTTCTTTTACACACGATGTCAATTCAACTGTATCCTTCAATTTGAAACGAGTTTCAAACTCCTAGAAATATCTGTACTTGAAATGAGAGCTGAACCTATAAACTGAAGAACAGGTGCTAATACTCAATTGTAAGCTGCTCATTTCAGTTATGGGAGATGAACACTCAGTTATCTTTGAGTAAATGGCAATCACCGAGTTCATTTTTGAAACTAAAGTTATTTTTATAACTATTTATAATGATTCGTTTTCCAAGTTAAATTATTAATGCAGTAAATGAAGATGCAAATTTCAACAAACTAGCATATAAATAAAATAGAGTTTACCTTATTTTACAGCCTTAAAATTTCATTTGAGTCATGTTGGCATTTCATTACAGGTTACCAAGAAATATCTCGTACCTTCCACCTTTGCAACCCATTAACTAATAGCCAAGACTACGATCATTTCTTGCGATGGATTCGAAATGCTTTTGTTATAGTGGCCATGATGGATTATCCTTACCCAGCCAAAGCCATGGCCACACTTCCAGCATACCCTGTCAAGGTACATATTCTTTAAAATAATAAAATAATTTATTCAATAAATATATAACTTATTATATATATATATATATATATATATATATATATATATATATATATATATATATATATATATATATATATATATATATATATATATATATATATATATATATATATATACATAAGAAATTCTTATCTCTGATAGGCCATGTGTGCCCGTTTGAATAATGCCACAAGACCAGCTGACGGACTATATAAAGCAATTTCCATTTTATATAATGCAACTGATGCACCATCCAGTTGTTTTGATATTTACGCTCAATATATATACTGTGCTGATCCCACAGGTTGTGGATTAGGATCTGACAGCAAAGCATGGGACTATCAAGTAAGTTGTAGACAATGAATTTCTATCCAAATTACACTGCTGGCCACCGTAAATGCAACACCCTGAAGGAAACAGGCAAATAACATGGAATTTACAACGGGCATCAGCGTAGGTGAGATATGTAAATGATGAGAATTACTGCGCAGAAGCGCATCTCGCACGCCTGGACACCACTCCAAAGAGCTATTTAAGGTTTGGAGATTTCGACGATTTCGTATTCGGCAATTGTGTTTTTCTTGGGGTTTTTTCAAAAACAAAAAAAAAAAAAACGATCGTTTATGATTTGTAGAAAACAGCGATCATTTTTTGATCAAGTATCCGAGTTCCACAGAGGAAGGATAAGGGCTTACCGAGATTGTGGATTGTCTTTCAGGGAAATCGGTAATCGTGTTGTTAGAAACCAAACAACTGTAATGCGGATATGTGATCATTGGATGCAAAAAGGTATGACGGACCGACGTGTTTGATCGTATCCATCTCAGTGCACCACTTCCCGTAATGGCAGGCAAATTGTGTGCATGGCAGTGACGGACCGCTCAGTCCCATCACGAACCATAGCACAGCACATTCAGTCTGTAACGCATCATCCAGTGTCTGCGCTTACCATTCGATGCAGTGTATAGCCGAGTGGTCTGTCCGCAAGACATCCATTACTTCGTCTACCATTGACGCAGAGCCACAGAAGTCTCCACCCCCAGTGGTGCGATAAAAGGAGGATGTGGACGGCAGAATGGAATGAAATTGTCTTTAGTGACGAGGCACGTTTCTGTCTGCAGCACCACGATGGTCGCATTCGAGTCTGGAGACAACATGGAGAGAGAATGCTGAACAGCTACGTTGTGCTACCCCCAAACTGGTCCTGAACAGGGTATTATTTTATGGGGCAGTATTGAATATCACTCTCGCACTTCTCTAGTACGCCTTGCCGCTACTTTAAATAGCCATCGCTACATCTCTGAGGTGTTGGAGCCAGTTGTCGTTCCTTATCTTCAGGGCTTGCTCATAGCCTTATTTCAACAGGATAATACGTAACCACACGTGGCACGCATTGTCCAAGTGTCCTTCGTCAATCGCCAGATTGAATTGCTTCTCCAGCCGGTTAGCTCTCCTGATCTTTCGCTGATAGAATACACGTGGTCCATGGTTGCCCAACGGTTGAACCAGATTACAATTTCAGCTGCCACACCAGATCAGTTTTGGCAACGTGTGAAAGCTGCTTAGTCTGCTGTACCCCAAGAACATATCCAAAGTCTCTTTGAATCAATGCCGAGGCGTATGGCAGCGGTGATCTCCGCCACTCTGGCTTCTGATTTTGGCAAGAACCACACTTCACAGAAGTCTATGAATTTAATCCTTTGATACTTGGTCAACATGTTATCAACATAAATTCTGTTGTGATATCTCTTATCTTTCTTGGTGTTTCAATTTGGGTGGCCAGCAGTGTAGATGAAAATTTAATTTTGACATACATCTATAATGAATAATTCCTTTTTGCTTATAAAGGTTTGCACAGAAATGAGTCTAGAAGCCAGCACAAATGGTGTGGATGATATCTTCCCAGTCCTGCCTTTCAATGCGTCGATGAGAGATGAATATTGCTTGAAAACGTGGAAGGTTCTCCCGAGGAGAAATTGGCTAGATGTTATTTTCTGGGGAGAAGGTAGTGTTTTTTAGTTGAGAAATTTTTGTTTTCATGTTTTTATTGAAATCTTTCTTCAGAATTCTAGGTTTCATCTTGTTGAGAAAGATATAAATTTCATGAATCTTATATTTTGATAACCAGTTGTTGTTGTTGCTAATTTCCATGTCCAACCTCTGCTAGATGAGATCTATGAGTTTATTCATCCTATAAAAATTATAGACTAACATAGGTAAATCTAGTAAGTCGTCGTATGAAAAACCTAGTCACCTAAGATTATATGCCGGAGAGTTTATTTGAAAACAAAACAAAGCTAGTCATGTGAAATGGTGAAAAATAAAGGTGTTCAAAAATTGATGATTTATGCACAGATAATATTTTTTTGAACTCTTGAAAACTCAAGCGTCTCATGGCATAAGCTTGTGACATTCGTCTACAAATTATTATAGCATTTTTTTTTAAATTTCAAATGTCTTATTAATTAATTTTATTTTAAATTTCAGATATTTCCTCTTCATCAAATATAGTATTCAGCAATGGCAACTTGGATCCATGGGCTCCAGGAGGGGTGAGACATATATATCACAATTATTAAAAATTATATTTATGTGACTCTTGTTGGCATACAATGTATGTCTGTATGAAGTAACTGACATTAATTAAGAAATTTTCATTACTATGTAGTGGAAAACTTTCTAGCTTTTATCTTTGATCTTTTGAGAATTTATGATTAAATTCTGTTAATCATAGCTGTTAATTTTGGAATCAAAGGGAAAATTTTAATTTTCAATTTGTGATTTTTGAATAATATTGGGAAATTCTAATTTTCATAATTATATTCTTAAAAATTGTCAAATCAATACAAAATTCTTGATTTCTGA
This sequence comes from Latrodectus hesperus, assembly GCA_037975125.1. Lineage (NCBI taxonomy): Eukaryota > Metazoa > Arthropoda > Arachnida > Araneae > Theridiidae > Latrodectus > Latrodectus hesperus. Next base: position 96,002,809 of record CM075857.1, on the reverse strand, counting down.
GAGTAGAATATCAAGATCCCTTTCCTATAAAATATTTATATCATTATGTAAACTCGAATTTTTTATGTTTTTATTCAATGACTGAATCTAAGTTCTGAAATCATTCAACTTCAGTAATTAACCTAATCATATATATTTTAATATTTTATAGAATTATCCTTTTCCTCTATACTAATTGTTTCTTTAATTTTACTAAAGCATTAAATTCTTTTTTGGAAATTTAACTGCTTGAAGTTTTGAAAAGATATTATGTAACCATTCTACAACATATCATTGTCATTACAATTTTGTTTGAAATATTCGATAGTGGTTAATAATTTATGTAGCTTAATAAGTACCAAAGATCAGCAAAATGTGTTAGTTATATATGTGCCAGACGATTTTATTTTTTGGTTACTATATATTGTTAGGAAGTATTGATTATTGGATATCTTGTATTGATTACATTATTAAATTATTAAACATTATTAAAAATATGATAACTCTTTTTTTTAATAATGGATATCTTGTATTGATTACATTATTAAATTATTAAACATTATTAAAAATATTATTCAAAATATGATTACATTATTAAAAATATGATTACTCCATGATATCGGCTATTATTATGAGAAAAAATCGTGAGTATTCTATCGGTTAACATATATGTCTGTTGAACAATATACACGTCGATCATTTTGTACTCTAGAAACTAGAACTGTTAAATTATTGAACATACCACGAGAAATGCAAAATTGGAACATTATTCCTACTAAGCAAATATAAAACTGGTTTCAGATTGATAAACGTGTATGATACAAGTTCATGTAATCTGAATATGACTGTGCAGATATGAGTAAAGTATTAAGCTTCGTTTTTAAGCTGTGCTACTGGATAAAAAAATCGACGACACATAAATACCTACAATAAATTTTAACTGAGGGGCTTACCTCAGTAGTATATTAGGCACCCTATAAGATTTAAGATCAGGAAAGTTAACTTTCTATGTGTAGCAGCTTAATTCAAAGTTATAAGAAACAATATATAGCTTTAAATTCTGATATATATTTTTTTGAGAGAATGAAAACAATCTTTAATTAAAATGATTTTTTGATTACAATGATTAAGCAAGATTAATGTTTAGTGTTGTCTGACTCACCAAACATCAACTAAAAATTCAAATATCTATTGCTAAGAAGCTTAAAGTTTTTCAATTATTTTCATTAATGAATTGTTTCGATTGATATCCAAAGTTAATTTCTATTAAAAATTTAAATAATTTTGTGACTGTCTTAATTTTTTTTCTTTTTTATAGATTAAAGAATTTATATTTTTCCCTATTAGTGCTTTCTCTCTTTCGTTCGATGGTGTTAGATTACTCAATCATTCCTTTTTGTCTTTGTTTATCTTTCTTTTAACTTAATTCTTTTTGCACTCTTTCATCCATATTTAAACAAACATTTTTTCAATATGTAAGGTTTAGCAATTTGTAATGTTTTGGAAATTTTAGCCTCATTTTTTATTGATAAAAATATTTTGAGTTGTTCGAAATTTCTAGTTGATACTAAAAAGCATAATATTTTGCATTATAAAATGTAAACACACCTTGCAAAAAATGGCTTTAAATGATTTTAATATCCTTTATATTCAAAATAAATTTTTAATTTATAAAGTGGGAAAGATAAAAATAATTTTAAATAATAAGAACATTAAATTCAGATTTCGGTTTTTTTAATGAAAAAGACTGAATTTTTCAATTCAGTCTTTTTCAAATGTACTTGTGAACAATCTTCATGAAGTAATGCATTGCTATATAATTACGTATCCAAGGTAATATAATATACTACATATAAATAAAATTCTAGCGTTGGACAATTAATTGTAATGTGCAAAATTATATGATTTTCACATTCACTCTTCTTAACAATTTATGTCAACAATGAAATGATGATGGCATCAAGGGAAATTCATCAATTTGAGGCAACGCACTTGAATGTATAATGTAAGGCCCTAATTACGTTCATAAGTCATTATACTGCAAAGTTCTGTTTCATTCTCTTAACAATAAGCAATGATTTCTTTCAACTAGCAATATTTTATGAATGGCGTTGTGAATGTTATAGTATTCTATGGAGCATTATCCAAATTAACTAATACTTGGAGAATTAAAAATGTAGCAAAACAGTTCGCAAAAGCCCGGTTCGGCACTATCTATATACTAGATTATATTGTTATTCTCACGGTATGTCTCTCATATTGTGTTCATGGTATTCCTAAAGACTGTGATAATTTTAAAATTATAAATATCAAAACTAACAGTCAAATATAATAAATGGTGACTCCACTACAACCATATTTAAATCAGAATTGCTATATTGGCTTATTATTGGTTTCCTAATAACACTAAAGTCATATAATTTTGGTTTTGCTCTCTCTCTTAATATTTAATATCTCTCTAATTTCTGCGACTCATATATTTAAATTTTACTTTAAATTAAAATGTAATTTCTACTGTAACGGTTATTTACTAAACACAGTAAATATAAAACTTTATAAAATACGAAGATTATAGTTCAATTAAAAAAATAATGAATGGATTCCAAATTATTTCTACAGATATTTTCTTTAGACTATATTACTTCAATTCTAGTTGTAAGAAAAACTATGTTTAAATATATTTAAAAATATTTCAATTTTTTAATCTATAATACTACTACAACACTAACTAAAATATATTTTTATTTCTAACGATTATAACTAAATATTAACCTTTTAGGTCTTGCATGATATCTCAGATACACTGGTATCTGTTATTATCGATGGAGGCGCGCACCATCTTGATCTCCGGTAATTTTTTCAATTCAGTTCAATTTTAATTTTTAAATTTAGTCAGAAGTTTCCAACATTTTATATTTAATTTTATCTGATTATATCATTGTAAAATTTGTCATTTGTGAATTTGTCATGTTTAAAAACCTCTTAGAAAACATACAGATTTTAAAAGTAACCCGTATAAAGATATAAAATATATTAATCGATATTATATTTTTCTGTATCGGTTTAATTTAGAGAGATATGAGCAACCATTATAGACATATACAGGGTGTCCCGAAAGGTCGTTGCCAAAATTAATGTGCTGGTCTGTCATACCATGGCAAACAAGATTTACTTAAAAACTTGTGTTCTAAAATGCAAATAGCGACCACTAGAGGGCAATGTTCGCAGGCTGATGGGAGAGTGGGAAGTGTGATTATTTCAGGCGACGACGCTGCAGGAGAACGATGAATCGGTTTTCTAATGAAGAATTGGCCGATATGATTTACGCGTATGGTGCTGCGGATGGAAATGGACGAGACGCGGGAAGGATCTACCTTGAGCGCTTCCCAAATAGATGTCAGCCAAGTCGTGCTTTGTTTGGGCAACTGTTTCGCAGATTGTGCGAGGCAGGAGCTTTACAGAAAGGTAGCCACAACGGTCGAGAACACACTACACGCACCCCTGTCGCAGAGGAAGCTGTTTTACGGGAATTTGAAAGGAACCCGGGAACAAGTCTCTGAGCTATCGAACGCGTCTTAGGTGTACCTCGTTCCATCATTCAGCGCATACTGCACGAGGACAAACAACACCCCTACCACATCCAAAGAGTACAGGCACTGTGCGATGATTATTATTCCCAACGCATTGCATTCGCATGCTGGTATTTGCAAAAACGGATTGCACTGATGGATTTTCCATGACGGATTTTGTTTACTGACGAAGCATCTCTTACACGGGGCTGTGTTCTGAACCTGCATAACATGCACGTGTGGGCGCATGAAAACCCAAGATATACACATGCTCATGCAAATCAACGACGCTTCAGCATTAACGTTTGGGCTGGTATTATCGGTGACATGCTAATTGGCCCTTACCTACTTCCTGAACGCCTCGATGGGAATAACTATCATACTTTTCTAGAAAGGGTGTTGCCGGATCTGTTGGTTAACCTTCCAGCAGCTACACGACGAAACATGTGGTTTCAACATGATGGAGCGCCTGCGCATTTTAACCACAGTGTACGGGAATATCTCGATAGGATATACCCTGATTGCTGGATTGGCAGTGGTGGACCAGTCCCATGGCCACCGCGATCCCCTGACCTGACTCCCCAGGATTTTTACCTGTGGGGATACATGAAATCCTTGATATACGAGATTCCCGTGACATATCGGACACGGATCTCGTCGCCAGGATCGTGGAAGCGGCAGCACGTATGCGTCGACGTTGTGAAGCTTGCATTGTTGCGATTGGAAGGAATTTTGAACATTTTCTGTAATTTAATCATATTATTTAATAAAAGACAAATTGAAACCTCTTTCAGCATCATTTCTTTCTCCCCCTCTACGCCTGCAAACATTGCCCTCTAGCGGTCGCTGTTCACATTTTTGGACACAAGTTCCTATGTAAATCTTGTTTGCCATGGTATGACAGATCACCACGTTAAGTTTGGCAACGACCTTTCGGGACACCCTGTATAAGTAACTATTAAAGAAATAGTTAAATATTTATGATTATAAAATAGATTTAAGCTTTAATTAAAATTTTTAAAGATATAAATTAATCATTGATTCTATCGTGACATTAAGTTTTTATGTGATGTGATATAATCGGATAGAATATTTTTTAAATAAGTCATTAAAACTTTTAAAAAAGATATTTTTCGTTCACGAAACTAAATTGAAACATTGTTAATGAATTTTAAAGAAAATATTATACTGTGTGAAAAGTTTAATTTTCAAGTTCAAACTTTTTTTGTTGATTCGATGTTTTCTCATCAACTGCAGTGCTTCTTCCTTAATACCAATTGCATATATTCACTTTAATAAAATGTAAAACAATATTATAATACTTAAATAAAAGAGAATTAGATGGAAAATAAATTTTAATTTATGCGTAACAAATATATTATGATAAATAACGTTAATATCCCGTTTTTTTCATGCTTAAATAAAAAAATATATGATTTCAATGATTTATCAATGTTTCGTTTTTTATTTTTAAAAGTACTTATTTTCAATATTTTATTTATAGAGGAGACAATGATTTGGATCCTCCTTCTGTAAGAGCTGCTAGAGACTTTGAAGCTGCAAATATTAGAAAATGGTTGCAAGACTATTATACAAAAAATTTCTATAACCACCTTTAAAATGTACTCAAAATAAGGAATATATATAGAAATACAGTAAGGAATATGTAATGAGAGAATTTATGTAAAAGTACAATATGCACATGAACGGATATACATACTACATACAGTGAATATAAAATATGCTTGTATATCTACATAAATATTTAAATGATTATTTCGGTGTATTTTTTGTCATATTTATTATTATAATTTATAAAATTGTATTTAAATCATTACATTACTTTTTAATCATTAGCTCAAATTAACAAATTACGTTATTGACAAGTTAAAGTATAAGCTTATACCCCTTGGTTTGGCAAAAAATTTATTGATAAAATTTAATTTCTGGATTTCTGTTCAGGGTTGCCATTTTGTTATTCACATTTTGGGGTCTGCCTTGGCGCCCAAAAATATTCACCAAAAAAACTGGGGGTACCTTAAGTAAACTTTTACCAAATTAAGTATTGAAAAGTTATAAATAAATTTAATAGTACTTTACTATGGGTAGCCAATACTTTAGAGTGCCCCTAAGTTTCTCCCGAATTTGGCGCCATATTGTTAACATTATTGGTTTATTTCTGGTTGATCTCTACCATGTTTTCAACACCGTACTGTTACCTCAAGTATGCACGAAAACAAACTTGGTGAAAAAGATCGCTAAGTTTCACCAAAGAGCTCCCTAAAGTATATTTTTCCCGTTTATTATAAGAATTATGAATACTTTTTCTTCTGCAGCACTTCACACCTAAATAATCTTAATGTTTTTAAATTTTTTCCATGTCTTTGAAATAAATGTTTAATTCAAATAAAACTAATTTTATGAAATAAATAAATTTGTTAATTGCATTTCTATAAATAAATTCTGAATTTGATGATTTTTTTGGTGAATTTTCTTTCTTATCTGGCAACATGATTTTTATTACGTCATACAGATGAAAACCAATAAGAATTATGTTGAAAATTCAATTTTGACAATCCTAGTGTTTACGTCATCGTGACGAAATTTAGAACATTTTGTTCCATTTTCGCATTTTATTATAAATTTTTTCAAGGAAACTTCGTAAGAATTTTTTAGTGTGTTTTGCAATTTGCTTGACATTTTGGATACTTAAATTCCAGGTTGTACAGGGTGGCGCACGGCAGACGGATGAATATCAAAAGTCAATAAAACACAAAATATTAAAGAACAACGATATTTTTAATTTTGTTCTTATACACTGACAAGGGAAATTAGAGTTTAGACAGTTTTGAATAAAATATCGCCCAAATGGCGGCCCTCACACTCCACACATTGCCTAAGCCTTTTCCTGAAATTTTCATGGACTCTTTCCAGCATTTCTACAGGAATCTGTTGGATGCTGGCCTGAATGTTGCCTTTAAGGGCTTCCAGGGTCCTAGGACGGTCGTTGTAGACGAGGAATTTTAGGTAGCCCCACAAGAAAAAATCACAGGGTGCCAAATCTGGAGACCGTGCTGGCCAGTGCAAATCGCCTCGCTTGGAGATGAGGCGCCCAGGGAATCGGTCACGCAAAACATCCATACAAACTCTTGCCATATGGGCCGTGGCCCCATCCTGCTGAAACCAGATGTCATCCAGGTTCATCTGCTCCAGTTCAGGCAAGAAAAATGTCTGGATCATATTGAGGTAACATACAGAAGTCACAGTTGCCGCTCGATCATTTTCTTCAAAAAAGTAGGGCCCGATGATCCCCACCCTCGACAAAGCACACTAAACTGTGACTCTGTCAGAGTGTAGGGGCCTCTGGTGGAGCTCCCTAGGGTTTGTCCCACTCCAGTAGCGCATGTTCTGTTTATTTACACAACCGCTGAGGTGAAAATGTGCCTCGTCAGAGAAGAAAACAACAGAGTCTGGAGGCAATGCAGCAAGCATGTTTTCGCTACTGCGTTGATGTTCTTCATAATCCAGTGGTTTTAAATCTTGGGCAACAACCATCTTATAGGGGTGTAAATGGAGGTGTCCTTTGACGATTCTTTGAAGGGAACGTCTTGAAATTCCAAGGGCGCCAGCCTGTTTACGAAGGGAACGCCTAGGAGACTGCTCAACCGCAGCTCGAACTCTCTCGATGTTTTCCGGGGTTGAGACAGTTCTCCTAGGGCCCCTCCTTATCGAGGACACATTTCCTGTGTCCCTAAAGGCTTTCACCCACACAAGAATTCTGTTCCGATTGGGAACTCGACCGCGAGGGGCGATGCGGAATTCTGAACGGAAAGCGCGCTGCACGTGGACAATCGAACGGCCGTTTGAAAAATATGCTTCCACGCAAAACACACGCTGCGCTACAGACTATTCCATCTTGTGAACTGACTTTGATATGGAGACAAATTTCCGATCTCGCTCTTTCGAACCTCACCTTCTTCGAGCAGCGCCAACGGTTAGGAAGCGAGCAATGGCCTTTTCAAATCCATCCGTCTGCCGCGCGCCACCCTGTATTACTCTTTTTTATTATTTTACGTCACAATTACAACATATTCGGTCGGCATTACGTCACAATTACATCATCTAAGTAACATTTCGTCGTCGCGAAAAAATCTCAAAATTTGAGACCCTGGATTATACTTCACCATGCCCCAATACGTATATTATTTAAATATCATGAATATAATTTTTCTAGTATTAAATCTGTGTTTTATTAAATTAAACAATTGTAAAATAATCTGTAAAAAAATTGGATGCGTCAAAGCATCCAATTTTGAGCCAAAATTAAAATTCAATCGCAAGAATTAGCGCTTAATTAATAATTAAAATATTTCTTTTACCTATTCCAAAAAAAATTAATTTTAAGAAAATTTCTTCGAAATTCGTTCTATTTAAAAAGTTGTAGTGAAGCTAATACTTAAGTGCCTATAATGCTATAATCAACAACAAAACAAAGTAAATTATTTAGTGACATATAGACAATATAAAAAATAAAATAGTTTGCATAATTTATCTTACAAATAAGTATTAAATTAAAATTCTGCAATATGTGTGATAAAAAGTAAATACTAATTTTTCAAAAATTTTAGTTCTAAACTTTTTTCAACACTTGATTGTTTAATGTTATCAAATATTATTAACGGGAATTATGGTAATATATTTAAAGTGCAAATTTTATAATTATAAAACTTAATGTACAGAGAAACATTTAAAATGTAAGTTTTATAACTGTAAAACTTACAATTTACATATTCCCCTTTCATTTAGAAATGTAAATAAACAAGATATAACCATAAAAAATATTTTTCCTAAATTTTAGTTTTCAAGTTGATTTAAATGAATGAAGATTCTATTAAGTAATTTAAATATTTTTGTATGACATAATGAATGATATAAAGTAAAATTAATACTTTAGAGATTAACTTTAAAAATAATTAACAATTTATATGATCTATATTAAAAATATAATAAGTTTATTTTAGAATTGATCATTTTTTAGAAATTTTTATATGATGCTTTAAAGCTATATATTTTTAATAAAAACAGTACGAAAAAGACTTATCTATTCTCACGTTTTCTTCATAACTGATAATCTATGGTCTTCTAAAATTATACTTATTTTGCAAATAAAATATTTTGCCAAACTATAAAGTTAATAGCATTTTATTTTAATAACTTTTAGTTAATAAAATAAACACTAATAACACTAATACTTTTAATAATTTTCAGCTTATAACGCAAATTTTACTCACGAAAATATTTTATTTGATATGCAAATACAATAATTTAGAAAATTTCATGTATTTTTAACTTAAATTCATTTTAACATTCGTTAGACTTAAATGTAATGGTTTTAATCATCACTTTGTTTTTCAAATTTACATAAGCATTTGATTATTTGTATTTATTACGATTTGCAATTAATTATTAATATGAAGCATGATATGCGTTTTGATGAGCACGTAAAACTTTAATTAATGTAGTGGTAAAAACAAGTTTTTCATGAATACTCACATTTGTCCTATTCTATTCAACCTATTCCATACATTAATTTTTGTAGTAACATTAACTATACAGCAATGTGTAGAAACAGCGTAATGGTTATTATGAACACATTAATTTTTCTTCAGCAAAAAGCCAAAATATCAGGCGATACTCTCGCCATATAAACTTTCAATATACTGTATTGAAAGCTTATATTCAATATACGCTTAATGCAGAATGAAACTATAACAGGTTTGATTGGAACAGATTGTTTTGCACTGTTGAATTAAAAAAACACAATGAAAAATAGTTGAGTCAAAGAATCGCTTACGTCAATATAGCATCATTTCTTTAAAAAGTTCATTAATATTTCATACTCAACTCTATTTGACAATTACACTTGAGTACATGTCTCTGGTTTTAAGCAGCAACCAAACATCAATCGCAATCCAGCTTGGCATCTTCGACAGATACTTAACAGAGTAAGTGGAGTCCATAGCGTGTGAAGTTCTCTTACGAAAAGAAGCCAAAATCTAATGGTTGGTCCAGCGAGAACCACCCCTGTGACATGCTCCAGAAATCGGAAAAATCCCCATGGAGTCCACAAAATAATGAAGCCAACAGTAACCATGAAAGTACCCACGTGGTCTGAATTGAATCGATCCCCGTCGTCCTTAACTACAACTGTTGGAGTGATGAAAATGCAACTGTATGTGTAAGACAAAGTCAGCAAGCTGGGCATCAGTACCAAACAAGCCAATGTAACACTATAAGGAAGCATACTGTTGATGTCCAAGAGACACATGAAGCTCTCATGGTAAAAATGTCCTTTTGAATCTCCGATGAGAGGAGGACAACACAGGAAAGTCGCCATCACCCAAGAAAACAGAATCCAGCACTTGCATCTTGTTCGAGTTTGTATCACATCGTATCGGCAGGGTTTTCTGACGGCAAGGTAACGGTCCACGGACGTCCACATGAATGTATACATGTAAACAGCTGAAAGACTGACATGTAGATACCCACTGATGCTGCAAAGCATATAGGTGTAGCATCCCAAGATGTTCGACTTAGCAGCGATTGACAGAGGGATGACAATCGTCGAGACCAGAAGATTGGCAATCGATAACGACAGAATATAAAAGTCGAGCACTTGTGTTCTCTTCGGCACACAATATATTGAGCAGATTGTAATGAGGTTGCTTGTAGATGAAGAGATGCAGAGGGCAACGACCAAAGCTGTCTCCACTATCGTGTTGACTGGGACGAATTGAAGAATGTCTTTCGTCACAAATATTTCCCTAAATGTGTAGTTGTCACCTTCAATGAATACTTCTGAGAAATTTCTTGTCATTTTGTTCAGAAAAATCTGTATAAAGAAGAAATTGTTTGATTAATGAATATAAGCAATTTAAATGAAGTATATTAAAATTTTTATAATCATAATATAAATAATCTAATAATAAATACTTAAAAAATAAAATTGTAGAAGTACATAAAAATAAACATTAGTTAGAGTAGATATATTTAATTGATGATATTATTATAAATAAAAAATCCTACAAATTATATCTAATTTTGGACACTTATAGTGGATTAAAAAGAAAAATATTTTTAACAGGTTGAAAAATATTGATTTAAGGTTTCTTTTTGACTACAAATTTATTAGATAAACAAATTTATTGAGTGTGTGTGTGTGTGTGTGTGTGTGTGTGTGTGTGTGTGTGTGTGTGTGTGTGTGTGTGTGTGTGTGTGTGTGTGTGTGTGTGTGTGTGTGTGTGTGTGTGTGTGTGTGTGTGTGTGTGTGTGTGTGTGTGTGTGTGTGTGTGTGTGTGGATAGACAAATAGACAGACAGACAGATGATTGACTGATAGCAGTTGGTCTTCCTAACGACTTCTTGCCACCCTCACATTGTTGGTGCTACTAAAGGATTGCATGACCAATTTAGAAGACAAATTTTTGATAATCTGAACATTGGTTTCACAGCAAATTCCACCTTTTAGCTAAATGTTTCTATGCGGTAAACATTTTAGAAATAAAGAATTACAGAATGCAATAGGTACCTGGGTCAGTGGGCTGCCAGCTCAAGAATATAACATGGAAATTTTGAGCCTAATAGCTAGATTCGACAAATGCTTAGATGTAAGAGATGTAGTTAAATAAAAGAGTTTTCTTTTCACCTATATAATAGGCTTTTTTTCCCAATAGACAGAAAGTTTTTCATTTCCTATAGCAAAACAAATTATATTTCTTGCATGACGCTTATACAATACGAAAATGATCAATAATCAATGATCGAAAGTAATTACATCTGTAAATTATTTCGCCAAAAGGTGAAAATATGTCTCATTTTAATGTCACTGAATTTTATCGGTTAATCACTGGATTCATAAGCCTGACGGAAAATCACATTTTACTTGAAATTTCATGCAGAATAGCCAAATTAATGATGTTTTTTTTTATTTATGTCATCTACTATCAATATTTAATTCAGTGATAGAAGTATACAATATTTACTAATTTTAGTATAACGCCATTTTTAAGTTAGAATAAATTAGTATTTCAAATGCGCAAAAGAGTAGTAGCACATATGAATAAGTAGTAGTATATATAAATTGGAAAAAAATCATTATAAATAGGTTTTATAAAGAATAAATTTGTTGTACAGTAAATTGAGTTTAAATTTTTAAAATTAAGATCCATTTATCATTCGAATGTAATGAAGTATGTTTTTCATACATTTTTTCACTTAATAATGACATTTTTTAATACATGTATTTTTGTATGTGTATTCACATTCTATCTTTCAAGACTAACTCTTTGTTGTGTTAGGTGGGACCTAACTCAAATTAGTTATATTAATATCAAAAATAAATGAAAGGAATACACGTGTTACTTATATTGCTATCGGATTAATAAAAAAGTAAAAATAACAATCAATATATTTAATTTAAAAATAACATAACATAATATTCTTTACCGTCATATATCTTTCCTTAATTTGCGTTATAGAATAAAAATTTACTGACCAAAAAGGATAAAGATTCCCAAACATATTTATAAAGTATATACATTTCAATAAATAACCTTTTATGGTAATGAACATGCAAAGATTAATTACACATAAAAAATTACTTTAAATATTTCAATTTCATTATTTTTAGAAATTTAAACAATATTTATAAAACACAATTTTAAATTTTACTTATTCTAATAGACAAGTTTTTATATTAAAATATGATATATCAAGCTAATGTAATTAATAATGAGGTATAAGTACTCAGATTTTATCAAATAACAACTTATTTACAATCTTATTTTTACATACAATCATTAAATCACAACTCAATATTGTATTGTTAGTTTAATAATTTTGAATGCTATTAAATTAATTTTCATTGTATAATAATGCAACATAAAGAAACTTGCTTTTAGAGTTTTACCAAATCTATTTTTTTAATATTTAATTGTTGAAAATTTAATATTTGAGTAATCATGTAATATCGTTAACAATAACATAAAAATTTAACTAGAAAATATTGTAAAAAAACAAATAATCAGCATGAATAAACACAAATCCGTTTTTTATTTTATCTCTGAAAATTTATGTAAGTGGGTGGCAAATTTTTGAATGATAGTGAAAATTTTATTCATTATAACAAAAAGAAAATCTATTACAAAAAAGAAACTGTAAAAAGTAATATTTACCATAACAAAAATAAACAATTAAAAAATATATAATAATTAAAAAATTAAATTTCAAATAATAATTAGAAATTATGCACATACGATTTTCATCTTTATAAGACATAAATAAATAACAGCTATAAATTTCTTTATGATCAAATAATTTAAATGTTACAAAACCATATTTCATAAAATTTACAATATTTATTGCTAAAATGTTGAAGCAATAAAGATATTAAGTATGATTTAATTCAATATTTTACATTTCTATTTATTTGAATACGTGAAGAAAATATTATAAAAATAATACATTCAAAGACGTATTCAATATTTACGTATTGAAACGATTTATAATGTACAGTAATTATATACTAACGTAAAATCTTGCATAATGCATCTTACCAAAGTCTGCCTCATATTAATTACAGAAATAAAATAGAGGATGTTATTTTTAAAAATACAAATTCAAACTAACATTATCGGTAAATACATAAAACAAAAAAAAAATACTAACCTTCTTCATACAAATACACCAACAATAAGATAAAATAGAAGAAAATTTAGCATTTTAAGAATTTTCCACAGATAAATATATTATTAAAATTTTGTTTCGGAATTATCTCACGAAACTTCTGATTTATTTAATGCTTTCTACTAATGATGACATATTTATCAGAGCTGTTAATTACGCAGTTACTTCTCTCATATTTTTAAATTTCAGTGAACAATAATTCAGTGAACAATTATGCATACGTATTCGTTAAATCTGTGGAATGGAAAGTCCTATAGCCGTTCGTTGAGCAATTACCATGGGTGTATTGGTCTGCAGAAAAGATCTTCCCCTTTCAGATCAATGTCAAAATTGAGGAAGTGGATCCTCTGGCAGTGCTATATATAGGAGGAGCTTAAAGCAAAGTCGTACTTTCACCTTCGTGGTGCTCTGGTTAAACGAAAAACGCACCCTACTGACATAAACTCGCATAGCCAATGGCATGGTGAGCTTGGCTTGTCCAAGTGTCATAAGTAACAACAACACAAATCGCTTACAAAACATTTTTACTTATCCCCTAATGGATTGCCTTTCATATTTCACATAAGCACGAAGTATTACGTTTTTCACTTATACAATAATTACGTATTTAAAACTAATTTCGGTGTTTTGAAAAGTGTTTTCGTTAATATGAAGTTGAAAGAAGTCAAATTTCTGTGTCCTTCATTTGAATCAATAATGGATTTTTTAATATACCAATTGCATTTTAGTCCACTTATTAGAAGTATACATATAATTGAGGAGAAATTATTTAAATGAAAGCATTCTAACCTGATTAATTTAAATATGAAAGAAAAATAGAATACTTAATGTGACATAATAAATAATACATCATTTGCAATTTTGTCACCATTAGGGAGAAACAATAAAGGACCTTCAACACACACACAACCAAGTAAACTAGAATATTCATAATATTCTGTAACCTTTATGGATCAAATAAAATAATGTTATTTCCATAGCTATATTTTATTAAAAATTGTTTTTAAATAATCTTTTAGTTTACGCCTAAAAAGTAGTGATGTAGCACGTAATCATAGTAAAAATTTTAACAAAATGGAATTTTTATCCAGATTTTTTGTTTTAAATCCTTAATGTATGTAAAAATTAAAAATAAAACGTCTAAAAGTAACTTCCCTTTACAAGAGTTTCCTAGATAACAAGAATCAAACGTCTTTTACAAGCTAAATGAAAACATTTTGATACAGAATACTTGTGTTTAGATTTTATTATTATAGAATACATTGTTTTTGTTTATTAATAAAATGTTTCTCATTCTATATAAATTAAAATAAGAATGCTTCCTTAATATATTATAACTTTTTATGTAAGTTCACCATTAGAAATTAAATTATATTACTCACACAAATAGAAATGTTTTAGGAGGAAGTAAAATTTAATAACATGATTAGAATATTGAATAATGAGGAAAACTGTTTTTAAGAAAGGAAATGATGAAAAATGAAAAATATTTTAAAAAATTTCTTGTGTACATGCCAATTGAAATTTTTTTCAATATATTTAAACCATTTTAAAATAATTTTATTTAGAGACTGTTTTAATGTCAAATATTGATACTTAAAATATTTTTTTTATACTGGGGGTATTTGGTATAATTTCCTTTCTAAATTATTTAGCTAGATTACTTTTTCCTGAGTTTGAAATTATTTATATATTATGAAGATTTTCGATAAATTTATGCATTCAAAATAAATTTGCAGTTGAAATTAGTGCAACTAATATCGATGATAAAATAATCATAAAAAGAAATGTTTAAAGATCAAGAAATGTAGCTTTTAAAACATTTTGACGTTTGAAAAGAAAAAATACACATTGTTAAATATTTTAACGGCAGAGCAATAATTAAATGTATGAAAGATATCCTTACCTCACACGTCTATTCCCAGAAATATGTGGGAAAAATATTCCACATTATATTGCATAACTGTTCCAAGTTTTGATGAGGTACGGTTACCATAGAAACGGAAACTTCTTCGTAATTGCTTCACTTAAAGGGTGAAAAAGATCGTTCTACTGCCCACAAAAATAGCCGCGAATCGCTTTTTAAACCCTAAATTCAACAAACCGAAACACCGCACTAGATGTGGGGAAGAACGTACGTGATGTCATTAATGAGGCACGTTCTAGGACATTGAAAAATGATTACTATAGCAATAATATTCAAGCTAACTCCCTTCGGAATTAATCTGGCGATGTTAGAATAACCAGCCAAGTATCGCCTATTTGCTAAATTGGTGATCAGATGAATTCGTTTTTCTATGTTTAATCTGAATGTAACGTTACGTGATTTGCATTTAGGATCAATAGCGTAATTTTTATGTAGGGCAAAATGTCTTCCGGAGTAAAGTCTTCAGAGCAAATTTTTAAAAATAAAAGCTCGGGAGTTAAAAGTATTTCCTTTGAATTAAAATATAATATTTTATGCTTCTGATGTATGTATATTTACCCTCAAAAGTTTTTATTTAAAGCATCTCTTCATATCTTTTTTTAACCATAACATGGTTGTTTCTGCCATTAACATGTTGACAAAAGAATAGAAGAAAAAGTATACTGAAACAGACAAGACAAAACGTCGGCACAGGTGCCGTAGGATCAGTTTCACTGTACGGTCACCCTTGGCACGTTTTTTTAAAGCCAAATTTGGCGAACATTCGGACCGCCTTATTTTGGTCTGATGCGATTCTTGCGAGATGCTCAGCTTGTCTCGCGAGACAAGTCTCATGCTATCATATACGAATTTTCAGATATCGTTTCTAACCTTTCTTCGCAAAAAAATTCTGTTGAGTTGAATAAAATAAACAAAATTTGCGGTAAACAAAATATTGTCGTCGAGATTTTATGTCAACAGGTTGTCTGCTGTGCGTTCCTTTTTTTCAGCTATTATCTTGCAGAATATGTGTGGAGGAAAAAAAGCAATAAAATGTGTAATAAATTCCTTGCGTTCATCGATTCCATTATACGGGTCTACCCGCCAAAAACATCTGACACGGAGCAGGCAGTAGCGGCTTCGAAGGCAAAATTGGAGCTTGAGAGAGGTACTTTTATTGTTCATTATTTACATTATTAATAATAAATTAAATGGTCTTCATGATATGAATTTCTTATGAATATATACTGATTGAAATTCATTAATATAAAATTTAATCAAAAAATTTTATGGATAATTTAACATATGAACTTTATTATTTTACCATTGATGTTTGAAATCTATAAATTTGCATTTTTTGTTAATTTTCTAAAATGAGGGAACAAGTTCAGTATCCCCATACACTGATTTCTCGCCAAATCTGGTAACCGTTGTTTACGTTGTAGTGTTGCTGATTACAGCTTTTGTTTTCATTGTTTTGTTGCCAAATTTAGTTTTTGTTACTATTTTTATTTTTTTGTTGCCAGATTCCGTATTTCTCGTGTTTTAAATAATTTTTACGTTATAAATGTGCTTTTTTTTAGTGGCAATAGCTTAATTAGTTTCACTTCTAGAACTTTCCAGAAATTTCTTTACGAATTGTTCTACGTTTTAATTGCTAGTCATTTTAATTTCGTTTACATTAGCTGACGGAATTAGTGGATTTCCCGCTCTTGTGTTTCGTTGTCTCCAGTGTCCAACCATCGTAAATTTTTCTTTTTTACTATTTCTTTTTCATTATTATTTTTATTTGGTTTAATTTTAATATAAATTTTTTTATTAAATGATATATTATATTTTATGTATTTAAAACCGTTTAATATTCTTTTTTCCTTATTTCGTTTTCTTAATTTATTATCATCTTTTTATTGTTTTAATTACTTTATTTTTTGTTTTAATTTAAAATGTCTCATATTCAAAATGTTGTTGAAAAATATCAACAAATTATTTTACCAAAAATTAAAGATAATAATGATGGATTATTGCTCAGGATTCCAAATTATTAATTAATTTAGGATTCCCAAATATAAATTAATTTTTAACGGAAATTGGATTTGGAGAAGGTGTAATTATTTTATTTAAACTCTATTGCTCACATGTATTTTTTTTATTGTATTCTTGTTTCATTTTTATTTACTTAAAATTTAAAAAATATTTTATTCATGTTTTTTTTTTAAATTTAAAAATGTATATATTTGAAAAATAAGTTTTTGCATGCTTTTTTAAATTTTATAAAGTGTATATATTTAGAAAAATATTTTTGCATGCTTTTTTTGTAAAATTAGATAATTATTTTTACTGAAATGTGACACTGGTGACAAACGAATAAAATGTCGAAATAAATATACCAATCGGCATGTCAGCTTAACTTCATATCAAGTAAGTCCATTATTTATATTTATTTCCCTTTTTAAATTTTCTGAAATACTTATTTTTCGATCGAATTTAGGGAAATTTCCCGTTTAAATAAACGCGCGCCTAGCTTGGCAACTTGGCGACAAAAAATTCGCCGCGTCGCCAAGTGTATGGGGATACTGAACTTGTTCCAAATGAGTTAAGCATATTGATAGATACCAACAATGTATGAAATATTTGTCACTATTTCAGCCGTTTTCCTCCCGCCGTTTTCCCCGATCAGAAATTCGCCATACGGTAACCCTTGGCGACTTTTTTAAAATTTCGCCAAGGGTGGCCGTACGGTAAAATTTTTATCGTGCCGTATAATCCAGGATGCAAAACTCTGAATTTGGCGATTTTTTAGGCGGATTTTCTTATGTATCTAGCAAACTCATTTTTTTAAGTCATAGATAAGGAGATCTATAAGAATTATACAGAAAATTCTATTTTAGTAATCCTAGTATTTACGTCATCGCGTACGTTACGATTCATCATCTTAGCAACATTTTTTCATCGCCAAAAAAATTCAGAAGGTGCCAAAACTTTCACTTTATGGTTAGTTTAATGCGAGAAGCTAGATTTAAATTTTTAAAAATTTCATTAATTAATAAACTTCCATAATAATAGTTGCGATATTTGTAAACATTCTCTTTTAAATCTTAAGAATAATAGCTTGCTGACGTCAACATTAAAAATTTTCTTATTATTAGATTTTATTTTAAATTGCTCATTTTCAGGAAAATTTAAGCTATCAGTACTTATACAAAATAAAATCAACTAAGAATCTAAGTTATTTTTTATTATAATTATATAATCAATTCTATTACTTCATCAATATTTATATTTTTCCTATTAGAACTTAAAATTTTTTACAACTCCCAGTGTTTTAGCTTCCAGAGGGTCTTTCCGGGAATATTATATTCAAATGATACAATGAGACACGATAGTCTTCTAAGCTAATATCTCGACAATTAAATATGAAGAAAACAAAAACATAGCATCCAAATCTTTGCAAGGCCCAACTTTGCTAACAAATCGATTCTAGCTGTTGTATAACAACAGAAGATATGTGTTGCACCATATTTTCATGGGTACAATCTATAGGTGTGAAGGCTTGGAAAATTTCCAATTCTCCTCCTTTGAGAAACTTGAATAAAGCCAAGGAAAAATTAAGCTGGAAGGAAGAAATGCGGTAGGGATGAGAGAGAAGTATAAAAGTTACAATTGTTTTCGAGTCCAACTGCCAACAATTCTGTTTCAAAATATATCTCTTTGACTAAGAATGAGTTTGAGTTTTATCACAGATATAGCTTAATATAATGCAAAGAATGATGACAGTAGATTGTATATACATATAATAAAAATAGATTATTTAATATGGCGAATCAAAGTTTAATCTCCACTGCTTGAATGAAAGAACCTGGGTTAAACGTCTCTACCAGGTGAACTCCTCCTATTGAACTGTACACAAATATGAAGTTATTGTCTTCAATAACTTTACGTATAACCGTAGTATATTCATATACAAGTGGTGTTCATCTGAGATGGTATTGAATGGTATGTCCTGAGCCCTTGTCTACAATACCTGGCAGGCTTAACACCAGACCTAAAGTATCATTATGGATGATGATACTGGACGGCCCAAATTTGAGAACTTAATCCAACCGAACACCTATGAAATGAGATGTAGAATCCACTTTATTTGTATCCCACCTTGTGTATGTTATGGATAGCAGGGACTAGGCATAAGTTGACTCTACAACTCATTCCAAAAAATAAGTTAAGTATTGTCTAATTTTTTCCAAGCCTAAAGAAAATATCGATTTCCATAGAAAAGAAGCAAATGAATATGCTCTGGCAGAAATCTGATAAAAGATAATGTTCTTAACAATTGTTGTAACATAGATTTGCTTTAAAAAATGAATTCTAACATAGATATAAGGAAAAAACCCTAAGATGAGAAGATTCTGTGGAGTCAATGTTTTGACAACAAAGGATTGGTTTGTTTGTCGCTCAACGGTCATTTTTTGCACACGAGGACTAATTAGATCGGGACCTACGGTTTAAAGTAGATTCCAGACCACTACAAATATCCATACCCAAGGTGGGAATCGAGCCCACGAACTGTTGAACCGAAAGCAATAGCGCTAACCATTCGGCTGCCAGCTCGGCTCTGACAACAAATGAAAAGAACTGGATATTAAAAATAGAATTAAAGTCATTCATGGAGTGATCTTCAGAGGAACTCATTGATCCACAGGGGACTGTCCAACCAACAGTGATGATTACGGTGCAAAGAAAAAATTTATTTTCATAAAAAATACAAATTAGTGTTACAGTCAATGTTATTAGACAAAAATAAGCATTTACAAAAGAATGCTATATTTCTACAAAAAAAATTTGACGATTAAAATCTTTGGTATAAATTACGAACAACATTTTATTTTCAAGGTTATAAAAGTATTGTCCAGATGAGTAAAATAAAGGAAGACATGAGCACGATTTATAAAGAGAAATCCAAGATTCTTAAATTAAGTAGAGGTTCATATATATATATATATATATATATATATATATATATATATATATATATATATATATATATATATATATGTGTGTGTGTGTGTGTGTGTGTGTGTGTGTGTGTGTGTGTGTGTGTGTGTGTGTGTGTGTGTGTGTGTGTGTGTGTGTGTGTGTGTGTTAGTAGGATCAGTTCAGCAGCAAACCATTTCATCTTTTTCTGCAATTATTTTGCTTACTTTTAGTATAATATTCAAAAATTTGAGATTAGTATTCAAAACACAAAAATTACTTTTCTCTCTTCTTGAAAAATATCAATTTCACATTTGAAAGTTAAAAAGTCTAAAATAATAATTCATTTAATGAGATTCTTTTAGAATAACTGATTCAATTCGGTATGAGTGACGTTTAACAGAATCCACTTTCTATTGTGGATTAATAAAAAAGATACCTTAAAATTAAACTTTGCTCAGAATTTTTTCATTGTTAGTTTTATAAATTAACTACAAAAAAAACTGAGTTTCTAGTCTGTTTCCTAATTGCATACAGTCGTATCTTTACTGATGAAAAAAATTTAATAAAATATTTTACAGATTATTATCGTAATAACATTTTGACTTCAGTGTGTCTGGATTCAAAACACAAATCATATGAAAGATCAGACCTCTAGTTGGTCAAACTGGACAGCTGTCTAAGGCTCTAATTTCAGAGATAAGTCCTAATCACCAAACTTTTCATCAAACTGAAACGAAAGTGACCTTTAGTTTTTATACGCCTGATTGCTCCAAGATCTGGAACTCATCAATGGTAGTTTTCACCAACGAAATTTCCTCAAGTATCAATATCTTATATTGATAAGAGAAACGCGAGTTTCTCTTTATTTTATTTTTCTCAAAACTAGCTTTATTAAAAGTGACCTACCTTAATGGGAAAAAATAAGTAAAAGGAGATCGTAGAATTTCGTAATTGTCTCAGAAACGTTCTTGTTGTTGTGGCTTATCCTCCTTTTGTCTGACTTCGTCAGACAAGGTCCATAAGACCACTGACCCGAAGAAAATCTGAAACAAAAAGGGTGGGAGAATAAAGGTCCTTTTTGGTGAGCCCCATGCAGTCAAGAACATGTTCAGGGGAGGTCTGTTGGGCTCGGCATTTTGTGCATAATGAGTAGGTCTTCCTCCCCTCTAAAAATGAGAGACTTTTTGTGTGGCCGCTTTTGAGTCTTGTTATTGCAGTTCGGGTGTCGCATTTGAAGCTGAATGATGATTCAGGTTCGCTGCTCCCATTCCAGTGTTGCCTGGGTGGGTTTCTCCATTCCTTCGAAATATCACTAGCAGATCCTTCGGATCAACAGAAGCTGCATCTCACCTCCACATCATGACCTCTCAGAAACGTAAATATATATTAATGAAGTTAATTTAAAGTATGTGAATCTACCCCTCCTAATTATCTAATAAATCCAGGTACTGAAAATAATCAACATCGCGATTTTAAGAGTTTTAGAAGTTTCCAAAATTTACATCGAATTTATAACATCTTGACACCGACAAGTATTATTATCATACATGAATTATTTAACATCGATATAATTTCTCTGGTATTTTGGGGATATCACAAATTAATAAATAATTTTTCAACCAAGCATTTTTATAGTAATGATTATCTATATATTTTGCCTTAGCCATTTAAATGTTGTTGTGATTCATCAAATTACAACTTATAATAGAATTAATAACACCAATATGTGAATAATCCACATAAATAGTAATTTCTAGTCTGAAATTTGGATACTATAAGTAACAAAACATCAACCACGAATTTGTTTTTCAGGCATAAATATAGAAAAATTCATACCAAAAAAAGCGAAATACTTTGTTTACAGTACATAGCGACGAAATAAAATTAATTTTAATAAATATTTCATTCCTCCTTTTTTACTTTTTAACATTCCTAAGAATTTTTTAGAGCATGTTTAACATACTTTCTAATTTACATAGAGACATATCAGCACGGTATTAAAAACACTTTTCGTGTTATCATACGTATGTTAAAATCTAAAACAAGGATTTTGTGTGTCAATTACTCGTGGCATAACGTTATTCCTTTCTTGTGATAAACATAGGACCTTAGCCTGTATTTACTTCTTCACTCTCTTGCAATTCAAAAAATATAATGCATTGTATTTTAAAGTAAAATATCTTGCAACTCATTAATCGAGATGAATCCATTTTGAAGTCTCAGTACAAGGTTGAAGCATAAATAAAATTGAACTTAATCACAGATTATCGGTTTACATCTTAGTAAATTCACAACCTTTGATTAACGTTACAGACATGCTGATAATTTTCGTAATTCTTAATTTTCTCATTTAGAATTTGAAAAAAAAATTACAAGAAAATGATGAATCTGTTTCATAGATATTTCATTTATGACAAAGTAGAACTAATATGGCAAAAAAATGATTACATTCATTTGTCTTTTTTTTGTTCCATATTTTTTGCTCTTGAATTTAATAGAAAAAGGCTAAAAAATTGATACATATTTGGATTAAAATTGTTAGATATGCTCCGCACTATTAATTTTTTCTTCATTTCAAAAGTGGCTAAGTTTGTACATCAATTAAAAGTGATTTTATTTATATCTTCTATGTATGTTTCCGAGCTCCAGTGGCTCAGTAGCTTCACGCCGCTTTCCGTAAGCTCAACAAAGTGAAGCATCATTTGCTGCGGGCAGTGGTTGGGAGGGTGACCACGGTGTACTCTCCTTCACTGGGTTGCTGGAACTCCGTGGGTTGGGGACTTGTCCACGTTGATATGTGACGACCAAAGTCCTTACGCTGGTGTGGCGTGGATGTGGAGAGGAGGATGCCAGCTCAGGTGTGGCCTCGTCACCTGACCGTGGTTAAAAATTACGAGGTACTTTATAAAGAGTAAAGTCGTACTTTCACCTTCGTGGTGCTCTTATCCAAACGAAAGACGCTCTCTATTGACTTAATTCGCACAATTAAAGGCATAGCGAGCTGGGCTTGTCCAAGTGTCATAAGTAACAACAACATGGATGTCTCCTCATATGTATATCTTAAATGAAAGTTTTCTTATATCTTAAAAGGCCATCTTCTCTTATGTCTTCTGTCGATGTCTTCATATACGTCTTCTGAGAATGTAATCTTATGTCATTATTGTCTATGTTTCATGTCTTTACAAATATTTTCTGCAAATGTTTTCTAGCCTTTTTTATGTGGATATCATTGATATCTTATGTAAATGTTTTCTCCTATCTTCAATAGATAATTTTTTCCATATGCCTTAAGTAAATATTTTCTCCTAATTTAAAAATCGATACATTGATTTCACCACAACGTCATTTGGAGAAGATCAAAAATAATTATTCATTTCTGTTCATTTATAAACCAATCTATTGACTCATCTCCTTTTCAATTGGCAATCCATCGACGACAGTACTAGTAGAAGTATTCTACTCTTGTTGAAAAGCCTTTCAGTTCAACACCCAATCCACCTCCAGTGGTCCCCTCGCATGTTGGTCTGCCTGGGAATGAAGTAGCCGACGACCTTGCAAAGGTTGCCGCCAGTAATCCTTTGAACCCGGAAGATCTCATGGCACTAACACCATCAGAGATCTCTTCCATTACTAAACAACTTACTTCTAAAAACTGGGCTGACTCTCCTGCTCCATCTTCGTACTTCCAAAGACATCCTGGAACCTCCACAACATTTAAGGGCTCCAGAGTACATCAGACGACACTGTCTCGACTTTCTACTGGCCACTTGAAGTGTATGATCTTTGAGGACGGTGAAAGAAAACACCCAACATGCCCCAAGTGCGACAATGATCCGTTTTGCCCGCAACGCATCTTGAAGTGCTTGTGGTTTTCTCATGAGGAGGTTGTGAAAAGTCCACAACTGCTTTTGGACTTTTTGGCTACCTATGATTTCATGGATCTGGTCTAGTGGAACTAGACCAGATGGGGATTAGTACCACTACCACCACCACCAATCTATTTAACGATTAATAAAATTAATAATTCCAAATTGTTTTCAATTTTTTAGTATTTTGAGATGAATATCATTGACAGTTATTCAAACATAACTACAACATATGGGCAAGAAATCAAGGAAGAGGATGTACATTTATGTTCATGGATGACAATTGAAAAATTACGTTTGATAAAAATTTTTAAATTCCAACATATGTTGAAGATATCACTTATAGTAAGAATAATTTGGGACCTAATAGTTCTCACAATATTCAGTATATTATATTCCATATGTAATTAAAACAACTGGTTGTCAAAAAAATTTTTTTTCTTTACAACCTCTTCATGCCTTTTGAACTCGAATTCTCAAACACCTACAAATCAGACGTTAGATTCGAAAAAAGAATACACACTTTTGTAGTGAATCTTTTTAGGGTTCTTTAAATATTTATAAAACTTCGTTCCAATCTATACTTAATTTAATGTGTGCTCAAAATTAATGAAAGCAAAAGCTGAGAAACATATTAATGAAAAAGTTTGGCAACCAATTTTTTTCAAGCATTTGTAAATTGGCTCCACGTGACAAATTATATAAAATGTAAATAGTACATTTAATTGTTTGCTAGACCATTGTTGTGCATTTAATATTTTGAAGAAATTCCAATCCAAAAGTATAAAAAGCTGTTTGATGATCTTAATTCCAATAAATTTTATGTAAATTTTCTCTTGTGTTTTGCAAACAGAACAAATAGTCACTTTGAATATTTTTATTCCAGTAATAAGTGTTCAACAAATTAGTTCCGTAAAGACACACAAAGGTTGATGGGCGTTGAGGAGTTTCAAACGCCTACAAATCAGAATCTGGATTTGGAAGTAGGATGGCACTTCAACAGATCAATCGTTTAAACATGACACTTGTATCAATACAAGTTTTGAAAAAATTTCGAAGTTAATGTTTAATTTGCGGTACAGAATGGATATTTTAAAATTAAGTATGAGCTTTAGTGATTGAACCTAAAATCTTAATGTATTAAGCATTGAAAATTAAAGTTGTGATTCTTTTCGTTTTAAAATCTGACATTTCGACAAAACATTTTATAAATAAATGGCATTAAATCATTTTCAGAGATATCAGTTTTATGAATTGCAGAAACAAAATATCCTTTATTATTTTATCGTCTATTGCACATACATTTTAATAATTTATTAATTTAATAAGGGAAAAATTTAATTGAAATATTCAAATAATCTTAATTTCTCAATTTCCTTTACAATTAAAGCATCTTTTTATAGGCATTTTCGCAAATTTATGCATTTAAGAAGGGGAAAACATTTAATTGAATGTATAATTAATGGTCTCAATGATATTATTTAATTATCTCAATTATATTATTTAATGGTCTCAATATTTCTATTTCATTTTTAATTAGAGGATCCTTTATAGGTATTTTCGCAAAATCTATACATTTTGAAAGCAGCAAGATACCTTACACCTCCAAATAAAATCGAGTCTTCTCAATATTCGATGAGTATCAATTTTATTTTCTCGGTTACAATATTAAATAAATTCTTTTTGATATTTACTCGAGTGAAAAAAAATTTAATTCTGATAATTTAATTTCCCAGTAATACTTTTAAGGATAATTTAGAAATTTCATTCGATATTTTTAATGTATAGATTATCTCATTTTTTACTATGCTTACATTTCAGTAAGATTAAATGTTTATTGAAATGTATACACAGCAAAAAATATCAGTTGTAGAAAATACTAATTATCAATGATGGATTAGTTGAAACTGTGTAAATGTCCTGCACTTACGGTCTGATAATCTTAAACATAATAGATTGTTATACGTATTAGAGGTAACAAAATGTCTCAAATTAATTGTCTAAATGCTCTGAATTAGAAAGAAATCATCTATCTAAAGATGTAAAGTTTATCAAGCATATTTCCTTTCCAGAGCAAATTCAATCTAGGTAAATATTTATCTTTAAGTGACGTTAAACAAGTTTAAAATATAATCAGAGTACTTTTAGAGTTCAAGATTGCCGTTTAAATTAATATTTGGATATGCTAACACAACTAGAAAAATTTTTAATATTTACTTACTAGAAGCTTGGCTGTGAAATATTTAACAACCAAAAAGTAAGATTCTTAATAAAAACGATGGAAAAATGAAACGTGATAGGATTATGTAATTAAAATAATAATTTAATATAAAATTTCAATTGTATTTGAAGTAATAAAAATAATTTACAATTCCAGTCATTACTACACGATGATCAAAAATTTATTTCATAATTATTTTATATTTCTAATTTTGTTTGATTTAAAAGAATTTTTTTAATTTCATATTATTATTTTTTTCACGAAGAAAATAATTCAAATGAAAATAATTTTCTCTTGTTTTTCGTTACTTGTTTTATAATAATTTTAATAAGATGTGTAAAAGAATTCTTATAATAATATAACATTAAAATTGAATACTATTCCTTTTCTATAGCAATAATATAAATTTAATAATAGAAATGAGAATATAAAAATGTACTTATGTGAAAATTTCAATACGAAAAAAAGAACATATAATAAGAAACAAATAAGCATTAAATAGAAATTTAAATATTTTCATAGCAAATGGTTTTAAACATCATTATAATGCAATCAAACCTTTTTCTGCTTAAAATTCCAATTAAGAATTCGCTTTTACTGCAATATTATTTATTATTTTCTGCTGAATTCGAATTAATGAATAAAGAGATAGAAATAGCAAATATTTCATTAGCATTAGAGCAGTTTTATGATATTATTTTTGTATAATCTTTCTTTTTTTTTCAAATATCAAACAAGTTTAACTTGATTTTTAATTTTTATATACATAAACAATGAAAATAATTCGCCATTATTTAATCTAGAATGTGTATTTAAAAGATTTTTAAACTTTTCTTCAAAAAAAAAATGGCAGCAAATTTTTCTAAATAATAATTTAGAATATTAAAATGGAACAATTTATCTCAAAAATTCAAATCGTGAATATTAAAAATACATTGCGATATATGAATGCATCTTGATTTGAGAATATGTTTCTCGTACTCACACGGTTTCTTATTTTTGCAAATATCTCTTTTGGTAAACAGAGAAACACATAGCTCAAATTCTAATTATTCTATTTCAGAAAATTTTCACATTCCGGTTAAAAATGAAAACTGATTTTTCCAGTTATTTAAATTAGGAAGTGAGTGAAAAAAAGCACTCTTTGTTGAACGTGTATCCTGTGAGGCAGTCATGCAAATTTGCTTTAATTAATTGGCCATTAGGCTGCATGAGACAGCATTTATTACAGCTTCATTCGGTCATTGCAAATAAGGAGAGTTCATCGTACTGCACATTTGTACTAAATTACACCATCCTCAGTGTTGTTATATCCTTCGTTAAAGCTTAATTTGTATATTACGTATACAATGCAATGCTACAAGTAATAAATAATTTTTTAAAAAAATTAGTGAATTAGCAAGAAATTTGCAGGAAAATAACTTCAGTATGAAATGAAAATTGTAAACTATTTTCTAAATTTCTTTATTGTCGCTTTTTGAGTTTTCTAATAATTTGTAAAATAAATTTTTGTAAACAATTAAGAATTCAATGTTAATATATAAATAATTATTTAAATAAAAAAATGATAAACTAAACTTTTATATACTAAACATACACTCTGACATCTTATGTACACATATGCATAATATTTCTGTGCTGTAAAAATGTTTGTTGAATTAATTTTTATATCTTATTTGTGTGTATATATCAAATTTAAAAACACAATAAATGCTGCAATAATAATATTTTAATATTAATTCTAAAAAGGAAAGAAGCCTGTAAGAAAATATTTCAAAAGTATATTCTACATATTTTTACATCAATTTTAATGTTTTTTTAGTTAATAATTCGTCGTTTAAATATGAAAGGTATTCATTTTTGAATGGTACAGACTCAAATTTTGAGGTTATTAAAAATTTTGTAAAGCTTAAATAGTTCACTATTTATTAACATTTATTTTATTTTTGTTTTCAAGAAAATAAAAGAGCAAATAGTTACCTGAATTAAAAAATATAACTTAAAAATTTTATTCCGAGACCGAATTACCAATTTTATTCAATTCATGAGCTAAGCTCAATTCATGAATATTTTTTCGACTCGGGATAATATGTTTCTTTTAAAGGATTAATTGAGTATGGAAAATATTTTCCTTTTAAACAGGTACTACATCTTATTTTGTTAATTGTAACCTTTACGACTCAGCTTTGGGCCGTGGTAGCCAAATGGTTAGGGCATCGGCCTTCCATCCGGAAACGTGGATTTCGATTCCCAATGCCGCCAAAGACCCACCGAGTACATGCGATATACGTGCTCGTTAAATCTGGGGAATTGAAAGTCCTGTGGTCGGTCATTGAGCAGTTACCATGGGTGTGCAATGGTCTGGGGAAATTTACTTCCCCTTCAGATCAATGCCAAAATTAACAGAGTAGCTCCTCATGTGCTGCCATCTATCGGAGAATTTGAAGAGCAAAAGTCGTACTTTCGCCTTTATGATGCTCTGATTAAAAAAAAAACGAAAGGCACTCCCTATTGACTTAAATTCGCATAGCCAAGGCATAGTGAGCTTGGCTTCTCCAATTGCTATTAGTAACAACGACTACGACTCATCTATAGTTAAATACATTTGTTTAGATTTTATGCAATACCACTGTAAAAATTACAAATATATTTTCATTGATATTTTATTGGTTAAATAGTGTATATTTTATTTACTGTGTGCCCTGAAAAAAATTTAAATAAAATAAAATCCGTTTAAAAATAATAATTCAATATAATCTGTCTATAATACCAAAGACATGAAAAATGTTCATAGGAGAGGACTTTTTAATAACTTTGCTTTTATGTAATTAATGTTATTATAATAAAAATTTAATAATAAGAATAAATAATATTTGAACTTAAAATTCCATGTAAAATGAGTGTAGTCATAATATTGAATAATATATAAATAACATTAAATAGAAAATTATTAAAAATACTCTAATAAATCTAAATTTACTCTTTGTTTAGTAACACAAAATGAATTGGCCAACAAGAAATTGTTATTCGCTGCATATCATAGAGTACATTTTCAAGAAGGCATTTCTTAGATAGTAGGACATATTTGCGTATCGCAAAGGAGAAAACCCTAAAAAACTCATGCATTCAGCCCTACAAAGGTCTGTCTGCGAAGAAGAAACGTGATATCCAACTCCCATTGTTCAGCAATGGCTATGATTAAATTTGATATCTTTCACTAAAAAATTCGTTCTTTCTCTTGGGCATGGTAAATCTAAAATTAAATTGCGTCTATTGAAGCCATAAAGATCGTAACTTAAAACATATAAGCAGTTGTAAAGCAACTGAAACGCTAGGCCATAAGAGGAAAAAAAGTTGGAAAATTCCCAAGCAATCACCTGAGTAGATTTTAGATAAACCAATAATGCAATACCTATCTCGGATTATTTAATATTTGCTATTATCAAACAGGAAATCCTCTGTTCCAAGGAGTGCAGACGTGTTATTAAACTTTAATTTTAAAATTATTAGAAAATTTTTTTATTCAATTATTGTTATAATACTAGTAAAATAAATTGATTAGTCCAATTACAGTTGGTGCTAAATTGTCGTAATACAGGTGGTAACTTTGTAAAATCACTCATTCTAATCTGAATCTCCTAAAAATTTATGCTCGTTTTCTGAATGTCACCAATTATGTTACATATCTTTTTCACAAATCTTTTATATTCTGTAAATACTCAAATATGAAAATGACAAAAAAAAATTGCCATATCAACACCCTATCAATAAAAAACGCTGTTATTGTGCTAAATTTTTGTTAATTAATTGAACAAACGTTTTCTATGTAATGAAAATTCCTTAGGATTTTCGTTGAATTACATTTTTTCCTATGGAAAGTATAAGCAAAAATATATATAAAGTTTAAAACTTTCATTTTTTAATTTATTTTATTGAAACTGAATATCATTCAATATAGATTAATTTAAAATTTGTAAATATGTTACTAAAATATACATTTTATATTATGAATATCATAATTAATTACGATATTTTGGAGAATTTTTCCGGTATTTTTTAATAGCGTCATTTTTATTAACATAGAAGAATGAATTTAAATTGATGATAAGCTTTATTTTACGATTTTTTAGGGGAATAACAGTAGCAGTTATTCTTAAAGCCACAAGAAAATAATAAATTGTTTATCAAACACTGTTTGTATTGCTTAATCCAAAAAAATTATTTGCGACGGAAATTATACTTAAATCCTTCGAGATCAGCTATAAGAAAATAAAAACCAGATTCAATATTGATTCACCGGATTAAAAAGAGGAGAACAATTTACTTAGAAGTGTTTAATTCAAATTAATGCTATTTGCTTTCTTTTTATCAATTAATATTCATATATCTTCAATCACTGTAAGAAAACTACCAGTAGGAAGAAAAGAAATGTGCATATATTCCGGTCCTGGCAATGAAACAGAAGCAAACGATTAAAATTCCATCACGGATGCGCCAGTGATACCGTTTACTCTCGAGGGAAAACATCTTTTTTCTTTCTTTCGTCATTTCTCTAGTACGAGACGTTTAATTCCAGTTGAGGCAGCCTCTCTAATGAGTATTAGGCCAGGGGCGGTACGACTATGAGGCTAACATCATGTCCCGCAACATCTTTCGACACATTCGATTGCTAGGTTATTGGGGTGCGACAGCCCGGCTTCTTCTTCAGGTAAGTGATATCTCTTCTTCTTCGAATGATAACATCGCGAAAGAGTGTTACACTTGGCTGATCACTTAAGCGGATTACGAAGGGTAAATGGATATCGTCTGCATTTTGTCATTTCGCGAAATAACCGTTTTCAACCGAAAACTTTCTTTTGTTTAGATAAAAGGAATAACACTTATAAAAGGCTTTTGTAAATAATCTGTATAATCCAAAAAGATATCCTTCATTATCGTTTGGAATATAAGCGATATCGTCTGCAGTTGTTGTAAATAATCGTTTGTAACAGCAAACGCTTTATTTTTACGTTAGATTTATAAAAGGGTTTTAATGCGTATATGTTTTTCAATCGCCGTTTTTGAGTGAATTATCGTTTGAAAAAGAAATCTTACATTCGTTTTCTCAAAATTAGAGTTGTATTTACAAAAAAAATCTATAAATAATCTGATATTTCATTTACAATCTAACGGGCTTTTTCATTTTTATAAAACGTTTTTATTTTCAAGACATTAATAAGCATTATATGAAAATTTCAATATTTAAATGCTTCTAAATTAAATTGTATATTAAACATTGAATTGCATAAATGAAATTTGCAATACAAAAATAGTAATTCAGATAACGTATTTTTTAAAATGTAGAAATTACTTTTCGTTGTAAAATATTACTATTTTATGTTTGTGAATAAAGTTATTGTACATCAAAATCATTTAAACTTATAAGATAAATTATTGGAATAAAGTTTTCTGAATAAGTTTAAAATAAAGAAACTTTTTTTTTTACTCAAAAGAAGGGAGTAAATGAAAATGTGATCAGTTTCCAGATTTGAAATAACTTTTTTATTAAAAAAAATATGCTTATATTTACTAATTAAAAAATTCAATATTAATCTAAATAAACTGTCAGTTAACTGCAAATGCATTTTAACTGCATGCTTAGGTTCAAACGTTACCTCTAATACTTGTTTTCCTTAAATATTGTTTAGTATATAAAATTGTTTTAAAATAGAACATTTCGAAAAAACTATCTCATGAAAAATTGGTAGTTTTATTCGTTTAAAGTAGCTATTTACTTCTGGAGGTTTTATAAAGCATCATATTTTCGTAGCAAAATAAATAGAAAGTTCAATTAATGAGCTGAATTTTTCTAGTAAACAAAACACAGAGTAATTCTTATCCTCAAAAGTAAATATATATATATATATATATATATATATATATATATATATATATATATATATATATATATATATATATAGGTATTATTATTCAATAGAGAAAATATTTTTCAAACCAGTCTTATATAAACTTAAAATTTAATTCTTAAATTCGTATCATTATTTTTTTAATTATTGTATTAGAATAGTCTTTTTAATTCATTTTGTGTTAAAAATATACGTACTTCAGACTATCCATTAGTAATATTTTACCATTGTTTATAAATGATTAAAATATAATTACTTTTTCACCATTATATGTTAATCATCATAACTTCGTCTAATTTAAGTGATAGGTTTAAAAGAAAATAATAATTTAAAATATTATGTCTATGTTATAATATTAGCATTTCTAACGTGATATGACTCAAAAATTATAGCTTTGAAAAAGTTGGCAAAACTGAATTTCGATATACTTCATATTTGAAAATAATTTAATATAGGTTTCAGAAAGTATGTAATTTATCTTGCACTTCTATCAAATTAATCTAAATCAACTCCATTTTCTTGATCTTTTTATTATACTGGTAAAATCCTAGTATACGTAACATGTTTGGCGCAGTTTTCAAAGGATGAAATGAGACATTAATGCTTCTCGTTAAACTGTTGTCAACGAGCAATGATAGTTTTACGAGTGTCGCCAAAAATTATCATAAGCAAAAAAAAAGTAAATTCAAAATGGCAAATACAAAAACACACCATAAAAAAAGTGTATGAATATATAAACTGTAAAAAAGCAATAAACAAACAAATCATCGCCAAATCAACTAATGCAGATTGTAAATATCATCGTCCTCCTAAATGTCGCCAAAATCACCATATTACGTATACAAGGTTTTAGCCATTATACTTCAATAAAATAATGAAATACATATCGAAAATCTCATAATATCATTGAAAAACTCATAATACAAAAATTCAAAATGCTGTTAAAATGGTTAGATCTAAATCCTAATTTTCTAGCTTTAGAGATTATTATGTATGTGATCTACATATCTGTTTATTGTACAGAATAGAATTTAATTTTCATGCAATAATTAACGAAAAATGCTATTTTTAGACATTAACACAAATTTATTCGAAATAATTTAAATAGTCATTCAATTTGATGAAATTATAGTTCGTTATAGTATTTTTATATTAGACATTGCCTAAAAATATATTTTATAAATAACTTAAAGTGTAAATAATGCAGTGAAAAGAAATAACAATAACTGTTAAAGTAAATTTTAAAAAAAAACAAGTAAATAACAATATGAAAGTAAATATTATTATTTTCTTTCTTTTTCATTTCCTTAATTTCCAGTCAAATTACTTTTAAACATTTTTTTATATTATTGTGTTGTTGTAATTATTCGAAAAGAGTAGTGCAACTTTTCGATGGAAAAGAAATTTGTAATACTGTTATGAAGATTTTTTGTATTATGTGCACAAGCATGTATGTTTTATGTAATAATGTGCATTATTGCTTATACAGAGATATTTCTCATTTATTATGAGTTTTTTTTATTTTTATTATTTTTTTTTATTAAATATTTTTATTAATTTTGAGATTTTCTTAACTTGCGTCATTAAGCCCTGCAGAGTGCTCATAATGGCTCCGAAATCGTACTTTGCGTATGCATTTCTTTAAGAATGTTTATGATAATTTTAAAATGTATTTGTTTATATATGTGAAAATTAACTATCCTTTTGAAATGTAAATTAAATCCCACATAATAATAATAGTTTCAATTCATTTCCAAGTATACTAAATTAAACTATAACAGAAAAAAGATCCTAAGAATTTCCTTGATATTTCATATTTATGTTAATTCACGGAAAAAAATGCTGCAAAAACTGGAAATGTTCTCTTTAAATATGCAGTTCCTAAAATTTAGACTAAAATTGTTTTACCTGGAGGAAATATGAATAAAAGATGAGGAGAATCCGTATCCTTCATTAAAATTCGCTGCTAGAACGAATTAAATATGTTTTTAAGAAAGCCAGAGAATAAAAGCTATTATGCTCGTTTTCTTTTAAAATTATTTACGATGATTTCGAGGTAGGAAACACACTTCTTTTTCCTGGTTTCGCAAACAGAGTTGTGACATTTTCAACCCTATCCTTCAGTCATGGATGTTTCTGTTCATATTACTCAGTGGCATCTGATAGGATGCCCATCACCCCTGCAGTCAAAAGTGACAGTAAGGAAACCGCCGACAGTCAAAAGTGCATATGAGTCTTTTCAAGAGAACAAAAGAATATTCAGCGAAGGTCAAAGTTGTTTACGTTCGGGAGCTACTCTAAGAAATATTTGCTGTTGATATTAAAAGTTGATTTCTAATTGAAAAACACGAACAATTACTGAAAACCAAGATTATATATAGAAATTTAGTTTGAAATTTTGCATCTCTATATAGTCATAGCAGATCTTACATGAAAGGTAAATATAGGCACAAATGATAGAATATAAATAAATAGTTGAAAATAAATAAATGGCATAATAAATCTCTGCACTCTCCATCCTTGTATAGCTCCAAGTTTAAATCACTAAACACTTCTAGTAAAGGGGCAGCAATGAATCCTTCACAGGAAGTAGAATTGACCTCCAAACCATATTCTTCTGTTGAAAGTCAGGAAGCTATCGCTAGCATGACTGACTCTCTGACCAGAATCATCTGTGGATCATCAGCGAGGATTGCCTCTGAAATTCAAAGATGCTCTAGGCAGAAGATACGTTTAATCCTAGGCTTCATAACTGGGCACTACTATTCCAGAAAACACCTCCATAAAGTGGGACTGTTTCAGCAAGACCCTATCTGCAGGAAATGTCATACGCAAGAGGAAATGGCCAAGCATATCATTTACGAATGCGAGGTCCTTGCCCTCCCTAGATTAACTTCTTTAGGCATCATTCATACTAGAGAGTTACACCTAGACTCCATTAAATGATTATTAGACTTTATTAATAAAGTGGGTGACCCGAGCAACTGGAACTAGGAAACATTGGGTTTGGAGTTAACAGTACAAAATGCTGATAAAAGCAGAGGTGCCCAATGACAAACAAACCCAACTCTAAGAAGAAGAAGAAACTGCATAACATTACATAGTGTTTGATATTGCATATTATGTTTGGTTTATCCTCCTCCCTCCCTCGACCGCAATACAGACCTGGGTGTCTTATTCACTTTGCTATTTCTTCTGTTCTGTAAATGTGCTATTGGCTTGAATCAATGGAAAATGTATTCTCAAACCGACGCTTTGGTCTTTATATAAGAAATCGTTTTATTAACGAAATGAACTTCGACAATATTCTCAGACATTTAATGGTGAACTTCGCCTTGTTTTCTGCCATTCGAAGAATGATATTTGAAGGCAAGCAGCAAATTCATCAACAAGTCGGATTTACGACGCCGTCTCAATACAATGTGATATAGATGAAACATTATGATGCCATGAATATTTGAAACCACTGAGAATTGTAATAAAGTGATGAAGCCATGATCTCCACTGGAACGAAAGAAATAACCACTTAATGGCTTAAAAAAAAGAAGCAACATTTAAAATCTTTACGTGTTTATAAAGAAGTAAAGTGAATTTATTTAAGAGAAAGCGCACAGGATTTTTCGCTTAATTTAATTCAATTTCTTTTCTTAGATAGTTCCGAAAATTCTGATCACTTTTGTGACAAATTGTATATATTCTTAATATTTTTTCCTCTCTCTCTCTCAGCCGCAATACAACCCTGGGTGGGCCCTGGCCTTTTCAAGGATTTTCCTGCAGGCCTCTTTATTTATGGCCATGGTCCTCCAATTAATCACTTTTAAGATGGCGACATCTCTTTGTAGACAGTCAGCCCGTCTAAGATTGGATAGCCCCTAGCTCTTGTTCCAGAGAGCCTGCCCAAGAATATTTTCTGTGTTGAACGCTCTTTTGTTCATTCAAATAACATCACCAACCCATTTATAGTTTTTTTTAAATTTATTTTTATGTATTTGATAATATCGGATTCTCAGAGTTCTGAATTTGAGTTTTTGAGCCATAAGACTTGTATACCTCTAAAATTGGCTCTTAATATCAAAGAATCCAAGAGTATTTTCATCTTTTTGTGTTATTTTACAAGTTTCTTATAAATATGTAAGTAATGTAAATAAATAATTCAAAATAAATAAAATGCTATGATTAATCTGCAATAAGCACTCTTGAATAACTCCAAATTTAAACAATTGAATTGAAAAACATTGCATTATATGAGAATCATGTTTAGTATACCCGGAGACCATAAAAATAGATACAAATTTGATTAAATAAATATCATGAGTTATTTCAAGTATTTTCAATTATGGAAAATCTAA
This sequence comes from Latrodectus hesperus, assembly GCA_037975125.1. Lineage (NCBI taxonomy): Eukaryota > Metazoa > Arthropoda > Arachnida > Araneae > Theridiidae > Latrodectus > Latrodectus hesperus. The sequence goes on along the minus strand of CM075857.1, from coordinate 95,966,299 downwards.
TTTTTTACAATAAAATATTTATTAAGAAAGGAAATACATTCAAGTTGTACAGCTTCTATCAGCCATAATTTCATTCGTTCATTTTTACAATTTTTTTTTCAAGATATTAACAAGTGATACAACACACAACGCTATTTAGCATTACGATGTTCGAATTCATATATTAGTCATGAAAGAATTCTAAATTTTCGTGTGGTTGCTAGTTTATATATATAATTCTAAAAAATATTTAACTTTCTAATCTTTTGATTCCCTATATCAAATGTTCTATCATTTAAATCTTCTATCAAATGATATATAATATATATATATATATGTGTGTGTGTGTGTGTGTGTGTGTGTGTGTGTGTGTGTGTGTGTGTGTGTGTGTGTGTGTGTGTGTGTGTGTGTGTGTGTGTGTGTGTGTGTGTATATATATATATATATGTGTGTGTGTGTGTGTATGTACATTACTGATATTTCGTTACCTTTATTTTTGCTTTTTTTAATAAAATTATATTAAAAAATAAATAGTAATGATAATATACATATTCACACACACGGCTTTCAAATCCATAATTTCTCAAATCTAGGGAAAAAAACGTGCGAAATTTAAATTGATAGCACTCGAACTTTTTTTTTAATTCTAATACACATAAACTTGAACTAACATTTTTTTCAACAAAGCACAAGTTAAAATATATATATATATATATATATATATATATATATATATATATATATATATATATATATAATTTTACTTACCTTAATTAAACTGTTAACGAAATATTTTGCTTAAAGTTTTAATAATTTAATAACATGATGTATAAAATATATTTTCAATTTATTTTGGATGGATAATGTCAGACAAATGTCTCGTAATGCTATTTTATCGAAATGATATGCTGTAATTTCTAGAAGAATAACCATAACATTAACACCCTTAAAAGTTAAATTTACACCAAAGCAAGTTTTCAATTGATGTGGTATTTGTTATGACATCATTGAAAATAAAATAAATATTCTATTTTGTCATGCAAAATGTGCTGAAAATGCATGAAGAGGATGAGAGAAAAATTGGTATTAATATATCATCAAAAATATCAGAACCTAAAGATATAATGACTTTATATCTTCAGGTTAAAAGGTTTTTACAGAAAGCTGTATGGGATGACCTAACATAATTGAACAAATTATATATTCTAATTTAAATCATTACTAGCCAAAAAAAACTTATTTCGGCTATTAAGGAATTGGGTTTTGAAGTCTCCACAAAATAAAATATTTTTGTTAGCAAAATAAAATTTTTAAAAATTCTTTTACTTTAATAACTTGTATTTGCTCTATTTCTTATAATATATGAGCGTAATGAATGTGAACTTGTTTTAATGAGTAAACATAAGTGTATTTGGAAACATGTTACCAACATTTCTAACCTATCAGTTGAATTTTATCCCATTTTCTTATTGATAAGCTTTATAACATAAGACATGGCTCGAGAATTAACAATTGATGAAGATGTTTATCGGCTTTAATGATGCTGAAGCGTTTTTTTGAACTTGTATTCAACTGTTTTTCCCAAATGGGATACTTATGTTGATGGAAACTTTCTTAAGAAAGTTTCTCAGTAGTTTTTATTTAATTTATCAGTTGATATACATGTAATCCTTTAATAATTTATATTACATATATCCTTCAATATTTTATTTCTGAGAACCCAAAGTTGTTGTCGAGAGGGAAAACTGAGAACTCGAGTTTCAAAAAAAGAAATGGCGATAGTCCTAGGTCGTGATCGAACAATAGAGTATCCAGTATTTTACCTATAAAAAAGATCGTTAAGACTTCATTTGAACCCTGTAAAAGAAGAACATTGACTCACCCCTCTTCAATGAAGACACTCATGAATTGTTGAATAACATTTATTTGATAAGTTAAGTCACCTTCCATAGGTTTTTACATCATCATACTTTTAAATTTCAAAATGGCCATGTAGACAATTTATTTTCCCATTTTTTAGCTACAAACTCAAAGATCTCCGAAAGAAAAAAATAGACATAATAACATGGAAGAATAAAAAAGAAATAAAGTTTACCGAGGCGAAGATATCGCCAAAAGTTCGGTCTTATAAAAATAGCCTGGACAAGAAAAAGTTCAACATTGCAATGTGGAATCCCACGCCAGACTGCCGAAAATTCAAAAATTCCGTAGTGAACCAGCTTTCTGTTGCACCAACTATATATTAGTAGAAAAAAACTTTTTAAATAAAAAAACAGTCCACCAGAAGGCGTGATTGGAAGCAAATTATTTATAAGCTAAGTGTCACATGACAGTTGAAGTGATAGCGCTCCCATGGCACAGGTTCGAGATTTGATCTTCGAGCTGGCCAGGGTCGACTCAACCTTTCATCCCTTCAACAGGTCTGTAAATCTGTGTATTAAGTATTCTTGAGAAATAAAAACTAAGGGTTTCGGGTTAGGCTGACTAAGATATATGCTTTGCACCCCAGGGCCCTCAGTCATGAAACAGGTATGAGCACTATAGCCTTATCCCTCTATACGGGTTGTCGTGTCACTGAGTTTATTTTAAATAGGAAATATCGTTGCTATTTTACTTTATTTGAATTAAATCTGCCTTTTTTCTTTTTTGGTGTTGTTTTATTTAATTTCATATTTTCTTTCTCATTCTGTTCTACCTTCTATCGTATCATGTATATATAACTAATTATAATTTAATTACTCTTTCACTAAAGATAATAGATAGTTTAAAAGTTATGTTTTTGCAAGTTTATAATGGGAGAAATTACGTTTTCGGTAGTAAGACTATATAGTATAAGAATACAAATTCAAATTTAAAAAAGTCAATGAATGAAATATTCATGAATATTTCATTAATTATTAAATCATCGTGTGATTTTCCCTTTGTAATTAAAATTTTGCCACTCAGCCAGTTGTATGATCTTTCATTCTTTGCAATTATTTTCTTTCAAGTTTTCCTTTTGTTGTTGCTGTTACTAATCTAGATGTTTAGGAGTATACTAAACGGGGTCCACGAGTCCACTTACTTTCAGAAAATCAAAAACAAGAATAAGAGTCTTGAATAAGTCTTCAAGAGACAACCCCAGGCTTTTAAGAATATGTGGTGGTAATGCCGGTTCATTTTGCCATTTAGGACAATTTAGATATATTTTGAGACCTCTCTCGAAAGTATGTCCCTTCAGATGGCCACTGAAGAAAAGGGAAAGTGTAGTCTGAACAGATCTATCGCAACCAACAGCAAGAGATCTTCCAGGACAATCAGCTTCATACCAGGGATGACTAGGGGGAAAGCCAAATTTGCCTTTCACCACGTTTTCTAATTGAGTTCAATTCAAATTATGTCAGAGGATTAGTAACTGGTAAAGATTCTTCAGAACATTCCTTACCAGAACGTCTGCGATTTCATTCCCCCCATATGTCAACATGTGAAGGAATCCATTGGAAGTGCATTTCACAAAGTGACAAAACCTGCTTAAGTTTGCTAAGAATTGCGATTCCGGCCCTATCAACCAATTCTTCGCCAATTAGAAAGATATTGGATGGCACTACGACTTTCAGACAAAAACCACACTGCTTTAATATCTGTATAGGAAAAAATAGCACTCAGTCCCTCATCAATGGCTATAACTTCACTCTTGAAAAGCAAACTGATGTCAGGATTTCTTCTCTTTATTTTGACAATTCCATTTGTGGATTTGATAACAACACCACTACCCGAACGAGAGTCTTCACTTTTACTTTCATCAGTATACATAAGGATAACTTCAGCGATAATTGCGTTTATGGTTTCCAAGGCAGATTGACGCAACTGAACAGGAATATCATTTTTCTTGGAGACTCTAGGGAGTCCCTCAGATGGATCTAAACATTGTTTCAAGGAATGCTGCTCAACATTACAGTCAATTAAACTAACGTACTCAATTTGACCAAAAGGGCTGTTTTTCTTAAGTCTTTGGCTGTTATTCCACTGATTCAGGAATTCTGAAGTTCTTCTTTGGGAGTCGTAACTGAGAAGTTTATTATATTTTACAAAGCTTGCATACATTTCAAGGTCATGAAGTTTTCCTTTTACATGTCTTTAACGAGAAGTAACTTGTCAGAGCATTTTTCTGTTTTTCTATTATTATATTTGAATTTATTTATTACAGAATTGTATACAGATTTTAATTGATGTATTGTTCCATTCCACACACAGATTGTAAATAATCATGAGTATCTGATTGATTGGCGTAACGAGTAAATGAATAGATAAATATAATTATATCAGCTGAAACAATTAAAACTGCAGATATTACAAACTTTATTTTAAAAGAATATAAATTATTTTGAGCTTGTCACATAAAATTCAGACTTTCACAATTATTTTTGGGATCAATTTTTATCATTAGAACTATCTTTTTTAATTTTCAATAATGGAATTTTCAGGTTAAGACAATATAAATAAAATATATAGCTTGAGCCGTATTTAAAATCTATCGTATAATAAAATAGGTATAATAAATATGATTCATATATTTTGAAAATTTAATAACTTTAATTTTGATTTTCAAATTTTCTTTCAAAGTTTTATATAAGCTTAATAATTAAGTAATGTCAAGCTTTTTTTGTGTGTTTCTCAAAATAATTAGTGCAAGTTATATTTTAAAAACTGGTTATGCTTTGAAGATTTACTCCATAGATTATTAAATCCAAAATAAAATGTTTAAGAGAAAATATATTTATTAATTTACGAAAGCAATAAATTTGAATTTTGAAATCAATATAAGAGAAATATTTTTGATATAGAAGAAAATCTTTTATAAATAAGCAAGAAAACTGTGAATCAAACATCTGTATGAAAATAAAAATTAGAATTAAAATATTCTATAATATAAAAATTTTCTTACATTCGTTTGAGTTAGAATTCAATAGAAGAAAGTATCTGCGTTACACATACAATTTTATTTAAATAAAAACATTTGTATTTATTTCAAAATGATTTGTTCATAAAAATTTGTACAAGGTTTGTGGTTATAGACAGTGTCTATACCATTCTTTTCTTTCGTGATATTTTTATCAAAGGATGTGATAATAATTCAATACAGATATTTCTTCCCTAAAAAATAATAGTTTTTTTTATAATTGGTTGACTTATGTTTTATTATACATTTCCTTCAAATCGTAGATTAATATAGAATAATGTTATTCCCGTTACTCTGTTAACTGCTGTTATGGATTTGCCAGCATACTTTTTTGTATCTAGCCAAGATTTGGTCTCTACCAATTACTGGAAGCTGCCGAGTGGGAGACATCGTATTTTAGAAGCAAGGATCAATCAGAAGACCCTCTGACACTTGATTTGCCATTCCCAAAAGTATCATTTCGCATGGAGGACATTAAAACCACGACCAATTTAACGTGCCCCAGCTGCCTTCAGTGAACATATGGATCTTTGTTTAAGCCGGAATCCGAACTTACAGCCTTCCGATAACCAGAACGACGTCCTCACGAACCAGGACTCCGCGGCTTATACTTTGTTGACTGTCAGCAGTTGAATTTGTGTGGCTCAAAAATCATATCCAATACTTAAAAATGTTACGAATTGCATTTTTGAAGATCAGTCTGCTGCCATGAATAGCTCAATATAACCAAGGAAATAGGCAAGGCTGCTTGGAATGTAATGTGCTGCTGGATTCACTCCCAATCACTGTTCAACAACATTAGATGGCTATTTTCTTTTCTACTTTCTGCAAGAGCAGATGTCAGAATAGGTACTTTTTTTTTACCTTGCTTTACAACAGCCTGAGATTATTATAACTGTCAAATGAGTATCTCCTGCCATGAGCTGTATTGATTTAATGCATCAATTTACCACGCAGCGTCAAAAGTTAGGCATTCAGAAAGGCATCAAGGACACCAAAGTGTCTAATGTATCTATTTTTATTCTAATTCATGAATATAAACCGCTCATCTTCTTTATAGCGTATATGGAAACATCTTTTAAAAACTTAGGTGTTAATAATTATGCATAAAATATCATCAAACGAAGTAATGTAGTTTTAAAAATGCATAAAGATATTTCTACAAATAAGCCATTTACATACACGACCTCTGAAGTCTTTAGGGCTATTTGGATTGTATCGGACAATCGTGCTTTCTATACAGCACCTCTTTCATTGGATGACTGTTGGAGATATGACAAGCCTGGATATACTAGAACTTTTGAATCAGCTTGCTAAAAGACACTCTATGCACTTTCAATGGGTCCCCTCCCATGTTGGATTGAATGGTAATGACATTGTCTATAATTTGGCCAAGGCTGCCTCTACTGATAACCTGCATGACAACGCTGAAATAACCTATTCTGAAATTTCCTCAATCAAAAGGGAGGAATTAAGTACACTTTGGAGAGTTTCCCCGGTTCACCCGTGGTACTTTGGCAAAAGATATCGTTGGTGCCAACAGCTCAATATATCGAGAAAACAGCAGATGGTGCTCTCAAGCTTTATGAGCGGCCATCACTTACCTTTCACCAGGGCGAGGGGCTCTTTTCAGAGTGTCATTGGTGTGGGGCTGTTCAAGCCTCCCCCTGATCATATTCTTATTTGTCTAAATTTTACAGTTTTTGAGATATTAAGAGATCCGATTTTATTTTTGGACCTTCTGGACATTTTTGTTTTTATATAGAGATGGTGCTGCTCAGCAACTTCATCTGGGATTAGAAACAACAACACATATAAGTCAATATGAGATCAAACTTTCGATTCAAATTCAAAATCTGGAGTAAATTTATTTACAAAATATCCCCTTTCTCACAACACTTATAAATACTTAAGTTGATAAAATTTGAGTTTTCCCATTCTAACATTTATTTAAGCGTTCCTTTTGTAGTATTTTTTTAGATTCTGCGATAACGTTTGTTTTCTTTTATGCCCCTTGATGCATTTAGTTGTATTATTATTTGCATTGTTTATCCTGTTGTGTAGAATTAATTTTTTATATAATATTTTTTTAAGTTTCATAAATAAAAAAACTAATTATGCTAAATGGGGGAAAATGATATTTATAACAAGCAAAATTTACAAAATGATAATGAACAAGAGGTAACTATATTGAAGAAAATGATAATGACCTAGAACGATGAACGGGAAAAGTGACGTCTCTGATGATAACAGAATAACTGTAGCTCCCAGGAAAAAAGAATTCTTATTAATTATCTATTGTAATTTTATCTTTAATTTAATATCAATTATTTCTTAATTGTACTTTATTTAGTTACCTTAAACATAATAAAAATTGAGGAAGCGAGAAAAAATTCCTTTTATATGATAAAAGACATCAATATGAAAATATATAGGGAATATTTCCATTGTAATTCAAATATTTACTCCCAGTTTTAATGTACATATGTTACGATAAAAGTAATTAATCAGGGATAATGTATGATGATTGGTGATTATTCATAATCACCTCTAAACTCAGTAAATGTGATAAATTATGGAATATTTATCACTTTTAGAGATAAATATATATAACCCCCAACTCGTAATGGGAAATATGATAAATTCCGATTATTTTGTAAAGAAATGGTATTAAGAAGAAGAAGAATGGTATTTTAATTCGAAAAAATATTTTCACGTATGATCAAATGTTTGAAATTGATTTTTCCTTGAAGAATTTCTTGATCAAGCAATATCACTTCAAGAGTGTGTTGAAAATCAAGCTTTCTGAAAGTCAATGAAATGAATGATGTGTTGGTTAGTCAAATTGTAAATCTGACTAGGGCAAATGTAAAAAATCTGGAAATCTGTAATTTTAAATTTCATAATAGTCTAATGTATCCAAATAAATAAGCTTACAAGTAAATATAAGCAACACGTTTTCGAAAATATCTGTTTAGTTTTTGTTTTAATAAGGAACTTTTTTTTAATGTAGATTTCAATAATCTACATTCTTTTATCCAGGAATTTTTTTAATAAGACATAAAAGTTATTTATAACTAACTAGTTAGTATTCAATTTAAAAATCTGTTTCGAATTTATATAATATATAAATATATATATATATATATATATATATATATATATATATATATATATATATATATATATACAAGTATAAATAAAGTATTAAGTGAAATAATAAATCAGACTTTTATCTTACTTTTAGTAATTTTAATCATTTTATATTTTTCAATACTTTTTACGCCATAGCTTAAGCAATTATTTAATACATATATTTAAAATGCCTTTTGAAATTAACGCACAAAAAAACTCTGTTATTTAAACTTTTAAATTGAAAGGTCATTGTAAGTTTTCTTCTAAGTCATCACGATGATCTTCAAATTCTTAAGAATGAAATGTTAATCATACTTGAAAATAATTATTTTTTCGAGTTAAAACATCATTTCTCTATAAAATAATCGGAACTTATCACATTCTCCATTATGATTAGTGATTATATATATTATTCACCGGTAAAAGTAATAAAGATTCAACAATTTGTCGCATATACCAAATTTAATGGCGATTAGGAATAATAGCCAGTTATTCCTAATCACAAATATACCGGATTAATTACTTTTACTTTAACATATATATGGAAAATACTTTTCTTTTGGCAGAAAAAATGACAGGATTTGATTTTCGTATCCTGTCAATTTTTTAAGGTAAAAACAATGCATACAATGTGAAAGACATTTCATGTACAGTTAATGAATTGGAAACAAGCAATGTATTTTCATTAGGCAATTTTTGGAACAGCAAATAAAATGTATTTTCAAAAAAGAAATTTAAAAAATATTTTCAGAGCTTCAATAGTGAATTGATATTTTGGTTTTATAATAAACAAATGTACACTACATATCTAATATATTCGCAAAGCTAAAATTAAGATTACACAACTGCTACATAATTAACAAAACTTGTTTTTCTTTTCAAAATCGAGCAAGAAATTAATCTATATTTAACTTTGAGTCAGCAATATACTAAATAAAACACGAAACAATATTGAGAAATATATTATGAATCTCTCACATCTTAACCCATGTAATAAAGAAGGTGAAACGTTGTAGAGAATAGCTATTTGTTGTTTCATCTCATTGAAAAAAAATTTTTCTTTTCATTTTCAAATTCTCTAAACAATGGAACATCAAAAGTGAAAGCTTTGTGGTAGAAGAGTGAGAAGAGAGTTATGCATATTAAATATGAATTATATAATCTAAAGGGGGAAAATAAAAATGTAGAACAATAAACTGTAAAATTGTATGAATGAGTCAATTAAGAATAGAAAGTTATTTAAGGCGCTGTAATTAACATATTTTTTCTCGATAAATAAGGGAGAAAGTTAGATGGTTACGTAACAGGAGAGGCTGTTGGTAAGAAGTTTTTTCTTTCTTTGACATCAAGAATTTTTTTATGTTTAAGAATTGTTTAAAATGTAACTAATTTTTTCTAATGTTTTTAAAAAAAAACAATATAAAATCTAATAATCAGAATAAAAAGTACAAAGTAATTTTTGATTTATAAAGTTAGAGAGAGTGCACATTTTTTAAAAATTCTTTTGATCTTTTTCTTGATTCTTAAACTCTTATTCTCATAACTTTTTAACTCTAGTTGTAACAGATCCATATTAACTCTTCTAACAATAGATGGCGTTACTGCCCAATCCATAATATTCAATATCCAATAGAGGTAGAAGATAGTATAGAGGTGTGAGGAATGGTAAGTCGAACCATCCGGTTCATTAATAACTTTGTTTATAATTTGTATTGTACAGGTACTATGTAACTTTATTAATGATTACTAATATTTTCTTTGTAACTATTTTTTTAATCATGTGTAATGTCGTAATAAAGGTAATGTTTTTGCCTAATTCTAACTTCCATTTTCTTAAGTCCCCACATAGTGAATTTTTTTAGTAATCCAAAAAATTATTATTACAAAAATTATCATTCTGAAAGAAATTTCTTTTATATTGAACTGAAACTTATGGTTTAATATAAAAGAAACTGTATAATTGAACGCTTAGTACAGAATTCATTGTATATATTTTATTATATATATTTTAAAATGATTTGTACAATTAAATTATATACATATATATATATATATATTCTCATTGAAAGTTTATGTTAAAAAACTTTTATTGATTCTATATTTGGGATTTGTATTGAAAAGGTAGAAATATTTCCTGGTACTTCTTGAATACAAATCCCGAATTTTCACAACTTTAAAATCCTGTAAAATGTTTTACAGGCGTTTAAAGATTCAATAATAATTATAATATTATATATTCTTATTTAGACGATTGAGTTATCATAGTGAAAGGTAAAACAATCAAATATTTTAAGTTGTTTGTTTTTAGAAAGAGATTGCCATATATTTTAAAAATAAAAAGATTCATAATTGTTAGATGAATTAATTTAAATTCAAAAATTAATGGTGAAAGCATATTTTCCAGTAATTTTTTACCATCAGAAATTACTAAGCTGTAACATTTGATTATTAATTAATTTTTCCTTAATTATGTTAAGTTATGCTAATTAATTATGTTTCACTCATTCAGCGGGAAATATACCGCTAGTTAATCATGTTATAAAATATATTTCATACAGATAATCTTATTATAGTTTCTGCACAACTTGAAAATAAAATTCATTTATTATTATATATAGGACTATATAATTTGAAAATTATTGTATTTCTAGAATGTTTTGTATAAATAGTGATATCAACAGCTAAAACATATTGATTTCTTTTTTCAGTTAATTTCAGAAATTTATTCACACGATAATGAACAACTTATTAATTTATTTCATAAGGACTTAGTTGAAAATGCTTAGATTTAATGTTTTATTTGATATTAAAATTTCATTGATATAAATATTTCATATTTCAATACTTTAATTCAACTGTATTTGAATAATATATTTTTAAAGAAGATTATATGCTTTGAATAATTTTATATTGAATATAACACATTTTCAAAATGTTATTTATTTAAAATTTAACGAATAAAAATGTTTTGAAAAAAGTTTTCTCTGATAAGATTATTATAGCTAATGTCTCTTTATGTCTTTTATTGGGAAGTTTTATTCCTAAAATGAAAACCCACACAATGGAAAAGTTAAAAACCTTTATCTTCTATATCGGTTGCACTTATTAGTAACTATTTTAACATTTAATGAATGTCTAATTCCTCATACTTGTACATTGTATGTTTTGTATTCTTACATGTATTGTTATTTTTGACGAGGTTTTCTTTAGAAAACCTCGTTTGTTAAAAAACAACTTTTTAAAAAAATTTATATCATAATAATTATAAGATGAGTTCTTTGTATCATAAATAAAATATATTTATATCATAAATAAAATATAATACAATTACAACTGAATCTTGAAAATGCTGTAAATCATTCAAAATACAAAAATTTCAATCTTTGAGCTTTATCAATAAAACATTGTAAATTTATAATTGATAAGCATTTTTTAATTATAAATTTACTTTTTTTAAAAAAATTAAAAAAAATTTTTTTTAGTAAAATTTACTTAATATCGATAAAGTTAATTCAAGTTTTCTGAATTAACTTTATCGATATTTAAAGAAATATTTTTTAATTAAAAAACATGCATTATGTATATTTATTAATTTTATAAATATTTAAATTAATTACTCAAATTAAAGTATAGTTACAAGTGAAAAATATTAATTTAATTCAACATTATAGCAATCTAACATAAAATTATAACGTGACAAAATTTTCTGAACAAATTTGATAAACTCTGACATATAGTAAATGAAACCAATATTGAATTGTGCTATAACATACTTATATTTTGCAAATAAAATTATCTATTCTTAAAAATGTGATTTCTGGAATAATTTTTGCTTATCAAAATGCTTATGTATAATCAGTGAAACAAAAGATTTACAGCTTATTAAAAATTCGGCATTTTTAACTAATAGATTAGCCAAATGAACATACAAATATTAGTTAATAAAATCATAGATCTGAGCACATATAAGAGTTTAATAATATTAATTCAGTTTTGAAATTAACTTAATTTTTAGAAATTCACGCCGAAAGAAAAATTTTGGAAAATTAACTGAAATTTGCAAAAAAAAACATTGATGAAAGCCTTTAATTATATAAAAAATTATATTGAAAAAACATTTATTGAGCTATATTAATTTTTTTTATTTATTTACGCAAAACATATACCTATTTTTTCTAGATAATAAAGCACATTATGCATTCAAAAAATGATGAAAATATTTTTAGAGCACGAAACGTATTTCTAGATATACTAATTTGCTTTTATTAAATATTACTTAGGATAAATTTCAAGCTTTAAATTTCTTAAAAGGCAAATAATAACAACTTTGGAGAAATAGGTGTAGAATTTTTAACTGGAATGGTTCCAAATGTGTGTGAAATATGAAAAAAAAATTAGAATTTCATTATTATAAATTAAATTCAAGAGAAATTAGTAAAGAATTGAATTTCTTTAGTGATAATTTTGAATACTAAAAGAGAAAGAAACTGATATTTTGGGGATATCAGATGATCAACATTTTTGATCATCTAAAGAAATTAATTTAAAAAAAATGGAAAAATATATTTTATCTGACAATCATAAAAACTCTTTTCTAAATGCCTAAGGACTGATGATAGATGTCGCTTCAATATTAACAATTGCATTGTAAAATATCCTATCTATACGCAATATCATTTCATAATGATAATATTCAAGAACGAGTTCCAAATGAAACATATCTCATTCATATATTAACGATATAAAGAAGCATTTTTATCTTTACGTTAATTAGAACAAATTACACGTCACAAATTGGATATATATCCCTACAAAAAAATTTAAATCAACTGTCAAATATGGCAATGAACAATCGTGGTGTCTTAGGGATGCACTACATTACCACTGCCAGTTGGGGGTCAAGGTAATAGGAACCTTGAATAATACTATTAATCATGGGTTCCCAAAGTGGTCCAGGTGGACCCCCAGCGGTCCATAGGAGACCACACGGGAGTCCACTTAGATGTGAAAAGAAAACAGGGGTCCGCAAGTTGTAAAGAAGGTCCACAAAATATTTTCTGGTCTTCATAATAAAGAACAAAAATTTTGGCTTGGATTTACCTATTAACGTAGGGAGGTAGCATCATTCACTTGGTTGGTACTCAAAAATATTCGATATTCAGTTCAAAACAAAATTGAATAGAACAACAGATAATGGTCAAGAGTGTATACCACATGTCGAGACTTGCAAAGTGCCACCCGTATGTGCTACAAGAAAATGTGCTACTTTTTTTCTTAACACCCCCTATTTAGAGTGATATTTTTTAGGAGTTTTGAGAATACAGTAGAAATGCAGCAGCAGCAGGTCTATCAAAAATAGTAAAACTTTGAAAGTGGTCCACGATAAAAAAAGTTTGGGAACCCATGCTTTAAATAAATATTCATTGCAAAACAATGTTTCTAATATTATATTAAAATTTGTTGATGTGTCCTTTTTAACACGACCATCATATATCCTGATACACAGTTATGATTGTTATATAACAATGATTCTCCACTACTGTGCCGCGGCACTTTTGTGTGTCGCTAAATTCTTAAGGAATGTCGCCAAATTTTAGATATTTACATAGTGAAAATTGTAATGCTTTTTGTTATTACGATTAATATAATAAACGTACTATTGTTTTGTAGTATATACTTTATTATTTTATTTCACATTTAAAATTATTATTATAAATTATTTTACCCAGTGTTTTATGAGTAAACAAATTTTAAGTTCATCTTTTTCTTTGTGTGCCACCAAATTTTGAAATCATTAAAAGTGTTCCGAAACAAAAAAAGTTGAGAATTATACTTGTTATATAATATAAGAAATCTACACAGCACATTTCTTTATAATCATCAAATCTCAATTCTTCTACAAATCTGAGCCATTATTTTTTATAAATTACTAGTGAATAACAATTGTTGAAATTTTTATCTTAAGCAAATTTTTGCTAAAAAGTTGCAAAACATTTGAAAAATTATTAGGATCAAAGCTCCACAATGAAAAGCTATTATCAATATCCTTAACGAATATTTAAATAATAAAATATATTTATATTTAAAATTCTATCTTTTATTTGTTATCATTATTATTCTATTAATTCACTCGTTTGTACTTTAGAATGTTAATTTCTCCGTTTCTGAATAAGTATAAAATATTTTCGATACGTTTTTGCTTTGCAAATGTTTTCTACGTTTTTCCTTTCGAATTAATTATGTGCATATTTATATCTGATGAATGTAAGATAACAAGATAAGCAAATATTTTTTGCTCACTGTTTCTTGTAAAATGTAAGTAAGGTTCTCTTTCTGAACATAAATATTTTCCTTTGCAGGACATTAAACCATGGTGTCTTCTTATTTCTACAGAGCGATGGCTCTTATGTTGACAATGGGAGCTCTTTCCAAAATACAAAGATACGAAAAACGAGAAAACGCGAGATCTGAAAAGTTTGCTAAACTTTTAGAATATGATGACAAAAGTGAGGATATTTTTATTATATAGTATCTTTTATATTTCTTTCTCATTTTCTAAATACAAAAATGTTAATTTTATAATTCTTTATAACATTCAATATCCAAATTATATGCAAAACTAGGACATTTCAAAAAAATAATTAAATTATATTTAGAATTTTAAGCACCGTCAAAAGTGATAAATAAACTTTACATTGCAGTATTGATTGTAGTGCTATTTCCAACACCGTTTTCAGAAAATATTTTTTGTTAAGAACCTACTTACCATTTTATTAGAATCATATTCCTATTCGTATTCGTATTACTTGTTTGTTCTGGTTTGTTCCAGTTTGAAATATAATGTTCCAATTATTTCATATTCTTATTCAAATAATATTATTCATTTGTTTCAATTTCCTAATATTTATCAAGTTCACATCAAAAATTTAAAAATAAATGGGGTAGTTTTCCTTTCAATTAAGGCATCCTAAAACTTAATTAGTGTTATTAAACTATTTGGTCAAACTAAAAAAGGCATTGGCGTTAAGACAGTTCTCAAAAAGAATAGGGATAAAATTTCTACATTAGAAAAAAACTGAAATGTAATATTTTTGTAAATTCTTATATTTAGCAATAAAGTTTTCAAATGTGCTATCTTGGACCATAAATTCTATTAAATTTTTCCATATTACACTGGATATTATTAAACCTAATAATCATCAATCACTGAAAATTTGGACAACTCCTGAAAATGGAAATGATTTATGATTTGATTTTGTGATCATCGTTAATTTGTTCAACGTCCCTGGAGGATTTTCATACTTTTTATAAGGATTCGTCATCAGTATTCTTTTGCTTTTTAAAACTAACAGCATTTGTTTGACTATAGTTGACTTGAGTTCGTACCTAAGATTACAGTTAATACTCCAACTATTTGTTTGAGAGGTATAAATATTTTATTTCTTTATTTTGGGATTACCACTAATTCATGTAGCTCACTTGGGAAGATTTTTGTACTTTCCATTAAGATTCATCTCTGGTACATATATCTTCTTCTTTTTCTTCTTAATGGGCTTGCACGGTACTGGCACCTCTGCTCGATAGCATTTTGTGCCATAACCTCAAGCCCATTAAATCTTAGTTCCAATAAATTGGGTCGCACATATTATTTATAAAGTCACACAAACCCTTTATGGAGCTAAGATGTAACTCTTTAGTATTGATGATTCCTAAAGTATTAAAACGAATGGAAGCTAGAGCATCACACTCAAAAATGATGTGATGTGCCGACTCATCATCCTTAAGACATTTCCCACAATTAGGGTCTTGAAGGGGTCCCATAGTATGGAAATGTTTCCTGAAATGATAGTGTCTAGTGATGAAGCTCTACGATGATACGTATCTTCGCCCTAGTTTAATCTTATCTAGAGAGGCAGTCACGCTGGTTAGGTCATCCTGATCATCTCTAAATGTTGACGGTTGAGAGGTCATTTCTACCTCCCTCTTTGAAGGGTCCATTTCTGTTCCCTCGCTACTTTTCTTCTGGGTTACCTTGTCTTCTGAAGACTGGTCTACCTCAGGAGTTGTACCTGTAAAAACAGTAAGATTTTTATTTTTCTCCGCCAGTTAAGTAAAAGAAAAAAATCTCAGGAAAAACAAAAGTCCACCCAGTATTGCTTGAGATGCAGGGTAAGACGGAATACTCTAGAGGTTTGCCAGGCAACTAGAGGCTCCGTTAAGACACTGTAACAGCAGTGCCATTCACCCTAGGCATGGATCGCATAACACCAGGGTTATGGGAGTTGGTTCGCGACACTTTACTTAGTATTCGGACCCATCCCACTATCCACCACCTGCCGACGCGCCTGGTAACCGTTCAAGCCCCATATATTCTTTTGCTTTTTAAAACTGCTCTAAACAGCATTTGTCTATTTAGAATGGACTTGTGTTTTATGCCCAAGGTCACAATTAGAACTTCAACAATCCGCTTTAAAAGTGTACAGATTTTATTTCTTGACTTTGCAATCATCACAAATTTATTTAATTCTTCCGGAAGGATTTTTATCTTTTCATTTGGAGTCATCTCTAAAATATGTATTACTCGCATTTTCCTTTTCAAAACTGATCGTGTAACAGAATTTGTCTAACTAAAGTTGCGCATATGTCCAAAAACACAATTAATATTCTAACAACCTATTTTGAAAATATGAAGAGCCCAGCTGGCAGCCGAATGGTGAGCGCTCTTGCCTTCGGTTCAACAGTTCGTGGGTTCGAATCCCACCTTGGGCATGGATGTTTGTAGTGGTTCGGATTCCACTTTAAACCGTAAGTCCCGGTCTAATTAGCCCTCGTGTGCAAAAAATGACCGTTGAGCGACAAACAAACCAAACCGAAAATATGAAGCGAAGTATCTGAAAATAAATATTTGTGTAAATTTAAAATTGAATTCCTGATGCAATTTTGAATAAGGCTGATGAAGGAACTGTTTATTACACAGTAATACATAGTTTGTATTCTTTTGTAAAAGAAGACCAAATCTATTTTAATAAATAATAATATGAAATTTAAAAATAATATTTTTTAAAATACTTATAAGCTGAAAATGAATAGTAAATGAGGTTATTAATAATATTTTTGAAAAGTGCATAAAATCGTTTCCATATTTTCCTACTTTGGATTATTTATTCTTTTTTATCTTATTCTGCTCAGATTTATCAGTATTAATAAAAAATATTATCTTTAATATATAAAGTCCCATGCAATATATATATCTAAAATTATATATAAAAATTATTAGTTTTTTCATTGCAAACTTTTGATTTTATTTAAACGTCATACATTTTCATGACATTTTATATATTTTCTTGTATAACAAAAAAAACTTACTAATACTAATTTCAGAATAACTTTGGAAAATAACGCCTAGAATACAATCTCCGTATGGAGTTAATTTATTGCTGTAATATAACTATATATATATATTTTTTATTATTATAATTATTTCGAATAATACATCCTCACAATTCTTATGTTTTCTTCTTTGATATCGACAAGTCTTTTAACTGTTCTATTCTACATTAATAAGGACAACCGACACACACACAATTATTCTTATTAAACAAATAGTATTTTAATTATGTAATATATTTTTTATTTGTTAAGTTCCTGTTATACTTCAAATACTTTTTTATTTTTATACTTTTTTTATATACTTTTTTATATACTTTATTTTTATACTTTTTTATTTTTATTAAATATATATGCTATCTATAAATTACAATAAAAGAAAAAGCAGTTCCCTAATTACCAGAATGCTTAAGAGTAATTTATTTCTACTTCCATTTTACATTGCATTTCGTACATTTTATTAGAGCTCTAGTGGCTCAGTAGCCTCACGCCGCTTTCCGTAAGCTCAGCAAAGTGAAGCATCATTTGCCGCGGGCAGTGGTTGGGAGGGTGACTACGGTGTACTCTCTCCTTCACTGGGTTGTTGAAACTCCGTGGGTTGTGGACTTGTCCACGTTAATATGTGACGTCCAAAGTCCTTCCGCTGGTGTGGCGTGGATGTGGAGAGGAGGGCGCCAGCTCAGGTGTGGCCTCGTTACCTGACCGTGGTTTAAAACTACGAGACACCTTAAAAAGAGCAAAAGTCGTACTTTCACCTTTATGGTGCTCTGATCCAAACGAAAGACGTTCTCGTTGACTTAATTCGCACAGCGAAAGGCATAGCGAGCTTGGTTTGTCCAAGTGTCATAAGCAACAACAACATTTTATTATCATTATTTTGCGTTTTATAATCATTTTTCTTTTTATCTATTTTAAATTACCGTGAAAATTTTCATTTTTTCAAAAATCTGAGAAATAGCTAGGGATATAGCTAGCTTTGATTTAACATTCATTTTTAAGATCATTGCTTTCGTTTTTAAGGTCATTGCCAATATGCTGATTTTAAGCTCAGTATTAAAAATGTCTAAAATGAAGGCGATCCTGGATAGAAAATTAACTAGAATTAAGAAACTATCTTTAAAAAGGATAAAAGTAAAAAAAAAAAAAAACATGAAAACTTCCGGAAAAATTCATCATTGGAAAGTAATTGGTTCTATGTTTGAAAAGTATTTAGAATATTATTAGAAGTCTAATTTAACTAATCTAAATTCGATTAAAATTTTTGTAAAATTTGTTGGAACGAGAGTTTATACTATGGAGATTTTATTGCATCGAAATTCCACACCCTTGACCACTGTTAATGTCTGTAATCAAAGAATGATGGAAGAGACTGTGCCAAAAAGTTATTAGAAATTACCCGATAACTTTGGTAAAGTCTCAGACTTTCTAATAAACTTGAACTTCCATCTAAATTGCGTCTGCAATTTTTCATCAACAAATTAATTTTATTTTCTGTTAACTGGTAGATTTGCTGATAAAAAAAGAGCTTCAGAAAAAGAAAAAAGAATCCAGTCTTTAATATAGTATATAATTTATGTTTATAAGGAGCAAATGATAAACTGAGAAATAAAAACATAATGGGTTATTATATTGTAAATGTCAATCTTGTCGTTTTTTCCCTCTTCAGACACGTTGAATTTAAAAATGAGGATTCCCTCACGATTAACGGTTGCGAACATGTAATTTTCAAAGGTTTTTTCGCGTAATCTACACAACTGGTCAGCTTCATAACTGGTCATACATAATCATTTAATCCTTTAGGAAAAATATGAGTGCTGCTGGTCCATTTATATGTATAATCAGGTTAGGAAAATTGGTCCTATTTGTTTTCCCATTGACCTTAACGGAACTGTGCATCTGCATGCGATTTTTATTGATTTCTTAATTATGCGGTTTTGGACGGACTATCAACTCATTTTTTACACCAGAAGTAATTGCGAATGAACTGTTGTCCTTTATATAGAACAGTGTATGCGGTTACGGAAATTCCGATTAAAAAATTATTCAAGAGGCAAGACTCAAGGTCAAATTACTGCTCGAACGAGTGTACGTCAAATTTGACGCAGTAAAAAACAAGCTTCTAACAGTTCGCAGTTTTAAAAGAAACTTAAATTATATTCGTTACTATGTTGGAGTGAAGACTTCAAAATCAAGTTCTGCTGTCACGTAAAGCAAATAATGTGCTTGGTATAATAAAGCAGCTGGTTTCCTCGGACAAAACATTGCCTGGTGTGTTTTGAAGTGTTGACCGGAAACATAATAACGAAATAATTTTCAATTAAATTAAATTTAGGATTTTCTTATGTTCAGTGTGTATTTTGCATATTTAGTCACAAAATATGACTTGTCTCTACCATGATTCACTGGAAGTAGCAAAGGTCTGCAAAATATGATTTGACAATAGATCACTTTTCGTCAGTTGATTCAAAAGATAAAATTTTACGTATTCTACATTCGTCAAAAGAAATAAATATATCTGGGTTAGCTTAATTTATTAGCGTTAAAATGTTTTGAATAAATATCCATGTTAAGTAGTAAGCTTTGAAATATATATTGAAATAACCATGCAGTTCTTGGGGCAAAAACTGGAAATAAAGCCAAACCTGCATTGGGTTCTAGGATTTTACCTTAATATTACATATAAATATATAACTACAAGAAAAAATATTTAAATTTTTAATAACAATGTATATATATATATATATATATATATATATATATATATATATATATATATATATATATATATATATATATATATATATCATACCATATATAATGTATCACATAAAGGTTGATACATAAGTTCATTTATTTTAAATTTTTCAACAACAATAGACAAACAACAAAGACAACAACAATATATAAATATTATTATTAATTTTATATATTGTTGTTGTTGTTGTCGTGTGCCAGCTAGGCTGGCAATATGGGGTGCGTTGCTACACTTTTCCAACTGAACCATATTTGGTGTGGAGTCCGACTTCTTCAGTACACACATGCCATAGGGACCCGTTTATAGGGTAGGCAACCATTCACACCTCATTCATACAAGGAAGGGACAAAGACAGGATAGATAGGGAGAGAAAGTACAACCATGCCCGAACCGGGATTCGAACCCAGGACCTCCTTATCCGCAGTCAGGCAAACTGACCACTAGACAAGATGGGCGGCAATTTTATATATTAAACCGTTTTATTTACAAAAAGAACTTCAATAATATTCTCAGACATTCAATGGTGAATTTCGCCTTGTTTGCTGCTGCTCGAAGAACGTGATTTGAAAGCAGACAGCCTATTCGTCGTCATGTCGGATTTATAACGCAGTCTCAATACGACGTGACGTATATGAAACATTATCTGACGTCAGGGATATTTTAAACCAATGAGAATCGTAAAAAAGTAGCGTACTCAGGATCTCAATTGTAACGAAAGAAACAACCGTTTTATGGTTAACAAAGTATGTTGAATGTGACAAGCATCATTTTTTGAAAACAAGTTAAATCATATTACTGGCTTTTCAACAATAACTGCTATCATGTCGTATTTATTTGATAATGCTGCTAATCCATTCCTATAGATGGGGCTTTTCCAACTTTTTTCTTGGCAGAAAATGTATTGCCCCATGACCTCTTAAAAATATACTTAGTTTAATAATATTTTGCTCAATAGCTTTTTTTTATTTTTATTTTATTTATTTATTTATTTTATTTTATTTTATTTTTTATTTTTTTATTTTATTTTTTTTGTCATTTTAAAGTGGATCTTTAATTATGAAAGCCCTATATTTCTGTTATAACAAGAAGGAAAATCAAAATTTCTGTATTCATATCACTAATTTTTTTCTTCTTTGTAGACAGTAACATTTTGTGATCATCATCGTGTTTCTCAATAATTAAATGTAGTACAATTGCTAAGTACAGTATCACATAATTCCATAATATATAAAGAGAAGTTTTCGTATTTTAAATAGTTGAATCTCATTAATCGAAATTAACTGGGAATGTATCTCATCAGCATCTCAACGAGATAAAATTAGACGGAACTATCTGTAAATTAGCTGGAAAGGAAATCTTAGATAAACAATTAAAATAGATTTTCTTTCATCCTGAATTCTATTAGTAGCTCACTTTTTTAATCTGTGAATTGATTTAAGATAAACATAAAATATATTTTGATTAAAAATAATCATTTTTGTGTAATATTAATAAAAAGTATTGCATCCTCCTTTTTCTTTTCTTAGACTTATTTAAATGTATTCCGTAGAAATGAGACGTTAGCATTTTTTTGAGGATATAAGAGTTACAGAGGGTATTAACACATTTTTAGAACAATTTCGATTAAGAATTTTAAAAAAGTAAATATTTTAGAATAAAAATTTTTGGCAACAGTTTATTATTTGAAATGAGAAATATCGTCTGCTACTTTTAAACTTATTCTTCTTCCAAAATGTCACATGTAAACAAGCTGTGGCTTGAAGAATATGTTTTTGCGCTTCCCGAAGAGAAATATTCTTATTCCAGGATTCAAAAACGTTATGAAATACATAGTATTAAAATTTCTAAGTGCAAAATAAGCAACATTATTAATCGGACAGGTAAAAACCGTCAATCATTATTTCTATATAGAAAGAAGATTCCAAAAATATATCCGAAAAAAATGCGTACTGTTTCAAATGTTTCTAAAGTGAAATCGCTGGTAACAAGAGAAAATCCGCCAACACAGAAATCAATTGCAAAGCTTGTAGATACATCTGTAGCAACAATAAAATAAATCAAGATTTACAACTTAAAAATGCTAAAATCATAATGTTCACCAGCTTTTGCCGAGACATGTGACTCAACGCAAAACATGTTGTAGAATCCTGTATGAAAACCATTTAGCAGGAGATAAATGAAAATACATTGTGACCCTTGATGAAGCATGAGTTTACCTAAATGACTGCAACAAGAAAATGTCTATTTACTATAGAAAACGAGGAGAAAAAATGTAATGTAAAAATGTTCTTTATCCCAAAGACTCTTAAAGAGTGAAACTTCATCAAGACAAAGCTACAAGTCATACTTCGAAAACTACCACTGCATTCCTTGAAAAAATGAAGACTATTACAGGTATTGCATATATATCTTTTCAACATATTCCTGCGAAGTCCCCTGACGTTTCACCTATGGACTATTGTGCCTTTGGTCTGTTAAAAAGAGCTCTTTCTAAACGTAAACCCACCACGATAGATGGACTCTGGAAAGTAGGGGAAGAGGAATGCAAAGCAAAACCCCTGGAAATTTTACGAAAAGTTCTTCTATTATGGAAATCACGATGCAGACTTATAGTCCAGAAAAAAGGCTATCAGATCGAACATTTAAAAAAATGGTCTTTACATTTTAAACATTAATTAAACGACCCCGAAATCGTTCTAAAAATGTGTTAATACCCTCTGTATAAGCCGCTTTATTTATAAAATTCACTCGATTAACGAAAAGTTCGAATGTATTTTTTTCACTTTAGTGAAACTATAAATCTCACTAAAGTGAATAGAATATATTAAAAAATGGAAACTCTTTTCGTTTTAAAGTATATTTATCTTATCATATGGCAATATCATAAGTTAAATTTCTCACAATTAGAAAATTATATTTTTTCGATTGTACAGCACAAGACTTTTATTGCAAACTAATAGCTAAGATTTTTTATGAAATTTCGTATAACCCTCCATAGCAGTATGCTCTTCTGAGAGGACTTCATGCACAATGGGTGTCATATATATAAGTATTGCAAGGAGAAAACCTGGAAAACTCCCAAGACTGCTGTGTGTATGCAAAATTAGAAAACCAATATCCATTTCTCGTTGATCCACTGTAGCTAAGATCAAACTGAAACCTTTTATCGAAAACTCAGTTCTTAACACATTTGAACAGGGGAAATTCCCCACCCACCTTGGGCATTATGTCGTCCATCTGTGGGTTGTATAGAACAGATTGGATATCAATGAATTAAATACAGAATAATTGTTATTACTTTATCTCTCTATTATGTCATCCCAGAAGTATCAATAAATTACTTCTAAAAAATTTTAGACAAAATAACGAAATTTTATTCATATGGTACATCTAGATATCACAATATCACTAAGATCTCCTTGCGAAAATGCCGGCCGAGCTGGCAGTCGAATGGTTATCGCTCTTGCCTTCGGTTCAACAGTTCGTGGGTTCGAATCCCACCTTGGGCATGGATGTTTGCAGTGGTTCAGAATCCACTTTAAACCGTAGGTCCCGGTCTAATTAGCCCTCGTGTGCAAAAAATGACCATTGAGCGACAAACAAACCAAACCAAACCTTGCGAAAATGCCCCATAATTCATTCAAGTGATTATACACTACTGGCCATTATATTGCTACAACAAGAAGGAATGCTAATAACAGAACGATATTTATTGGACACATACATTATAGCGGAAAGAACAAGTGATTAGATTTACAGGAAATTAGGATGTATAGATCTTGAGAAATTAGTACCCAGAGCAGCCACCTCTGTCTGCAATAACAGCATTTATCCACCTAGGCATGGAGTCAAACAGAGACTGTATGGCATGTACGGGGATCTCAGTCCATGCAGCTTCAACACTATGCCACAGTTCATCGACAGTAGTAGATGGTGAGTGATGGCGTGCCAATCGCTCGGAAACCATTGACCACACGTTCTCAATTGGTGACAGATCAGGAGAACGTGTTGGCCAGGGTAACAGTCGAACCTGTTCTGTATCAAGGAAGTTCAGAACAGTACGGGGAACATGCGGTCGTGCATTATCATGTTGAAACAAAGCATTAGGGAGGCCTCGAAGATAGGGCAGAGCCACGGGCCTTAACACATCGGAAATGTAACGGTTGCTGTTCAAAGTGCCGGCAATGCGAACAAGAGGTGATCGAGACGTGTATGCAATGGCACTCCATACCATCACTCCAGCAGATGGGCCAGTATGGCGATGTCCATTGCAAGCTGGCAATGCGCGTTCTCCACGATGCCTCCATTCCGTTCGTCCGATGACCGCATTCGTGTTAATGCGGTCATCATGGTCCTGTATACAGAACCGAGATTCATCTGTAAAGATGACGTGATGCCATTCCCGCGTCCAGGTTCGTCGCTGATCACACCATTGAAGGCGCTCCTGTCTGTGACGCAGCGTCAATGGTAGCCGAGGCCATGGTCGCCGTGCAGACAATCCATGCTGCTGGAAATGTCGTCGAACTGTTCGAGCAGAAACTTGTTGCCTTGCAAATGACTCCATTTCTCGACTCAGGGTTCGTGACGTGGCTGTACGATCCCTTGTGACCATGCGGATAAGATGTCTGTCTTCTCTGCTGTTAGTGATGGGGGGTCGCTGAGATCCTGCATGACGTTCCGTATGATTGTCCTGAACCCATCGATTCCATATTCTGCTAACAGTCATGGGGTCTCGACCGACGCGAGCAGCAATATTGCGGTACGATAAACCGCAATACCGATAGGCTATAATCCTTCCTCGATCACAATCAGACACGGGCTGATAGGCATTTCTTCTTCTTACACGAGGCATTACAACAACTTTCTTTGCCGAAAACAACGTTGAAACGGAAATTGAGTATGAGAAAAATGCTGCCAAATCTCTGGTTTTATACACATTGTAGATGTCGCTACTGCCGCCTGCTTTGTATGAATGCGCTGAAAATCTAATCATTTGCATATCACAGCAAGTTCTACCTGTCATGCAAATTTCACGTGTGTGGTGTGCTGCTTTCCTGGTGCAGCAATTTTAATGACCAGTAGTGTATTTGATCACTTAAATTAGATTAAAATACATATATAGATATACTGAAGAGCTCTGAGGAGCTTATTGCTTGATACTATTTTCAATAAAATACCAAAGTCAATAGGGCCGTGGTAGCCTAGTGGTTAAGGTATCGTCCTTCCATCTGGAAGGGCGAGGTTCGATTCCTAATACCGCCAGACCCACCGAGTACGTGCGACATACGTGCTCGTTAAATCTGTGGAATCGAAAGTCCTGTGGTCGGTCATTGAGCAGTTACCATGGGTGTAATGGTCTGCAGAAAATTTCCTTCTTCAGATCAATGTCAAAATTGAGGGAGTGGATTCTCTGGTGATGCCATCTATCGGAGGATTTAAAAAAGAGCAAAGACGTACTTTCACTTTTGGGGTGCTCTGATTAAAACGAAAGACGCTCTCCATTGACTTAAACTCGCAACCAAGATATAGCGAGCTTGGCTTGTTCAAGTGTCATAAGTAACAACGAAAGTCAAACATTACGGCCAACCATGAAAGGGTGAAACGAGCAAAGGCGTAGATCAGAATAGCGCATGCGCGCTAAAATCAGTCGCCCTCCTCTTCCCTTCCAATTACATTGATATTGCTT
Source organism: Latrodectus hesperus (assembly GCA_037975125.1). NCBI lineage: Eukaryota > Metazoa > Arthropoda > Arachnida > Araneae > Theridiidae > Latrodectus > Latrodectus hesperus. Next base: position 95,940,418 of record CM075857.1, on the reverse strand, counting down.
ACTTTTTGATTTGATATAGTGTTCTCTCACACAGAGAGACATCGCGCTAGAAGTGTGCTTTCGTTACTTTTCATATTATGTGCCTACGTAAACATATTTTTCTCATTTTCAATTAATTAAATAATAGCTGTTATATAATATTTTAAGCAAGGCTGGATTTCGACTGGATGAGGCCTAGACTATTAAAGATAACACCTTTATATGCAAACTTTCCTTTGTCGATCAAAGTCATTTTTTTTTTCTGTGTTGAATATTTCTTGTTTTGAGAGTCTTTAAAATACGGATTTTCTAAGCTATAGTTTGTGTGTGTTTTTATGGTATACATAGAACTAACATTAATTAACTAAATATTAACAATGCTACTTTTAAAATAATAAAATGTTAAGATTTGTATAAAATTGGATTTTATCTAATATTACAACACAAATTACTTACATGAAATTGGAAATACTGAAATAAAAATATGTAAAAATGTAATAATTCTTTTAATATAACATGTACACAACATGTCAGATTTTGATTTCAGGCAAAGTTAAAAGATCCCTCTGATATTTTCTATTGAATAAATTAACAGTTACTATTCTTTATATATATATATTTTCTATGAGTACAATCAGGAAAATAGGTAATTAAGCTATAGTCTATTTAGCTCATTCATAAATTTCCCATTTTGCATATTAGTAATTAAATGTTAATAATATATAATTCTCTAAATTATATTTTGTGCACTATTATATATTTCTGCTTAATTTTTACTATTGTTATACTGCTGACAGTACATTTTTAAAAATGCTTTAATGAAATACAAATCGTACGTTTAAATTGCGATATAACAAGTTTTATGAAGCCCGAACATACTGATATTTAGGAAATCCTTTGTTATTTTTAAAGAAAACTACAGAGATTATAGAGCTTTAAGTTAATATGATACTTCTCAAGAATACTATTCGTTATATAAGTTATATCAACTATAATGTTTATGAAAATTCAAATAAATACTATCGACAAAATTTGACACCTAAATCACTATAAACGTTTGCAATGGCATCAATTTATTGAATCCTGTGAAAACGTAAATTTTTAAATTAAAATTTTATAAATTAATTTCAATGGAATTAACTTTCAACACATCACCAAAATTAGATCATGTTAGCTTGGTAGTGGGAAGCGACAGTCTCTTGTCTAGAAGATAGTAGGTTCGATACCTAACTCAGAAGAGATCACGGTGCTGAGAGTGCTTACGCATACTAAAAATTCCTCAGAGTCCGAAATTCCTGCGCTGGTATTATGTATCTAGATGAGAAATGTTCCAGCTCAGATGTCGATCTCGTCATTTTCCCATGATTCAAAACTGTGGAAGGTATGTTTAACAGCTTTGGTAGGCAATCAAAAATATATCGCTATCACGAAAATTCAAATATCTCATTATTCCAAAACGCAAATGTGATCAATAGTTATCGATTGTAACACTGACTTACATAACAGAAAAAGAAAGAAAGAAAGCCTCGTTCGTTGCGTGCTATTTGGGGGCAAAAATTGAATTCCCTTTCCAATAGCTTCGAAAGCAAATTCCCGACTTCCGTTGATGACGCTGCGACGGATCACGACCTTCGAATGCGTGTCACGAAGCCTAATCAATAGGCTTCCACTTCCGATTTTCTGGTTGACCTTCACCTAGAAAGAAAAAAATGAGGGAGTAACTCAGGATTGACGTCTTGCGAACCTCATCTGGGAGTCAATTCACGCAGACGATTGTCTGCCTGCTTCATCGAAGAGGTTAAAAAATGGCGATACACCCAACGAGGAACACCCGAAGCCAAAAGCGAGACGGATGTGCTGCGTACGTCCTTCCAGAGGTCACTGATTCGCGATATAGATTATTACTTTTTATGACTTGGTGGTTTTCCACTAGCATCAGTTTAAAAAAAATCAGGGCATCTTCATCATTTTTAAGTGGGGTAGGGATGTCGGGCCTACAAGTGGCCCGAGAGAGAATAGAGAATAAAATGGTGATGGGGATAATTTCTCATAGAGAATTAAATGGTGATGGATAATTTCTAAATAATCATCACATTAAGAATCTTCATTTTTATGGGGGGGGGTCCCAAGAAAATTGGGGAAAATGAAATCAGCCTTATTGATTTAACAAAAAATTAAAAAAATAGTTTTAAGAAAATTAATTTAAAATAAAATTAAACTTTACAGTTTCCAGTAAGTCTTAGCTGTTAGAAGCAATAGTATGATGTTTCCAAACTTACTAATATTTAACCATACACAACTATCGTTTTTTTTTTTTTAATAAGTTTAATCAAGATTACTTTCTATATACGAGGGCTATTTGTTTGGAAGTATTTGTTTTGGGCAAATAATGATCGCAATTTTAGTTTCCATGATTGGTACGCACCAATAGAAAATATCTTTGCTGTTGCGTTACGTTTTCGTTGAGTAATTTTATTCATTAATAAATCTTATTGTCTTTATAATATTTTATTTTAACAATCGAACATCAACAATAACAGTTTTCATAATTAATTTCCATAAAATGAGTTCCACACCATAATACACTGGTGCCAATACGGTCTTCATACGACCATATCCAAATAGCAACTGAGCTATAGCAACTGAGCTGAGCAACTATTCCCCATCGGATAGGGAAGATACGCTTCTCATTCCTTTTTTAGGGATTTACTGTGGCTGAGTTGCCATATTGCAATTACACAAACGTGTCATGCAAGATATTTAGAAGATAATTTTATGCGTGCAAAATACATTGATTCCAGAAATCGTGCAAAATGATTTGATGACAAATGTAAGCTTTTATTCGTTTATTTCAGCTTCTTCCCAGGTATTAAACATATCCAATAACCTAGATGCACATATTGGGTTGTTCGGAAAGTCATTTCGTTTTTCGTACATGGATCAGCTTTTTGCCAGTAAAAACGGACCACTTTATGAATGTGGAATCGTGCTACTACCAGAAAGATGGTAAAAGCTATTGGACTAGAATGGACAATGTGCAATGCAATGCAATATTTATTTGCTGCACGTTTTTCATTTTCATGAAAAATGAAATGACTTTCTGAACAACCCAATAGTAGTTTTAAAATATTTAATAAACCTCATAATTTTCAAGTCAAGTGACGACATTGACATCTGTAAAGGTATCCTGATTTCACCCCAGCATGCAGAGGGACATTAGACTCAACAGAAAACTCAACGGGCAAATGCTTATTATCTATAGATGTTATATTTCAAGACGTTAAATAAAAAATCCTTAGAGACATTAAAAACTTTAAATTAAAGTTCTTTAGTGAAGTCAAATATTGACTCCTTTATTTGTCAAAAAAAAATAGTTTTTTTATTATTATTATTACTTCGATGTCCTAGGCATGGAACAATATTTAAATTTCCTTTCGATGCAACGAATTCTATATATATATATATATATATATATATATATATATATATATATATATATATATATATATATATATATATATATATATATATATATATATATATTAATTTGATGAAAAAAATACTGTGCAAAATGTGGAAATACTTACTTTAATTAATGTAATGAGCATAATATATATCATTCAAACTGACTACGCTTTTTATTGTTTTTTTTAAATTACGAATTGAAATTACTCCATACTGCTCATTCAATGGATTGACAAACCTATATTAAATATTAATTAAGAAGCTCCTAATATAATATGTACTCAAAGAAACAAAATAATATAAGAATACTGTGACATACGTACATAGCGCGGATTGTACCTGGGTACCCATCACCAAGACCCTCGTACTTTTGAACCACAATCAGGTCACGAGGTCAAAACTGAGCACTCTCCTTTCCACATCCACGCCACACCAGCGGAATGATTTTGGACGTCAGAAAATAACGTGGGTTCTCCAGCAACTCAGGGAGAATACTTGGTATGACAGGAAAATTAAAGAAGTTAAGAAAAATAAAAGCAATACTTTATTGCTAAATGAATATGTATATATTTCAAGAGCAGTTTGGAATGAATACTAAATTTTTATTTTTAATGAATTGACAACCATTAAAATATGTTTTAGTAATTTCTGAAATAAATTTCATTTCGATGTAGCAGCTTTGTATAAGACAAAAAATAAATTTTTTAAATGTTACGGATATTACTGCTTACAGAGTCAGTAAAATCTTATCCGTTGAAATTTCCCATTCTAGAACTTCGGTTCTTTAATAAATTGATATTTTTTTAATAGAAACCCATTTTCCAATTTTTCCTATTATCTTGTAGATTAGATCATTGATAGCAATTTTTATGAATGATGATATATAGCTGCATCGATAATTGCATATTACATGATTAATAGCTATGGGAATAGATTTTTTTATATCCTCTTTTATTCCAAAGATTAAAATAATTTCTTCAGATGATAAATGGGTAGCTTTTGACATTATAGCATTGAGTTATTTAAGCAATGTAAGATCTTTTCTACTTTATAAAAGCCTTTTTTTTTTCTTTTTTGAGACACTCTTAACAGTTAAAATTTCCATCGAAACAAATTTTAATTTAAGTTTTACGATGTGTTTCCATCAAATATCGAAATATATCATCGATTATTTAAATTTTGCAACAATGGTCGTAATAAATTATAACCATTGTAAATAAATTCGCCACTTTATTTACATTTCCCATTGAAGACAGTTAATTATCTTTACTTTTGCTGTCATTTTTGGGGGATTTTACGACTTCACATTTTACTCATTTTATTTTGATTCTAAATGTAGAAGACAAAGCGACGAGTCAGAAAATCATCTGCTATTACAGAGCGGAAAGGAACATAAGTGGACGTCTGCAGCCAGAAGACATAGATCCGAAGCTCTGCACTCACTTGCTGGTGGGTTATGCGGAAGTACGGTATGACTTCCTTCTCCCGAGGACCATCCAAGATCTTGACTGCTTCAACAGAACTATTGCTCTCAGGAAAAAGAACGCCAAAATGAAAGTGATGTTATCAATTGGCGAGAGATCAGGTGGTGGTTTCTCTGCCATGGTAGCCACTCAATATGGTAGAGAGAGGTAAGAAAGTATTTTTACATATCTTGTAAGTTTGGTTATAGTAACTTTCTTCTTTTTCTTCATTGGCCTGACAGCCCAGGGTGGGTTTATGCCTTCCTCAGAAATGCATACCAGGACCCCCTATTTTTGGATAAGGTCATCCAGTTTGTCACTTTTAGTGTTTTTAGGTCGTTTTCAAGGCAGTCACGCCATCGCAGTTTCGGTCGTCCTCTTCTTCTGGTGCCAATGGGGCGAGCGAAGAAAATTTTTTATAGTTACTTTATTGTTCTTTTACAATTGATCTCCGTTTTTAGAAACCTTTAATTTGCAAACATTCCCTGGGGTTTGAGAGGCTAACAGCCTGCGGCAGGTAGTAAATAACCAATTTTTTTTTTAATGCCGACTATTTTATAACAAGTCGCGGATTATCTCCAGTAACTTTGGTGTTAAAGGACTTGCACTTAAGATGAATGACGTGGTTATAATATCCTAACGGAGCTTCTAGTATACCTGGAAAACTGCTAAAGTACTTTCCTTTACCTAGTAACTCAGGATATGATATATAAAGGTGGACCTGTCTTTACAAGATAACAAAATCCAGAGTAAGTTAGCTGAAGGAATAGGAATGACTTCTTCGGTTCCAGAGGTAGAAGTGACCTCTAGTTCCTCCACATCAGGAACAGAGCAGGAAGTTATTAGTAGCATGAGTACCATAGAGTATCTCTAGACAGGATAAAGAAAACAACTTCATACGTTGGGACTTTTCAACAAAATCCTGTATGTAGAAAATGCCATAAGAGCGAGGAAATAGTGCATTATGTTATGTTTAAATGGGATGCCCTTGCCCTTACTCGAATGGCAACTTTAGACACTCTTGATACTAAAAGAATTTCATCTTAGCTCCATAACAAATCCTGATTCCAAAAACAAAGTGGAAGACCCTGTTAAATGGCGAGAGATTATTTTGGATTGGGTGCAAAGATGCTTTTAGCAAAGCATCTTTGCGTATGTTTTGATTATAGAATCATCAGAAGTACAAATATTCATATTTTTACGAACTAGCGGCTCGTCCCTAACATGGTCCCATATATCCAACAGAAATTTTAACTTCCATTTAAGAACTAAATTTTGAAAAAAAAATTTGCGAACTTATTTTTATTCTTTTTTTGTTTGTTTTATTTTTTCCTTCAATTTTTTTATTTATTTTATGGTTTAGAAACTTGGCTCGATTTTACAAGATAATTTCTTTGATTTGCAGATAAATAATTACTGTGTGCTAATGTTGAAATCCCATATTTATTTAAGCAATTCATGTGGAATTTCTTCCACCAAATCTAACTCCCATCTTAGAGCCCATGCATCAGAGTATAATGAATAGCTTCACAAGTGCAAACATCGTGAGGTAATTTTTACATGGAGTGATTGTGGCTTGTAATCACTTAAAGAAAAATGAAGTTACAGCCGCAATCCACTTGTCAATCTTGGAGTGATGTTGCAGGAAAAAAGATATCTTTCATTTTAACATGCTGTCTTTATTACCAGTGCCAATGAATATTGAAAGCCAAGAATATTTGCCGCACAACTTTAATGAAAATGTATTACTTATCCATGAATTTCATGAGAAAGAAATGAAAAACATTGCAGCCCGAAATTTCATCGCATGATTTTGTAATTTGACGTAATAACTAATGTATGGTTAAATGAATAGAGAACATAATAAATAAAAATGAAACTAACTTTCAGATATCAAACAATTAGAAAATAAAATAGTTCTACAACTGTCTGAAAAAAAGCAAATAAATCGTTAACAGTAGTGAGGTACGTTTTAGAGAAAAAACAACAGTGAAATGCTGTCGCCACATCGAAAGACAGAGAAGTGTGTTTATATAAATTTAATTTTGAAACCCCAAAAAATAAATACTTTGCCTAGTTGTTCATTAATAAAATGAAGGTAATTACTATTAAGTATGTGAATCTTATTTTACTTGTAATTGTAATTTAGTGCATACTATTTAATTTTTTTATATAATAGTGATTTATTTATAAAGAGAGAGAGGTTTAGTAAAAAAATTATTTTAAGATTATTGTGCGTTCCATTTTACAAACTTTCGATTTTAAGAACTATTTTAACAATTCCTACGACTTTATAGAAATTAGTGTCTACGGTATATACACAATAACTAATTCCATCTAATATTCTGACGTAGTGGATTTCAAACTACCACAAATATCCATCTTCAAGATAGAAGTTCAATCCAAGAATTATTGAATTAACAGCCAGAAATCTAATCGCTTGATTACCATCTCGACTTTACAAAAATTAAAATAAATCATATGGCTTTAATATATTCTATAATCATCATCGATATTACCAATCGATGATGATTATAGAACTGAAAGTAACACAATTAACCACTTAAATTTTGTGTTCCTTAAAAACAAAAATATTATAAAACGAAAATAACGATTCAATCTTATTTAAAAAAAAAAAAGATTATTACAAAATGTGTCATATATTTGCTTTAATAATTTCCTTTTCTATCATTTAATGAGATAATGTATCGACCATAATCATAAAAATTTGAAAAAATAAAGTGTTGTTATCAATCTTTTAAGTTTATATATACACAAAATCATATATATAATTAATTTCATACAATTACATAAGAGCTCCGAGCTCCAGTGGCTCAGTAGCTTCACGCCGCTTCCCGTAAGCTGAGCAAAGTGAAGGATCATTTGCTGTGGGCAGTGGTTGGGAGGGTGACCACGGTGTACTCTCCTTCATTGGGTTGCTGGAGCTCCGTGGGTCGGGGACGTGTCCACGTTAATATGTGACGTCCAAAGTCCTTCCGCTGGTGTGGTGTGGATGCCAGCTCAGGTGTGGCCTCGTCACCTGACCGTGGCTCAAAATTACGAGGCACCTTAAAAAGAGCAAAGTCGTACTTTCACCTTCATGGTGCTCTGATCCAAACGAAAGACGCTCCCTATTGACTTAATTCGCACTGCCAAAGGCAAAAGTGAGCTTGGCTTGTCCAAGTGTCATAGGAAAACAACAACAACAACAATTTATCTGGTTGTTCGATTTTATGACCGTATGAGCTTATATAGAATAATTCAAAGGCCATTTCTTATTTTGATACTGTTTATGACGCAGAAAAGCTTTGGTAATGTATTTGACACTGAATGCTTAAAGCCTGTTAGCCTTTAATGAGATTTGCATTTTGCCTTCTGGGAAAAGGCTTTATATTTAACGGGCCCAATTCACGTGACACAAAAAAGGAAAAGGAAACTTGAAAAAACTCCACTCACTTGCAAAGCCAGACACTCTTGCTCAAAATAGAAGTTTATACTCCCTCTCAACAAGTTGCTCAATAATCGAAAAGTTTAAACTTAAGACCTTTTATTATGGGCATGAGTGTACCACAAAATCACAGTAAAACTGAGAATAATGCTTGCATATCGATTATGAGTTATTTGCCAACTTATGTTTTAAATACAAAAAAATAATAAAAATCAGACACAGAATCATATCATTGGGTTCCGGCAGATAGTTAAAATTTTATCGTTAAATTAAAATTTTATTTGACAAAGATTAAAAATTTAGGAGAAACATAAGTAAATGTAAGTTTTTCATCTAACTATAATTTAAATTACCTTGATAAAATAATTTCACAAAACTACTTACTTAAAGCTCTTAAGAATAAAAAATTTATATTTTGTAAAATTATATAATGATACTTACATTTATATACTTATTTCAGTTTAAACATTCTTTTCACTTAGCTAGCTTTGCATTCTATGGTGTTAAATTTTCATTGAAAAAAAATTATACAGTAACGTTATATTTATAATTGTATCAGATTTATTGGAGAAGCAACACACAAGCATTCAGTTGTTCTAGAAAGGTAATAATAGAAAACAGATACTTGAGATACAGCTGCTAAAATACTATGTTTCTGAATTTGTTGTAAAGCATTGCTCCGTCCTTTTTGTTGTTGTTACTTATGACACTTGGACAAGCCAAGCTCGCTATGCCTTGGCAATGCGAATTTAAGTCAATAGGGAGCATCTTTCATTTTAAGAAGAGCACCATGAAGGTGAAAGTACGTCTTTGCTCTTTTTTAAATCCTCCGATAGATGGCACCACCAGAGAATCCACTCCCTCAATTTTGACATTGATCTGAAGGGGGAGGAAATTTTCTCCAGACCATTGCACCCATGGTAACTGCTCAACGACCGACTACAGGACTTTCGATTCCACAGATTTAACGAGCACGTATATCGCATGTACTCGGTGGGTCTTTGGCGGCATTGGGAATCGAACTTCGTCCTTCTGGATGGTAAGCCGATACCCTAACCACTAGGCTACCACGGCCCTGTCCTTTTTGTATATTTGGTAGTTGTTCCTGTGTTGTGTTCATTGTTCTTGTGTGAATGTTTTGATAAAAACAATTTTCAGTGGATCCTGAGGTTGTTTTACTCCAAGACCGGTTACAAGTTTTAAAAATAAGTTATCAAAGACAATGGGGTGCATTGTTTCCCTTTAGTATAAATCTTTTGCAACTGCTCAAGAATTATCATAGCATTTCAACCGGATGCGGATTGATTTGTTCCATCGCCAATCATTTGGATTTTAATACGATCTCATAAAAAACTTATTCTTCTGTATGAAAATTTCCATCGCCATCACCATTCTTCAGAATTCTACTTGCGTTATCTGCCATTATTTTATCTACACTTTTTTTTTTACCGGGATGTATACAGAAATACATGAATCCATGTCTTTCGTGTAATATAAAATTAACTCAAACAAGAAATTAAATCAAACATAAAATTAACATGTCTTTGAAAATCTACGTTTCTTTTCTCTTTATAATTATTCTAAAATATATGTCTTTTATAATTAATATTTGTTTCAAATTTCAGGTTTATTTTCTCTCTTCTACACTTTCTTGAGAAATACAAGTTCGATGGAGTGGATTTCGATTGGGAATTCCCTGCTTGGAATGGAGCCAATCCTTTGGAAAGGTTTTATTTTACTCTACTCTTGAAAGTGAGTAAAATATTCTAGTTTTTCACCCTAAATTAAATATATTTTACATAAGAAGTTTAAAAATTAATATTTTTGATACATATATATATTTGAAAGAAATCTGACATCACAGAAGAAATTCTTACTGATACACTTTCAAAATTTTATGACTATATACATAGTCTTATGTTAGCGCATAAATTGAAATATTTGTAATAAGGTTTAATGTGTACTAAATACGACTGACCTAGTATAGATTTTTATATCAATTTTATTAAATAACAATTAAAAGTAGTAAATAGTAAATAATCATGAGTAATGAGCTGATAGTAGTCAAGCTCCATTCTCCACAAGGGGTAAGAGGCGGAATGAATCGCTTACATAGAGAGCGCTGCGGTTCGAGTTTCTCAGATTGCATCAACAGCTGCATGATAATGCAGCAGCAAAAACGCAAGTGCTGAATAATATGTAAATTCCAAGTCGAACATAATATACCTAGATATGCAAATTATACAAAATGCATAGCATTCTGAGGCTTGTGTGGGGAATATTTGTGAAAGAATATTTAAAATTGACAATAGTTATTATTGTTAATTCTCCTAGAATCTGATAGGTTCTATGAAGCTTCGTCTGTTAGAATAATCGATTTACAAATTTCTTTATGTCACTGACAGAGCTAGTGCGAAGAATGTCATTATGTCATAAACTGAGATCATTTCCTACAAGCAGTTGAGTGAATGTGCAAAGGATCTAGCGATTGAACTGAGAATAAGTTGTTCTATGCCCCGATTCATAACGTGCATTGTTTACCACTTACTTCCAAAAATGGTTGGAAGAATTGAATATGGTACGGTCCTTCTCAATAAATTTTAATTTCCGAAAAATACAAGTGACTTATGTAAAGTAATTGATTCACGTCAGGTACTGGCATAAAAAAAAGTCGTCAGAAGTCCTTTGAAGAAATATTTAGCCACACTGTCTTTAATGCTGTAAAGGATTTCGAAAATGTTGCCGATGCAAGATTTTGCCTTCGAAATGTTTTCATGTATATTAAAGGGAACTCCTTCACAGAATTCAGGTTAATCAAATTATTGGTTGGAATTGTGCAAAATATCTACAAATAAAACAATCTCGAATAATTTTGGCCTATGGATTATCTATTTGTCTATCCTGGAAAATATCATCAAACTTTCGATGTATGAAATCCAAAGATGAGGGAAAAGTGTCTCTTAACTGAGCAACATTTAGTTGAAGTGAAGGTGGTCTTGTTGATCAGTGCATTGTTCTTTTTATTAAGAAGATAATAAGTTCGAATATCAACATAACCGAAGATCCATCGTCTTCACTAAAAGTGGATGGAGTATACTAAATAGACCATGGTCGGTCTAAGAGAAAGTTTGCCTCTGTGGTTGTGGCCGATTAAGTATCAGGGGGTCTTCTGCTTGGTCCCTATTTCTAAATAACGAAGACTTTATTCTAGCTGTTTAGCAGCGCCCAACTATGGACTAGATATAGAAAAGAATGCCGGTGCACACATTCTTTTAGTTAACAATTGATTCTGTTTGATAAAAAGATCCAGTACAAATCGTGCAAAAGCAACTCACACTAGATGAGCCACCAGCATCTTGTATAATACCTTCACCATTTGGCTCTCCTTTTTCGTGGAGTTTTTGACTCACTTCCTTTAAAATGGTCAAATACATTTGAATAAGGAAAATTTTTTCAGTCATTTAAGATACAATTGTATATGCTGAATCGATATATCTCCAGAAAGGTCATGTATAGTTACCAAAAGTTCTCGAGTTGGTCTTCCACTACACTCTCCGTGATGGTTAATAATTTGTGAAATTACATATTCTTTGAATTCTCTTGACTATGAGGATCAAGAAATGTTGAGATCCATAGCGATTTCTGAAATAGGAAGACCTCAAACCAACTGTCATCTTAATTCTAATGCGTATTACTTCGTTTTGAAGTCATAATCGCCTTCCCCGAAATAACAAGCCAACTTTGATCATTCTGATTATTTTTACCCATGACTATTGACATGGGATTAGACAAAAGAGTAAAAGCATAACAGCTTATAAAGTGTTCCTTAGTAACAGGTAAATTATAAAATAGACAGTGTTTACAATTAAATATCAATAGACTGAAATGGAAACACATCGACGCGTTATTTACTGGTGCTTTCATTTAAACTGGTAGAGAACAACTCAGGCCACAACATTATTTACTGGTCTGATATGAAGCATAATTGTTACAATTTTAACCATTTGCACGTGTTTTGTAGCAGTCAGAACAGCTAATAACTTTTTTTCTCATAAGAATGTTTAATAAAAAATTTAAATTCTAACATTCATTCCAAAAATATAAAGTACCTCATATATTATGAAAATTTTTCAACGTCAAAATTCATTTGCATTCTAGGAACTTCATTTTGTGATTGAAAAAGCTAAAAGAGATTTCATTGTAAGTTGTGCCGTTGCAGCCCATGTCGCCATCATAGATACTTCTTATGATGTACCAGAAATAGCCAAGTAAGTTGGTTTCTTTTATTCTATTATAGACAAAATTTTATTACATAAGACAATTATAGCTTTAAATGCAACCGCTGCTCATTTTGTTACCTTTCAATTCTTAATCTTTCCAAAGATGTAAGAAAAATCCACACAAAAATGAAATAAGAATTTAATTAATTTATTTAAAATGACAGAAGCTGATGAAACTACAGGAAAGAATAAGATCGACAGAACAGAATTAAGAAAAATATACATTGTTTTAATTATATCATAAAAAAAGATTACCATATTGAAACAATCATGTATTTAAAGAATCTTAGTTAATTCGATAATTTAATTTCTCCTTTAAAAATAAAATTTAGATTGTGAGATATTAAAAATAATAAATAATGTTTTGTATATTATCACAAATTAAATTTTGATTTGTCACCGATTTTTTCGCAAGTTTTAACTACGCTCTTTTCATTTATATTAAAAACCCAATCTTTATTGCAAACATACTTAAATAAATATTACTAGAATTAAATCAATAAAAATAATTGAAATTTAAACAATAAATTCAATCAATCTGATTGATTTACATTTTGAGACTTGTCAATTAAATAATCTTAAAATTAATAATGTTTCGATTTCCACATTTGCCAAATACTTAATCATAAACTACATTTAAAAGACTGGTGGATTGTGGTTTTCAAATGAAAGCATCAAGCTTTCGGTGGAAAATTGCGTTTTTTGAAAAATAACAGTATCAACTACTGCTTTAGCTTTTTCAGAAACGCTGTTTTGTACCACGAAATGAAATCTCACAGACAGATTAGTTAAAAACAAATGGAATAAAGTGTGGGAAGAGAAATCCCTTTAGTTACTAAGTTATTAAATATTGAAGTCGACTCCTTTCATGCACGTTTTAATGTATTTATGATTGTTGACGAGGAAGCCTAAGCAAACTCACAGGAGAGGACAAATAGTTCTTCAAAAAAATACTAAAATATAATAAATATCATTATTTAAAAAAAAAAACCTGTAAATGTAGAAATAAATAAAGAGGAATTCTACGATGTACAGTTTTTATGATAATGCTTATACAAAGATAATTTTTGAATGGTGGGGGGAGACAGAGACACATACCTCCATTTATGTACCGCAGACAGTATAACTACAACTATCCGAATCAACTGAAACCGGACCACAAACGGTATAACTTATTTTTCCCCTCATTTGGTATAATATCTGCAGTATAACTTATTTTTCCGAAATTCTAAAAGCTATTCGAATTGAGGCAATTTGGATGACTGGAGTTCTACTATAGATCTGAAACGATCGCTCTTTTTGTTGTTGCTATTTCTCATCCACGTGACCAGCAATCTGAATCAGGTCCATGAGTTCACTCATCATGAAGAAATCCAGTACTAGTAGAGGGTCTTGACCCAGGTCTTGCCTGGTAAGTCCCAGACAAGATAAAATGTGACCAGGGGAGGCTTGTGCAGAAGAGCAGATTTCGAAGTGCTTAATGCCCTCAACAAATGTCATTGAGGACAAGTGACCAATAATGAAACGGTTAAGAGCAGTTTGATCTCGTCAACTCCTTCCCCGAACCAAGGAGTCACCAGGGCACCTACTCTGATTCCACTAGTGTACTGGCGGAACCATTCAAATAATTCATACTTCTGCACTTTAATAATAAGTTCAAATCACCGTTAATTACGATTTACATAAATTATATATATGATACATTCAAACCTTCGAAATGTAATAGTGCTTGTATATTTTAAATTAGCCACACTAACACCTTGTGAGTTTCAATCCATTCATGAAAATCCCAGAAAATTCCGGTGGACACACAAGAATTTTATTTATATAGTTTTTTCTTATAGAGAATGTTATGTATTTATGAAATTGCAATACATTTAAAATACATCAATATATATGTGTAAAATTCAAGGGGTATAACATTTTTTCTCTTCTTTCCAGAATGTTTTGAGGTAAAAATTGTATTAAGAAAAACAAGAAAAATTTGTTTTAAGTATAATAAGCGAAATAATCAAAAAAATTCAGTTAAAAATGCCATATAATAATTTAATAAGTTTTTGATATAGTGAAGCAGATGTCTAAATATAAATCGTGTTTCTCTCTTATCATCTTTTTTTTCCTTGCTGCTTATATGGACATCTTTCTTTCTTTCAGAGTCGTGGACTTCGTAAACATCATGTCCTATGATTTCCAAATGTACAGTCCAGCCAATCCTATGACAGCTCACCACAGTCCCTTATTCTCAAGGAACAGCGAGAAAAAAACGGCTTATTACTTGAATACTGTATGTATAAATTATTTTTTTCGCTACTATATGGTATGTTTAACTTAATTTGCACATGCGAAAATTTGTAATTTGAAGTTTTAAATTAGTACAAATAAGATATTCTTTCAAAGTATAGTTATTTAAACTAAACATTTTAGTATAAATTATGCAAATGCAAATTGTGTTAAACTGACATTGACACTTTTACAAAGATATCAATATACCAAACACGGGATTTCACAGTCTGAAGTCAATGTTTCAGGTAACAAAATGGCTGACATGTCTCCCTTTCCACGAAATTTCTTCTGTATGGAAAGGCAAATGCAGATAAAAATGGCTTACATTTTCCTGTTCGCCACTGGTATTGCTGAAAGTGCCAAAGCTGTATTCTTAAGTTAGAGAGGTGTCGACCAGATATCACAGCAATTTCAAAACTAAATAGGGGACATCTTAAATGCAA
This sequence comes from Latrodectus hesperus, assembly GCA_037975125.1. Lineage (NCBI taxonomy): Eukaryota > Metazoa > Arthropoda > Arachnida > Araneae > Theridiidae > Latrodectus > Latrodectus hesperus. The sequence goes on along the minus strand of CM075857.1, from coordinate 95,925,057 downwards.
TTGCAAAGTTTTTCCAACCAGCAACAAATGTCATTTAAAACCATGTCCTAGACTTCCTGTGTCTAAATTTAGAAGACCTAATATCATCGTTCTACTTCTAATGTTCCACGCGAGAATACATGAATTCATGGATCAGATTCAGCAGTTGCTAGATCGTAAAGGATTAGTGACAGCAACATAGATATCGATAAAAACAATGGACTCTAAATAAAATGAATGCGGTAGTTTAAGCATTAAAACTAAATTTTAAAAAAACTAAAAACATAACAACTATAGAATTGAGAAGCTATAACCACAAGACCAAACACACTCTTCTTTCTGCTCAGAACAGTGTTGGAGTCTATATTTTAACAGAAAAAATGAGTTAATATAAAAATTCCTAGATGTTTTGTGTTTATTAAATTAGCACAATGACTATTAGATAATCCCACACACAACAATTGTCATGCTCTGTATTATTCTTTCAAGAACATCTTCATACGGAAGATGTTTACACAAACTTTTAAGTTCACATTATCACGAGATTAAAAATTGCAAAAGTTTCTTTTCTAGAAACTTATAGACAAAAATAAAATCACGTAAAGAAATATTATAGCATTTGAAATATAATTTACTGTGTATCAAACTTCTTATAAAATAAAAGTAAAACGGTGACAATAATCATTATACATGCAAAATGGCTAAATGCTTTAATAAAATCGTTTGCTTGTCAAATTGTTACTTGTTAAAACACTTGCATTTAAATATTATAAATTTTATCTTCAAATAGATGAATACAAAAGTAACAAATGTAATCAATAATAAAAATCACTGGTATATAATTCAAAATCGCTTATAACTTGGCAACAAAGAAAATTTTTACAAATTTTCATTTTAACACTACATAAATTTGTATTCAATTCATATGTGAACTTCATCGCATTATTATGATTCAAAATTATGAGGCATTGGCTGTGTTTAGCAATTCGGATCGGCAGAAATTCGCAAAGCCGAAAAATAGCTTGTACTTTAGCAATGATTTTTCAAACTTAGTCGAATGAAAATGACTCTGGTGTAAGAAATGTGTGGTAAAAGTTTACTTACGGGTACCCCTTGATTTTCTTGATGCCAAGATAGGCACCAAAATGTAAATAAAAAATAGCAGCCGCTTAGTTAAAGCGCTGAAAATACCAGTTACCAGAAATTAAATTTTATCACCAAATTTTTTGCTAAATAAACGGTTATCTTATTCTACACCCAGCCGTCATCCGTACTCTTATTCTTACTTTGGTACAACTGCCTTCTAATACAGATACCAAATTTTGAGTTTGGTGATTTTTTGGCGGATTTTCATGTTTATTTGGCAACCTGGTTTTCATTACGTTATAAAGATAGAGACCTATAAGAATTATATGTAGATAATTCTATTTGGTAAGCCTAGTATTTACACCATCGCGAGACATTACAATGTCATCTTGACAACATTTCTTCATCGTCGAAAAAATTCAGAATTTGACATGCTGGATTATATGGCAACTGTGCATATATTTTTTGTATTTCATGTGTATTTTAACACTAAAAATCTCTTAAGATGTTACGATTCGATATTATTCACTAATGCATCACATACCGGTAACCGCGTTTACATAAAATGAAAGACTCGAGTACATAAAATTAGTCTAAATATATTTCCAATAGGCAATTCCAATCAATTTGAAGAGTGCTAAAAATGCTTTCTAATCCTAAAAATTAATTAAATTCAAAAAATTCTATTTTTTTTAAAAAAAGTCACATACTGTCCAAATGAATTACTATTCTTCAGCAAAATAATTTTTTGATTATAATACTTTTGATTTATAATTAACATCTAACTTGTTAAAAATATTTACACCAGGCTTGGTCTGCAGGCTTCTGGGAAGCAAGAGGTATGCCACGGAAGAAAATAATCATTGGTATACCAACTCATGCCCGTTCCTATTACCTGCACACTCCTTATTGGAATACAGTAAACGTACCAGCCATCGGACCTGGAATCGGGAAGGGCAAACTCACCTATCCTCAGGTAAGTCTAGAACCTATAAGCAATTTTTTGAAGTGCAATTCATTAAAACAGTGCATTCTTTTCTGTGAGATAGGAATCGCAACATCTTTAAAATGAAGAAAATTTCTTTTCAATCAACCAGAAAAGTAAGTCTAATGGCTCAAATTAATTTCAGTATTTTAGACTTGCCATATGATTTTTTAAAATTGAATTGAATATATTAAAAGCGTCTTATAAGAAAACTACAAAAAAATATTACCACAAAAGAAATCCTATTTATTATTCACTTATTATAGAACCCTATTTAACTTTAAAATGTAATCTCATTTTTCCCTCCATTGAATTCAATCTTAAAAAAGTTTGAGAAATGCAGGATTATACATTTTGGTCAATGGAAATATTGTTATGGATAATTCTTATTAACCAAACTATTCTATTCGATTTGCTTCTATTTTGAACCAATATCAATTCAAATAACTGTTCGATATAAATTAGAAATCTTATATTTTTATTGTTACAACTAATTATAAAATACCTAATATATAATACATTTAATATATAATAAATATATAACTATATTAAAAAATTAAGCTAAAATTCTATTTGCTTTTCTCATACTAGTCTTCGATATATATACTATACAATCATAGAATGAACAAAATAAATTGACATCTCTGCTCTAAAAAACTGACGTAGCTTGTGCTTTTTAGGGTCTTGTGCTACAAGAAAAACCAATCAACTATAAAAAGTAAATATTGCACAAACTAAGAGGAAAAAAAAAACACGCAAGTTACAAAACAAGAAAATATACCTTCTTTAATAGCGTAACAACCTATTACAAGTTTTAGCTGCCTCTACAGTTCGCCTTTTCTAGCTCAGTCTGTCCAGAGCGACACTTTGCCAGTTTCTAACTTTCAGTATCTTGTGATCATTTTCAGCGTCAACGAGCCATCTCGTTGGTGTTCTTCCTCGGGCACGAGATCCTTCGGGGTTCTTCAACGTTAATGTTCTAGTGGGGTTGTTTTCACGGCTTCTCCAGACATGTGGCCAAGCTATCTCTAAGCCACAATAAAATAAATTAATATAAATTTCTAGAAACGATAAATTGAGGCTTCAGAGGATAACGAAAATAGTGAACTAAATGTTTTTGACATTAACCAATGTTCATAGAAACCTACTTCAAGAAAAATATCCTTGAGGTAGAATTGGGTTGCCCGTTGAATCTCTACTGTCAGTTAACTGGATACAACAGCCGTTATTTGTTGTGTTAGCATCTAATCTTTGGTTACACAATTAACACAATCCCTATTTCTTGGAATTCATTCCACAACTTTGAAATGACACTATTTGTAACCACAACAGCATCTGCAAAATTCGGCTCTCGGTAATAATTCTAACATTGATTCTGGTAAATCCAATTATCATAATTTTCACTCAAGAGACCATCTCAGAACAATAGAATTTCAGAACTGAGGACTGACAAAACGAGATGGATATTTATAAATCCAACATACATCATGTAACAATTTTTAATATGTCATTATCTACTTATCAAGTGTAAATGATGATAATTTTCATTTATACATAATGAAATGGATGAATAAAACTCATTGATAGTACAACGAGAATTTTCTATTAAATACTTTCACCTTTTATCAGTTGATATATTGTGCATCAAGTTAATTTATTAATTAATAAAGTACAATAAAGCAGAGAATAATTAAGACTCATATCGTACATTTCCACATTTAAAAGAACCATTTTTTAATATAAATAAAAACAGAAATTAAATATTAATATTCAAGAAATAAATAAATGTTAAATTTAATAGAAAGTTCCTTTATAATACACAATACTATAAATCTTTGAGGCGACGCTTTATTTCTTTTTTTATTTGAAGCTCCCTTTTGTAAATTTGCTTATAAAATGTGAAAAAAGTACTTATATAACTCAACTGAAATGTTGTCATTACAGGTGTGTGCTTTCTTGAAAACTGGTGCCACCCAAATTTTTGATATTTCAACTAAAGTTCCTTTTGCAACATTAGGACATAACTGGATAGCGTTTGAAAATGAACACAGTGTTTCTTTTAAGGTAATAATTTCATACTAGAATTTATGAAACAATTTTATCATAATAATCTAAAAATTTCTGAATTGTTGCTATTTATGACACTTGGACAAGCCAAGCTCACTAGCCGATGGTTATGCGAAATTAAGTCAGAAAGGTACATTTTTTGTTTAACCAGAACACCAAGAAGGTGAAAGGTGCAAATAAGAAAAACACTTTCACGAAGGTGAAAGCGCGTCTTTGCTCTAAGACTTCTCCGATAGATGGCACCACTCCCTCAATTTGGACTTTGACCTGGAGGGAAGAGGAAATTTTCCTCAACGACCGATCACAGAACTTTTAATTCCATAGATTTAACGAGCATGTACTCTGTGGGTCTTTTAGCGGAATTGAGAATCGAACCCAGCCTTTCGGACGGAAAACCGATGCCCTAACCATTAATCTACCACGGCCCAAAAATTTCTTCATTAACATACTTTTATTTTTAAATATCCATATAAATAACATTTAATTAGAATAAAACAAATGACAAAATTAAGATATTGCAAAATATGTGGTCTATTAAGGACTTATTAAACATAACGCAAATACTAAAAACAAATAAATTAGAATGTTAATATTTTAGACACACTCTCATTTTTTACGAAAACTCACATTTTAGGAAAGCAGAGATCCACAGATGCATTAATTTTTATTCTTATTTACAAACTAAATTTTCGTTTCCAATTTATATTTTATCTTTAGTTTTATGGTTGAAAAACATGAATGGGCGTTACTTTGAGTAGACTAATAATAGCCGCCAGCCTCAAATATTTTTCGTCCCTATTTTTTTTCCTTCAATCCCTGTAGAATTTCTATCTTCTAATCTAATTACCAACTTCGTTTGTATTTGAGTGTAATCAATAGCTTAAAGTGAAAACATCTTTTGGAAGAAGTGATTAGAATTTCGAATCCTAATGAAAGAAATTCTAATGCACCGTTCTTGTAAATGTAATCTTGGAACAATGTTGCAGATAAAAACATTGCGACACACACAGACATGCATGTTTTTTATAATAAACCACTAACTGAAAAGACAAAAAAAATTTACCTCACGATTTGATAGGACATATGTAGCCTATTCATAAGAGAGAGCTTCGACAAATAAACCTCCCCAAATTTTCATTTCATACGTAATTGTGCTCACCAATTATTGGAGGATTAAATGATTCGTTTATCTGTTAAACGGCCATATTCTGAACACGAGGGCTAATTAGACCGGGACCTAATGCATGAAGCGGATTCTGTGAACCACTACAAATGAATAAAATATAATTTAAAATCTAACATTTACTTCTCTACTATACCGGTTTCTACTTGTTCATAAAAATGAGCGTCCACTCACCACTTGAGAAATTATTCATGCAAATACTACTTTTTCCACCCCCGTATGTGCGTGGAATAATTTGTGAATTACTAGATAAAAGAAGTCACTCAATGACAAAGCAAAAGACATTTCTTAAAATCTGAAAGAATTCATGTTTACTATTATAGTTTAAAAAGAAACTGTGTATTATATGTGATGTAATTGATATCCTTATTAGAATTGACTAATAAACATGAAAAATCGGCATTTACTAATTATTTTATTTATAGATGTAGAATTTTTTTTCAGTTTTATTTTATATTTATTTCATATCTGATGTCGTCCTTTTGAAAATGTTGTTTAACGTCCATCAATATTGGTTGAAAACAACTCTACGAGTTTGTCTTCAACTAGAATATTTTGGAGAGTTTAATTTTCCCGTTTTACAGATAATCATACACGTAAAAGTTTTTGTAATGAAATTTAAAACTTTTTTTGTTAATTTTTTTAAGATTTAAAATATTTCTATCACTAAAGAAATCATTTTAATGTGTGTGTGTGATAGAATCTCTTAAACTTAAGTAATTGGTTATTTGCAAAATAAAAACTTATTCTTCGAAATACAGTGAAACTCCAATTATCCGAATCACTTTCAGAAAAATAAATCGGAAGATATGGAAAAAATTCAAGAAAAGAAAAGTTTTTAAAAAAACCCTCACCACAAGGTCGGAAACTGCTACTCACTTGTTACCCAGTGGGCTCCTGTGAATCAAGTCACGAAAAAGTAAGGTATGAGAAGGGAGATGAGGAAGTATCATTTGAAAAATTCCTGGATTTTCAGAAGTTAGAAGGGATTGAGTGAGTCAGAGGCACTCGATTTCAAATGATGGAAACATATTGATAATGTCAAGGATGAAGATAACCTTAATATTTAAGTTCAGTATACAAGTCGGCCATCAGCTAGGGAAGCATTTGGGCAATTAAGTAGATAGAACGTCAACACGAGTGACTATACGCAAATTCTCACTGTCAGACGGATGTGCGACACGGCTGACCGAAATACTATGAAGACAGTGAAAACAGCAATGTTCTTCATTTACAATACTTTACATACTGCATTAATGTACAGCCATTGTAAATACCTTAACATGCAAAACTGTTGCCTTTTCATTTCAGATTATAATTTTCTCTTATTTTCAACATACGTTAATTAAAATAGATCCCGAGCTCCAGTGGCTCAGTAGCTTCACGCGGCTTCCCGTAAGCTCAGGAAAATGAAGCATCATTTGCCGTGGGCAGTGGTTGGGTGACAACGGTGTACTCTCCTTCACTGGGTTGCTGGAACTCCGTGGGTCGGGGACGTGTCCACGTTAATATGTGACGTCCAAAGTCCTTCCGCTGGTGTGGCGTGGATGTGGAGAGGAGGGTGCCAGCTCAGGTGTGGACTCGTCACCTGACCGTGGTTCAAAATTACGAGGCACCTTAAGAAGAGCAAAGTCGTACTTTCACCTTCGTGGTGCTCTGATCCAAACGAAAAACACACTCTTTCGACTTAATTCGCACAGCCTAAGGCATAGCGAGCTTGGCCTGTCCAAGTGTCATAAACAACAACAAAATAGATCCCTTTTCGAGAAATTCCAATTAACCAAATTTTTAAATTATCCGAACGAGATATGTCCTCATTAATTTGGATTGAAACAAAGTGCAATTTTACTGCATTTCGTTTCATCATAACTGGACTCTAAAGTTTTATTTAAATAATGAAACAGTAAGTATAAATAGTATTGCAAATTAAAATATCATATCAATTTATTTAGAAAAAACTCTTAATATAAAAAAAAAGAATTTTTACTTGGATATTTATATGTAAAATGTGCCACCAAATTTATTAAGAATTTTTTTCTTTTTAATGGCAGAGTCAATGGGTAAAAGAAGAAGGCTATGGTGGCATAATGATCTTCAACTTAAACAACGATGATTGGATGGCAAGTTGTGACAATTCGACAACGTTCCCTTTAACCAGGGCTGCAACAAAGTTACTAGCATGATTTAGTTTTGCAACATTGGAACTAATCAACAAATTTTGAACACAAGGATATAACTATTAAAATATTTCTGAAAATAATTTTGAATTAAAAAAAAACTTTTTCAGGATAACGAAAATTCAGATATTTTTAAAAAATAGGGAATTTGTTTCACAAATGTTGAGAACTCAAATTTCTAGTCAAGACTTTAATAGTTGTGAAGAAGATACATAAATGAGGCTCATAATGTAATTTGTCTCCTCATTTTTTTGTAAGTGCATTTATCATTTCATCATCATTGTACAGTAGAACAATATTAATCTAGCAAAATTTGCAAGTGCAAATTAAAGAATAAAAGTTAGAGAATTACTAATTTATGTGAGCATATTTTCTTATATAAACAATGTTGTTTTATAACATATAAAAAAGCTACTCTTCTTAGAGATTTTCAGTTAATGAAACAATTTTAAAATCATGCCTTTATTTTATATACTATGAATACTGAAAATCTTAAATTTAAAAATTAACAGCACAGGCAATGTGTGTGGAAAATATCCTGTTCTACACAGAATAATTTCTGTTCCCATTTAAAATGTTGCTAAGTATATTTCTGATTTGTTAAACATATAAAGAGCTATCTCTCTCTCTCTCAACTATGAAACTATATCTCTGCAACACATGGTAGATATACATAGGTTAATTTCTACAGCCAGTCTAATAATAAAAATCAAATCAACACAGATTGATTGATTATGTTCTAGTATAATTGTGAAGTTATAAACTTAATTTTTGTTTCTTAAATGTTTTGCCTTTCCGACTTTTTAATTATGTATAATGTAAATACGGCAAATTTGTGTATTGTAAGTTTTCATATTTTAATTCATTGTTATCAAATAAACAGAAACTGAATATTCAATGTAAAATATTTATTTCACACTAAAATTATACTCAAACATACATTAATTCATTGTCCTTACAAATTTTTACATAAAACTAAAATTTAATAACATAACAAACTTATTAGAAACTTACCAGGCTGATGTTATTTGTATCAAATTGCCTTACCTCTTTTTTCCAACCATACAATAATGTTAAAAGTTAAATTTTAAGTGCTCTCACATTTAAATTTCTAATAAACAGTCATATTTTAAAGTTTATTACAAATCATATGCAACAGCATTTTTAAGTCACAAGATTTAAACAATTTTGCATAATATAACTCATCTTCACTTTGTTTTCCTTTAAAAGGCATTGTAGATAGCATTAATGAGTATTTATGTGTGTGTTTAAAGTAATTACCAGTGGTTAAAATTATTGCATGTAAGTACAATTATAATATATTTAGTTAAATTTAATTTTATCTAAATTATTAACTTTTGGTATTTGATTTTGATTTTAGGATATTCATTATCCTAATTTTAAGATACTTTCAAATTTTGGAATACTGCTATTAGCAGAAAAATGTTATAAAAATTAAATTCATTTCTTAAATCACAACTAAATATTGTATTTATTCTTTAAAAATGTATGTAAGTTATATACATTTTAAAAGTCAATGACATGATTAATTTGAAATAATTAATAACATTACAGCTGGCAACAGTCAAAATCGCAAAAATAATTTTTTTACTTTGTTAAATTCTATTATGTAGAGATTGTTTTGAATATAAAAAAACTCCTTTGAGAAAAGCAACTATTGCCATAAAAATATTATTTTTATGATGCAGGAAATATTAGATTAAAAAGGAAAGTATTATCCTTCTGCAAAAAATTCATGAAACTTCTATTCTTTATCAAATACATATTTAAATAACCAATTGTAAATTTGACATTTTTATAACTATTTTAAGAAATGAAACATTAATCATCATATTCAATATTTATAAAATAATGATTAAAATCAATACCTATGAATTTCAATAACAATGTATAAGAAAATAACTGAAACTAGAAATTAAAGCTTCTTAACCTAAACATTTAATAATGTATTTTGTAAAAAAAAAAAATTTAAATGTAGCAGTGAAAAATATTTTTGCAAACTTTTCTATTTTGAAATAAGAATTCTGAAATAACAGATAAATAAATAAAAAGTAGAATAACTTATTTCCACAATTCTGTTTACTGCAAGTTAAAAAAAAATCAATTTTCATGAAAAACTGCAAATGCCATAATCAGCAGCTAAATATGCTGAAGATATTATCCAAATGAAACTTATTCCATGACTGAAATTAAAATGCATGAGCAATCATATTTAATACTTATAAACAATATAATATTTCAAACAAGTTACAAATAATGGAAAATTGAAATTTTAAAATGAAAAACAAGATAATTTAATAAAATTTCAAAACAAAATATCAAAATGTTGATGTAAAATATTTCAGTCTGAAAGAAAAATTTCATCTAAAATAAATATGAATATATTTGAATTTCAAATCGGAAAAACTGAGTGCATGCATAAATAAAAATTAACATTAATAACACAGATCCAGAAAAATATACTTATACAACTAATTCATTGGTCTTCAAAAAAATTGAATTTTGAAAAGTTTAGTAAAAGGGATACTTACAAAAAGAGAGAAAAATTAGCAGAATATGCTACATCTTGAGCACTTACAAATTAATAGGTCCCTTAAATTTACTTTTGATTTATTATAAAAAAAGATTTTGCATTTTCAAACATTCTTTAAAAACAAAAGAATATAAAACTATCTAATTTCAGAAATTAAAGAAAAATTACCCCCCCACCACCATAAATTCATATGAAAATCTTTCAGAAAGTTATTAAGTAAAAAAATTTCTAAAATTGTAATTTAACCAAAAACACATGTAATTTGGTTATACTGAGTAGACAAATTAAAAAGGACCCCATGTTCCTATTGAATAAATAGACATGCAACCTTTTATTAAGGCCATCACATATAGAACAGGATAAAATAAAAGGATGCTACTTTTAAAGTGTTTTTTTCATAATCTTTGGTTTTAGATACAGAAAAAATAATATATAATTTAAAGCTTTTTTTATGAAGTCATTATTCCACCATATATCACAATACTTAAATTTTAAATGTCACACACATAAGTTTTAATAGAAGGTAATCAATGTAAAATCTTTTATCATTTAATGATTAGTTTTAGTGCAAATAATGAAATCAGCTTTGAAATATATTAATTTTAAAGCATATACATGAGAATACAAAAACTCAATTAACATAAGAATTAATTATTTATGTCATTTAAAGCTTTAACCTTACCACTTAAATAATTTTTAATACAAACCAAGATTATTTTCTGTAATTTCAAAAACCTTTTTGAATTTTTCATTTTTAATATGCATAAAATGCAATTCTTTTGCGAAATTCTCTGAAAAAGACATTTTATTGTCAAGCAAATTTGTTTAAAATATTTTGTGACAAAAGTTCTTGAAAAGATCATATTCTATACAGAAAATACTTAATATGACTTTAAATTGATAAATGAAGCAAACATTTTATGCCGTACATAAAAGAGGTAAGCCTAAAACAGAAAAATGTTAACATTTAAACATGATTTCCAATAAACACAATAAGGTATTTTATAAGAAAAAACCTGCATTGTAAAAGTGTTAAATTATACAAATGTCTAAATCAATATAAACATGAGACAAATATGGAATTACACTTTATTCAATATGAATTTCACTACATAATGATATTTAAAAATGATAATGATTGAAGACCATATGTACAAATTGTTAAATTTAAAAATATGAAGAAATCTGCTAAATTATACCCTTAATTTTTTTGAACCAGCAATCTGTAGCAGTCTACAAATAGCTTGATCCTTGAAGCTATTTTAAAGAAAATTATAGTAGGGAATAGAGGGAGAAATGCAACTGTTCAGGAATGTTTTGTTATGACGAATACCCATTTCCATACTAAATCCTAGTAGGTGAAAAAGAACAGAAAAATTTTTTTTACAGTAAATGAAATTCATATAATTCATATAACTGACACATTCCAGCACTTTTCACTATCATTCTGATCGCAACTTATGGGGTAAAACTTGATATTCTGAGCACAGCACCAGATGACAAAATGTTATTATAGCAGCATGGTACTCTGCAAAAAGAACATAGAACCTGCATATGTCATACATTAAAAAACAAATACAACCTGCAAGGAAAATTAATTAGTCACAACATTTCAATAACCACTGCTTAACTGCTAGCCTACTTACCACATCTTACCTGGAAGCGAACATTGGCTCCCAGAATGCTTTGATCGCCATGCATAATGGCTAGCAGGAGGGCTCTAATATTGAGATGCCAAGTAGTTTTTGTTCATCTGCAGTGTAATAGAAGCCTAATCAGAATTTGAAATCACCACAAGGTTACGAATAACTACCATTTAATACATTACATGATGGAAGAGAATAGAAAAAACCCACCAACCACATACAACAAAGCAAATTCAGACAAAAGAAGCATGTTAAAAATTTCAGAATCTATCACAAATAAGTTCATGAGAATTGCAAAAAAATCAATATAATACTAATTCATACATCTCATCATAAAGTTATGTAAATGGGACAGTCAAATATCTTAAGCTAAAAAATAGCCATCATCAACCAAGAACATATCATGCAGCAATTACTTAAAACATATGCAAAAAAAATGCAGTCCTTGACATATACAAATAAAATAGTAAAATATATATCCAATAATAATATGAAAGTAGAAATCGAAAGAAAATATTTTCATCAAATAATTATTTGTACCTAATGTTGTTAGTTTTTTAGTTTTGTACAGTTAAAACACATAACATGAATAAGTTACATTTAAAAACTCATAAGAAAAGCAATTATAAAATAAAATATGGTAATGCAACATATTATCAAAATATTCATAACAAATCAGTATTGCTATCTTACAGTGATAAATTTTAAAAAAAGGGAAAATGAATTTTTTTCAAAAATAAACTTCAAATTGACATAGTTTTAAAACTGACATCCTTTAACGAATATGAAAATAACCCTCAACTGGCCAAACCAAACAACATTGAAAAATTTAACAAGAGAATCACTTTCTCCACTTTCTTGAAACAATGAATTCGACCATAAGAGAGTTTGAATGGTTTAGTTCGATAAAAGTTATTGTTACTACATAAGAAAACTGCTAAATATTCTACATTCCCAAGGCTAGTTTTTAATATACTTACCTGAATAATGAAGAACATTCATTCTTGTTTGCACAATATTGAAGGTAGACAATTTAACAGATAATGGTAAAACCAAAATTGTAAATTTCAGTAACATGGAAGAGTTGGAAAAGCATTTAATTTATTTGCAGAACTATAAATACAAAAATAATGCTTTTAAATTGAAAAGAAAACAACTATACAAAAGTCCTTTGAACATTTCATTCAATACATATACTTCTAACTCTGCTGTTATTTCCACAAGTATAAGAACAAAATTAAAAAAAAACGAGCATAATTGCAAATTTAAAGAAACTACCGAATTTTTAATTTTTAGTCTTCACAAAATCATTCTTCTTAACCAATCAAAAATTTTTTTAAATATTGCTGATGATAGAAGATAAATTTTTTATTAACACTTGTTATAGTTCTGCGAAAGCAGAAAAATGCTAACTGTATTTTGAAATTAAAAAAACCATTGCATATTAATGCTAATTCAAAAGACTAGTTGAAAAAAGATAAGGGATGACAGTTAAGAATTTAAAGAATAAAAAAACCACAATATCAATATTGATGGAATGTTTAAGCTGAAATTGAAAAATTATTATCTTTCTTAAAGCTATAATTATTAGGGGTGTGCAATAGTTTGATATTTTAAAACGAAAAGATTGAAAATTGTATATTTAATGAAATATACAATTAGAACAAAGACAATTTTTAATAATTCAAGTAACAAATATGTTTAATTAGTTAATACATAGATTTAGGTTTAAACTGTTTATTGCATACCATTCAAGTACAAGAGGCAAAATATTAGACTTTCTTACTTATCAATGCATAGAAATACATGTAAAAAATACAAAAAAACTGGCATGAATATTGCAGTGGAATAAACTAGTTTATTTAAAAAAATACTTTAAAAAACCAAAATTTTAAAGTTAGGGGCATTTAAAAACAATTTTTAAAAAAATTGCTTTAAATGTATTTAACTTTAAAATTTTGAAAAACTAAAGAAATTCCTAGGAGATATATTTAGTAAGAAACATCAATACATTTAATTTATAATGTGAATAACTAGCGCTGCATTCTTCTAAAAATACACCGACCTCCAATGAAATTTTAGTACCTTTAGGTCTGCTTTCATAAAACTTAAGAAACAAATTATTTGTTCATTCCTCTTTCTAGATTTAACTTATTCTTGTTTAGGTATTTAAAAAATATATAGACTAGAAAATGAAATAAGTAGTTGTTTTACACACATTAGATATTTAACTCAGTACAAATATTTAAGTTTTTTTCCCCCATTTTAAAATATTGAATCACAAGCAACAAGATTCTTTTAGTTTAAAGAAATTTAAATACTTAATGCTTTCTATAAAGCAAAATCTTTAAAAAGTTATGACTGATAAGTTGATAGTGTCCTTTGCTAGATTCAATCAGCATTCAATGACTGTAGGAAACAATATAAAGTTCCTCTATGGCCTACAGAAATTCCCCCGATCTCTCACATCCCATAAATTTACATTTCTTATACTAATAATGGTTGAACTTCTTGCACATCCCTAATAATTGTAAATATAAAATACATACAAAATTAATTCTGCAGAAAAATCCATTTAACATATACATTATCTTTAACGTGCTTATACATTTACTCAAATTCCATTACAAAAGCAAAATGTATCTTAAATTTCATTCACAAGATATTCTACATGGATAATATATAACAATTTATCTACAAATAGCTTAATAAATCAATACTTCAGATACAAATCAGAGAAAAATTTTGGTAGCAAAAATAACACAAAAAGAAAACATTTGATATAATAATAAACATTGGATAAAAAATATATTGTGCTGAAATTATTATAATATTAATATTACATATAAATAATAAATATTTTCCTATCATTTTTTATATTTTAAAAAAAGAAAAGTAACAAATTATAAAAATTTAAAAAATTAAGCACATTTCTTCATAATAATTATAAAATTCTGAAAATATTGATTTTTGCAGCAAATTTATCTTTTACAAAATGAAGTAGAAAACTAATACTTCATATTCCACATTAAATGAAACATCCTTAAAAGAAGCATATTGTTAAAGAATTTAGTTTTTGGGACAAATAGTATACAAAACACAAATGAAGGCTTATTTTCAGAATTTTATAAATTTACTTCCTTAAACAAAAGTAAAAATGTTTTTTGAAAGAAGTTTGTGCACATCATTAAAAAAAGTCTTTAGAAATATAATATAACCCAAATTAACAGAAACAACTGAAAATAAAAAGTGAAGACACAAATCTGTCAGTCAAAATATACTTTCACTACAGTTAGTTAATATAAAATTTCTAAACACACTTCAAAATAATTAAATTGATAACTCACTTCTTATTGAGGAGCTGCAGCAGCTGCAAAAGGCTGTTGCCCATAGCCAGGATAATTGTATCCAACAAAAGCATTTGGTTGTTGCTGACCAAAAGGTTGAGCAAATGGTGTAGGTGCTTGCCACTGACCTTGGGGGCCACTAGGAGGAAAAGGTTGTGGATGACCAGGTGGAGCTGGAACTCCAGTAGGTGCTGGAGGTGCTTGAGCACCAGCAGCAGGTTGTTGAACTGGTGGGGCAGCAGGAGGTACTGATGCTGAAGGTGGTTGAGCTGGGGGGGCTGCGGCTTGAGGTGTAGGCTGAGGGGCAGCAGCTGGTGCCTGCACAGGTGCAGTGGTTGTAGGTTGAGCTTGTGGAAATGTCATTCCAGGCTGCTATTTCATTATAAAATAATTTACAATTATATAGAAAGAAATGAAGTATACATAAATAACAGCTAAGTCACCTGAATTTAACATGAAAATACTTTTAGTATTTCTTTTCATTACATGAAAGAAAATTTAAATAAGAAAATTAGCTTATATGAACTGATTATACTAATTAATTTATTAGTGTACAAGATTAAGAACCAGATTATTAAACATTTCTATTTAAATGCTCTTAAACAAAAAAAGTCAGAAAAATTTGTTAGCATGGGTACAAATTTAGCATGCAATACATATAAAGGCCAAACCATATTGTAACACTTCAATAAAGCAGCATGGTTTGGTTTGTTTGTCGCTCAACGGTCATTTTTTGCACACGAGGGCTAATTAGACCGGGACTTACGGTTTAAAGTGGATTCCGAACCACTACAAACATCCATGCCCAAGGTGGGATTCGAACCCACGAACTGTTGAACCGAAGGCAAGAGCGCTAACCATTCGGCTGCCAGCTCGGCAATATAAAGCAGCATGATCCTTGATAACAAAATAAAGCATTTAACAGTACACGTTAGTTTTTAACTGTTTACATTAGTACTATACAGACCATTGCAAAATTAAATTTGTTTATAAATTATTTACTAAAACTAATTTTTACTCGTTAACCTCTCAGAATATTAAATTCATAAAAATATACAAGCTTATATTCAAAATAGAAAGGATTTTTAAGAAAAGTAAAATAATGTAAGCTAAATAAATATTGAAAACAAAAAATAATTAAATAGCAGAGCAAAATTAAAAATGTCTACTTACAGAAGTATAAAATTGTACCTGAGGAGTCATAACAGTGGCAGCCATTTGTGTCTTTGCTTGGTTCTCTATCATTTCAGCTTCCCTAAACATTCCTAAAGATCTGTAGTATTCTGCCCAAGCAGCACTATAATCTGGTTGAGTGGCAACAGCAGTACCAACAGGAGCTGCAGCAGCTGGAACAGCAGCTGCTGGTGTTGCTATAGAATAATTTTAAGGAAAACAGAAAATGATTGAACATGCCCTTCATACAAAATTTTTTAAAACAATAAAATTAATATTTATTATACTTAAATTTATGTACATAATTTGTTTAAAATATCATGTAAAATGAACAAAATTGATAGTAAAAACAAATAAAATTTTTCACCTGCTGGAGGTTGCTGGGCTGCAGTCTGGCTTTGATCAGGTTGAGCTGGCATTCCTGGTTGTGGAGCAACTCCAGGTTGAACAACAGGCTGTGCCGCAGCAGGTTGCATTTGGTGAGCTTGTTGCTGACCATAATATTGACTATAATAGGCTGCCCAAGCAGCTGCATCTATAAATGAAATCATATCTTAATAAAATAAATGTTGGTAAGAAACATTTATACTTCTATAAAATTTCACAGAAGATGTGAGCTCAAAAAACCTCAGCACACTAAATAGTTATGTGTTAAGTGAACACATAAAATACAATGCAAAACTACTTTATTTTCCTGTACATAATATGAGGCAATTTTTTCGGCGAGTATTAGAAAATATACGCTGCTCATAATGTGGGAGTCGCATAAAATAAATACACAAGATAATTAAAAATACATAAATTGTACAGAAAAAAAAACAATTATTATGAAAAAGATTTGTTTGAATCCACGCTCATCGCAAAGGAGGATAAACTGAAATGAAAGCAGATCAATCAAAAGCAGTAATTCTGAGAATCTAGAAAACCTGTCTATCTTAATTTTAATAACTTTTGAAGGAGGCAATACATTTTTTACAAATAAAATTTGTTTTGTTAATAATTAAATGAAAGAAAAACATTTTTTAATTGCACATTGCATTTATCTTTTGTACCACGCAAACTTTGTTTTTATCTTACTTAAATACATTTATCGCCATTTTTTATTTTCCTTCTCTGGCTTTTAGCTTAAAATCTGCAGTGTAACTTAGAAGCTTTTGCTTCTACATGATGATATAAAAATTTACATAATTTCAGAGCAAAATAACTCAGGTCAAGACAAAATCGAAAATGATGACAGCAACTGTTCTTACAACTATCTTCACAATGAACCAAATTCACTCCTGAATGCAACTGGACAAAGCTATATATAAAATAAATTAGCAGAGCTGTGGCATCACCTGTTATTATTTTATAAAACATAAATGGAATTTTTTTGACAGAAAATATTTTTATAGATTATCTGGCAGCATATAATATGCACAAAGAAATTCAAAACTTTTTTGAAGAATTAAGAATTTACAACAGGCAAAAATAAAATTTACTTACTAGGATCAGTAGCAGGAGCAGTTTGGCCTTGCCAGGGTTGGTAAGCATTTGCCCATCCTTGTGGAGCATATGGTTGTGCAGGTGCAGGCGCTTGTTGACTGCAAAAAAATTTACAATTTTATTAACACACATGAAAAGTATTAAATTTAGAACAATTCCACACATTTTTTAAGAACAATTCAGAAGCTTATTATGTCTATTGCCAAAAAAACATTTATTCTTACATCAAAATACTTTTTAAAGTTTATGGAAATTATAGAAAATGTAACATTTAAAACCTAAAATAATTTTAAAATGTTTTAATCAATTAAATAATTCTTTAAATATAAATGTAAAATAAATTTGAAATAAACTAATGTAATAATAATTTTGAAATAAATGTAATTAGTATATAGATGCAAATCTTATAACTACAAAAAAAAAGAAAAAACTTAATATATATTTAATAACATTATGAGGTACAAGAAATAAAATATCTTTGCGGGCAGCCATTACTTTTTAAACTTATCTATTACTTAGTAAATTTTAAACTTATATTTTATTTGATTCTTTTAGTCATTATTTATTCATTTATTTTTTATAAGCATTCATATTTTTAATGAAAAAAATTCGATTAAGTTCAACAAATGATTACTTTTCAGCCACATATGTATAAAACCATTAAATTTATGCACCTATGATACAATTATTCCAAAATTATAAACAATTTAATCTGCAAAACTTACAACTGTTGTTGCTGAGGAAATTGAGGACTAAAATTCTGTTGATTTGGTGGATTTTGTGATTGTATCTGAAAATAGGCTCAAAAATTAGTCAAATTATAAATATGTATATTTGAAGAATATATATTAAATGTTTTAGAAATAAAGTATTACCACTGTGCCAACACCACCAATTCTTTCATTAATAAGTTCTTTAGCATGCTCTATTTGTTGTGGTTGACCACGTACAACAAATACTTTCTCTTGAGCATTAGGGGGAGGCATGGCAGAAAGTGCAACATAAGCTCCAGATGTTTGATTTATATTCTTAACTGTTTCACCACCTTTTAAAGAATAAGAAAAAATTATCAACATATTAAATATATGCACAAAAAGAAATAAAAATTTCAGACAACTTGAAAAATATTTCAATTTTCAGTATAACACACAACTCTACATTTTTATATAGAGTTTTTAAACTATTTCTAATCAAGCAATTTTATCAAAATCAAAAGGCTGATTAAAATAATTAATACATTTTTGTTAAAATCATTTGTTATACTTTGAAAGTAGCATATTCATTATTCAAAATAAATTTTTGATACAAAAATTTTTCAACCAAATGCATAAAAAATCAAATCTTATACCAATAATTATAATTTCTTCATGATATTCATGAAATTATACTTCATTCCTAGAAACATATAGATATGGAAAAAAAAACCATAGAAATTAAAATAAATAGGGAAAAGTGTTTGTAGACATAAAAAAATAAGCTACAGAAAATTAAACTAGTGTATCCACAAAAAAAATGTAGCTGAAGTTAAATTGAAAAGTCTGAAAGAATTGAAGTGAAAAAAAATTAAAAAGTGTAGCAAAGTCTCAGGTAGTTGATGTCACTCTGGCTATGTGAGCTAACAAGCATGTCCATTGCAAAACCAGATTATAATCATAATATTACAAATTAAAATATAACATACGATTTTATGTCATTATCATAATTATTTCACATCGTAAGTGTGAAACTGTCATCAAGGTAAGAAGAAAAAAGCATTAAGTTGATATAAGACAAATCATACATAAGCCTATATAATATAAATTTATGAAAGATTTTTGATACAAACAAGCAAAATAAATTTCATAATTTAGTAACAAGAAATTTTCCACTAGTCAACAAGATTAAATAAACTAATTCATAAAAGATCTTTATGCTTGTAATGATTTATATAATCAAAAATCAAATACTCTTTTAGTATGATAATGAAATTCAAAACTTTATTAAATAGCTTGATTTGACAGTCACCAGATATAATCCTTAAAACACAATCTTAATAATTTAATAGTATATTTTTAGTATCATTATTCAATTTGTAATATTGAAAACTACCAAAATTAAATATTTTCCACTAATTAAAAAGTAAATAATCTGTATAAATGAAACAAAATGGAACTGGCTATCTTAAAATAGATATGTTTCTTTTCAATATTTAAATTTCAGTATTTTTTATTAATTTATACTGCAATTAATGTTCTTTATGCTATGATGCACACCTTTTACCATTGTGTTCACTTTAAATTGATAGCATACAGTTCATTCTCCACTTTTAAAACTTGGAAGTGCTTAACTTCTAAAGACAGAGAAAATATTTTATGCATTGCATTCCCTCATTTCCTACAGTAAATTTTTTTCCTTCTTTTTAAAGAAAAGTAGCAATATTTACTATTTTAAAGATTTTTGTCAAAAAAAAAAAAAAAAAAAACAGACAAACATTAAACAAGCACTAAATGCAGATATCATTTCTTTCCTCTCTCAGACTCACAGCCCACAAAACCAACACACACACACACATATATATATATATATATATATATATATATATATATATATATATATATATATATATATATATATATATATATATATATAAGTAAATTTGCTTTAACTTCTAAAAAGTGTTTTCATTAAATATTCACATGATTTTTTCTCACACAATAAAAATTTTTTATTGCATCATAATACTTACCCTTTCCTATGACTAGACCACATTTATTAGCAGGAACTGCATAGTGGATTTCAGGAAGATCATTTCTATTTCTAGGATTATTTCCAAAATTTGGATTACCATCCCCTCGTCCTCTTCCACGGCCACGACCAACATTTTGTTGATCCCGAACCTAAAATAAATTAAAACAACTCATATCCCATTTGAAACTAATAAAAATCCACTGAAAGACCAAAAGAACTGTTATTTATAAAATATACTGTATAAATTTTTAATTTAAATTACTAAAAATAATTTAAAATATAAACTAGCAAAGAAATATTGAATCCTGTTTTTATGACTCAAACACTTTTATAAGTAACCATACATAATTTAAAGCAATGGTTCTTAACTGGGGGCTTAGGAATGTATTTTTGTGGGTGCGGGAGGAGCCCCTATCTAACCATAAAAATAACTAAATATCATTTATTAAATTTCTTATGATAAAATATTTGAAATCTGCAGTAGCGTCATCAATATTGAAGCTCATAAAAATTGGTAGCACCTCGCTCACTTATAAGCGAAAGAGACAGGAAAAAGCCAGTGCCAATGGGCGTATACACTACACTATGAAAAGGCATGAAACGCTACAAACAAACGCGAACAGGCAGCTAGGTGACAGAAAAAAGAAAATACTTTTTGGGAATACAAGTGGAGAACGTTATCCCAGCTTGCACATGTGCTGAGTTCTATATGTGCTATTCCAATGGAATCTACAGATTCACAGATTTGTATCTGCATCTACTGCACCTTGTTAAGTTGAATCAACTATTGTGTCTGCAACATGTATATTGTGTATTCTGACTTGTCCAGAAACCTCGAGACTAATACATTCTTAATTGCCCGTTCAAGCTAAATAGGATTCAGTGATATTAAAAAACGTAAGACTATTATATTATATTACATTATTTCTACAAAATTAAATCGATTATAGTGAACTCCACAATGTCAAAATAACAATGAAACGATAAGTATGTCGGTTATGGATTTCCCTGCACCACCGAAAAAGATGGCACACAACGACCGCAATGCATCTTGTGTTCTAAGATGTTTTCTAACAGCAATCTCAAACCATCAAAGTTATCAGAGCATTTCAACAATCTGCATGGAGGCGAAAAAGCACATAGCACGAACAGCTTGAAGTCAAAGAAGGCTCAGTTTGATACCAGAGGAACTATCCTAAAATTGTACGGACCAGCAATTCAAAAAGCTTTGTTAGAAGTGTCATATTTATGTGAAAAAAAAGAAACCTCACACAATCGCTGAAGAGTTGATTAGACCTTCTGCTTTAATTATTGCCAAAACAGTATTAGATTTGGAAGCACATAAAAAAATCTAACAGTTTCCGTTATCGAATATTATTCGATCGTGAATATAAGATCTCAGAAGATATTTTAATGCAAGTATAATTAAAGACATAAAAATCAGTCCACTAAAAATAAGCATGCAACTGGATGAGTCAACTGATGTTGATAATTGTAGCCAACTTTTGGTATTTGTCAGATATGTGAAGGAAAAAGAGGTGATAAGAGGTGAATACGAGAGGAATTGATGTTTTCAATCACATCAAAAAAGATTTTCCAAAAATCATTTACCAATTAATGTGATTGACTCAATATGCACTGATGGAGTTCCAGCAATAGTTATGACCTACGCATGTCTTTCATAAAAGGAACCTCGCTTCGCCAGTATAATAATGAACAAACAACAACAGACTAGTCATTAATAAAAATAATATTGTTTTGTATTTACATAAAATGTACTATGTTTTTCAATAAACAATAAATTTCGCAAAAAATGCATTTTTCTAGACTAAAAAAATTAAAACACATTTTTCAATGGGATGCATAGATATATTTTCAGATTCAAAGGAGTGCGACTCGCTAGAAAGGTTAAGAAACCCTGATTTAAATGTGAAAAAAATCATTCATTTTATAAGAACAATAATGAAACTCCAACACATTTCTTTTAAGTTTGAAAAGTCAGTTTGAGGTGCTTGATAAATAATTAAAATAGTGCTTAGGAAAAAAAGCAGTTAAAAAAAAGTAATAGCAAACTATTCACATAAAAGATCAATTTTTTCTAATAATCCTAAGGAACACTATATTTTAATTAGCAAATACATAGTTTTCTGCTCATTATATTAATAAAAAAATTAAGTTATTTTTATGCTATTCATTGTTAGAATAAAATAAGAAAAATATTTTAAACATAGGATCGAGATAAAGGGGAATACATTACATGACTTCTTTACAGTTTCCGTAATAAAAATACAAACATGCCAAGAAAAAAATATGCAATAGCTAAAAATATAAAAAACAAATGAATAGGTGCAATAAGTATTAAATAAAGTAATGTACAATATGTACAATATTAAAATAACAAAATAATTCTAACTTTAGTAAATATTAGTGAAATTCTTATTAAATAAAAAATCTAATTACAAACTAATTTTTACTAGAGTAAAATATAATTATTCAAATTAAATTAAGCTCAAGACTTCTAAAAGGAAAATGTCATTTTAAACAATAATTTTAAAATTAAGAAACTTTTGTTTTTATTTTACTTTTCAAATTTTTTTATTAAAGGTATTAAAATCTTGCAAAAATTGACTCAAGCAAAGTTTCATTCTTTATACAGGGAAGCATTCAACAACAGACAATTCAAAACAGAATTTTTAAAACAAGATATCATTTTTTAAGGATACATTTTGATTTTAATGTTTTTTAACTTCAAGTAACACATTTGAGCATTTTTCTGTAAGCAACATAGCATAAAAATTTTAACTGCAACATTTTCTGGAAAATTTTCTGGAAAATTTAACATTACCAAAATAATTTGAAAACTTGAGAAGCCATAATATACTTTAAAAATGTTCAGCAATTTTCCTTTAATTTCAAGCTTTCTGCATTCAACTTTTAAAAATTGATTTATGTTTTCCAAGATTCATTTCATTATAAAAGTTTACCTCTAATTCAAATTTCTAAGCATTCATTCAAATTTATGTTTACTTTATAAAATTCTATTTGATTTTACACCATTTACACGTGCAGAAACAGCAGTAATAAATTTATGGATCAAATTACATTAGATAAATATGCAACAAAAGAAAAGGCAATAATTAAAAACAGCAAATTACACAATCTTATCAATAAATATCCCTCAAGGTAAATAACATACTTTCAATAGGCAAATATATTTAATAAAAGTGACAGAGTTTTAAATATAATGAGAACTCCTGGAATTTAAACTGAAACATTAGATTGGAATAAAACTATGGTTTTCAAGCATTTTATTTTAAAATTTAAATTGGAAATACCAGGAAACCAGAGTCTTTATTAGACATGAACACTGAAGAGAAATATTAAATCAATTTGTCAAAAGTTTTTTTAATTATTTTGCAATATAAATCCCTATATATTTGAGCACAGAAAAAAAATTAATTCTACACTAAAATGTTATAATTTTCTTTAAATTTCGCGAGACATTTCAAAACGTTCAGACGCAAGAATCAAAATGTTATTTAATAAAAACTAAAGCTTTGAGTTGTAAAACAATAAGGTTTATAAAGAAAATTAATTCATACCATTTTAATACCTTTAATAGCATTTCCCTTTAGAACTTAAGGTTAACAATTATTGGATAAACTGATTTTTACGGTAAGTTTTGGTCACTGAAATATTTATTAAGTTATCAGGAAAAATTTGCAATTTTTTACATTGGTCAAACTTGGATTTATAACAAAACTATTGTTAATTAGAACTTAAAATTAGTTTCATATTTAATAAATGTCACAATTATATAATGAAAAATCAATATAAATTTCTTATTTTGGTATCTGATATGTCACAGAATGCTGATTCATTTGGGTATAATATACTTAAAAATAAGCATAAGCTTTCGAAATTACACGACTTTTTATCAGCAATAGCTCCGTTTATAAATCATATGAAAATTTATAACAATATCAAGTCAAAGTTAAATTACATGCTTCCACTAAAAGTAGTTTCAGTCATACACAAGCTGAAATTATTTTATAAGATTAGAATATAGGAAGAGAATATTAATTTGTCTTCACACAAATTATATTTAAAATATTGAGTTTGGCATTTACCATCATCATTAAAAATAGTTAACAATGAGTTTGACATATTACAATACAAATATTATGACTAAGAAACAAATAAATGACATGTAGCAGACATAAATACTTCAAATCATACCACGAAGTGAAAAAACTTGACATCCACAAGATTGCATCTCAATAATATATAGAGAGAATTTCATTTAAATATTACAGGCAAAGAAAAACCATAAACTTTTAATATATCAATATTAGCAAATGTATATCCTTTTTTGCGCATAAGGGCTAATTAGACCGGATCATAAAACAGTGGACTCCAAACCACTACAAACATTTAAGACAAAGGTGAATTTCAAACCCATGAATTGCCGAAAAGAAGGCATCAGTGCTAATCTTTCAACAAGCAGCTTGACAAGAAAAAATCAAAAGAATTTCCTTTGCTGTTGTTCAATAGCAACAAAGATCAAAGTAAAAATCAAAAGTTTTCTATAAATATTAAAGATTATTCTAACAAAAATAAAAGCTTATCCTTTAAGGTAAAAAAAAGAGAAAAGAGATCTTTTTAGAGCATAGCCTATTATAAGCATATACCCATGTATG
Organism: Latrodectus hesperus; assembly: GCA_037975125.1. NCBI lineage: Eukaryota > Metazoa > Arthropoda > Arachnida > Araneae > Theridiidae > Latrodectus > Latrodectus hesperus. Next base: position 95,899,948 of record CM075857.1, on the reverse strand, counting down.
AACATTCTTTTTTCACTTGATAAGGCATCTATTAAAGAACTGAAATTATTCTTCAAATACAATAAATATTTCCTGTATATCCGAAATTAATATTTTCAAAATAGATTTTTTGAATATCAATTTCAAGTAAATAAGATTTTCAAGATTTAAACAGTAAATTTTCTAATATTCATAATAAAGAATAAAAATAGTTGGTCAAAAAAATTGTAGTGTCAAAAAATTTAAATTAACATTAAAAATGCAATAAATTAACTATCAGAAAGTTTCAAAAACATTACTATTATTTCCAAACTTCTATTTAACATTCCCTTTAAATTAGTTTTAAAACTATATTAATTAAATTAATTTATTGATGCAACTTTTAACCCTTGTCGCTCAATAGTAATTTTTTGCACAAGACATTAGACATTAGATCTAAGTGGATTCTGAGCCACCATGAACATTCAAACCCAAGGAGGAATTTTAACCAAAGAACTGTTGAATAGAAGGCAGAGTGCTAATCAATATTTAACACTTCATTACATTAAAAAAGGATCACATTTTACACTTATATATTTTATTTTTATTCTTAGTATTAACATATAAATATCACTTTAACAGAATGTTATACTGCTTATAACTAATAGTCAAAGTGACAGTTTACAAAAAAATTAAAACATTTTCAAGATATTTTGCTCAAGACTAAATTAAGCTAAGTTTATAATCAATAGCTATTGAAAACATGATTTTAAATTTATCTTATATAAAAGCACTTAACTAATAAACTGCATGATAAAGTTGACAGATTTGCACTCATGACAGATAACTTTATATATAATATAGAAAAGTTTTAGAAATATTTCAAAGAAAATTACAATACAAACAATTTTATTTCATAAAATTGTTCAGATTATATTTAACATACTATTTAAATACAGTTTAGATCATGTTTATCATGCTATTATTAAATCAAAAGTTAAGGAAAGTAAAAAATTTTGAAGAATACACTGCCATTCGAGTGCAAAACGGGAACTTAAAACATGCATGGAAAATATAAATTTGGATTTTTTAAAGTTTTAATAACTTAATTTTTAGATAATCCAGAATTTGTGTTCATAATCCCATAAACAGCAATAGCAAATGGTACATAAATTATGCAAATAATCTCATTTTATATTAAATATTAAATAAAGAAATACAAAATGAAGCTTACTTCAAAGTTCGAAAACTTTCCAACTAGATAACTTTTAAGATAATCTTTATTTGTAAAAAGAACTGAGAAACCACATGAATTAAAAGGCCAAATCAATTTAGATAAAAGTAAAAATATGGTGAAAATGTGAAAATACATGAAGTTACATCAACTATTCTAAAGAATATAGTCATCCATTACAAAAGCTATCAATCAAAGTATATTTAATAATTAATGTCGTTAGCTTCGACTGGTAAGTCATTTAAATTTGATTGATAAACATTTCATGAGGAAATTAACACAATTTTTTGCATAGAGCTCTGTGAATACTTCTGAAACAATTCTATTTTATTTGAATAGCATTGGGTAGGCTGCATTCATTAGTCTTTGACATTTTATATAACTAAAAAGTCAAATGTCAAGAATTTATAATGGTTCATATTTAGATGAAACAGTAAAAATGTTAACATTAGAAAAAAATGTGAAAATTATTGTTTCTAAAGAATGTCATATTTTCATTTATGCAGTTACATAACTTAGATATAGTTTTAATAGAATATCAGCTAAAACAAGCTAAAATATAAATCTAAAAAAAATTTTGAACTCATTCTTTAAACTCTCATTTATCCTTTCATTCACATCTGTTAAATATATAATTCAATAGAAAAGTTAGTTTTTAACAAGAAAAAATATAATTTCTAACTATTAAAAAAGCTGCATAAAATTATTTTTAGCAAAATTTAATGAAATTTGCAAATTAATAACTTAACCAAAATAAGCAGCAAATAAAAAGGGTAAGAATAAAAAAGAAAAAGTATATATAAAAGAAAGGATCAGCAAAGATAACCAATTTTATAAGGAAAAACAAGATTAAATACAGCTGAAATGGGATCATGAAACACAATATTAATGCAAATGGAGGCCAATATTTTAATGGCAACATTTTCCATACATGCATGCAGCTTATAAAAGGAAATATTCACCAGTACACTTTGGATGAGATCATTGATGAAATTGCTTGCTGCTTGAATTTGTTCCGGTGACCCTGTAACAACACACACTTTGTCTTCTGGGCCATCATCTTTCACATTCAAAAATTGAACTCGGGCACCAGAATCTTGTTGAATCTTTTTTATCATATCACCTCCTTTACCAATAACAACACCAACAGCTTGCTTTGGTACCATTATCTTGAATTAAATAAAACAACTTGTAGAAATTATTTTGTATCAGAAATATTCTGAATAATTAAAAAATGATCATAACTTACTTCATGAGTATTGCCAGGTCTTTGGCCCCCAGCAGCACTGCCATATTCATTTGTTCCATCAAAACCTCTTTGAAGACTCTAAATCGACAATGATAATAAATTCATTACAGAATTAAAATTTCATCAAAGTAAAAAGATAATTAAAATAAATAGTTAAAAATAAAAAAAACAGTCAGATGAAATTCTTGCACTGCAAAAGAAAATAAAAAGATAAAACTACTTTAACATATAAAACTATTAACAGATATATTCTAAATTCTAAATCTTATAGTTATATTTAAATTACATTTAACACATATCATTAAAACTTACTTCCAATTCTTTCTCTGTAATTAAATCCATTACAAGCTGTTTAGCATACTGAAAACAAAAAGACAATATTAAGATTAATTAAAATATAAGTTTTATAGAATTTTGATAAGATATAACTTATTTAATAACCTTAAATAGTTAAAAATTATTATAACTGTATTATTATTATACATTCAATTATAAAAAATTACTTCCATTTACATTGCACAGTAGGATTTTCAGAGTTTTAAAGCTTTCCTGGAGACTAGCTCACTTTTCGTGTGGGGCCCTCTGCCTAAACTCCAAATGCGTCCCTGTTTATTCTGTGTGACAGACGATCATTTACATTTGTCAACAAAGTCATATGGAGGAGGTAGTTTGCAACTTTTGTTGGACCGAGGTCTGAAACACGCATTGACAAATCCAAAGTTAGAAACCTGTTTATGCTTCATTGCCTGCAGGTCTAAGCTGAGCATAATAGAACTGCCTTCATGTATTGGGTGATCCTGACAGGCGAAAATTCTCTCCTGACGTACTTCGCCCATTCCGCCAAGATACACTCCCTTGCCCACTCTGAGGCCACGTGCAGCACTTTATGGGGGACACCTAATATCTCACAAGGTTCAACCTTATCTTTAAGATCATGTTTTGATCCCTCAGAGGGAATGCTAAGAGTCATCTTCCACCTTGATCTGAATTCCACTGCAAACATGCAAGCTCACTGGCACTAAAAATCATTAATTGGATCCCCTGTTATACAATGCAAATGTATACCAATGGTAGTAATAAAAAAGACCATACTGAAGGTGGAGTCAATATTAGAGCCCATCAGTCAAAAATTACGCTAAAGCAACATAACCCTGACACTTGTTAAGTCTTCAGAAGTGAGTTGATAGCAATTAAGGTGGGACTTGCTGCTATTATTTCCAGCGCAACTGTGGTTTTTTAGAATCATGGATTTTGACGGACAGCCGCAGCGCGCTACAAACCTCAGTGACTGGTCCTCTACAAATTATGAAACATCTATTCTGCTGAAATTGAAAATGATCTCACAAGACCATGATGCACATCTCCAATGGATTCCATCTCATGTAAATATTAGTGGCAATGAAACTGCAGATTGACTGGCCAAAGAGGGCAGTGAGGAAGATATGCCCACCGGTTCATCACTTACTTATCAGGAACTTTACTCTAATGAAAAATCTAGACTTTATTCAATCTGGCAAATTCTACCCACACACCAATGGTACTCTGGAACATCTCCCTAGAAATAAAATGTGATCAAAAATCTCAAAACTGCTTTGGCCAGATTCTCAAGTGGACTTTTAAAATGTTTATCGTTTGTATGTGGTACAAAAAATTATCCCAATTGTAAAAAATGCTGTGACCATCCAGCTTCACCAAAACATATTCTAGATTACATTGGACATTCTCAGGAGGATTTATCCTCAAATCCCCTCCCAGTCATTGACTTTCTAACTGTCAACAATTTATTGGAGTTGATATGACAAATACCAGATCTTTAAAGGAGGATAAGCCACAAGATATTAAATGTCAAGTTAGGAAAATTTTAATGTTTCTTAAAAGTTTGTAATAATAAAATTATATTTAATTAAGCTAGATTTACATATGTAGTGCTTTCTAGTTCCTAGTTTAGTACTGTTCTAAATATTTTTTATCACTATATTATCTTTCATTTAAAATACTTGTATTGTTTTGATGAAATTTGCTTGTCTGCTTTTGTTGCATCTTAAAGTACAAACTTTATCTTGATTTTGTTTTAAAAAGCAATTTCTAATTGTTTCAGAAGGTTTTTAGTTATTATCTATGCAACTTTTTTGTGGTCTTTGTTCACTGTATAAAAATGCATTTTTAACTGAGTCGCAAAAACAATTTTAAATGGCTGTATTAATGAATTTTTTTCTAATCAATGACTTTTTGGTATTTCAATTTATTTATTTTTAGCAGTATTAATCTTAATGGTTGTTACGGAAATACTGTGAGATTTTTTTGTTTTATTTTATGCTGTCTCTAACCATTGGACAAAAATAAGTTTGAGTGTAATAACAAAATATGGCAAATAAATATGATGTAGTAAAATAAATGGATTAATTCATTTCAGCATTTTACTTTAGCAATTTTTTAATCCTCAAGAATATGGGGGGAAAACTTTTACTTAATTTACTGGTGAGAATAAAGACAAAGTGTATATCAGTCATAAAAATTCTATTATTTCTTACTTCACATTTATCAGGTTCACCAGTAATTCTTAATGGCTTTTCCTGGGAAGTCTGTTGAGGACCATCTTGAATAAGAACCATTTTGACTGCAGCTCTTTCCTAAAAAAATTGGTTTAAATAAATTTAAACTTATTCGAAATTTAATGAACAATTTTTACAATTTAAATTATAGTTTATTTTAAATATGTAAAATATTAGATAACCAAGATAAATTAAAATTAGTCATACAGATGATAGCGATAAAGAGCAGATTAATTTCAAAATAGTTAGAACTTTATACCACAAATTTAACATTTAAAAAAAAATAAGTTTAGAAGTTTTATATAATAGTTCTATTGATTGCATATTTGAAATAAAACAAAAATTGAAGTGAAAGTCATTAAAATATTTAAAATAATTTGGAAAAAAACTAATTTTATGAAAATAACATTGCCTAATTTTTGCTCTGAATTCTGTCTTAAATTCAACAATTTTATTTTATATTTAAAAATGCTATCTCTGCTTTAACTACAGATTTACTTTCAATTCTATCATCATTCCTATTAGCTATCTCAGTTTGTTAAAACAATCAAAAACATTTGAGCAACACACACAATAAATTTTTTAGACATTTTTTCATGAAAAGCTTTTTTAGCTTTTTACCCTGCTTTTCTTCTCCATGTTTCACATCTTGACTTTTTATGCATAATGTATATTCTACATAAGATTTTTTAAACATGATACACTAATTATTAGACAAATGGAATAGAAGAAACATTTTATATTCATCATTTTTAAGAGAAAATGGCATCTAACTACTTAATGATATCTGTCCTTATCACTTGCATGGATACAGACATTTTCTTACATGGTATGAACCCATTCTTTGTTTATTTTATCAAAGATATCAGAAATTTTATTTACGTGAAAACTGTATTAATTTATTGAATGAATTTATTTTATTCTTTTAAGTTTATTTAAAAGAAATGCACATTTTAGGAAATCTTTAAAAGTTGCTCAGTAATAACTTGACATTTTTTTCAAAATTATCCACAATTCGATCACAGAAGATCCCACAACTAAAGGATTTACATCCTGAAATGTTTGTAAGCAGGTTCAGCTCAATATTTTTTTGATAAATTGATTTTAATTAGATTTTTTCTCATTCTTAGACATTTCTTTATAACTTATTTTCCTTGAGCACAAAATACAAAAGCAAAATGCCAGGCTCTTTCAATTTAATACACAATTTGCTATTTAGTTGGCTATTCATTTCTTTTGTAAGTATCCATTCCCAGCACCATAATCTGTAACAGCAATATCAAAAACAATTTTATTAGTGCCAATAAATTTCGAAATTGATATTTCAGTATCCAACAGTGAAGTAAACAATACAAAATTTTGCATTTCGTCACACCATTAACTCTACAGCAGATTAGACAAAAATGATTTTTGACACCTAATCAATTTAAGAGGCAATGAGTTCTCGGATTTCAAGTTTTGATGTTTACTAAATTTAACTGCAATAATATGCAGACTGTATGATATAAGACCCCTCTCATTGTAGATGAATTAAATTTCGAATACCGCCATAGTCGTTGAATCTTTTAAGCTGATTTATTTTTACAATATTAATTTAAGAAAAATATTACTTTCCTACATCAAAAAAGATGAGAATAGGTATTCTTATAAATGCAATTTCGAGAAATTGCAAAAATAACATTTTGGTTGAATTTTTATATATAAAACAAAAGCAAAAATTGTTTTTCAGCATAAATTTTATTTTGCATGTTCCTTTTAAAGTACTATACTAAATAATTTTTTCAAATCATATTCATTCACAAAACTAAAAATAGCTTGAAAAAAAATTTACTTTAAAATCTTACATAGTTTCTATGATTCCTTACAAGTTAGTCAAAACAAGCTTCTTCTGCATAACAAAACATATTCCATACCTATTCCTCAAATCACTTGCACAATGTTTTTATGTAACTTAACAAATCTTATGCTCAAATTGTACTTAATGGTTTTTATCACATATTTTTAATAAAATGAAACTTCAGGAATGGAAATAGTTTTGTTGGAATGTGTTTGAAACTATCATGACAATTTGTACAATTTAAATTAATCTTTTATTGAACTTTATTAACTTAAATGAACTGTTCAGTTTTCATTATCGAAGAATCAAATTAAAAATGAGCAAAAATGAACAATTACGACTTTGATTAAGGTAGTGACTTTTTTAGAGAAATATATTCAACAACATAAATTGCTATATATATATTTTTTTTACAAACAGAAACAATATATATCCTATGACTGCAAATCAATAATTTTCAAGAAACAAGAAAGAAATATTTTATGTATAAAAACATTGTATAGTATATATAACAAAAATTATGCATGGCATGGTTAAATCATAAGTTGGCAGCAATGAAATAAATTATTTCATAAAACTTTTATTAAATATGTTGAACTTTTAAAGAACTATTGCAGAAGCAAATAGAAAATTTGATAAATAATTTAAGCTAAAACAAATCAACTTTATGATTTATTTAAACAATTTTTTAATTATCATTAGTACAATTATACCAATAGTAGTAGCAATACAATTATACCTTATTAATTAATTAAATAAGGTATAATTGTATTTACATATATTTTAATTAATCCACACACTTAATGCAGAATTTAATTAAAATGCAAGAACCATTATATTTTTAACTAATGTCAAGCGTAGACACAATTTAAGTCCAAGACTAATAATAATGTAAGAATTGTCAGAAAGTTCTCTATTATAGTATAAATATAGTACACACTAAATTAACTTGCAATCATAACACTCAAATAAAACTTGTTACACTTCACTGATTTTTTTTTAGTTTAAATCTAACAAAAAAATTTTTTCAGATAATTTAATCGTATAATTGATATAACAGTGAAGAATTTTTTATATAAATTTTCTTTCATTTTTATATAATTAAAAATCATTTTGCCTTCTTTTGTATCATATTAATATTTATAAAGATGGTGGAAGGGAGTTTGTCTCCTCTTCCCAGTTATTATGGTGGAAGAGTATGAATACTAATCTGGAATTTTTAGCTACTTGAACATAATTACAATAGAATTTAACATTATATTACATATGATTTTAACTCAATAATTATCATTTATTTTATTTAAATATTTGCACCTGGACAAGACAACCAATGAGTATCAAATATCTTATAATAAAGAAATATAAGTACAAATTTCAAAAATATATCAGTCTATCAGCAACAAAGTAACCATTATTTTTTAAAAATTTTATGTCAGCTAAAACTCTCAAATTTTCTATAACAAATTAAAAATTGTAACTTAATTTTGAAAAAAGATTAAATTGAATAAAATTTCAACAAACAAGAAAATTACCTGAAGATTTCGAATAGTTTCTCCTCCTTTACCTATGACAAGACCAACTTTTGGACCAGGTATCATCATTTCTACAATAGTATGACCATCTGGAACATGATTAGTATCTAATACCGGAGGAGGAGGTCCTCCTCGATTAATTATAGCACTAATAAGCTCCTTTGCTTTTCTACAAAAAAATAAAAGATTCAGACGTTTCTTATATAATTAAAAATTAAAGCAAAAAGAGTAAGAATTAAAAAATTATTTATTCTTAACACATCACATTTTTAATGTGACAAAGAGTTAATGCTGCAGAAATTAAAAGTAAACTTAAGAGATATATCTTAAAAATAAAATGTTTATTATTTGAATTCTGAGTAATTATTCAAAATCAGAATTTCAAATTTTACACCTAAAATAAATAATTGTTATAAAATTAAAAACTATTTTAAATTAAGAACATATTTTTATTCCAAATTTTTTTAGATACACATCAAATTAAAGGATAAATAAGAAACTAATAATTACATATAACATGAATTTTGTCAGCTTTTATTAATTTGTAAAAATAAACAGCAGAAGCAAAACAGCAGGCATTGCTTAAATAATCCAGCAGATAAACAGCTTTTAAAATCTCAATCAAAATTATGATTCTGAAGCATTTAAAACAATGAAATGCAATGGTCCATATAGCACAAACTAGTTATTAAAAATTAGTTCCTTCTATGAAAACAGTGAATGACATCTCAGAAAAAAATCTTTCTGGAATTCCTTTATTCAGCTTGCACTGCATTTAAATATAATTCGGTTTCGTGCAAACGCTTATCAGTCAATGATGAATGGGCAATTTACTTCTGTTCCTTGTTTCCAGATTGATTTATAACTCCATTCTTTTTAACATTTAATAATTCTAACTTAGTCACCAGCTTGCCTCCCTGCATCTATGCTCTTTTTGACTTGCTTTAATCAATGATTTAAAATTTTTAGTTTAATACGGGTCTATAAAAAATTTATCATATTTTTCATTTAAAAGCACTTGTGCTATTTCTGTTATGTTCATCTTTCTGCCATGCCTTACTGTTGTATTGCTATCCTGAATGTGCTATTTTTGTATTACCAATGCAATTAGAATTTTTATTTAGAATTGGTGTTGTTGACAACCTTTAGAAGTAGTTTAGAGAATAGTGAAGGTTGATATATTCATATGCCTCTGGTGTCCAATGATGTAAATTTTTATATTATAATCCTTGGCATTATATGAGTAATTTATTTATGTTAATAATGACAATGCATACTTCTTATCATCAAAATTTGAATTTAAGTATATTAGGTTTTGTAATTTATAAACTTGTTATTTCTATGTATGTCTAATTATTGATATGCTATTAATTATAACCTATCAGGTTTTATTATAACCTATCAGGTTAATAAAAATTAAGTTTTTGTCATTTATATCAAACGTTTATGATTCTTTTGTTGCAAAAAATATTCAATATAGCTGTGGTTCTTTAACTTTTTTCAACAGTTACTCTAATTGTGGGTCTTAGCATACCGCCAACTTTGTAGAGAAAAATCAGTATTTCTACTTATTTTGAGGGGGGGAGGGAAACCAAGAGGCAGCACTAGCACCATTTTTGCTTGAAACAGAATGTTTAAAATGGTATTACCACAAAAAACAATTTTACTCTTTAGATTATACATTCTGAGAATGATTATGTTGAGCATTTATTTTGTGTTAATCTTAATATTTTGATAAAATAGTCATCAATCTCATAAAGGAAATATGAAAAAAGTATATACTACTAGTAAAAAAATAAACATCAATGTTTATATCCCAATATTTATTTTATAGGGCAATTTTTACTATGCTATAGCAATTTATAAATATTAAACAATGTTATAACATCAAATACTTTGTCCATAAAAAACATAATACATTTCAAATTTGAATAACTTACAGCAATTTAATTTTTTCATACACTGCTGACTTAGCATTGGTGAATTGCTGTTCAAATAATTTTTTCTCATTTTGAGAATAATTATGCTATTTTAAGTATTTTAGGTACTAAAACAACTCAATAGACTTTTTCCGACAAAATGTTGACCGCTTTTAAGTTTTTTTACTGAAATTGTTAAAAAATCAGTAAATTTTCATACATTATCGGGAGACAAGGTGAAAAATCAGTAGAGTTGGCAGCTATGGTCTCAGTAATAGAACTGCCATCCATTTACTTAAACCCTTTATAACTCCTTCCTGGTGTTGTAACAGGTACCAAGCGACAGATACCAGGTGTAGTACACGCGGCATCTTTCTCATCAATCAATAATAATTGCACATCCATTGTAATGATGTGCAATAAGCACCTTATACTAATATTATTTATACTTTTCTTCATATATTTAATTAACTTATTTACTGCACATATTATATACATTTGTCAATTTATAATTAGATTCCTTTTTGAGAAATATAATTAAATGCTACACTAGAAATGGAACTAACCTTAAAAATATAAAAGTAATAAAAAAAATTGTGCCGATGAACAGCTTTTAATTTGAGAGCCAAAATGAACTGCTTTGCCCATTTCTAATCAAAATTAAAAAACAAAAAGCAACTACACAACATATACTTTAAAAAAAAATTTCAAAAATTACAAATGCTAATATTGGCTGAAAAAATATTCACACAATTATAAAAAAAATAATGAAAAATTATTTTTTCTTTAACAATTTATAACTGTATAAGAATGCAACCTCAGGTTTTTTGTACTTACTCTATTGATTGTCTACTGCCAGTGAGTGTACAAACTCTTTCAGGCAGGCCACCACTATCGGCTGCCATTTGTACTTTACAGCCAGACTCAGCTTGAAGCTTTGTAATTTGATCACCTCCTCTTCCTATGACTGGAAAATAACATATATTTATTATACCTCATATTTATTGCTAATATATTTATAAATTTTTAGATTCGTTTCAGCAAAGATTCTACATTGATTTGCTTAAGCAGTAAGACTTAATGAAAAGCATAAAAGATCAGAAAAAGATAGTCTGCATATGTTATATATAATAAGGGCTTAAAGCAATTATAATCATGCATTTTATTATTATTCCACCTTGTTCAAAAAATGTTTTTATAAGAAAGATTTTATTTCCAATCTCTCATCCTCTACATGAATTAAGAAAATCCTTACTTAATCCAACCATTTTATCTGGAACTTTCCACTCCTCAACCGTGATTGCATTTGCTATTCCCCCAACAGACCTGTTTAAACACAAATTGTAAATCATTATGTGTTGTGTGAAAATAAAATTTTGATTTTTGCAAAAGTTTAAGAAACAATTCTCACCTTTGGGCTTGCATTGAAGCTAACTGTTGTACAATTCCTAAGGAAAATAAAAAAATCATATGGAAATGTAAACAATTCCTATACCTACCAACTAGTAGTTAAAAATGTTTTTAATTTAAGATTCTTTATAATTAAACATTTTGACAAATCATCTTTCATATTATAATCAATCTGTCATATATTACAAACACGTTTTTTAAAAAAATTGATAAAGAAAGGCTATGTGAAGTGAAACTTTCAAAGCTCATATAATTACTTTATAATAATAATGATATTGCTAGAACAAAAATAAATTGCTGGAAAAATAATTGCTTTAAAAACATATTTCTACACAGGCATTAAATTTGAGTACATTAAAAAGTATTTTTGCCAAAGACCAGGGAACTGTACGAGAGGTAAAATGCACTAAGCGGGCGATAAAATGTGGTAATTAAAGGTTCAGAATGCATTTGTATGACGTGATTTTTGTTTTACAACGTAAGGTGGTTGTATGTTTTGTGTGCAATCTTAGAAGCATTTGATGAATAATTTTGTTTACAATTTAAAAATTTGTTAAGTTAGTGTTCTCAATATTGGACTTCAAATTTTTTTAAGTTATAATTTTTCAAAATTTTGAAAAGTATATTGTTTTTATTTTTGAATATTACATTACTTAGAATTTTTATTTGGTCGGTCATTAAATGATCTGTGCTGGGTACTAATCATGTGCCTGGTTAGTTGGATTCATACATCACAGAGTATGTTTAGTGAAGAAATCATAAAAAACATCACAGACAAATTAGACAATTCCAAACATGTAATCTTGGGGTAATTAATTTTTAGTTATTAGTATTTGAATTCTTCTATAGCAAAGTTTCATAATGAAATAACCAAAATTTTGATATTTGGAATATAAAATAGCGTGCGAGAGCAAAGTCGAAGTATTTGGTAACCAGATATTGTGTGAAGTGACGTAATTTAGGTTGGCAAGGTAGCTGTGCAGATCCCTGGTCTTTTACCAGTATTTTAATAGAAACAAGCATTTGAAAGTGTATTTACCTTTATCATCAGACACTGCCATTTTCTTTGCTTCTGGGATACCAACTAAAAAAGAAATGGAATCATTAAAATCAATCTCAAATTAGAGAAAATTCACTGAATTGAAAAACTTTGGACATTTATATTACAAGTTTAAGCCCCCTTGTCCAAAAATGATTGAACGAATTTAAAAAATAATTTTATTTTTATAATTTTAAAAATATTAATCACATGGGTTAAAATTCTCATTTGCAGAACTTTTATTTATTTATTTTTTTACTTTCTCAGACTTACATTAATACATACTAAAAAATTCTTTGTATAAATTTCATTTTTAAAGTTAAGAATATAATGAATCAAATAATTTCTTACTGTAATTATTGACAACAATTTACATAAATGATAGAAAAAGTACAAATTTTAATTAAAGGACTGAAAATTAAAATTAACATAACACTTTAAAACTTATATAAAAATAAAGAAAATATATACCTTCCTAAATAAATATATTTCTACCTGAAATTGTACCCACAAAGCAAAACACAGAATATAACTTTTACATTAAAATCAATACATAACACATCTAGAATTTAATGAAAATTGTTCTCAGAAGAGATTATTTCTAATTCCCAAAGAAATCACAACTTCAGCTTTAGAACTAACTCCTTAGTGATCAGCTCTACTCATTAATGCATTATTGTAACCCAGCATAACTATAATTTTGGTTAAAAATAAAATATTGAATATGTGCTTATCCAGCATCTTGCACATTAATACAATTCAACTAATGTTTTAGACAAGTTGAAATTCAAATTTTCAATTTTATCTTTTCCCATGATTAGTCCAGTATTCGGAGGCAGACAATAAGATTTTTTTTGACAATGAGAACTTGTTTCTTTTAATTACTTCTTCAAAACAAATATAGGAGCAGTTAAATAGTTTTCTAAATTTTGAGCATTCTATATTACCCAGTGAAGGATTAAAATTCAAAGACAGGAAATAGCTTGTGATAAATTTAAATTCAAACTTGGACACCTAGTGGATATGGAAGAACCTTGTCCATAAGAATCAACTATAATAGCAAATTTATTTTTATAAGCAGATGAACACATTTACCCAAGCATCTCTTATATTTGCTTCTCTTTAATTTTTGATTCATGAAAGCTCATAAATAATTCAAATACAAACAAGTAAGGATTCAATTTTTAAATGAATTTCTTGCATTTCCACAAAATAACTGTACAAGATGGTGTTTCTCATGATGGAATATAGCATGTGGATGATTTAATGTCTTTTCTTTTGCATTAAAAATTTTGCTTCAGCAATTTTTTAGATATAATCCATTGTTCTGAACCAAGTATGAATAAACTTTTTTCAATTATATTTGTAAATAGAAACAAATAATTGTAAAAATTAATGAGACATTTTTTTTAAGTTAGAATTACATTTAATGAATACTTTAAAAGACTTCAATGACTACAGCTTGTTTAAAAAAATTTTTTTATTTAAATAATCAATATCAGCATTTAAAAAAAACAAGTTTTTTAAATTACTGAATTATACATTTCATAAAATAATGTATAATTTTAAGAGTTTTTAAGCATCTTCATTCGATTCCTATTTAATTTATTGAATATTTCACGATATGTATAACAACCTATTTTAAGCTTCCAAAATTTGTGATGCACACCTTTTAAAAAATCAGTAATTTTAGCGAAAATGAGCCAGTTTACATTGAAACCATCTGTTGACAACTGGACCAATCCATTAGTTGAGAACAACATGGCATTCACCAAAGACTTAGGATAAAAATTTACCATGAAGAATAATTCATTATCTGTATTAGAAAATGAATATTTTTTAAAGGTTTCTATTGAATTTCATTTTGATAAGATAAATTTAAATTGTTTAAATGTTATTATTGATCTTTTCAAAACAACTAATAAAATTTATTATGACTGATATTCCTAATTAAACTCTTTATATAACATTAGCTGTAATAAGTTAAATTCACATAAGTAATAATGTAAAAAATTAACTATTATATTTAAATTTTTCTACACTGTACCATTTGCTTTTTTTTAAGTTCAATATTGATCATATTTTGGTACAAGCACAAAAAATAATATTATGCTCTTAAAAAAAGGCAGTACATGGGATAATACTGATGTAGGTTTGATACCCCCCCATGTGATTTTTCACTAAATCTAGCGTCCTCTATTTTGATTGTTTGAGATTTATTTATTGCTAGATTTGGTTTTTCTCATGTTTTACATCATATATATGGTTATTTTCAGTGGCAACAGTATTTGAAGTTTTTGTTTTACTTTCAATTCAAACTTTTTGTTTTACGTTTGCTGTTTTGTTTGGTTGTCCCCAGCATACAAACATCATTAACTTATTTTTCCAATTTTTTTTTGGTTTTTTATACTTTTTTAAATTTATTATTTTTCTCATATTTTTTTAATTATTATTTTTTATATTTTCAACATTGTAAATTGTTTTTCTTTCCAATTTCTGTTTGTTTATTATTATTTTTTCCTTATATATTTTTCTATAATATCAGCGAGCATATTCGACATGTGAACTTCACACTATCAAGTAAGTTCATTGTTACTTATCCCTTTTACCGGTTGTTTTGAAGAGAAGACAAACGTAACAAAAGTTTTCATTCATTTTCCAGTAATAATTTTTTAGATTCTTTATACTATTATGTGATTTAAAATTTTATAAAATGCATATTTAATTTTGGTAAAATTTATGGTAAAATTTGTAAATTTTGTAATATAAAATGCATATAAAATTTTTAATTTTGGGAAAATGTCCGCATCAAAAAACATGCGCTTAATGAAAAAGTCGTAGTGGCCAACAATGGGAGAATATCGAACTAGTTCCATAATACAACTTAATTAATAATTAAGTTAAAATTAATTTCAATATATTAAATCATAAGTTCAAACAGATTCAATTACAATTCATTAAACATGAATGTAATTAATCAGCCTAAAAGTTCTAAATTACTTATATTTTCACATGCATATACATCACATAAATGTTACTAATTACAAATGCTAACTGATTTTTATGTATGGTGCTTATAAACAAACATTTCCATGTTTAATAAAGCAGTCATTAATTTTTACTGGCTGGGCAAGGTCAACTCTATCTTTCATCCCTTCAGTAGGACACTAAAATTGAATACCAAACATGCAAGGTAAATAAACACTGGGACTTGCACATTAGGCTGACATCTAACTAGGGCATGTGTTTTATACTCCAGAGTTCTTGGTCATGGAAACTTATAGACACTAGTAGATAATAACTTATAGTGACTCATAGTAGACTTTTTCAAGATCTCATGCCCCTCTAATGCCATTCAAACTAGTCTCATAGTGACCCTCTCATGCCATTGAAACTAGTAATCATTAATTCTAATAAGCTTTATTTAGAAAACATTAGGTTTTTTTTTTTGCTCTACAATTACTTTTATTTATCATTTATTTCAATAATTTCATTCACATTTAACAGAATAAATTCAGTCATTTATTATTCATCAACAATGAAATTATATATCAAAAGATCATTTGCATTGCTATTATATATACACATAACGAGTTTTTAGTTATATATGTTCTTAAGATAAATGTGCAAGAAATATTATTATAAAAAATATATGTAGTACATGATACATAGGATGTTTCACAACTTAAGAAAATTCTGTAAAATAAAAAACCAAATATTTTTCAATAAAAACTACAAAAATTACAATAACGAAATCCATACATAGATACTTATAGAAGAAACATTAGAGAATTTTTGAATTGTGGATAACTAAATGCAACAATAAATATTAAATACATAATTAAATTATCATAAAATCAAAATTGTTTGAAATCAGAAACTTATTAAAAGTGAATTATATTTTATAAATTATGTGATTTATGTGAGTAGACTTTGAGCTATGAATAAGCAACAGCCTCAAGTATCATTCACCTTGTATTTTTCTTTAAATGGTCCTTTGAAATTTCTCATGTCAAACCTAAATTCTAATTTAACATGTATTTGACTATTATCAATATCTCCAAGTGAAAATTGGCTTTGCTCTTGTGAATGTTTGCATAGCATGTTACAGAAAAATGATACTTAAATAATTTTTTACACCTGTGTGCATTATTAGATGAACTACAGTAAATAGAGACAAAATTCATCAGATGACTTAAGTGAAAAGAAGTTACTCATTAAAAAGCTTTGAAAAAAATCTACTTTTCCCAGAAATTTTACTTAAAATTTTTGATTCAGTTAAGAGTATAATCAGGATTTTTAAAATATGTAAAATCATGTATGTTACACTTTTCACAAAACATAATTTATGATTTGAATCCACACACCTTAGTTTTCTTGCACAACAAAATTTCCCAATTATAAAAAAATTTTCATTGAATAATAGCTAGAAAATTAAACCAGAACTTTTAATTGAATTGTAAACAAATTCAAGAAGGAAGTACATTTAACTTTATTGGAAACTAATTTAAATCAAGCTTAAATTCAACTACTCGGTTTTCTACAATCTTTAAAATAACTCCACACACAGAGTTAGAAATTCATTTCAAATTAGTCATGTATATTTCAAGTTCTAAACTACTAAGGGAAGCATTGGTAGTTTTACATTACATAATCACAAAATGGTTTACTAATTTGTCACATTTAGGCACTTGACTTTCACAACCCTTAGAAACATTTTAAGATTATCATCAAATAGGAATTAATCACAAATTCTAGAGGTTCCATATCTCCACCATTGCTTGTAATGTAACATCAGAAGTCTTAAAATATAATAGTTATAAAAGTCTTAAACTGTGAAATTTTCAACACATAAATTCTATCAGATAAACACGTACATTCAGCCATGATAAGCTGTATTTTGAAATAAAATTTAATGTATATTTTTCTCATTGAGTTCCAAAAATTTGCTCACATATAATTTTAATTCCATTATTGAATAATCTGTTATCAGTAAGCTATTTTTAACAGGATAAATATAAAATCGTCATTCTCATTCTTTAGTAACTAAACAATTACCAGCATTTTTTTTACAATATTTAAATTGAAAAAAAGACGCTTTGAGCATATCATGCCTTTCTTTAAATAAAAGATGAAAGTACAAGTCATAATTGTTTCATTATATTATTTTGATTAACTTTTTATGCATTTTCATGGTTTATTATGAGGACAATGAATATTTCTGCGAAAAATTTACATTAAAGTCATCTTTTGAAACTGACAATTCAGAACTCTGAAATATAAGTTAAAATAAATATATCATCTAAAAAATATCAAAATTTGTGATCCATGTCATTACAATTAAGAAAAATTTCTACTTATTAAATAAAAACACATAGAAAATAATTCCACAAGATTTTATAAAGAACAAGTATAATGACCTTCACCCACTATTAATAACAAGTTAATATCGTAAATAACCAAATCACAACAAAATTTATTAATTACTTACTGGTAGCTTGTACATCCTCAAGAGCTCTTTTAGTGCCAGTTGTTTCAACACCAGAATGAATTTTGGCAGCTATCTAAATATAAGAGTAACTTTATAAATGCCAATATTCTATATATTTTACCATTTAAACAAACTACTGATTACAATCAATTAAGCTATCTTATGTTCAAAGAAACAATTTTTAATAATATTTCTGTAATACAAAGATTGGTGGTGAATGATATACAGATCAGAAGAAATAATGCGCAATATATCAAACGAACCGGCATTTTGTTTCCATATTAATCATATATGGTCTAAAAATGTCAAAACAAAAGGATAAAACTTACTTGACGAGCTCTTTGTACTGCATCTGCAAAAGCTGAACTAGTATCGTAATTCTGCATTTTTATAAAATTAAAATATCAAACAATAATGAATATCACAATTTTGCAAATGGCGACCACACTCAAAATCCCACGGCATGGATAATAATAAAAAGCGGCAAATATGCATCGTTACAGATAAAGTTAGGGTAATTGGATGAATTTTGATTTAAATTGAAGAGTTTGTTCAATAGATAGTATTCCTTATTAATATCAACAAACTGCATACGGAATAAAATACAAGAAAGAATTTTTACATTACAATTTGTAAATTAAATTTATCATAAATCCAAAAATTATTTTGCACATCATTATCTCATTTGCATTAACGATATATTTCACTAGTTTTAATTTTTCATAATCTTTACTTTGTCAATATTTAACAAAGCTTATTTCAAAATAAATATGCCTCTATAGTATTGTGCAAAACTTTCTCGCCCTCTTTTCAGGTAAATAATGGATTTGATATCTGATAATAATGTAGACAGTCGCGACAAGCACGTTATTTGACCAGGATTTGAAATTTCGAAGATATTGATGGTTTAATGAATAGAATTCGCAAGAACAGAAATCTACTATATTTCAACGATCTCGTTTGATATTTTTCTTTAAAAAGTGAATTTTAAATTAATATTACCTAAAAATAAGGCAATGAAATTCTCATCAAAGGAGGCATAGATTATTTCAAATCTAATTCAAAAAAGTCAATTTCTTAAATTAAATATAAGAGATATATTAAAAACTTATAGCCCAATATTTAAAAAAAATATTCAGTTTCAACCAAATGTTAAACCTTTTTCTTAAAAAACATTTTGAAAGTGCCCATTTTGAAATAATACACTTTCAGTTAACTCGATAAAGATCTTTCCCTTAAATTTATTTTCAATTTTATTTACAGAATTTAAATTAAATCTTTACAATTTATTTAACCTGGAAAAGGATTAGAAGAGGCATTAAACGAAAATTCTGTAGTGTATAATGTTAAATGGAAAATAAGGTGATTATTTCTTTCCACAATTTGGCAAAATATGTAATAACTAGATATTTCATCTGAGCAGTTAAAACTCAGCTCTGTTCTATTTACTTTCAGTTTGGTTGTTTTATTCCATTATATATTATATAATATTTTAAGGGCAAATAAATGTATTTTAATGTTAATTCTAAGTCTTTCTTCAGTAGAAGCTAAACGAAAATATCCATTAAATTCATGAGTTGATGTAAAATTTTACTCAGTTATTTTCTCTTACCAATACTGTACCGATTGCAATATATAGTAGAAAATTATTTTCAAGAATGCTTTAGATTTTATAATACTAAATATAATGTTAATTGAGAAATGCTTAACTCTTTTGATACCAAATTTATTTAAGCAAAAATTGGATTAAAATTGTCTAGAATTTATAATAAGTGATAGATATGTGAAAGATTGTTCTGCGGTCAACTAATGTCAAAGAAAATTCTGGTTTCGAGTAAAATTTGACAAGGTATTTATTAAAATAGTAATTTTTATGGACATCAAATATTTAATTTTTGTTTTTAAACTTCACAAGTCTCTCTTAAATCAACAACTATAGCCAAAGAGCATAGTAAAGTATAATTTCCCTACGTGGCCTTTAAAAAAATTAAAAGATATATGAGTGACGGAAAACTTAGTGCTTACTTACTAGGGTGATTTAAGGGAACTTAATGAAGACCATCTAGAAAAGTCATGTGTAGTATATAAGAATTCTTTCTTTTTATAGCTGTGCTAATTAGCTAGCTGTATAATCAAAACAATTATCTTAAAATATGTACAATAAGAATGGTAAATTTTATAAATGGATGTTTACAGAAATATGAAATCCAAGGTAATTTTTTACAGTTAAATTTGGTTTCATGTGTAGAATGTCGTAAAAATCAAACCACTTTTTTTCACTCAGATAAAGAGTATAGGTCTTCTAGCAAGGTATTAACAGTTCGAACCCATTTAGTGCTTAATATGGGGGATGGAAGTTGCCTTTCTGTATTTTAAAAGCATATCATTAGGAGGGATGTTCGGAAGTTTCCCTAGTTTCTCGCCTTCTAATATGTAAATACTGCTTATTTTCTATTAAAAGTCCTAGTGTAGTACTATCCATTCTACAGTATTGCAACATGTTTCAGAAACATTATTTTGCGGTAACACTTGCAGGGATGGAAATTTCAAATAAAGTAACTATTTCAGTTAATTGACGTAATTATAAAATCTAATTCAATAAAAAATTCGACTAGATTACGCTTTATTACATTCTGCACTTAATGAATTTGTGTTTGATATAAAATAATATTTGACTTTAAATTTTGAAACATCTATAACATGGTCATGTCAGATTATTATTTGGGAAATTTGATGCTTTAAAAAATCCTCTCAAGCTAGTCTATAGAAATTACAATTTTTTAAAATTATAATTTGTACATTAACATAGGTTTATGTAGAACTACACAAAAGCTTATTAACAATGTCTAATTATGTTGTCAGACTTTTACTTGGAAGCAATTTTAGTCACGATTGGAAGAAATGAATGCTGTTCACGTGTACTTGTTTTCTCACATGTACTTGGAATGATCATAAAGCGAATTATTGTCCATTATATTGCATTAGTATAACAAACATGAGACTTTCGGCTAATTCTGTAACAGAAAGAAAGCTGAAAATATGTATTAATGTTTTCTCTATTTAAATATATTGTGCTTGTGTGGAATGAACCATAAAATAGGATTAACTGAAATAAATTATTTCCTCTAAGCTTTGAATCATCTATTAAAATCCTTTCACAAATCTATAGTTTATTTATGTTATATGAAAAACGCATAAAAAATAATAAGAAACTGTCAAATCCTAAATGAGAAACATATAAACTAAATTCAGTTGCACGACAACCCATATGTGACCCAAGGCCTACAGTGACCATATCTGATTTCCTGACTGAGGGCCTTGAGGTGCGAAGCATGTGTCTCGGTTAGGTGGTCAGCGTAACGCGAAACCTCCAGTGTTTAGTTCCCAAACAAGCTTAATACTCAGTTTTATCGTCGATGTCAAGAGGTGTACATCTGACTCCATCTTACCCAGCCATCAGAAATAAATAATTCTTGTTTGGTTAAAAATAGAAAATTTTTTTGTAAGCACCATACATAGAAAGTGGTTGATATTTGTAATTAGTAAAACTTATATGATATATATGCATGAAAAATCAGTACAATAAAGAGTTTTTAGATTTTTGATTACATTCAAGTTTAGTGAATTCTAATCGTATCGATGCTTCTGGAATGAGAAACATATGTCTTAGGTATCAACCTAATGTGAAATACACAGTGTTTAGCTCCCAAGCATGTTTGGTACTCAGTTTCATTGACTCACGAAAGGGTTGAAAGGCCGAGTCAATCTTGCCCATCTTGCGGATCGAACCTCGGAACTGTGATTGGGAGCTGGAAGCGTTACCACAAAGTTACTGTGCTTCAGAAACATATAAAACTGAAATTAAATCTTTATGTTATTCAAAAAAGGAGGTTTTGAAGTGGTTATTAATAAATCTAAATAAAATATTTAAGTTTGTTTTTTAATTATTTTATTTTTATCATATGATTATGTTGTACATTAAATAATTTACTTTGTTAAACATTTTAGCTAATTCATTTTTACTTCAGGCCAAAAAATTTCAATGGATTTTTTAAGAGATTATACTTTTTTTCTTTATTTCTTTTTCATTTTTTTCATGTCATTATGACTTTTGCACTAAAGCTTCAGGATTTTCCAAAAATACTTTATTTTACACTCTTCAATTTTTTTTTTTAGGATAATAAAACAGATATGATAAAAAGTGCTTATTTAAGTCAAGGAACAAATGGCATAGTTACAATTACAAAAGAGACAGGGAAATGCTAGCCTGAAAGGATCTTTTCTTCAAGAAAGAAGAATAGAAAATGTTAGCTCCTTGAAAAATTTTTTAGCACAAACCAATGACAAATAAGGTTTCTGAATTCATTAAACTAGGAGGTGAAAAAAGAGCAGCTTGACTTTCTCGCAAATTTGATTAGTAAACAGTACTTAAGACCTATAACTCACTCTGCCAGAATGTTTACTTATCTATGCTTATAGAATATTCGCGAAGACAATTTCACCACATATTCAGTGGTAAAAACTCATTTATTAATTTTTATCAATTGCAAAATATAATATTTTAAAAATGCAATTCAAAAGTGATAAAAGAATAAGATTAAAGTGTAAATGAATTAATAATGAAATACTTATCTAATTTTTATTCAGATTATAGTTTCTACATTGGTAATATTTCTTTGTTTTTTCATAAAAACTTGATGAATATTACTTCAATTTTTATAAGGATTTACCATCAATTTTATAGGTAGTTGTACTTAAGTTTCTCCGCTTAGTGGGGCTAGCTGTATTGACATTCGTTACTCGTGAAGATTAAAGTAAGCTCGGTTTTCTTTACGTAGTTGAAAGTCTTATATTCTTCTTAGGGTTTTAGTAACTTCTTATAACAAGTAGAGCCACAGTCTGGGCAATTACAGTGAAATATGCTGGCGCTATAACAACTTCTAACAACAAACAAAAATTTGTTCAGACCTCAATCCAAAATAACTTCGAAGTCAACGTTATAAAGAGCAGAAAAATAATTTATTTCTAGCTTTTGCCTGTATTTAGGAATGTGAGTTAGATACTTTCATTTCGAGAAGAGGAAGACAACTGAGGACGGAAAACGTGGTTATGGTTTATATGTTTTTTAAACGTTTTAGAAGACCTTTTCAAACCCAACAAAATTGAAGGCATAAATATAAATGATTTTTTAACATACGTCTATACTCATACTCAATTTTAATTACTTTTTCTTTTCATTTCAGTATACAAACGATTAATACTAATTCATCAAAAATTACTATTTCACAAAATGAATCGTAACTCATGCTTATTTTCAATTTCCCTCCAGAGAGTAAGCAGACGATTTCTTCCTAAAGGATCGGATGACATCGTAGACAAAAATCTAATTACCACTTCTTTTAGTGCTGATTAAAGAATTCTTTTATAATATTCCTCTGCTCAATCCGAGATCCCATGCTTATACGGCTCATGCATGTTAACTGGGAGTGATCTGATGAATTTCGATTTTACTGTACATGGCAACTCGGGTGTCTTTATCATCACTTAACGCCTTATTTAAATTACGAAATATTTTAATGTATCAACAAAAATTTGATATAACATTACAAACAAAATCTGTTATTTTATTTACAGTTATTTAGTTTTTCTATGGGCGAAACTTTTAAGTTTCTAAAAGAATAAAAATGAAGGAGAAGGATGTTTCCACTATTAATGTAAATATAATAGAAAATAAATGCATTGAAATTAATAATAATTCTTTAGCTGTTAAAGAATTTCTAATATTATTGAATGATATTACAACATTTAACGTTATTCCTGTTTCAGGCAAAATTAAAGGTAAAATGCTCCTGATTTATTGTTTTATTTTGATTTATTGAATTAAGGATAAAAATTTACCGTACGGTCACCCTTGGCGAAAGTTTCAAAAAGTCGCCAAGGGTAACGAAATTCCCATTGGGAAAACCACGGGAGGAAAATGGCTGAAATAGTGACAAATATTTCATACATTGTTGGTATCTAAGAATATGCTCAACTAATTTTACAAAATTAACAAAAAACGCAGATTTATAGATTTTAAACATTAATGGTAAAATAATTAAGTTGAAATGTTAAATTATTCATAAAATTTTTTGATTAAATTTTATATTACTGAATTTAAATCGATAAATATTTATGAGAGATTAATTACAAATAGGGTTGCCAAAACACTAGTTTGTCGGGTTTCCAGTAAAAATGTTCACCAAATTTGGCACCAAAAAAACGCGTCAAGGGTGACCGTTCAGTAAATCTGATCCGAATTAAGTACTGCTAGCTTATAAGTAATTATTTTGTATTTTAACTTCGAACAAGAGACGCATGATTTTCTATTAATAACTATCTAGGCGAAAATAATCAAGGAATATTCTCAAATAAGTTTTTCTTCCAAAATATTTTGGCACAGGTGCCGTATAATCTAGGATGCCAAATTCTGAGATTGGCGATTGTTTGGCGGATTTTTTTATGTATCTGGTAACCTCGTTTTTATTACGTCATACATATGGAGACCTATAAGAATTATGCAGAAAATTCTATTTTGGTAACCCTAGTATTAACATCATCGCGCATGTCACGATACGTCATCTTGGCAACATTTCTTCATCGCCAAAAAGGATTCAGAATTTGGAATCATGGAATAACATCTGAATTACAAGCAATATCTGACAAACTTGTGAGAATTTATTTAACAAATCGGAGTGTATTTTGGCAAGTTTCATCAATATTTAATAATAATGTGTATTTGTTTTATAAAGTTGCCAATGTTATTTTTCTTATTATAGAACAACTAACATAAATTAAATTAAAAAGGGAGTATATTTAATTATATAAAAATTATTAACTTATATTTATCCCTTTTTTAACGTGAACATTCCGTTATGCATAAGTCAAAATTTCTTAACTGTTCAGGGTCATAAATTCTATGATTTAATTTTTGAAACATTATTAGCAAATTAATTTATATTAATTTGCTTATAATGTTTTGATCATATTTAGAGAGATTTCGTGTTTATCAAAAAAAAAAATAATAAATAAATAAATAAATAAAAAAAAAAAAAAAACTACAGTTAGAAAGAAAGTTAACAAGTATCATAAAATGTTTTTATAACATAAGAAGTATGATTTCTCTAAAATATTGTTTTTCTTTAAATATTAATCAAAATATGCCGTTATTTTTTCAAAGAAATGATTAATTTATAGGATGTAAAAAAAGATAATTAATGAAGACGAATAAAACTGCACATTCAACTTCAAATTTAGCTATACCAGAAAATTCCTTCTAAATTCTCCAATAAAATTAAAACGTCGCATATTCTTGTTTGATTCGATGATACTTTATGTGAAAGATTGCGTTCATGTATTAAGCAAACATCCTATGAGTAAAAATATATGATTAAACATAAAAAATAAAACATTTTTTTACTAGTAATGGCAGAGTAAAATCCCCTTCATAATCTGAAGTAAGATTCAAAGCAATATCGAATATAAACGAATCGCAAGGTCATTGTAATGCCTATTTCTCAGTAATTACATATTCCAGATGAAGAAATTTTACTTTCTATAGGTCTTATTTATTTGATCGTTAAATATTTTTATTCCGAGCTTTTTTTTAATGTAATGAACATTAAAAAGTAATTGCACATTATTTTTACCAAAACATTTTGAAAATTGTAAAAAAAAAATCATTTACTTACAAACATGCGAAAAATGTACATAAGAATGTGAATGAACTTGTGAAAGTAAATTCAAAGCAGTTGTAGTATTGTACAACTTGATGCAGAAAAAAATTGAGAACCCCTTATAACAAAAGTAAATAAACAAAGAAGTAAGCTATAATCCTGAACTGGTTTCAAAAATGCATTTATTTACAATGCTAAAAATAATTTATTAGCAGACAAAGCATCTAACCAAATTAGAGAAAACCGTTTTCTCTGTTATCCATTGCTGTTCGAATCACGGATTATCTAAATTTTTTATGGGTACAAATATATAAATTAAATAAAGCATAAAATAACACTATATTCCGATTTAATTTTCAGTGAAATCCTGTTTTAATTTTTCTAGATATACTTGCCAGCCTTAATAATGCATTTCACTATCTAACTATCTGTTCACAAATACCTGTCTAATAAATTTGTGAATTTTTCCTTATAAGTAGAAGCGGATTTGGTATGTTCAGAAATTAACATTCAAAACTTCATAAAGAATGTTTTATGTAGGATAGCATTTCTTTATCTTAAAATATAAAAACGAAAACGCTTTATATTTTAACTGTCAAGCTTCAACCTATTACTTTTTTTAAAAATGTTTCATTTCAAAGTTTATTCATTTTTATTTATTATTTTTTTATGTAAAATGTCTTATAGATTCAAATAAATCTTATTTTTCTAACCCGTGTGGGTTTTGTCTTATCATTGAATCTAATAAATGGTCAAGCAATAATTCTGTTTTACTAAATTTTAGTTCAATCAAAAATCTTCGTTTACATATCTCGTTTCAGCGACAAAATTATCTGAAAGAACAACGTTCCTTTACAATTTATATCTGTTTTCCATATTTTGTAAAAATTTCTACATTAAATACTTGTTACGCATTAAATAGGAAAAATAATTTAATGTCTTCGTAAAGGATTTTATCTCCCCAAAAAATTTTCATTTGTAGCTTTTTGGGCATCAAAACAGTTTTCTCATCAATTATTATTTGTTATTAATAATCTGCGAAGGAAGCGATTCAGAACCTCCTTTTTTCCACATGAGTACTCTTTAATTTGTTGTGAGCTTTCAACATATTTTGACGTTGTTTTGTTATTTTATTTTTTCATTTATTTCTTTTTTCATTTATTTGTTAATAGTTTTTTTTTCTATTCAGGCTATTTAAAAAAGTTCCGTTCTGTTTTTTCTGAAAATTAATCTGAATCGTTCCACTGTTATACATTTTTTTAGATTTTTTATTCGGTAGAAATCTATTTATTAATTTTCATTTTGACTATATTTTGCTTCACACAGATTTAATAAATGAAGGTCTTTGTTGTTACTTATGACCTTGGCCAAGCCAAGCTCGTTCTGCAGATGGCTATGCGAATTCAAGACATTAGGGGGCGTCATTCATTTAAGCAGAACACGACGAATGTGAAAGTACGATTTTGCACTAAGACTCCTCCATAGATGGCTCCACCAGAAGATCCACTTCCCCAATTTTGACATTGATCTGGAGGGGGAGAGGAACTTTTCTCCAGACCATTACACCCATGGTAACTGCTCAACGACTAGCCACTGGGCTTTCGATTCCACAAATTTCACGATCACGTATGTACGCAGCATGTATTCGGGTCTTTGGAGGCATTGAGAATTGAAGCACACCCTAACGGGCCGTAGGCCAATGCCCTAGCCACTAGGCAACGGTGGCCTGTTTGGTTAGGGTTAGGGCGTCGTTCTCATTATCAGAAGATAGTGAGTTCGAATCCCGGCTTAACCGAAGATCCATGTGTTCGCTAAAGGTGACTGGGGCACGTTAAAACTGGGAGTGGTCGAAATGTCATCCAAGTGAAATGATACCTATTAGGATGTCAAGCCAAGTATTGGGTGTCTTCTGGTTGGTGCTTGCATCAAAATCACGAAGACTTCCCGCAGCTGTGTTCTGTCTGACAGGTAGAGTCCAAAACAGGGCTGCGGGAAGTACAAGGAAGCATGCTGGTGCAACAACAACTAGGCTACCACGGCCCCTAATTAACGAATTATTTGTATAATCGTTCTTCTTGTTTTGTTTCTTTAATAAAAAATAAATATTAGGTGTGGGAAACATTCGATATATTGGCAATTTCATTTATACTATTCTTTCCTCTCATGACTAAAAATGGATACATTGCATGTGTAATTAATATTGAATTTGCTTGTAAGCATTAGTTGAATTATTGCTTTTTGTATATTAAAGTAATCATGGGTCCTCTTTATTACGATTGTTCCAGACTGACGGAGACCCAATGCGGTATTAATTATCATCAACTAAATTGCAATAATATTTATTAATTAGATAGCAATGAATTCTCTTTAATTAGGGAATACACACAAGAAAAGAGGTATCAAAATTAAAAACCCGCATTTATTATAAATGTTTTTATAATCTGCTCTTCTTTTTACGAAATTAAATACTCTCAGACTTATATTTTTAATTAAAAATTAATACTAATTATAAATTGATTTTTCTGTATAACTGATGAAATCAGAAAAAAAGTGAGGAGAAAAGTCCAACGATATGTTAAATACTTAGAAAGAAGGGGTCAGGCATTTGTTTTTATTCAGGAGGGGATGGAAGAGATGTCAAATTTCCAAAATGTAATATTTTAACGACGTTTGGTTTGACCACAGCATCAATTAAACTTTATTAAATAAATAACATTTTTAAAATTAAGCAAATTATTTAAAATTAAATTAAGAATAGATTGAAAATTTTTTGTGGAATAAATATTGTACCCTTTAATATCTTATTCTAGAAGGCAAACTTGTCTAGTGGTCAGCGTGCTTGACTACGGATAAGGAGGTCCTGCGTTCGAATCCCGGTTCGGGCATGGATGTATTTTCTCTATCTATCTATCCTGTCTTTGTCCTTGTATGAATGAGGTGTGAATGGTTGCCTACCCTATAAACGGGTCCCTATAGCATATGTCTACTGAGGAAGTCGGACTCCACACCAAAATAGGGTTCAGTTGGAAAAGTGAAGCAGCGCACCCCATGTTGCCAGCCTAGCTGGCACACGACAATGAATGAAGGAATGACTAGAGGGAATTAGTTGATGTATTTAAAAAGGGTTGTTTTTACAAAACAACTCTATTTTAATCTTTGTAAGTCAATCAAATATCATAAGCACCAAATTCTTAGAAATTACATTTTAAAATTAACTATGCTAATGAAAATCGTCTGTTAATAGGAAATTCATTGATTTGAAATTGGAAAATTATAGAGCAAATCTGTAAATGTTTTTATTTTGCAGAGTTTTTTTCGTGAAATTTAAAAGTAACGATATGGTACTATTCTTTTAAAATTGTTTTCCCAAAAAAAATTAAAAAATGGATTCATCTTAAAATTACATATCAGCTAAAGTCTAAAGTTTTGAATATCAGGAAATGATTTAAAAATTCCTGGCTAATGTATCGAGAATTTTACCACCTAAATTCTCAACCATTTTTTTAAAAAAAATTTTTTTTTCCAATACGCACTTTTCTGTCAAACACTTAAATATTCGTTTTCGCTTTGACCAAGGCCCATGAAACTCACTGCTTCAAGTAAAGATAATAAAAAAAAAAAACATTTTTAAAAAAAAATTTATTTATGAATTTTCCTTGTGTGTACGAGACTAATAATTAACACTATTGGAGGCTCTACATTTTTTCTGCATCATATCAGCATCCTTTAATTTTTTTAACTCTTTTATCGACTCCCTGAAAGTGGTAAACGCCCTCAAGAGGGCGCTGCAACCAATTTTAAGAATCTATGGTTAATATGAACAGTTTCTCTAGTTAATTTTCTAGTCAGTATTAGTTTTCATCTCACAAATCAAAATGTTATTTTTCTCTCTTCTCGATTCTTTCTCTTCGATATTTCTCTTCATAGCTCTCCAAACTTTACCTGTATCCGTGTTCCGTAACAAAGAAGAGTGGGGGAACAGTGAAGTGAAAATCGCAGTTTTAATAAAAGATTGGGATCCCAGCAGCGATTATTTTGAGTGCGTACAATGTGGCAACTTCTTCGATTCAAATCTAGACATGTTTCCTGTGAAATTCAGAATGAAACAAAGTTGGAAAGGTAAATAAATTTACGTTGAAAGTTATGAAAAGAAAATCATGTTGTAACTAACAATGGGATAAGGCCATTTTCTTCAAAAACTATCAAATTACTTCAAGTGTGATATTTTTTCGATAAATCTATTTTTTGTTAAGCAAAAATGTAATTTAAAAAGTATACTTTTTAATCAGAAAAATATATATAAATACTAATATAATAAGAATAACGTTAATAATAAGAATAATGTCAAAAATAAACAGTAAGAATATTGTTATTCTTTCTCTGAGCAATTCGTGGGTCAAAAAACTTTTCGTACATATTGTCTTTTTTTTTTTTTTTTTTTTTTTACAAAAATGAATTTGAAACGCTTTACCCTTGTCTCCTGTTTCTTAGATAAGTTGGGACAAGTTTTATTTCGATCGTTTTCCAATACAGTAGACACTCGTTTATACGAAATCGTAAGACCGGTAAAACAGTTTTTAAAAAAGAAAATTCGTAGATTAGAAAAAAAAATGTGTTGGATAATTAATATATTTGATTTTTTTTCCCAACTACTTTTTATTTACAAATAAAATCTTCATAGAAAGAACTATTTAGAATGCAGTGTGTGTAAGATATACATGCAAAATAGAATTCGTTTTTAAAATCTTTGATTTTATTGAGCCGGCTTTCGCCACACTATTTTCTAAAGCTCAAATTATGTCTGGTTTTTAATTTTTTTTAGCCACACCATTGATGCTTTGAAATCTTTTAAGTCCAGCTTCATTGCAAAGCAGTGTTAGATTTAATTTTAATGAGATTGCCTTCAACAGGAATGTTCATTCCTCTCATTTTTTTCTCAGCTAAGCTTTTTCCAGTTTGGAAAGTTTTGCCTCTCTTCATTATTTTCGAGCGGGACTACTTTTGCTGGTACTGTTTCTTTTTTCAAGAATTATTTTCCGATATTTTTTTAAAATGTTCAAAAGGCTGTTCTTAATTATTCCATATTTTTTGTTCTATTTAATATTTTTTGGTCTGCTTTTCGAATTTTCTTTTTTATTCCAATTGATTCAACTTCCACATATCTTTAACGGAATCGACTTAGCCTACATCTCGACTAACGAAACTTCATAAATTTAGTTGCTCAAAAACGAAAGCAATAAAACTGCAGAGCTCAAATTTATAGATTTCCCACTTTCTATATTTTTATGTACAAGGAGTTCAGGAATCGGATTAGGTATCACAGTCCTTTCCTATCAAACGTGATATACATGTATCTCTAACTATATCTGGACTGCGTGCATATGTAGTTTCGTTGTTCCAGAATGAATTAAGTTCTCATGCGTTAAATAAAAAGGAAATCAAATAAAATATTAAAAAATATAAAATCATAAAAAAATAAAAAAATGAAAAAGAAAATTATTTACCAGAAACGAATGTTCGCAAAAAAATAGATTTTTCAAAATTTTAGTTCTTAAATGGGAGTTAAAAGTAGCGTTGCGTCTATGATGTCAGACTAGGGACTAGCCATATATATAAGTTCGTAAAACCTAGCTTCTATTCTATTTCAATTTTTCTTTCTTCGCAATTCTCCAGTTTCTATAATTTTCATTTTAATTTATCCCCCCCCTCACATACATTATTACTCTTATTTTCCTATATATTTTTTAAATGTCTCATCTTGTTCTAGCAAAAACCATTTTTATAATTCCTTAAAAATCTTTCTGAACTTCAAGTTACTTAATTGTTTTCATTTAGCATACCAAAGATTTCAAAACTGTTTTACTTTATTTTTCACATTAATTTAGTTATTATTTGTGATTATTTCATAATTTTCTCTACTCATTCTACATGCCTTATAATATAATATTTTTAGTTGTTTTTAATTTTAATTAAACAAAATTGATTGTCAATATCAAAGCAGTGACTGATGGGATGTTTCTGGCCCAAATTCTCATTTTCCGGTGACAAAAGTTCTAAAAACAAACATTGCCCATTTAACAAAGATTTTGCAAATTTTATTTCAAAACTATGATATCAATTATATAAGAGTTCCACCAAATGATTTATTTATAAATAAATTGTATGTTTGAAATAACCAACTGTGTTCTCATATTTTTTTCAGATGCAATCCTGTATTGTACAAAGAAATACAATTTTTATATCATCTGCATTACAATTTTAATAATATTTGCGTGTCTCTTTTCATTGAATTTGTTTCAATTTCGTAAAAACGATGAACTCTCTAGTGTTAGAAAATTCTGTTCAGTTTTCTGTACTAATTATTGCAAAAAGTCTTGTATCCAATTTTTTCAGCATGTGTACAATATTTGGAAAACTTTAATAAAATGAAAGTGATTATTGTCTCTTTAACTTAAAATAACATTTTGTACATTAATTATTTAACATTATTAATAAAAGAATTTCTGATTTTTAAAATTAAAACTGCTTTACTTTTGTCATTCTACATTAGGGTTTCCCAACCTTTTTTTTTTTTTTTTTTTTTTTTTTTTAGGCTTCCTAGAATATTAATAATGTTTTTATGCCCCTTTACTTTTTCAGTAAATACAAAAAAAATGCACATTATGTACTTAAAAACCTTTAGTTTTAATTCTAATAAAGAAACTTTAAAAGTATAAATTAAAATATTAAATGTTTATATTTAAAAAAAATAATAAAATACGAGTAGGTACTAATGAGACACTTGAGATTGCATGTTCTGTACCTGTTGGTTGATTCTAGGTTCTGTTTTTGCCAGAGCTATCGTCATGTCACTATCGACATCGAGATGATTTCGCTGTTTAGTTTAAATTAAAACTAGAGCAGTGAAGCCTGTCTCACACAAGTAAGTTGAAGAAAAAGGAACTAGTACTCGTAAAAAAGGAAAGGCAAGTTTCGAATTAACAGGCAATCTTTGGATCCAAAATTTCTCCAATGTCAAAAGATGGAATTCATCTTTCAGGGATGAATCAGCCCTCATTTCTAGACATTCTCCCTGAATTTATTCTGGATAGTATCGGCGAAATTCGTCTTCCAGCGCTTGCAAATGAGGTTTTATGTCAGCTTACAAATTTGCGTCAAGTTTGTTATTTTTAATTGCTTTGAACAGCCGAGAAAAAGATATAACAATATCAGAAGACAATTTTTGATTCCAAAGTTGAAGCTTTTCAATGAACCCCTGAATATAATTATAATTGCTTATTATAGTGCCGTTTCTGCTTTAAAGTTTCAAGTTTAGCTCATTCAAGGCACCAAATATATCAGTTAAATAAGCCAACCTCATTGAAATGTGACATCCTTGAACATTGGGAGGAAATAGACTTTTTCTTCGAACTAAAAAAAAAAGAATTACCTTTTCTTTCAATTCATAAAGGCGAGTCAACATGTTGCCTTTGGACAGCCAGCGTACTTCTGTATGGAATAGAAGAACTTTGGGATCAGAATTGTGATTCTCGCAAAGTAAAGTAAATAACCGACTGTTCAAAGCGCTGCTCTTGATGTAGCTTACAATCCTTAGAGCCAACTCCAAAGTCTGGCGTAATTTCTGTTGCAATGCTTTAGAAGCCAAAGCTTGCCAATGAATAGCACAATGTGTACTAACCATTGCGGGTTTTTTTCCTTGATCTTTTTAGCTAAGCCCAATCGTACACCTATTATTGCAGGTGCGCCCTCTGTGCAAAGTCCAATGAGCTTATTCCAATTCAAATAAGTTATGTGAATACATTAATATCCATTATCACAATACAGAAAAACCAAATCAGAATCAGATAAATGTTAAGAAAATTTAAATGGAAAATCTGTCGTGTGAATGCAATACTGTTATAACCATAGAAATCAATATAAAAAGAGAGATGTTATTAAAGTTTAGAAAAATAAAAATAAAAATCTTTAGGTACAAAAATTAAATAATAGGGATAATTGGGTATAAAATACGATATTTGGTTGTCTCTTACAGCCAGGAATGCAGTTTAACAGTTTCTTACATTTGCTAGACAAGTTGGGAACCGAAATGTTCTAAGCTTAGTGGAGATCTTGTTTCAGTTCTGTGACAGAGTTCATGAGTGTGAAAGACTGCACACTATCTCCTGAGCATATTCCGCACATGTTCGAAAAGATTAATGTCAGGAGAAGGAACAGGTCATTGAAGGCACTGGATATCTACACTTTTAAGGAAATTGCTCATTGAGACAGCTTGGTGACAAGCTGCGTTATCATCCATGATTATGTATCTAGAACTCATAACTTCTTGAAACAAGTTAAAGTAGAATAACTTCGCCTTTGTATCTTGTAGCAAGTTTCGCAGCTAAAAGATGTGGATGTCTGTTCTGTTATCTAGTATAATACTTGCTTAAACTATGGCTTCAGACTTACGTCTTTTGAAGATATTTCCTGAGTGAAAATGTGTTCCATATTCTCTTCATATCATGAACAGACAAAAGCGGAACTCATAACTAAGCTTCACATGGTCATATTATGCGGAATTCTAGTGCTGATACACCCAAATTCTTGTAAGCAAGAATATTTGGGCATATTCAAAAGGGATTTATTTACCAACACGATTGAATCTCTAGTAAAGTATCCTAAAGTTCGTAATTCTATGGTTTCTGTGAGTGTTCCAACCAGTTCTCTTGCACCGCTGTGGTTTCGATGTCGAGCAGCTATTGCCAAATGTCGGTATTAATGTACTGTTCTTATTTTCAGTCGATTTCATATTGTCGTTCCTTATCAAATACTTTGAAAATTCTGCAAAAGTCTTGAAATAGAGCACTGAAGCACATCAGTGATTCAAGATAATTTGTTTTAAGATCGTCCAAATTCCAGATAATTCTTCTTTTCAGAAACATATCATATTGATGCTTTTGTGACATCATAGATCTTTTTTGATCACGTTGCTTTGATTTGTACCATTCGTGCTCAGAAAAGGATTACTTAATGTATTGGCGTCTTATGTTCAATTTCCTCCAATGTTGAGTAAGTCCATTTCGTACTCATTTTGCACTTTTACAAATGCTTTTCATTTGTCGAAGTCAATTATAATGTTTTTTAATTTAATAAAATTATATTAAATCTTATATACAATCCGTCATTTTCAAATAATGGTTATTCACAAGTGAGTTTTAACTATCTAATTAATATTTACATTTTGCATATTTTAAAAATTCTGCCTACATTTTGGACATCACTGTGTACAGAGATAGTTGGTAGTTATACATTTATCTCATTTTAATTGGTACCAATTACCGGCCAAATTATGTTGCAAAATTTTTCATATTTCAGTCTTATTTCAAAATAGGAAGGGATGAACAGAGCGGTTAGTTTATATTTTCATTGATACAAATAGATAAAAACTTTATTTTTAGTTCACATGGCATTAAATCACAACATTAGCAACATATATTTTTTTCGCGGAAATAGTCTATGGAATAATGCGTATAAATACTACAAATCTTCTGAATTTTAAAAAATAAATAAATGAAGGTACAAAATAACTAGAAAAGCACATACCAGAAAAGATTTTCTAAAATTACGAAAGCC
This sequence comes from Latrodectus hesperus, assembly GCA_037975125.1. Lineage (NCBI taxonomy): Eukaryota > Metazoa > Arthropoda > Arachnida > Araneae > Theridiidae > Latrodectus > Latrodectus hesperus. The sequence goes on along the minus strand of CM075857.1, from coordinate 95,864,400 downwards.
TGATGAATGAAAATAAAATAAATAAAGCAGAACAGAAACAAATCAAATAAATAAAAAAAGGTAAATCAAAAATAGATATCAAAAATTGGAAAATTGAGAAAAAAATGTAGGAACAGAAACTGTCTCACTTGGAAAACATGGAATTAATATAATAAATAAACATTACACAAATGAAGTGCTCCTAATACATTCGAATCAATGAAATAGGAATGAAAATGTTGAAAAATTAACATAAATTAAAAAAAAAGAAATACCGAAGTTTTTAAAGAAGAAATAAATAAAATTTAGTTAACCGTACGTAGTGGTATACAATATCATATATTTTTTATAATAAAATGAATACCACAGTTAGTCTAGAAATGGGATTTACTACTAAACGGAAACATTTATTTGTATAAACATTGGGCATTATTTAAGATATTAAGGAAATTTTCAAATCATCAAAACCGCGAAAAGGAGCTTTTGCGTGTCACCAGCGCTCATCATACACAAACTCAAATTTCTCCTAAAATATATTTTTTATAATAAAATCAATACCACAGTTAGTCTAGAAATGTGATTTACCACTAAACGGAAGCATTTATTTGTATATACATTGGGCATTTTTTAAGTTTCTGAGGAAATTTTGGATTTTGAACTCAATGTAAATGGGAATCTGAAGTCACTTGTGTCAATTGAGCTTGTCTGTGTGAAAATTCTGGCCATGGGAAACTTATGAAAAACCATATAAAGATTAAGGTTAATAAGATAATGCTATATGCAGAATTTTATGTAAACACTTGAATTCGTTTTTGTTGGAGATTGAGTTATTTTTTGCTGAAACATATAAGAAATCACTTCAGTCAATTGGGCGCACCATACAAAAACTCACTTTTCTCCTAAAATATATTTTTTATAATAAAATGAAGCGCACCATACAGCAACTCATTTTTCTCCTAAAATATATTTCTTATAATAAAATGAATACCATAGTTAGTCTAGAAATATTATTTATTACAAAATTGAACCATTTATTTCTATATCTATTGGCATTTTTTAAGATATAAGGGAATTTTGAAGTCAACATTCGCGAGAATCAGAAATCACAAGTACCATATAGGCGCACCGTACAAAATCTCACTTTTCTCCTAAATAATATTTTTTATAATAAAATGAATACCACAGTTAGTCTAGAAATATGATTAACTACAAAACTAAACCATTTATTTCTATATGTATTCTCCATTTTTTAAGATATAAGGAAATATTGAAGTCAATATTCGGGAGAATATGAAGTCACACGTAACATACAGACGCACCATACAAAAACTACACTTTTCTCCTAAAATATATTTTTTATAATAAAATGAATACTACAGTTAGTCTAGAAACATTATTTACTATAAAATTAAACCATTTATTTCTATATCTATTGGACATTTTTTAAGATATAAGGGAATTTTGAAGTCAATATTATCATACAAAATTAAACCATTTATTTGTATATGTATTGATCAGTTTTTAAGATATAAGGGAATTTTGAAGTCAATATTCGCGAGAATGAGAAGTCACACGTACCATATAGACGCACATTACAAAAACTCACTTTTCTCCTAAAATATATATTTTATAATAAAATGAATACCACAGTTAGTTTAGAAATGTGATTTACTATTAAATGAAGCCATTTATTTGTATATACTATTGGGCATTTTTTAAGATATTTAGGAAATTTTGGATTTTGAACTCAAATGTAATTGGGAGTCTGAAGTCACTTTTGTCACTTCAGCTTGTCCGTGTGAAAATTTCTAGCCATAGGAAACTTATGAAAAACCATATAAAGATTATGTGTAATAACAGTAATGCTAATTGCAGAATTTTAAATAAATAATTATATTCGTTTTTGTTGGAGATTGAGTTGTTTTTTGCTGAAACATATAAGAAATCACTTCAGACAATTGAGGCGCACCATACAAAAATTCACTTTTCTTCTAAAATATATTTTTTATAATAAAAAGAATACCACAGTTAGTCTAGAAATATGATATACTACAAAATTTAATCATTTATTTGTATATGTATGGCCATGTTTTAAGATATAAGCGAATTTTGAAGTCAATATTCGCGAGAATCAGAAGTCAAACGTACCATATTGAAGCACCATACAAAAACTCACTTATCTCCTAAAAGATATTTTTTATTATAAATTGAATACCACAGTTAGTCTAGAAATGTGATTTACTACTAAACGGAACCATTAATTTGTATATATATTGGGCATTTTTTAAGATATTGAGGAAATTTTGGATTTTCATCTCAAATGTAATTGGGAATCTGAAGTCACTTGTGTCACTTGAGCTTGTCTGTGTGCAAATTCTGGCCATAGGAAACTTATGAAAAACCATATAAAGATTAAGTGTAATAAGGTAATGCTAATTGCAGAATTTTATGTAAATACTTCTATTCGTTTTTGTGGGAGATTGAGTTGTTTTTTGCTGAAATACATAAGATATCACTTCGGACAATTGAGCGCACCATACAAAAACTCACTTTCTCCTAAATTATACTTTTTATAATAAAATGAATACCACAGTTAGTCTAGAAATATTATTTACTATAAAATTAAACCATTTATTTGTATATGTATCTGCATTTTTTAAGATATAAAGGAATTTTTAAGTCAATATTCGTGAGAATCAGAAGTCACACTTACCATATACGCGCATCATACAAAAATTCACTTTTGCCCTAAAATATATTTTTTATAATAAAATGAATACCACACTTAGTCTAGATATGTGATTTACTACTAAACGGAGCAATTTATTTGTATATACATTTGGCGTTTTTTAAGATATTAAAGAAATTTTCAAATCATCGAAATGGCGAAAAGGAGATTTTGCGACTTACCAGGGCTCATCATACAAAAACTCAAATTTCTCCTAAAATATATTTTTTATAATAAAAAAAATACCACAGTTAGTCTAGAAATATGATTTAATACAAAGTTAAATCATTTATTTGTATATGTATTGGCCATTTTTTAAGATATAAGGGAATTTTGAAGTCAACATTCGCGAGAATCAGAAGTCACACGTACCATATTGGCGCACCATACAAAAACTCACTTTTCTCCTAAAATATATTTTTTATAATAAAATGAATACCACAGTTAGTCTAGAAATATGATATAATACAAAAGTAAAACATTTATTTTTACATATATAGGCCATTTTTTAAGATATAAGGGAATTTCGAAGTCAATATTTGCAACAATCAGAAGTCACAGGTACCATATAGGCGCATCATACAAAAACTCTCTTTTCTCTTAAAATATATTTTTATAATAAAATGATTACCACAGTTAGTCTAGTAATGTGATTTACTACTAAACAGAACCATTTATTTGTATATACATTGGGCATTTTTTAAGATATTAAGGAAATTTTCAAATCATCCAAACCGCGAAAAGGAGATTTTGCGTGTCACCAGGGCTCATCATACAAATACTCAAATTTCTCCTAAAATATATTTTTTATAACAAAAAAAATACCACAGTTAGTCTAGAAATATGATTTAATACAAAATTAAATCATTTATTTGTATATGTATGGCCATTTTTAATGATATAAGGGAATTTTGAAGTCAATATTCGCGAGAATCAGAAGTCACACGTACCATATTGGCGCACCATACAAAAACTCACTTTTCTCCTAAAATACATATTTTATAATAAAATGAATACCACAGTTAGTTAAGAAATGTGATTTACTATTAAAATGAACCATTTACATATACATTGGGCATTTTTTAAGCTATTGAGGAAATTTTGGATTTTGATCTCAAATGTAACTGGGAATCTGAAGTCACTTGTGTCACTTGAGCTTGTCTGTGTGCAAATTCTGGCCATAGGAAACTTATGAAAAACCATATAAAGATTAAGTGTAATAAGGTAATGCTAATTGCAGAATTTTATGTAAATACTTCTATTCGTTTTTGTGGGAGATTGAATTATTTTTTGCTGAAACAAATAAGATATCACTTCAGACAATTGGAGCATAGCATACAAAAACTCACTTTTCTCCTAAAATATATTTTTATAGTAAAATGAATACCATAGATAGTCTAGAAATATTATGTACTACAAAATTAAACCATTTATTTGTATATGTATCGGCCATTTTTTAAAATATAAGGGAATATTCGCGAGAATCAGAAATCACACATACCATATAGGGGCATCATACAAAAACTCACTTTTCTCCTACAATATATTTTTTATTATAAAATCAATACCACAGTTAGTCTAGAAATGTGATTTACAACTAAACGGAAGCATTTATTGTATATACATGGGGGATTTTTTTACGATATTGAAGAAATTTTGGATTTTGAACTCAATGTTACTGTTAATCTGAAATCACTTCTGCCACTTGAGCTTGTCCGTGTGAAAATTCTTGAAATAGGAAACTTATGAAAAACCACGTAAAGATAATGTTTTATAACATAATGCTAATTGCAGAATTTTATGTAAATACCTAAATTCGTTTTTGTGGGAGATTGAGTTCTTTTTTGATTAATCATTTAAGAAATCACTTCAGTCAATTTTTAAAATATAAGCGAATTTCAAAGTCAATATTCCCGAGAATCAGAAGTCACACGTACCATATAGGCGCACCATACAAAAACTCACTTTTTTCCTAAAATATATATTTTATAATAAAATGAATACCACAGTTAGTTTTGAAATGTGATTTACCATTAAACGGAACCATTCATTTTTATATACATAGGGCATTTTTTAAGATATTGAGGAAATATTCAAATCATCGAAACCGCGAAAAGGAGATTTTGTGTGTCAACAGGACTCCCCATACAAAAACAGAATTTTTACCTAAAATTTATTTTTTACATTATAATGAATACCACAGTTAGTCTAGAAATATGATTTACTACAAAACTGAACCATTTATTTATATATGTAATGTCCATTTTTTAAAATATAAGCGAATTTTGAAATCAATATTCGCGAGAATCAGAAGTCACACGAATCATATAGGTGCACCATACAAAAACTTACTTTTCTCCTAAAATAAAAACTTTATAATAAAATGAATACCACAGTTAGTTTAGAAATGATATTTACTATTAAACGGAACCATTTATTTGTACATAAATAGGGCATTTTTTTAAAATATTGAGGAAATTTTCAAATTATCGAAACCGCGAAAAGGAGATTTTGTGTGTCAACCAGGCTCATCATACAAAATCTGAGTTTTCTCCTAAAATTTATTTTTTACATTATAATGAATACCACAGTTAGTCTAGAAATATGATTTACTACAAAATTGAACATTTATTTATATATGTAATGTCCATTTTTTAAAATATAAGGGAATTTTGAAGTCAATATTCGCGAGAATCTGAAGTCACACGAATCATATAGGCGCACCATACAAAAACTTACTTTTCTCCTAAAATATATTTTTTATAATAAAATAAATACCACAGTTAGTCTAGAAATATGATTTAATACAAAATTAAATCATTTATTTGTATATGTATGGCCATTTTTTAAGATATAAGGGAATTTTGAAGTCAACATTCACGGGAATCAGTAATCACACGTACCATATAGGCACACCATACAGAAACTCACTTTTCTCCTAAAATATATATTTTATAATAAAATAAATACCACAGTTAGTTTAGAAACATTATTTAACTATAAACATTAAACCATTTATTTGTATATACTATTGGGCATTTTTTAAGATATTGAGGAAATTTTGGATTTTGATCTCAAATGTAATTGGGAATCTGAAGTCACTTGTGTCACTTGAGCTTGTCTGTGTGCAAATTCTGGCCATAGGAAACTTATGAAAAACCACATAAAGATTAAGTGTAATAAGGTAATGCTAATTGCAGAATTTTATGTAAATACTTAAATTCGTTTTTGTGGGAGATTGAGTTATTTTTTGCTGAAATATATAAGATATCACTTCGGTCAATTGAGCGCACCATACAAAAACTCACTTTTCTCCTAAAATATACTTTTTACAATAAAATGAATACCACAGTTAGTCTAGAAATATTATTTACTATAAAATTGAACCATTTATTTCTACATCTATTGGACATTTTAAGATATAAGGGAATTTTGAAGTCAACATTCGCGAGAATCAGAACTCACACGTACCATATAGGAGCATCATACAAAAACTCACTTTTGTCTTAAAATATATATTTTATAATAAAATGAATACCACAGTTAGTTTAGAAATGTGATTTACTATTAAACAGAACCATTTATTTGTATATACATAGGGCATTTTTTAAGATATTGAGGAAATTTTCAAATCATCGAAAACGCGAAAAGGAGATTTTGTGTGTCAACAGGACTCCTCATACAAAAACTTAATTTTTACCTCGAATTTATTTTTTATAATAAAATGAATACCACAGTTAGTTTTTAAATGTGAATTACTATTAAACGAAATCATATATTTGTATATACGTTGGGCATTTTTTAAGATATTGAAGAAATTTTGGATTTTGAACTCAAATGTAATTGGGAATCTGAAGTAACTTGTGTCACTTGAGCTTGCCTGTGTGCAAATTCTCAGCCATAGGAAACTTATGAAAAACCACGTAAAGATTATGTTTTATAAGGTAATGCTAATTTTAGAATTTTATGTAAATACCTAAATTCGTTTTTGTGGGAGATTGAGTTCTTTTTTGCTTAAATCATATAAGAAATCACTCAGTCAATTGGGCTCAGCATACAAAAACTCACTTTTCTCCTAAAATATACTTTTTATAGTAAAAAGAATACCACAGATAGTCTAGAAATATTATTAACTACAAAATTGAACCATTTATTTGTATATGTATCGGACATTTTTTAAAATATAAGGGAATTTTGAAGTCAATATTATCGAGAATCAGAAGTCACACGAACCATATAGACTCACCATACAAAAACTTACTTTTCTCCTAAAATAAAAATTTTATGATAAAATGAATACCACAGTTAGTTTAGAAATGTGATTTACTAATAAACGGAACCATTTATTTGTACATACATAGGGCATTTTTTAAGATATTGAGGAAATTTTCAAATTATCGAAACCGCGAAAAGGAGATTTTGTGTGTCAACCAGGCTAATCATACAAAATCTGAGTTTTTTCTAAAATTTATTATTTACATTATAATGAATACCACAGTTAGTCTAGAAATATGATTTACTACAAAATTGAGACATTTATTTCTATATCTATCGGCCATTTTATAAAATATAAGTTAATTTTGAAGTCAACATTCACGGGAATCAGAAATCACACGTACCATATAGGCACACCATACAGAAACTCACTTTTCTCCTAAAATATAAATTTTATAATAAAATAAATACCACAGTTAGTTTAGAAATGTGATTTACCTCTAAACAGAACCATTTATTTGTACATACATTGAGCATTTTTTGCGATATTGAGGAAATTTTGGATTTTGAACTCAATGTAACTGGGAATCTCAAATCACTTCTGTCACTTGAGCTTGTCCGTGTGAAAATTTCAGCCATAGGAAACTTATGAAAAACCACATAAAGATTATGTTTAATAACATAATGCTAATTGCAGAATTTTATGCAAATAATTAATATTCGTTTTTGTGGGAGATTGAGTTATTTTTTGCTGAAACATATAAGAAATCACTTCAGTCAATTGGGCGCAACATACAAAAACTCACTTTTCTCCTAAAATAAAAATTTTATAATAAAATAAATACCACAGTTAGTTTAGAAATGAGATTTACTATTAAACGGAACCATTTATTTGTACATACATAGGGCATTTTTTAAGATATTGAGGAAATTTTCAAATTATCGAAACCGCGAAAAGGACATTTTGTGTGTCAACGGGTCTCATCATACAAAATCTAAATTTTCTCCTAAAATTTATTTTTTACAATATAATGAATATTACAGTTAGTCTAGAAATGTGATTTACTACAAAATTGAACCATTTATTTCTATATCTATTGGCCATTTTATAAAATATAAGGGAATTTTGAAGTCAACATTCACGGGAATCAGAAATCACACGTACCATATAGGCACACCATACAAAAACTTACTTTTCTCCGAAATTATATATTTTATAATAAAATGAATACCACAGTTAGTTTAGAAATGTGATTTACTACTAAATGGAACCATTTATTTGTATATCTATTGGCCATTTTTTAAGATATTGAGGAAATTTTGGATTTTGATCTCAAATGTAATTGGGAATCTGAAGTCACTTGTGCCACTTGAGCTTGTCTGTGTGCAAATTCTGGCCATAGGAAACTTATGAAAAACCATATAAAGATTAAGTGTAATAAGGTAATGCTAATTGCAGAATTTTATGTAAATACTTATATTCGTTTTTGTGGGAGATTGAGTTGTTTTTTGCTGAAATATATAAGATATCACTTCGGACAATTGAGCGCACCATACAAAAACTCGCTTTTCTCCTAAAATATACTTTTTATAATAAAATGAATACCACAGATAGTCTAGAAATATTAATTACTACAAAACTAAAACATTTATTTGTATATGTATCGGCCATTTTTTAAAATATAAGGGAATTTTGAAGTCAATATTCGCGAGAATCAGAAGTCACACGTACCATATTGGCGCACCATACAAAAACTCACTTTTTTTCCTAAAATATATATTTTATAACAAAATGAATACCACAGTTAATTTAGGAATGTGATTTACTATGAAACGGAAATAGTTATTTGTATATACATAGGACATTTTTTAAGATATTGCGGAAATTTTCAAATTTTTGAAACCGCGAAAAGGAGATTTTGTGTGTCAACAGGGCTCATCATACAAAATCCGAGTTTTTTCCTAAAATTTATTATTTACATAATAATGAATACCACAGTTAGTCTAGAAATATGATTTACTATAAAATTGAAACATTTATTTCTATATCTATCGGCCATTTTATAAAATATAAGGGAATTTTGAAGTCAACATTCGCGGGAATCAGAAATCACACGTACCATATAGGCACACCATACAAAAACTCACTTTTCTCCTAAAATATACATTTTATAATAAAATGAATACCACAGTTAGTTTAGAAATGTGATTTACTACTAAACAGAACCATTTATTTGTACATACATTGAGCATTTTTTACGATATTGAGGAAATTTTGGATTTTGAACTCAATGTAACTGGGAATCTGAAGTCACTTCTGTCACTTGAGCTTGTCCGTGTGAAAATTTCAGCCATAGGAAACTTATGAAAAACCACATAAAGATTATAATGTAATAACATAATGCTAATTGCAGAATTTTATGTAAATACTTAAATTCGTTTTTGTGGGAGATTGAGTTATTTTTTGCTGAAACATATAAGATATCACTTCAGACAATTGAGCGCACCATACAAAAACTCACTTTTCTCCTAAAGTATAAATTTTTATAATAAAATGAATACCACAGTTAGTTTAGAAATGAGATTTACTATTAAACGGAACCATTTATTTGTACATACTATAGGTCATTTTTTAAGATATTGAGGAAATTTTGAAATTATCGAAACCGCGAAAAGGTCATTTTGTGTGTCGACGGGTCTCATCATACAAAAACTAAGTTTTCTCCTAAAATTTATTTTTTACAATATAATGAATATTACAGTTAGTCTAGAAATGTGATTTACTACAAAATTGAACCATTTATTTCTATATCTATTGGCCATTTTATAAAATATAAGGGAATTTTGAAGTCAACATTCACGGGAATCAGAAATCACACATACCATATAGGCACACCATACAAAAACTTACTTTTCTCCGAAATTATATATTTTATAATAAAATGAATACCACAGTTAGTCTAGAAATGTGATTTACTATTAAACGGAACCATTTATTTGTATATACATTGGGCATTTTTTAAGATATTGAGGAAATTTTGGATTTTGATCTCAAATGTAACTGGGAATCTGAAGTCACTTGTGTCACTTGAGCTTGTCTGTGTGAAAATTCTGGCCATAGGAAACTTATGAAAAACCATATAAAGATTAAGTGTAATAAGGTAATGCTAATTGTAGAATTTTATGTAAATACTTATATTCGTTTTTGTGGGAGATTGAGTTGTTTTTTGCTTAAATACATAAGATATCACTTCGGACAATTGAGCTCAGCATACAAAAACTCGCTTTTCTCATAAAATATATTTTTATAATAAAATGAATACCACAGATAGTCTAGATATATTAATTACTACAAAACTAAAACATTTATTTGTATATGTATCGGCCATTTTTTAAAATATAAGGGAATTTTGAAGTCAACATTCACGGGAATCAGAAATCACACGTACCATATAGGCACACCATACAAAAACTCACTTTTCTCCTAAAATATACTATTTTATAATAAAATGAATACCACAGTTAGTCTAGAAACATTATTTACTATAAAATTAAACCATTTATTTCTATATCTATTGGGCATTTTTTAAGATATTGAGGAAATTTTGGATTTTGATCTCAAATGTAATTGGGAATCTGAAGTCACTTGTGTCACTTGAGCTTGTCTGTGTGCAAATTCTGGCCATAGGAAACTTATGAAAAACCATATAAAGATTAAGTGTAATAAGGTAATGCTAATTGCAGAATTTTATGTAAATACTTATATTCGTTTTTGTGGGAGATTGAGTTGTTTTTTGCTGAAATATATAAGATATCACTTCGGACAATTGAGCGCACCATACAAAAACTCACTTTTCTCCTAAAATATACTTTTTATAATAAAATGAATACCACAGTTAGTCTAGAAACATTATTTACTATAAAATTAAACCATTTATTTCTACATCTATTGGTCATTTTAAGATATAAGGGAATTTTGAAGTCAACCTTCGCGAGAATCAGAAATCACACGTACCGTATAGGCGCACCATACAAAATACCACTTTTCTCCTAAATAGTATTTTTTATAATTAAATGAATACCACAGTTAGTCTAGAAATTTGATTTACCACTAAACGGAAGCACTTATTTGTATATACATTGGTCAATTTTTACGATATTGAGGAAATTTTGGATTTTGAAATCAGTGTAACTGGGAATCTGAAGTCACTTCTGTCACTTGAGCATGTCTGTGTGCAAATTTCTGGCCATAGGAAACTTATGAAAAACCATATAAAGATTAAGTGTAATAAGGTAATGCTAATTTTAGAATTTTATGTAAATACTTATATTCGTTTTTGTGGGAGATTGAGTTGCTTTTTTGCTTAAATATATAAGCATATCACTTGAGACAATTGAGCGTCACCATACAAAAACTCACTTTTCTCCTAAAATATATTTTTATAATAAAATGAATACCACAGATAGTCTAGAAATATTAATTACTACAAAACTAAAACATTTATTTGTATATGTATCGGCTATTTTTCAAAATATAAGGGAATTTTGAAGTCAATATTCGCGAGAATCAGAAGTCACTCGTACCATATTGGCGCATCATACAAAAACTCACTTTTTTCCTAAAATATATTTTTTATAATAAAATGAATACCACCAGATGTCACACGTACGATATAGGCACACCATCCAAAAACTCACTTTTCTCCTAAAATATATTTTTTATAATAAAATGATTACAACACTTTGTCTAGAAATGTGATTTACTATTAAAAGGAACCATCTATTTGTATATACATAGAGCATTTTTTAAGATATTCAGGAAATTTTTAAATCATCGAAACCGCGAAAAGGAGATTATGCGTGTCAATCGGGCTCATCATACAAAAACTCAAATTTCTCCTAAAATATATTTTTTATAAAAAAAATAAATACCAAATTTAGTCCAGAAATATGATTTAATACAAAATTAAATCATGTATTTGTATATGTATGGCCATTTTTTAAAATATAAGGGAATTTTGAAGTCAATATTCCCGAGAATCAGAAGTCACACGTTCCATATTGGCGCATCATACAAAAACTCACTTTTTTCCTAAAATATATTTTTTATAATAAAATGAATACCACCAGATGTCACACGTACGATATAGGCACACCATCCAAAAACTCACTTTTCTCCTAAAATATATATTTTATATTAAAAATTATACCACAGTTAGTGTAGAAATGTGACTTACTATTAAACGGAACCATTTATTTGTATATACATTGGGCATTTTTTAAGATATTGAGGAAATTTTCAAATCATCGAAATCACGAAAAGGAGATTTTGCGTGTCAACCGGGCTCATCATACAAAAACTCAGTTTTTTCCTAAAATTTATTTTTTATAATAAAATAAATACCACAGTTACTCTAGAAATATTATTTAATACAAAATTAAATCATTTCTTTGTATATGTAAGGCCATTTTTTAAGATATAAGGAAATTTTGAAGTCAATATTCGCGAGAATCAGAAGTCACACGTACAATATAGGCACATCATACAAAATCTCACTTTTCTACTAAAATATACTTTTTATAATAATATGAATACAACAGTTAGTCTAGAAATGTGATTTACTACTAAACGAAACCATTTATTTGTATATACATTTGGCATTTTTTAAGATATTAAGGAAATTTTCAAATCATCGAAACCGCGAAAAGGAGATTTTGCGTGTCAACCGGGCTCATCATACAAAAACTCAAATTTCTCCTAAAATATATTTTTTATAATCAAATGAATACACCAGTTAGGCTAGAAATATGATTTATTACAAAATTAAATCATTTATTTGATTATGTATGGCCATTTTTTAAGATATAAGGGAATTTTGAAGTCAATATTCGCCAGAATCAGAAATCACACGTACCATATAGGCATATCATACAAAAACTCACTTTTCTCCTAAAATATATATTTTATAATAAAATGAATACCATAGTTAATTTATAAATGTGATTTACTACTAAACGTAATCATTTATTTGTACATACTATTGGGCATTTTTTACGATATTGAGGAAATTTTGACTTTTGAACTCAATGTTACTGGGAATCTGAAGTCACTTCTGTCACTTGAGCTTGTCCGTTTGAAAATTCTGGCCATAAGAAACTTATGAAATACCACGTATAGATTATGTTTTATAACCTAATGCTAATTGCATAATTTTATGAAAATACCTAAATTATTTTTTGTGTTAGATTGAGTTCTTTTTTGCTTAAACATATAAGAAATAAATTCAGTCAATTGGGCTTGGCATACAAAAACTCACTTTTCTCCTAAAATATATTTTTTATAATAAAATGGATACCACAGTTAGTCTAGAAATATTATTTACTACAAAATTGAACCATTTATTTCTAAATTTATTGGTCATTTTAAGATATAAGGGAATTTTGAAGTCAACATTCGCGAGAATCAGAAATCACACCTACCATATATTCGCACCATACAAAAACTCACTTTTCTCCTAAAATATATTTTTTATAATAAAATCAATACCACAGTTAGTCTAGAAACGTGATTTACTACTAAAATTAAACCATTTATTTCTATATACTATTGGGCATTTTTTAAGATATTGAGGAAATTTTGGATTTTGAACTCAAATGTAATTGGGAATCTGAAGTCACTTGTGTCACTTGAGCTTGTCTGTGTGCAAATTCTGGCCATAGGAAACTTATGAAAAACCATATAAAGATTAAGTGTAATAAGGTAATGCTAATTGCAGAATTTTATGTAAATACTTATATTCGTTTTTGTGGGAGATTGAGTTGTTTTTTGCTGAAATACATAAGATATCACTTCGGACAATTGAGCGCACCATACAAAAACTCACTTTTCTCCTAAAATATACTTTTTATAATAAAATGAATACCACAGTTAGTCTAGAAATATTATTTACTATAAAATTAAACCATTTATTTCTATATCTATGGCCATTTTTAAAAATATATGGGAATTTTAAAGTCAATATTCGTGAAGATTAGAAGTCACACTTACCATATAGGCGCACCATACAAAAACTCACTTTTCTCCTAAAATATATATTTTATAATAAAATGAATACCACAGTTAGTTTAGAAATGTGATTTACTATTAAAGGGAACCATTTATTTGTATATACATATGGTTTTTTTAAGATATTGAGGAAATTTTCAAATTATCGAAACCGCGAAAAGGAGATTTTGTGTGTCAACCGGGCTCATCATACAAAAACTCAATTTTTTCCTAAAATTTATTTTTTACAATATAATGAATACCACATTTAGTCTAGAAATATCATTTACTAGAAAATTGAACCATTTATTTCTATATCTATAGGCCATTTTATAAAATATAAGGGAATTTTGAAGTCAACATTCGCGGGAATCAGAAATCACACGTACCATATAGGCACACCATACAAAAACTCACTTTTTTCCTAAAATATATATTTTATAATAAAATGAATACCACATTTAATTTATAAATGTGAATTACTACTAAACGGAACCATTTATTTTTACATACATTGGGCATTTTTTACGATATTGAGGAAATTTTGGATTTTGAACTCAATGTAACTGGGAATCTGAAGTCACTTCTGTCACTTGAGCTTGTCCGTTTGAAAATTGTGGCCATAGGAAACTTATGAAATACCACGTATGGATTATGTTTTATAACCTAATGCTAATTGCATGATTTTATGAAAATACCTAAATTATTTTTTGTGTTAGATTGAGTTCTTTTTTGCTTAAACATATAAGAAATAAATTCAGTCAATTGGGCTCGGCATACAAAAACTCACTTTTCTCCTAAAATATATTTTTATAATAAAATGGATACTACAGATAGTCTAGAAATATTATTTACTACAAAGTTCAACCATTTATTTTCATATGTATCCGCCATTTTTTAAAATATAAGGGAATTTTTAAGTTAATATTCGCGAGAATCAGAAATCACACGAACCATATAGGCGCACCATACAAAAACTTACTCTTCTCCTAAAATATTTATTTTATAATAAAATGAATACCACAGTTTATTTAGGAATGTGATTTACTATGAAACGGAAATATTTATTTTTATATACATAGGATATTTTTTAAGATATTGCGGAAATTTTCAAATTTTTGAAACCGCGAATAGGAGATTTTGTGTGTCAACAGGGCTCATCATACAAAAACTGAATTTTTTCCTAAAATTCATTTCTTACAAAATAATAAATACCACATTTAGTCTAGAAATATTATTTACTAGAAAATTCAACCATTTATTTCTATATCTATAGGCCATTTTATAAAATATAAGGGAATTTTGAAGTCAACATTCGCGGGAATCAGAAATCACACGTACCATATAGGCGCACCATACAAAAACTCACTTTTCTCCTAAAATATATATTTTATAATAAAATGAATACCACAGTTAGTCTAGAAACATTATTTACTACTAAAATTAAACCATTTATTTCTATATCTATTGGCCATTTTTTAAGATATTGAGGAAATTTTGGATTTTGATCTCAAATGTAATTGGGAATCTGAAGTCACTTGTGTCACTTGAGCTTGTCTGTGTGCAAATTCTGGCCATAGGAAACTTATGAAAAACCATATAAAGATATAAGTGTAATAAGGTAATGCTAATTGCAGAATTTTATGTAAATACTTATATTTGTTTTTGTGGGAGATTGACTTGTTTTTTGCTGAAATACATAAGATATCACTTCGGACAATTGAGCGCACCATACAAAAACTCACTTTTCTCCTAAAATATATTTTTTATAAATAAAATAAATACCAAATTTAGTCCAGAAATATGATTTAATACAAAATTAAATCACGTATTTGTATATGTATGGCCATTTTTTAAGATATAAGGGAATTTTGAAGTCAATATTCGCGAGAATCAGAAGTCACACGTACCATATAGGCACATCATACAAAAACTCACCTTTCTCTTAAAATATATTTCTTATAATAATATGAATACAACAGTTAGTCCAGAAATGTGATTTACGACTAAACATAACTATTTATTTGTATATACATTGGGCATTTTTTAAGATATTAAAGAAATTTTCAAATCATCGAAACCGCGAAAAGGAGATTTTGCGTGTCACGAGGGCTCATCATGAAAATACTCAAATTTCTCCTAAAATATATTTTTTATAATAAAATAAATACCACAGTTAGTCCAGAAATATGATTTAATACAAAATTAAATCATTTATTTGTATATGTATGGCCATTTTTTAAGATATAAGGGAATTTTGAAGTCAATATTCGCGAGAATCAGCAGTCACACGTACCATATTGGCGCACCATACAAAAACTCACTTTTCTCCTAAAATATATTTTTTATAATAAAATGAATACCACCAGATGTCACACGTACGATATAGTCACACCATACAAAAATTCACTTTTCTCTTAAAATATTTATTATATAATAAAATGAATACCACACTTAGTCTAGAAATGTGATTTACTACTAAACGGAACCATTTATTTGTATATACATTGGGCATTTTTAAAGTATTGAGCAAATTTTCAAATCATCGAAACCGCGAAAAGGAGATTTTGCGTGTCAACCGGGCTCATCATACAAAATCTCAAATTTCTCCTAAAATATATTTTTTATAATGAAATAAATACAACAGTTATTCTAGAGATATGATTTAAAAGAAAATTAAATCATTTATTTCTATATGTATGGCCATTTTTTAAGATATAAGGGAATTTTGAAGTTAATATTCGCCAGAATCAGAAATCACACGTACCATATAGGCATATCATACAAAAACTCACTTTTCTCCTAAAATATATTTTTATAATAAAATGAATACCACAGTTAGTTTAGAAATGTGATTTACTATTAAACGGAACGTTTTATTTGTATATACATCGGGCATTTTTTAAGATATTGAGGAAATTTTGGATTTTGAACTCAATATAACTGGGAATCTGAAGTCACTTGTGTCATTTGAGCTTATCTGTGTGAAAATACCGGCTATGGGAAACATATGAAAAACCATACAAAAATTAATTTTAATAAGATAATGCTAAATGCAGAATTTTATGTAAATACTTAAATTCGTTTTTGTGGGAGATATAGTTATTTTTTGCTGAAACATATAAGAAATCACTTCAGTCAATTGAGCCCACCATACAAAAACTCACTTTTCTCCTAAAATATACTTTTTATAATAAAATGAATACCACAGTTAGTCTAGAAACATTATTTACTATAAAATTAAACCATTTATTTCTATATCTATTGGCCATTTTTTAAGATATTGAGGAAATTTTGGATTTTGATCTCAAATGTAATTGGGAATCTGAAGTCACTTGAGCTTGTCTGTGTGCAAATTCTGGCCATAGGAAACTTATGAAAAACCATATAAAGATTAAGTGTAATAAGGTAATGCTAATTGCAGAATTTTATGTAAATACTTATATTCGTTTTTGTGGGAGATTGAGTTGTTTTTTGCTGAAATATATAAGATATCACTTCGGACAATTGAGCGCACCATACAAAAACTCACTTTTCTCCTAAAATATACTTTTTATAATAAAATGAATACCACAGTTAGTCTAGAAACATTATTTACTATAAAATTAAACCATTTATTTCTATATCTATTGGCCATTTTTTAAGATATTGAGGAAATTTTGGATTTTGATCTCAAATGTAATTGGGAATCTGAAGTCACTTGAGCTTGTCTGTGTGCAAATTCTGGCCATAGGAAACTTATGAAAAACCATATAAAGATTAAGTGTAATAAGGTAATGCTAATTGCAGAATTTTATGTAAATACTTATATTCGTTTTTGTGGGAGATTGAGTTGTTTTTTGCTGAAATATATAAGATATCACTTCGGACAATTGAGCGCACCATACAAAAACTCACTTTTCTCCTAAAATATACTTTTTATAATAAAATGAATACCACAGTTAGTCTAGAAACATTATTTACTATAAAATTAAACCATTTATTTCTATATCTATTGGCCATTTTTTAAGATATTGAGGAAATTTTGGATTTTGATCTCAAATGTAATTGGGAATCTGAAGTCACTTGAGCTTGTCTGTGTGCAAATTCTGGCCATAGGAAACTTATGAAAAACCATATAAAGATTAAGTGTAATAAGGTAATGCTAATTGCAGAATTTTATGTAAATACTTATATTCGTTTTTGTGGGAGATTGAGTTGTTTTTTGCTGAAATATATAAGATATCACTTCGGACAATTGAGCGCACCATACAAAAACTCACTTTTCTCCTAAAATATACTTTTTATAATAAAATGAATACCACAGTTAGTCTAGAAACATTATTTACTATAAAATTAAACCATTTATTTCTATATCTATTGGCCATTTTTAAGATATTGAGGAAATTTTGGATTTTGATCTCAAATGTAATTGGGAATCTGAAGTCACTTGAGCTTGTCTGTGTGCAAATTCTGGCCATAGGAAACTTATGAAAAACCATATAAAGATTAAGTGTAATAAGGTAATGCTAATTGCAGAATTTTATGTAAATACTTATATTCGTTTTTGTGGGAGATTGAGTTGTTTTTTGCTGAAATATATAAGATATCACTTCGGACAATTGAGCGCACCATACAAAAACTCACTTTTCTCCTAAAATATACTTTTTATAATAAAATGAATACCACAGTTAGTCTAGAAACATTATTTACTATAAAATTAAACCATTTATTTCTATATCTATTGGCCATTTTTTAAGATATTGAGGAAATTTTGGATTTTGATCTCAAATGTAATTGGGAATCTGAAGTCACTTGAGCTTGTCTGTGTGCAAATTCTGGCCATAGGAAACTTATGAAAAACCATATAAAGATTAAGTGTAATAAGGTAATGCTAATTGCAGAATTTTATGTAAATACTTATATTCGTTTTTGTGGGAGATTGAGTTGTTTTTTGCTGAAATATATAAGATATCACTTCGGACAATTGAGCGCACCATACAAAAACTCACTTTTCTCCTAAAATATACTTTTTATAATAAAATGAATACCACAGTTAGTCTAGAAACATTATTTACTATAAAATTAAACCATTTATTTCTATATCTATTGGCCATTTTTAAGATATTGAGGAAATTTTGGATTTTGATCTCAAATGTAATTGGGAATCTGAAGTCACTTGAGCTTGTCTGTGTGCAAATTCTGGCCATAGGAAACTTATGAAAAACCATATAAAGATTAAGTGTAATAAGGTAATGCTAATTGCAGAATTTTATGTAAATACTTATATTCGTTTTTGTGGGAGATTGAGTTGTTTTTTGCTGAAATATATAAGATATCACTTCGGACAATTGAGCGCACCATACAAAAACTCACTTTTCTCCTAAAATATACTTTTTATAATAAAATGAATACCACAGTTAGTCTAGAAATATTATTTACTATAAAATTGAACCATTTATTTCTATATCTATTGGCCATTTTTTAAGATATTGAGGAAATTTTGGATTTTGATCTCAATGTAATTGGGAATCTGAAGTCACTTGTGTCACTTGAGCTTGTCTGTGTGAAACTTCTGGCCATAGGAAACTTATGAAAAACCATATAAAGATTAAGTGTAATAAGGTAATGCTAATTGCAGAATTTTATGTAAATACTTATATTCGTTTTTGTGGGAGATTGAGTTGTTTTTTGCTGAAATATATAAGATATCACTTCAGACAATTGAGCGCACCATACAAAAACTCACTTTTCTCCTAAAATATACTTTTTATAATAAAATGAATACCACAGTTAGTCTA